>CM062084.1:13028080-14259903 GCA_031163375.1 Conogethes punctiferalis
CAGTCTGAGTACTTACCTGCACAAGAACCATATTGCTTAAATAATGTATTCAAGAAGTCCAATAATTTCATAAATTCTCAACAAAACCAGTTTAAACTATGAAGAACTAATTATGAAGTGAATTAATAAATGTACATGTTAAAGTCGTGCTATTTTCTGCTTCTATGACAGTTTATGACAATTTAATTAGAGGTGTGAACACAAACGGATCAACTTTGGATGTGTATAACATTGTTCAATTAGCTAATCTCACAGAGAGCATATTTAAATAGTAAAGAACTTAGGTATTGCAGTTTAGAACTGCAAAGCTCTTGTTACTACTGAAAACTACATTTGCTAATTTTCATATAAGTATGGTTTTCTTTATTACATTTTTATTATTATACATAAAATTTAACACATCCTTTGTTTCGTTAAAACAATGTGATTGATAACAACATTAATTAATTGATAGTTTCAAATCAGTTGAATAGCACCACCTCACCGAACCTTTTATGAACTATCCTGTACCTAAAAGTTGTAGGGAAGAGATAGCTTACAGCGATAAGTCTGCCTAAATTGGACAACAAACGTCTATTTACTTAGTTCTAAGTCAGTTGTAAAAGTCAAAGATATTTTGAATTAGGTATAATTTGTATTAACTTTGGATAATTGCTTATTAAGAATTAAGGAATTAGTCACTAGCAGCCCGGAAAGCAAGTGGAAGGTAAGGTATCGGACGGAAAGCTTGCGTTAATGTACAAACATCTAAATGGCCAACTGAAACGCAGTTGAAATTAGAATGCATTTCCATTTTCAGACTACTTACAGTTACATGCAAGGAAGTTTCCATTTACAAAATCGTACCTTGGGGAACTCTCTATTTTATAAATAAATTGCCTTGTGAATAAACATGTTACGTACAAATCATACTTATGAATACTGGGCAAGAATTAGTCTTGGCACAACGAATGACCGCACCGTGAAGCAGTATACCAGACTAGCATCCCGCCCTCGCTTCGCGTCGGATATTTCAGATAAACATGGCATTAGTTTCAAGCGTTATATTAATAAGAATTCCTAATTTTTTCGAGCAATAAATATAGCAATATATATATGTAACTCTGGGTAGGTAAGGTAAATGTAGCTTTCTAATGCTGAAAGAATGTTTGGATCAGCATAGTAGTTTTTGAGTTTATTCATTACAAACTGCAAAAGTACAACTGATTCCTCTTTACAATATTAAGTATATTGTGTAAATAATAAAGTATACGATTTTAGCATGGTGGGCGTATAAAATGCGTGTGTGAGCTAAAAAATTGTTGACTTAACAATCGTCGGAAGCGTACTAATTTCATAAAGGTTCCGAGTTACGACCATGGAGAACTATCAACGTTTGTTACTGAAATATTCGACGCATCTACTAGCATTTGATGTTACTAAAAACCGGCCAATTGCGAGGCGAACTCGCACACGAAGGGTTTCGCACCAGACATTTGAGGTTACCTGGTGCAGATTATAATATCGGGCAAAAAATCACTTTTGTTGTGTTTGAGATTTTGAGTACCCCCTAAATGTGATATTTATTTCAATTTTCAATCAATCAATTAATTGATTTATTTTAATTTTAAAATTTGTTATTAAGGTAAAAATACAACTGTGTATTTTATGGTGATGTGTAATAGTGGCATCATCATCATCATCGCAGTGGGCTACGATAGGTTTTACCCTTAATTACCCGCCTAGATTGGCTATCGCATAGCCTAGCTCTTCGCTCCGGTGACGCTGCTGCCCGTCATCCGCCTGTGGTAGGTATTTAGCTACGCATTCATGGTGATGGTCATACCGCCACCAGTCGTTGGCAACAATATTAATTAACAATTTCTAGTTATCACGCTTCTGGAGGTACAGTGTGGTGACGAGACAGATGCACAAACGAACGGGCAGGTGGACGGACGGACAGACTTAGTAAACTGGTCCCGTTTTTGCCTTTTGTGTACGAGACCCTAAAGAGGTACAGTCAACAAGATTGACCGAGCCCACTTCTCAGTTATTAACTCAGAGCTCGCGTCTCACAAGCGACGATTGAGCCAGTCCAACCGAATTGAAATGTCCATGTTTCATTTCAATTTACCGTCTGCTCTTACGCCCCGTAAAGTCGGGCGCGTGAATACTTCACGAATTCATTGCAGGTGTCGACAAACGTACAGCGTCTCCTGAGATTTGGTGTGCATATTCATGCTGTCTGTTACGTATAGTTGGGTTGCCGTAGTTTCTCATTTTGGAGGACTCGCGTAAAGTGCTCAGTGTATTGAGAGAGACGTTTTTTGGACGGGGGACTTTGGATGGTTTAGGCGTGCATGCTATTACATATTATTATATTTATACCTACTTTTTAAAACTTTGTCGCATTGAACTTAATATTGACATGTAATTTATTATTGTGCCTTGGTTCTAAAAATTTTAAATAAGTATTATTGCTTTTGACTGTACATGATTTTTACTTTTTTCCGAAACTATAAGAACTGTTCTGTTGAAACTTGGTGATCATCATCATTATCAGCCTATTGCTGTCCTCTGCTAGACATAAGCCTCTCCAGTTGTTCACCACTTTAAGCAACCATATGGAAACTGTACTAATCGCCACGCTCTAGGCAGGCGGGTTGGCGATCGCAGGCGTAGCTCCTCGCTTCGGCGACGCTGCTGCCCGTCATCGGCCTGTGGTATTTAGCTACGCCTTCTATTGTGCCATCACATATCCTAACCATTTATATCGCCACCGGTCGATTGCCAGAGTCCCGTTTGTTATTCGGCTGGATGCTCAGCGGCGTAGCGTAGTGGGTGCGGGGGGGGCGGCCCGCCCCGGGCGGCACTTTTTAGGGGGCGGCAAAATTTCACAAACTATAATCTATCCATACTAATTTAAATAATAAAAATATTTGAACCATTTCATATTTTTAACGGAACTACAAATTCGGACCGATTGAAAAGAGCATGGAATTTTTCTGTAACGGATTCGGGGAATCCCCTTTTCTTTGAATGATATTTTGTAGTGACTGCTGCCAACACCGTCTACGACTTGCGGGGATTGTTCGTATTTTTTTTTATGCTTGGATTGCTTATGACTAACAAAACAACAGCGAGAATAGGCTTGTTTCCTTAAAAAATTTAATTAGTCCGTCTTCTAGATTATTCAAAAATAAAAGATACGTATTTTATCATTTATAAATTAGACCAAAGATTACAAAGATATACCCCGTTAAAGTTTCGCGTGACGTCACGCCGTGGATCATTTTGTCGCACGGCGTGACATCAAACAACCCCACTCCTTAATTTTGATGCTTTGTATCTTTGTTATTTTTGGTGTAAATGAAAATAGGAAAAATACGTGTCCAATATATTTTTATAATCGAAAATACGGACTAAATATAATGTAAGTATTTTGACCCAGGAAACATCCCTATTACTGACAGTGTTGCCGTTCTAGCGACTTAGTCGCTATCGCTAGATCTAGCGGATTTTATATATGTTTAGCGAGATAAAATATCGTTTTAGCGAGAAAAAAATATTTTACTACTTCTAGCATCATCATCATCATTATCACCAGCCTATTGCAGTCCACTGCTGGACATAGGCCTCTCCAGTTGCTTGTCACTCAGGGCAAACATCTGGAGGATACGCCCATAATCGCCACCCTGGGCAGGCGGGTTGGCGATCGCAGGACGTAGTTTCTCACCTGCCACGTAGCTTCTCGCTCCGATGACGCTGCTGGCCGTCATCGGCCTGTGGTATTTAGCTACGCCTTCAACAATTATGATGGTTATACCGCCATCAGTCGGTTGCCAGCGCCTCGTTTGTTGTTCGGCAGGATGCACCACGGGCAGGTGAAAGATTTGAGCGAAAAGATCCCGGACGCTCCCTTACATCCCACTACTTCTAGCGACTTTTGTAAAATATATTTTATTGAGCAATATTTACAGCCCTTAATTCATTTTTTTTGCGGAGTGGGATCAGGGTGGTTATTGTGAGCCACAACCTTTACAAATGAACAACCTTATCCAGAGGAGAGAGACGTCAAACTCAAAAGTAAATTACCTAACTATATAGACGTAGCTGTCAGTGTCACCGTAACGTTATACTGTCATAGTCAATCTGTCAACGATAGTGCGTGACTGAATTGTGGCGATAAGTGCTGTCCTTTGTCATCATCATCACATCAATCATGCGAGGCTCGAGAGGGGGTGAGGGGTCCATGAAACAATCACGCAATATCATACGGGGGGGGGGGGGTGTTGGTTAATCTGGCGACTTCTAATTTTTTAGAACGGCATCACTGATTACTGACGATTCAAAATAAAAGGGCGGCAAAATTGTCTTCCGCCCCGGGCGGCCGACACCCACGCTACGCCGCTGTGGATGCTCCATGGGCAGGTGATTTGGAAGTGGTGATTAGATGTATTCTGTGGATATTCACACAAAGTAGAAGAAAAAGACAAAAAGAATTTGGGGATTCTTCATACTTGGGACTGAAACTCAAAAAGTTCTCAAGAAAGTAGCTAACATGTATTGTTTTACTTAGAATTTGCACCATACGCCATCTTATTACTCAATTTACAAGTTAAAGGACTTTTGCCTACGTTTAAGTACAAAGGAAAAATGGGTTACGTAAAGGCGATGCGTGCAAGAAATTACATTTAGTAAGCTTTTACCTACTTGTGTAGCCCCTGTAATAATACGCTGGGAAAAATAAGATACATTGTAGTACTTTCTGAAGGTAAATAAAGCTATATGAAGTTCCTGGTGGCATTCACTTTGTATGAAACAAAGTAATGGAAAGTGATGTAAAGGAGTGACCTGTCATCTTTTTGCCTCCAATCCGACCTCACCTGCCAGTGCAACCTGCCGAATAACAAACGAGGTGCTGGCAATGGGTTTTGATCGCGAGTGGGTTGGCGTTCGCAAGGCGTTGCATCTTGCACCGGTGATGCTGCTGCCCGTCGTCGGCCTGTGGTTTTTAGCTACGCCTTCAATTGTGTCGGTTGCCAAAGGCTCGTTTGTTGTTCGGCAGGATGCACCACGGGCAGGTAAGCGTGGCTTTGAGCGAAAAGATGATAGGGCCCTTGCATCCCTGCTATAATTATTATAGATATTATCATTGTCGTTCATTATCTGCATGACCCAAGGGTTAACTGGTAGAGAATGATCCTAGCATTAAGTTCGCCTTTTGTACCATTTTGTGCAATAAAGTTTAAATAAATAAATACATACACAATTACAATCACCTTAAAATCTATACAAAAACATAACGTTTTGTCTCGTCTAGACAAAACGTTACGAAAATGTCCTACCCAACTCTCCCATATTTACAACAAGCTGTCTCAGTCTCAAGGATCAAGTTCAAAGTGTATCAACCTGTTGCCTGGCTGACAAAGTTACGGTTTAGAGTTAAAAGCGGGTACATAACTATGTACCTACCGTAGTTACGTAATAAGGGAACAGGTGTCTTCAAGCCGTGGTGTAGTTTAAGCCCTGAATTAATTCTGGATGAGCCAAATCCTTTGGCAATAAACATGGTTTAATGATATGTACGAGTAGGTATAATTATTAGAATGAAATTGTATTTTTAGTTTATTTAATCTCTTTCCTTCTTTACTTTCATTTTCAATCTACATAATACCAACATCTACTAATGTTTTAAAGAGAAAAGATTTGTATTTTTTTACTATGCTATAAAAAGAGTAGATTTGTATTTTAATGTGTGTGTGTGTTTGCAATGACTAAGCTCAAAAATACTGTGCTGATTTCAAATATTTTTTCATCTATAAAAAAGCTATATTCAACGTCAGTAACATAGGCTATATTGATTGCTAGAGAAAATTTGAGATCCTTATTATAACGCCAATTATGTAACCCAATGAAATGTTTATCTGAAATATCTTACTTTTCCTTACCCAAAGGTTGTCTGGAAGAGATCGCTTATAGTCTAGTTCGACCGGCTCGATGGCCCATTTAGTAGTGACCTCTGCCTTCTGAGCCAAGAGTCGTGGGTTGGATCCCCGCACAGTACACACATTTGTGTGCAATAACCATGTCTGTATTGGTCTGGGTGTTTTATATGTATAATAGATAGATAGATATTCTTTATTTGCACACCAAACCGATTACTTAAAACTAGGTACAACGACAACTCGACGTACATAAAGCGGCCTTTTAATGTATTTCTTTACGAACATAGTATCTTCATAAGTTAATCAGTTGTCTCGTACCCATAGTATAAGCTTCGGCTTAATTGAGGCTAGACATGCGGACCAGTCTGGCATGTCTTGGGTTATTTATTATTTATTTATCTACAACTTTATGTTGCATTAAAGAGCATCTATCTGTCTATATCCGAGGCGACTGTAGATCGCTGTTATATAAACCTTCATTAAGGAAAAAGAAAAATTAATGCATAATGATGAAATTGAATTCGCTTTGTATCGCTCGTAATTTTGTCTGAAACATCACTCCTAAAAGGCATGGTCCAAAATAAAACAAATAACCGTCTCTTGCTCCGAACTATGTTCTACATCGGCGGCATAATACACTTTTCACGGGAAACATCAAAGGCTTGATGTATTCTTTGAGCTCACGTAAGTATTGAGCTCGGCAGGTATGATGACTGTGTATTTCCTTTTATTAGCCATTTTGCAACCCGGCACCTTCTAAGGAACAATTTTAGTGTGTCATGTTGGTTTTTGTTAACGCCCGGTTTGGTTTCGTACCTTTGAAATGGAATGAATACGTGGCTGTTGGTACCTTTTTTATATGCTTATCTATGCTTAGAAAAGTATTTGTTTATTTTGAGCCGGTATAGATTTATATCCTGTACTTATGGAAGCTTAGGACCGAGGGAGAAGTGGCAAACATTGGAGAGGTCTATGTCGGTAAGGTTGAAAATGTTGGTTTCGTCATTCTCAATCCTACCAACGGGTGAATCTTACCAACCTGTGAAGTGATTTTCATCATCACCATCATTAGCCTATCTCAGTCCACCGCTGGACGTAGGCTTCTTCAGTTGTTCTCCACTTTATCTAAGGACCTAGAGGATTTACCCATGATCGCCACGCTGGGCAGTGTTGGCGATCCCTGGGCGTAGTTCCTCGCTCCGGTAACGCTGCTGCCCGTCATCGACCTGTGGTATTTAGCTATGCCTTCTATTGTGATGGTTATACCACCAGACGTGACCAGATTAGGTCAGTTGCCAGAGCTTTGTCTGTTATTCAGCAGGATTCACCACGGGCAGTTGAGGATGGCTTGTAGCGAAAAGATTATGGTTCACTCCCTTATATCCTAATGTACGTACATGGAAGAATTATTTCTGCCATTTTTTTTTATTAATCTTGACAAACCCTTAAAAATGCTTTCTTATCTAGAAAATACATTCCACTTTCGTGTTCATATTTATCCAGTGAGTCTGATGTTCCACATTTACTATTTCGGTAAGATAAAGAAAACAACTGAAAGAGGACAAAGCTCTGAGCACGTGTAAAATTATACTGTAACAATAGCACTTGCATTTTGTACTTCCATACCAAGTATATTTAGAGATTAGAATATAAGAGCTTGTGAATTATTTCCCACTCCAAACGATCATCATTATCATCATTAGCCTACAAACGTCCACTGCTGGACATAGGCTTCCCCCAATGACAATTGCCATTTGCCATTTGCCGTAGTACAGGCTTTGGTTTAGTTTGGAACTAGATGGCGCTATGTGGCCCAGCGTGGCATGTCTTGGGTTGTTTATTATTTATTTAAAAACCAATTTATTTTTCACTGTTATAATATTACTCATGCATAACAATACTCATATATTATTTACATTACATATGCATCTATCTTTGCTAATTTCTGCGTTTACTTCGACCAAGACAGTCACGACTTTTTGATAACAAGCTCAGCGGCCGACCGTACTTAAATCTCAAAACTGAAAACCGCAGAGAGATGAGTGCTAGTGCAGAATTTAGACAAAGCTAGTAAGAGTTTACCGTTGGACAAGTTGGTTTACTTTGAGAGGAATTAAGCTGCACCTAGCCTCTGAATACTAAATAGAACTTAGCGCTCCGAGTTCAGTCAACTTGCGAAATAACTAATCAGAGGAATATGTAACTACTGAGTCTGAGTTCGCACTTTATAAGTGGTATAATTTAATGAGTTACCTTAATTACGTGGAGTGTCATCGGATTAGTTATCTAAAGTGGCTGACAACCGTTGTGGTCAAATTTCGGCATCCTTAGTGTAGGATGCTCTCTGGCCAAGTGGAGTGAAGATTTGCGCAACATCGCTGGAAAGAGCTGGGTACGAGAGGCCCAGGTTCGAAGAGGCGTAACTCCTGCAATGGACTGCAAGAGGCTGATCATGATGGGGACGTCAAGTGTTACTACAGTCATAAACGTGATTGTCGTGATTTAACATTTTGTACATAGAGCTTTTTAATAATGACAAATACCCTTTTGAATAAGGATCATTTTATGAAGATCCTTTATTCAGATCATTGATGAAACGACGGTAATGTGAGTTTAGTTGTGAATGGAGATCAGTAGCTCCTAGCCAGATTTATAAGCCTGGTTATAAATTTTCAGTTGTCGTAATATATTACGTGTCGACATGAAGATGACAACTGACAAGTAATTAATTTGATTTCATGTCCGTTGTGTTGACTTGCGCGTCTCAATCAGAGCAACTATGATATTTAAAAAAATGCCCTTTCTGTTTTAGAACTGCCTTTGATATTGAAACTGATTAGAGATGACATAGGCTGATGATGGGATCAGCCTATTACAGTCCACTGCTGGAAATAGGCCTCTCCAGTTGTTCGCCACTTAGGACAAACGTCTGGAGGACATACTCATAAACGCCACGCTGGGCAGGCGGGTTGGCGATCGCAGGGTATAGATTCTCGCTCCGGTGACGCTGCTGCCCGTCATCAGTCTATGGTTTTTAGCTACGCCTTCAATTGTGATGGTTATACCGCCACCAGTCGGTTACCGTAGCTTCGTTTGTTATTCGACAGGATACACCAGGGGCAGGTGAGGTTGGTTTTGAGCGAAATGATGATAGGCTCCCTTACATCCCCATCATTAGAGGGTCTCTATCATCAGTAAAATATGGAGGTTGCAGAATTTTTTGTTTCTCGTAATTGTGTACAGTTTGCAGTTACTTGTGGCCTGTGGAATCTTTTCTACTAAGCCTACTCTGAAATAAGTAAGGATTAACAGTTTACTAAAGCTAAACAATTGACGCGTATGGAAGTACATACTTACATCGGGAACACGCATGTTTCCCCAATCTCGACGCCATCATCAAACACCACATACAAACATATCCGACGTGCTGATTCATTGCAAATTAAACAATACGCTTATCAGACGCAATCAGGACGTACGGCTACGAGTAATGCGACTAGTGAATCAATTCATTATTATGCTAACAAACTGCCGTGTCTGCGCATAATGTGACGTAATAGAGAAGGTCTACTCGACGTGTGAGGTGAGCGAGAGACGTCAATCTTCATCAGGTGTGTAATCCGTGACTAGGGTTACCAGGCCATAAAATGCAAAGGCTGCGCACTGTATAAGGCCGGACATTTTGCCCTAAAAGCCGGACATATTTTTTTATTGCCAAACATAAGGTTTTTACGGCTGGGCTGTTGAAAAAAGTAGGTATTTATAAGTGATGTAAAGTGAGAATGAGATCGTAGATGGAGTGCGTGCCAGACGCGCCGCGCGGCAACAGTTTGCTCTTGTCCGCTCGGACGCTCGTCTGCCAATCGTCGTGCGAATCGCCACTCTGACAAAAAGCCTGACAAAAGCCGGACAGGCCAAACACGTATATATTTGGCCGGACGCGACCCCAAAAAGCCAAACATGTCCGGATAAAGCCGGACATCTGGCAAGCCTATCCGTGACGTTGAAATTACGTACCTATATGAAGTAGGTACGTCACGTTAGGACGGTTTCAGATCGGCGTTTTTTTGTGCGCGGTCTTATAGCTTGCGCAGACGAGGGATTTTTGTCCGCGGAATTTTTTCTCCGCTAAAATAGTTACAACCTACCTATATAAAGCACGTCACGTTAGGACGGCTTCAGATCGGCGTGTTTTTCTGCGCGGTCTTATAGCTTGCGCAGACGAGGGATTTTTGTCCGCGGAATTTTTTCTCCGCTAAAATAGTTACAACCTACCTATATAAAGCACGTCACGTTAGGACGGCTTCAGATCGGCGTGTTTTTCTGCGCGGTCTTATAGCTTGCGCAGACGAGGGATTCTTGTCCGTGGACTTTTTTGTCCGCTAAAATAGTTACAACCTACCTATATAAAGCACGTCACGTTAGGACGGCTTCAGATCGGCGTGTTTTTCTGCGCGGTCTTATAGCTTGCGCAGACGAGGGATTCTTGTCCGCGGAATTTTTTCTCCGCTAAAATAGTTACAACCTACCTATATAAAGCACGTCACGTTAGGACGGCTTCAGATCGGCGTGTTTTTCTGCGCGGTCTTATAGCTTGCGCAGACGAGGGATTTTTGTCCGCGGAATTTTTTCTCCGCTAAAATAGTTACAACCTACCTATATAAAGCACGTCACGGTAGGACGGCTTCAGATCGGCGTGTTTTTCTGCGCGGTCTTATAGCTTGCGCAGACGAGGGATTTTTGTCCGCGGACTTTTTTGTCCGCTGAAATGGTTCGCTTGCAATGTACCTTTATAAAGCACGTGACTTTATGACGGCTTCAGGTCAGCGTGTTTTTCTGCGCAGATGAGGGATTTTTGTTCGCGGAATTTTTGTCCGCTAAAATAGATCGCTTACAACTGTATCGTGTAACGCAAACGAGAGATTAAAAATACCCCATACAAATAATCCCCCAAAACAAACTCTCATACCGTGTGCGTTGAGTACGCGGTAAAACCGCGGCGGAGTTTTTATTAGCGGAGCGGACTTTTTTCTCCGCCGCGGAGAAAAGTCCGAAATGCAAGAAAAAGCAGAAATGGACACGCGATAGGCTGATGATGATGATGATGGTAGTCAAAATAAAACTCTATCTTCCATCATTATATCTAGTCATGTAAGTAATCCAAACGCAAAAAGTTTCAATTACAAATAGTTTCGACGCATCCCTACGGATTCCATTCAAACTCTAATCGAGACTATGTAACAATATCCGTACAAAGCATTATAAATATGCATTCCGCCAATAGTACACGAGAGCAATATTCAATATCAAAGTGAATTTCAACATTTTCAACAAAATACCGTTCAGAAAATTGGATGGAATCTGAATATTCCTCATCGTTTTTTGAAAAAAATATATGTTAATCTATTCGCGGGGAAAGTGACTATTTTCATAAATTGATTGCCCGAAGCCAATATCAAAAGAAAGGTAATATTGGATTATTGACTTAATTAAAGATTTCGATTAGCAGGTTCGGAGGATAACAGTTACCTATATACTTGCCTATCTATAGGTAAGATTAGATTAAAGAGAGTACTTAGGATTCCGTAGTCAATCGCTTATTCAATTTTGATCCCGAAAATATAATAGGTATAGTATTTTGGAAAAAAAAGTAGGTATCTACAATAGGTAGGACAAGTTAAGTAAGAAGAATGTTATTAACGCACAAATAAATACGATATTATTATGTTTTCTGTTGAAAATGGCATAAGTACCTATCGTAGGAGAAGAGAAGAGGAGGCAAATCAAACAATCAAGTGAACGGGCGAACACGGACGCCAAGTGATAGTGAGATTGGATGCTAGTTTGCGTTCGAATTTTGAATCTGCGGACCCACTTACCTATCTTCGAAATTTCAAATCAATATTTTTAATGGTTATGCATGTTCCATAATTATTATGTTTCATAATGCAAAAACTATCTGCGGACTGTGCTGCGAACCCACACAATACCTACCTTCGAAATTTAAATCAATTTATTGGTTATTAATGGTTATGCATGTTCCTTAATTATTATTATGGTTCATAATGCAAAAATTTCGGAATAGACCTATCTGGACATAACACAATTCCTTCGAAATTCAAATCCATGCACCTATTATTTTTTTCTGAAT
Organism: Conogethes punctiferalis; assembly: GCA_031163375.1. Classification (NCBI taxonomy): domain Eukaryota; kingdom Metazoa; phylum Arthropoda; class Insecta; order Lepidoptera; family Crambidae; genus Conogethes; species Conogethes punctiferalis. The sequence continues at coordinate 13,040,159 of CM062084.1, forward strand.
GCGAAACGTTCAAAATTGGCCTACTTTTTGACATACCTTAAATAAACATAATGCCTTCGAAATTCAAATCCATATCTTACAGAACACAAAGAGTTCTAAAACAGCAATTCCCAAGAAAACGTATCTCCATTATCAGTTGAACAAACGAATTGAAAGTGAACCGTATTCAAGAGTTGGTTAAAATGGCGTTACGACGATGGGTCGGTGGGATGCGCCGCGCTGCGATTTCTATCTATTGATTTATTGGGACATTACTATAATATATACTATCTGAGGGACCTCTGCAGAACACTGTAGCTGTTCTTTATCGGAATAATACAGTGGCGTTGCAATAATTTGAAATGTAAGCAATGCGCACTTCGGTACTAATTTAAAATAGTAGTTCTCAGTTGAAATTAATTTTTTGTGGCTGTGATAAAAAAAATAACATTATTTATTTAAACTTTATTGCACAAATAAAGCATACGAAAGGCGGATATAATGTCACATCGGCATTCTCTGCAAGGGATGTAAAGGAGCGGCCTATCATCATTTCGCTCCAAGCCAACCTCACCTGCCCGTGGTGCATCCTGCTGAATAACAAACGAGGCACTGGTAACCGACTAGTAGCGGTGTAACCATCACGATTGACGGCGTAGGTAAATACCACAGACTGATGACGGGCAGCAGCGTCACCGGAGCGAGAAGCTACGCCCTGCGATCACCAACCCGCCTGCCCAGCGTGGCGATTATGGGTATATCCTCCAGATGTTTGCCCTGTGACGAACAACTGGAGAGGCCAAGGTCCAGCAGTGGACTGCGATAGGCTGATGATGATGAGGCATTCTCTACCAATCAACCAATTGACTAAGCAGAAACAAATTTAAAATTCGTCGTCTCGTCGACGAATCGATTGAATTCTAATCAGTTCTGTTTCAGTTGATATGTTACCTCATCCCTTCTTTTAACAGTCCTCAACAGAAAAGTTGTCTGAAAGAGATCGCTAATAGCAATAAGACCGCTTAATTGTACAACAAATGTCTATTATACCTAATTTTAAGTCCATTCTATCTTCGCCTCCCTAAACTCCAGTGTCCAATTTTCAAGCTTTTTACAACGAAATTTATTTTCATTTCATATATCTGTTCGAGATCATAAAAATATTTATGTATTCCCGTAACAGGACATAAACTAGACTCCGGTGTGCGTTATATTTTCTGCTCCTGTTACCGTGGCTTTTATTATCTTAGTGCAGTATGCAGAGTGGCTATGCTACCTTACTTTTTAATGGTTCTTTTCAGGGGAGCTCCGTAACCGAAACCGAAACTATCGGATATCCGATATAATAAAATAACTGTAACCGAACAAAAGTTTCTGATAAAATCGGATATGAGACACGTTAGCAAGTGGTTTCGATCGGCCGGTCGCTGTTTTCTTATTTGTCGGTATGACATTCTCGTAAATAAGTGACTAATTGAATTCTATAAAAGTTTTATATCCGTAACTGAAATTATCCGAAATTAACGGATAATCCGAAATAATTTCAAATCCAATCCGTATCCGAAATATCATATCCATAACATATGGTTTTCTCGTAGGTATAGCCAAACAATTCGCTTCCAGAAATTCTCCAGAACATGACAGTCGTGTAATAGGGATGTAAGGGAGCGACCTATCATCTTTTCGCTCAATGCCACCCTCACCTGCCCGTGGGGCATCCTGCTGAATAAGAAACCAGGCTCTGGCAACCGACTTATGGCGGTATAGCCATCACGATTAGAGGCGTAGCTAAATACCAAAGGCCGATGGCGGGCAGCAGCGCCACCGGAGCTAGGCCAGCTACGACCTGGGATCGCCAACCCGTCTACCCAGGGTGGTGATTATAGGTAAAGCTTTCAGATGTTTCTCAAGGCGAACGACTGGAGAGGCCTATGTCCAGCAGTGCTATTGGCCAATGATGATGAATTATTATTATCTTAACTTATAATATTATAAAACTGAATAGTTTGTTTGTTTGTTTGAACGCGCTAATCTCAAGAACTACTGGTCCGAATTGAAAAATTATTTTTGTGTTGAATAGAACATTTATCGAGGAAGGCTTTAGGCTATATAACATCACGCTGCAACTATTAGGAGCGAAGAAATAATGGAAAATGTAAAAAAAACGGGGAAAAAATAACTATTTCACGCGGACGAAGTCGCGAGCACAGCTAGTTATTATTATGTAGGTATAGATTTGTAGTACTTTCGTTGTTCTGATATACTCGTACATAACACAAGAAGTGCTCCAGCTACATACTTCGGGATCGGAGCAATGTTCTTCAATCTGATGTTGTAAAAAATATTATTGAGCCAATGTCGCATATAAACGTCAAGTAAGGTATTTATGAGAAAAAACAAGACTTTGCCGGTTTCTCCATTGTAGCACCACACAAAGCCGTTCACCAAAACAGTTTGTTCGACACAACTTCAGAACCATTCGACAAATTCCAGTGTGTTTTTAGTCAGCGTAATCCGTTGAACCTGAATTGTGTTCAGCCGCAGCCATACGCTCTAAGCCGATTATGAGGATAATACTAAGTGAGGGTATCCAACTATATATAGTTGGATAATCTATATATACTTTAGGTATTTGTACATAGGTTTATCTTTAGGCATCTAGAGAAGTAGTTACATGAATAGGTAAATACGGTGGCTTCAAATTGAAATGGCAGTCGCTATTTCCACGTGTTTTGGAGAATTCTTGCATTCTGGGAGCGAATAGGAAAAGAACTCTCATTTCGAAAGAAAAGAATGAGAAGAATCAACATTTGGTAAAGCTACATTTTTATGACCCGAGGCGAAAGGTCACTGTTTCATTAAAGATACTGAAAAGGGGGTTTTAGCATCCTCATTGATACAGTTCTTCATATATCCGCGCGGTCGCGGCTTCAAGCAGCCAGTCTCAACACCCTATAGAATACCGCAGCCAAATGAGCTCCGGGTCGTGTTTCTGCCGGTGAGTAGTTTCCGGAGCTCGTGGTGGGTTATAGCTAGGGCCGGCCTCGCGTTGGCAACTGACATGTAACTGACCAGCTACTTGCCCGTTGTCACAGCGACTTGGAATTTTCTTTCGCATTTCATCAGGCGTAGGGAAGCCATTATGTCGAGCTAGTATAAAAAATTAAACAGAACTGCTTGAAGTAGTCCGTGTAAGGCCGCTCTTATTACTCTTTCACGTGGAGACTGCTATTGAAATTTGTATGAAACATTACGGTAATATAGCTCATAATTAGAGGATTAAATATGCCACATATACAGATCAATATAAACAGACATGTTCATGCACAGCAATGTTTGTACTGTACGGGTTCGAACCAGCGATCACTGTGTCAGAGGGTTATTGTGTAAAGTAGGTACCAACAGATGTTCGTTAAATCAAAGTAAGTTTACCAAACATTGATATATCCTATTACAAAAGTCCGTCCTTTAAAAAGTTTCATGCGCGAATTGATTTTTATATCGGAAATGTACAGTGAATGCTCTTTTTTATACACCAATAACATAGTTTTATTACGTCCCATTGCATTCACGGCATAAAACTCAACGAGATATCAGATACAAACCAATATTTCCATTCAATATCGTCCGCATCCAATCAAGTTTATGATAAACTGTGTTGCATTCGTAAAAAAAATATAAACAGGTACAGTATCTGTGGCATTTTTTAATACTATCACGGAAATATTTTATTTATTTATTGCAAAAAAAAACATGTTGATTTCGTTCTGTCAACACTTCCTACTGGATTGATGGGACGGGATGATATGGGACGTTATATTTTATGGTGACAGCGAACACGAAAATAATACCAAGTAGGTACAATTATCCGATTACCACCGTGGGACTATATGGTAGAAACCTACTTACATGCTGATCTCTTTATCCCTTTGAACGCCAGTAGCTTATATTATACGCCGATACGGTCAAGAGATTACCTGTCCTCTCTACCCAAAGGTTATCTCGAAAAGATCGCTTATAGCGATAAAACCGCCTAAATTGTACAACGAGTGTCTATTAACAATATAGCTTTAATGTGCAATATAGAATATCTATCTATCTAACTTCACCCCTCGTCATCGAATCATCGAAGGTACCACAAATTTACCTACTTAAATTTAATATTAAACACCCAGAAGCACAAAATACATGTCCTGGGAGGGTCCGATACCCCCCGAAGTCACCCTGCCATTTAATCCACCGAGCTGGGAAAAAGATACATAAATGAAAAATCCGTTATTCACCCAAACTGTTCAGTTAGACCGATATGAAAACGCATACGAAACTAACATTCCCTTTACAATTGTTCAAACTCGAGACTTTACAGTACTCACTTTCAAACCGAAACTCATTCAAACCGATTTAAAAGCGCCATGTCAAAAATGAAACAATCCTATTGATTTCAAACAAATTCCTCTAATAAAGTACGCTCCCAACCGTCCAAGCTTTGTTTAGCCGGCCAAGCCCTGGGGCACAAAGCAGATAAGTACAGAAGGCAATCACATGTATTTACTTCGCTTTTCGTACCTACGCTCTCGGCTGTCGCGCAAGGATTGTCGTACATACGTCAAAGCCTTAGACAATAATGATTACAAAAAAAAATTACGTTTTGCACAAAATTTGTAAGTGTAATAACAAAATTTTAAACAGAAAATTGACACATGTTGTTTCAAAAAAATTAATATAAATATCAGACAATATCACATACATTGCTCCGATCCCAACGTAAGTAGCTTAAGCACTTGTGTTATTTAGTTAGTTTCTAGTACTAAGTAAAATTAAACTAAACTAAACTTGCCATACTGGTTTCAACAAGCCAGCTTAGGAATGAGCAGAGCTGGGTCGGGTGCACATGCTGCGATCTTGAGATACTGGCTTCAAGCAACGAAATCAAATCGGAAGTCGTTCAAATCAGGTGCGCGCGACATAGGTCCACGCCCCACCTGGGGCGTTTGTCTGGGGCGTTTGTCGGAAGGCACTTAATTTCGATTGTTACTGAAGCGTGTCGCTGGCTAAGGTATTCTATAGGGTGGAGGGTCTCTACCTTTGTACGATAGAGCGGTGCGTATGGCGATTGACTTCTGTACCTATTTGTTCTGTGGCCGAAGCCACTCGTTAAATACGCCAACGCCGCTCCGACGCGCCGCGTTAATTGCTTAAAAGTGTTTAATGAATGCTTGTTCGTATTTGCACATCCAGTATTTAGATGTACCTAACGACCTCACAGCCTATTTGTAAAGCTTTGGGGTGTCCTTTGGTTTTAAATGTGAGGCTCAACGCCTGAGGCCGCGTTTCCTAAGAATGCGTTCTTAAGGAAACGCGGCTTCAGGCGTTGAGTTTTTTAGTTTGACTATGCGGCTATATCAGGGCCTGGATCTGCTACGAGCCCTCAGTCTGAGGGGAGTCGGGATGCTAAGAGAGACTCTAGACAACCCCCAACATCAACGGAACGGCACACCTCGGGAGGACGGTGTGGTGTCCTCACGGCATCTTGCGTGCGATGCACGACGCCACTGACCACTGCCCAATGGCACGTGTCGTCGTCTTCCTCGGGGCTCCCTCTTGAGGACGCACTTGCGTCACGACCCCAAAGGCCCCTAATCGCTTTTTACGACGGGCAGGAATATCTCGGATGAATGGATGGAATAGGACAAAATATGACAATTTTTTTTTGTAGTAGCTCGACATCATGGCTACCCTACGCCTGATGAAAAGCGAAGGAGAAGCCCAAGTCGCTGTGACAACTGGCAAATAACTGGTCAGTTACCCTACTCACCAGCAGAAACACGACCCGGAGGTCATTTGGCTGCGGTATTTTATAGGGTGGAGGTCCTTCCCCGGACGGGCAGCTCAATTCGAGCGAAGATTCGCTATGCTATACCTCTCTTAACAACATAGTTTGTATCTTACATTGGGCTTAACGTCAAACGTTGCACGTTGGTAAATCAATTAAAAAAAATCGTATATTCCCAATTCATCTTACGATCCGGCCAGGACCAACAGACCGTTTGCTAAATAAAGCGCATTGTATCCGACGGGACGGGCTAATTGCTCAGAAGTGTTTAATGAACGCTTGTTCGTGTTTGCACCAAAGCTACATTGAGTCCTTTTAAATAATCATAAAATTCTATTCACTGTAACCAGTTTTTTTTTTATTTTTTTTTTATAGTGGCTCGACATAATGACTTCCCTACGCCTGATGGAAAGCGAAAGAGAAACCCAAGTCGCTGTGACAACGGGCAAGTAACTGGTCAGTTACCTGTCAGTTGCCACCGCCATGTCGGCCCAACCCTAACCCCCCACGAGCTCCGGAAACCCTACTCACCGGCAGAAACACGACCCAGAGGTCATTTGACTGCGGTATTCTATAGGGTGGAGGTCCTTCCCCGGACGGGCGGCTCAATTCGAGCGAAAATTCGCTATGCCCTACCTCTCTTAAGAAGTTTCAGTTGGTTAAGAATATCCAGTTTACGTTCATGTTGTAAGAATTTGTAGAAAAGACATTATTTTTTTTTTATGTTCGCTAATTTGAATTTTTGAAGTTTAATGCTATAGTCCATTTCACGGCATCAATATGTACCTCTACGAATATAAATGTATTGGATTTCGTAAGATAATTCCCTATCATGTTAAATCAGAAGGATATCCTACGACATAAAAGCAGAGAATCATAACACATCTATTTCTTCAACAAAATAAAGATCAATAGAATATACCAGACAAACACAAACTTTTTACAAAGCAACAAGAAAATTATTCGTGATGAAAAATGCATCGAACGCTTTCTTTCATAAATTGGACAAACGTTTGACGGGCTTCAGACAGCCGTTGGAGCGTAAAATGTTCTGCTCGCAAAAGGTTTTGTCCGCACGGATATCTTTCTGCCCTCTGTGCGATAGATTATGCGGTAGCGATAATAGCAAGTCTTTATGTTGTATTGAACATTTTGAGGTTCAATTGACCGGTATCTTTATGGAACAATGATAAATACTACCACGCGTTTTATTATACAAAACTACAATTGAAAATTATATTTTGTACTCTTTTATACATGCAATAAAGCTTTTTTTTTGTCTAGTTTTTTATTATATTAGTTACTATATTCAGAATTCGGAGTTTCTTTTATAAATTGTAATATATGTATTATAATATGATGGTTCGTTAGTATTCTATTTGCCTGCTAATGGATACAGGTCAAGAAATAGGTGTAATTTTTGATTAAGTTTTGTTAATTCTTTTAAGGTTTGCCACTATGAGGGTCACAATGCAATAAAGCTTAATTAAAAGTGCAAAAGGCTACATAGGCTACATATTAATATTACTTTCATACCTTCTCTACCAGCCATGCATACCAGCATTGGGCTATGCAAAAAGAAATATGTTGGTAAAACAGGTCATTCCTATCGCCTTCACTTCTGCACCAACTGTTTTCCTTGGGGATTCCAGTCCAGGGCTTGCCTCGGAATGTGGTAGGGTCCCGTCCCTGTCGAACCCAGTTCAGTTTTATTAATGGAATCAACTCTAGTCTCGATTCTGAACAAAGTCATTTCGTGTCATGCGCTATTTATAAAACGTCTCTACAGAACTAGACTAATAAAACAAGGAAACCTTTTAATCTAAAACTTTTCTGCATTATATCAACCGCTCGCATACCTGACGCATGCTAGTTCGTATTATAATATTTCAAATCTAAGTTAACAAACTATTCTCATACGTTCCGTATGTATAAACAATGGGGCCCTATTTCTAAACTTATTACCATAAAGACCACCCCGCTCATTTCAGGGGTCGCAAACTATTCGTTCGTCGCTACGATTGTGACCTTCTAGTCGAAATTACCGATTACAGAAATATTCAATATTATACTCAAAGTTTAGCACATACGCCTATAAATCAGTGTTCAGATTGATTGGCTCGATGGCTCATTTGGTAGAGACCTCTGCCTTCTGCTCGTGCGTTCGATTCTCGCACAGTACAAACATTTGTGTTCATTAACATGTATGTTTGTGGTCTGGGTATTTACTATGTATAATATGTATTTATTTCCAAAAAAAAAGTATCTAAGTAAGTTTATCAGTTGTCTAGTACCCATAGTACCTACAATCTTCGGCTTAATTAAGGGTGAGATGGCTATGTGTGGCCCAGACTGGAATGTCTTGGGTCTGTGAACATGAATGAAACTTTTAGTGACGCACGTAACACTAACCCAAGTTTGTTTACCTACTTTGGATCATCATCATCATCAACCTATCGCAGTCCACTGCTGGAAATAGGTCTGTCCAGTTCGCCTCTTTGAGCAAACACCTAGAGGCTTTACTCATAATTTCTGGGCAGGCGCGGGTTAGCGATCGCAGGGCGTAGCTCCTCGCTCAGGTGACGCTGCTGCCCGTCATTGGCCTGTGGTATTTAGCTACAAATAGTCATCCTCTACCACCACCAGTCCATTGCTAGAACCTTATTTTCTATTCGGCAGGATGCACAAAAGGCCGGTGAGCTAAAAGATGATAGTTCGCTCCCATACATCGCTCAACTTCATAATTGAAACCATTTTATTTATATCTAGCTTGACAAGTTTCCCATTTATTCAGTGAACTAACAACACTTGTGACCAACAAAAGGACCACAAACAAGATCAATACTTATTTAGAATGGAGAAGAATCGATCAGCCAATACCAGGACACATGACCGTTTTATCATCAACTGTTTCAAATATTTGGCGAGACGACCGCGGTCGGTCCTATCCAAACATGAATAGCCTGGTCGTGGAACGAACATATCATTGATCAGATGTGACAACGCTTTTTGAGTTAACACTTTTGTGTGACACTTCCTTCTTAATATACCTTTTAAGTATACAAATGTGTTATCTATATGGGGTCATAATAATGTTTTTTCAGTTTTTATAAATAATCTTTGTCGTTTTAACCACTAACCGTGATAGCCGCATTTCATTTTTACGCTTTTATATCAAAACATCAATAAGACTGTAACGACATGTAGCGTCTATGTCCACATCATTAGCCTATTGCAGTCCACTGCTGGGACCTCTCTAGATATTTTTGCTCCAAAGTATCTCATGTATCGCGTAACTCAGATGACACTGCTGCCCGTAATCAGCCTGTGTTATTTAGCTACGCCTTCAATCGTGATAAATACACCGCTACCAGTCGGTTGGCAGAATGGTTATTCGTTATACAGCAGGATGCACTACGGGCAGGTGAGGCTAGCTTGCAGCGAATAGATGATATGTTGCACCCTTACATACTTACATCGGTGCTTAAAAAGAACTTACCCATGATAAGATTATGTTCCTCGCCTATAACAATATCTTCAAATTATATAACTTACTAGCTGTGCCAGCGGCGTTGCACGCGTGGATATCGGGTTTCAAAAATAACGGACTTCCATAAAAATTGTTAGACCTCTAGCATTACATTGGTGAAAACTGCATTCAATTCCGTGCAATTGTTTTCGCGTGATGCGCGATCAAACGTACAGATAAAAATTTCTCCCGTTTTCCCAACAGTAATAATTGTACCAAGTTTCGTTAAAATCCGTTCTGTAGTTTTTGTTTCTATAACGAACATACAAACAGACAAAAATTTTACTGATTGCATTTTTGGCATCAGTATCGATCACTAATCACCCCCTGGTAGTTATTTTAAAAATATATTTCTTGTACAGAAATGACCTCTCTACAGACTTTTTATAAGTATAGATGAGTGATCAATAACCGAATTGACGAAATAAACATAGACAGTTTTCCGAAAAGAGAATAAGTAATTAATTAACCAGTTCAATGGAATGAAGCCTTACAAGTACAGACAATAAATAATTTTCCGATAAAATCCCTTGTCAAAAGGCGGGCGCGGTCGATCTCTTCACGGTACATTACAATGACCCTTTAACTTCGCCCAAATACTCAAAAGCCTCAGGCGAAACCCGTCATCGACATACAGATTACACAATGCAACATTGAAATGAAAAATTAGATATGGAATTAATAAAATACGATCGTAGGCAGAAGGCACTTCAAGAATTTTATAAGCGCGTCCAATATTGAATTGGAAAATGAATAATAAGAGTGTATTCTGCAAACCTTAATAGGGTTCCGTGCCAAAAAAGAAAACATGGGAACCTCATATGATCACTTTGTTTTCTGTCTAGACTTGAAAAAGGATCTTGTCTCTGTCAAGACTAAGTATTATTCTCAGGAACGCGTGGAGATAACAAGCTGAAATTCATATCAAATTATCAGGACTATAGCCCCTTGGAATTCCTAAAAAAAAAGTTCTAAGCCAACGCAACCAAAGGGTACAGCCGTTTATGCCAATTTCTGACACTCTCTCTCATACAGAGAATCAAAATCAAAAATTTAGTACCAAGCAACATCATAAAGCACAGACTAAGGAGTCGTAGCGAAAATCATATTTTTAATTACACCATTAATAAAAAATCTACGGAACGCAAGTCCGAGTCGCGCTTGGCCTGTTTTTTTATACATATGTATACCGTTGGGAATGTTATGAATCCAATATTTTATCAAATATTTTATTATGCATATTAATCAATCCTTTTAACCCCGACCCAAAAGGAGGGTTACCACCCTTACTAACGTTTGTAGGTTAAGTTGGCTGAAAGGTGATTTGTTCGAGAAATATTATTATAAATAATATTCAAACGAACGCAGGTTTTGAAAATTGTATCAAATTAATCCAAATATTGATACTATTACAACTTGTTTGAGAAAAAGGTTTATTTCCACTGTTACTTTGTTTACATAATTCCTAGTGCCAAAAAACGCAGTATACTTTTTTCAGTTTTAGTTAAGAGTTTCTTTTTATTTTTAATAGTATGTCGACATAACGGCTTCCCTACGCCTGATGGAAAGCGAAAGAGAACCCCAAGTCGCTGTAACAACGGGCAAGTAGTAGAAGAGTAACTGGTCAGTTACTCTTCTTCTTTACTCACCGGCAGAAACACGACCGGAGGTCATTTGGTTGCGGTATTCTACAGGGTGGAGGTCCTTCCCCGGATAGGCGGCTCAATTCGAGCGAAGATTCGCTATGCCCTACCTTCAACAATACTGCATAGAAAACTATGCAGTATTCTACAATACTGCATAGATAATTATGCAGTATTGTACGAGTAGTCTATTAAAGACCCAACACATCCCCATCCCAAGCACATTCATCAAAAGTCATTAACCAAAAACATAGCGCCAACTTTACCCCAAAACAGAAACTGACCACAAATTGGCCACTTATTTTTCTTGTTCCCATGAAAATTAACATTTTATCCGGCACGAGGTTCCCAGGGCAAAAATTTGGGATCCTCACCAAACAAACCTAGACAAACGAAACTAGTTACCTATTGTTAAATAAACACTGCCCTCCGCAATTTACATTTCTGCCGGCAATTTCATTAGGCCACTAGTTGGCTTGAGGGACGGTTGTGTCTTCATTAGGTACCTATCCGGTGACGGAACCTATTGGCATTTCTGGAGGTAGATAATGTTTGCTTTAACATTTGATTGTTAGGCTGAGAATAGTTTGTATGGTAAGGAGTTCCAATGTTTAAACTGAATGATTTACATCGGGGATTATTGCATAGTGTAGGAGAACCTTCTAAACCCTTATTTTATACTACGAGTAAGTCAACCATAAAAGAGTAACTTTAAGTTGGCAAACAAGTGTCAAATTAGTAAATCGTTCCGTTTCATCTTGGCAACCACTGCTTATTATAGGTCTTTTATAGTGCAAACTATTTGCAATGATATTTATCTTGTCATAACCTGTACTTGGGATGTAAGGGAGCGGCCTATCATCTTTTCGCTCCAAGCCAACCTCACCTGCCCGTGGTGCATCCTGCCGAATAACAAACGAGGCGCTGGCAACCGACTGGTGGCGGTATAACCATCACAATTGAAGGCGTAGCTAAATACTAAAGACCGGTGACGGGCAGCAGCGTCACCGGAGCAAGAAGCTACGCCCTGCGATCGCCAACCCGCCTGCCCAGCGTGGCGATTATGGGTATATCCTCCAGATGTTTTCTCTAAGTGGCGAAGAACTGGAGAGGCCTATGTCCAGCAGTGGACTGTAATAGGCTGATGATGATGATGATGAACCTGTACTTATTATGTGCGTTTTTTGCATATAAAAAATCAATGCCCAAGATTGATTAAAGTGGCGAACATTTGGGGAGACCTATGTCCAGCAGTGAACTGCGAAAAATTGTGTATTTCTAATGAAAAAATTATTAAGAGTAAACAAATCGATGTGCGCATCGAATTATGTGCCGAATCATTCACATTTTAAAGTCGATTGACTTTCTGTCTTTCTGTCGGTTGGCTCAACGAATTCCGAAATTTATGCTTTTCTGCAATTCGTAGTGAAAATATTATTTTCTTCTTACGAATATTATCAACGTTTCTTTCGTAGATCGCCTATAATACTTCCAAGTGGAAGATCTTTGATCACGACTATTACATAATTTAAAAGTCTCCCGCCCTAAATCTATACGTAAATATAAAACACCTTTCAAAGTGTTGTCGAAACATACCTGCATATACGCAAGAACATAGTAAGCGTATCGGTAACGCGACAGATCCTTTGAGATGCAAATCGCGCCTTCAACAATTCATAGATGAAATAGCACCAGCAGCGGGCACTTACCCGCATAGATATTTTATGTCCCATCACCTGCTTATGCTGTATTTATCAGGCGCCGAGTTCAGGCTTTTAGACGGTTTACATCAGTTTTATACTTATTTTATGAAGATACGGTAGGAAGAACCGACGGCCTTGTTTTGCCTCAGTATGTTTAAAAGGCGGGGTCTCTAAAGTGTCAAGTTCTTAATAAAGGATAGAACGCCTATCACGTTTATTTATCAAACAATCACGGTGTCATCATTAACATTATCATGAGCCTCTCGTAGTCCATCACGCGTGTCAATGCGCAACTTTAGTGAAGTGAAAGAGTTTGCCAGTTTCAATTAATTTCGAAATTCTTGTGCGTTGTAGGTTTTCCATAGAGTTTGTATAGAGCACTTGTCGTAATGTATGGATTACCATGTAATTATACAACCGGGACGTTCAGCGCCATCTGCTGTTACTCGACAGAACTATTATTATGTTGTAATGATGTGAACATAGATGTCACTACATACTTCTTTAGAAAGACTCGTCATGATCGGCCACTGGTTTACCTGTGCTCCCCTCGGCATGCAATGCTTACGAGCAGCCGTAACTGATTAACATCAAATGGACCAATCCTCATCTGCCAACAACAGCAATTTAAAAACTAAAAAGTGTAAATATAAAATAGTAAATAACACATGGTTCACGCTAAAACATTTAACATTTCTTTTAAACAGGCCGATACGCGACGCACTAGACCAGTTTTAATTAAAAACAACCTTCGTGAAGTTTCACATTATTTTCTAAGAATCTTTAAAAAATCTAAACAAAAATGTCCACCTTTCAGATGAGTGTTTTATTTGTACCCAGGAAAACGTTTACCAAACAGTTCTCCCTGTTTTCGAGAATCAAACACAAATAAAAATGTTAATACCAAGGTAGGACAAGGAACCGAACAAACTCCACTTTCAGCTTTAATATAATGTTAGGACGGATAAAACTGTATGAGAGATACTTCATTATATTGTTTGATGTTTGCTCCCGACCGTGTTTCATATGAAAAAGCCTTAATTAATACGGCCCATATAAAGCTGCATCAGAGCACTGTATATATTCAAACCGCATATGTCAACACAATCAAGACCGGTTCACATGAAACATTCCCAAAAGCCGACAACTTGAAGCAAATAAAACTTGCAAATATTAACCAATTCATTCCGAATCCCATTTATTGTCTTGTGAAACGTATTAAAGTGAAAGAATAAATTTTAGTAATGAGTCTAGTCATATGATATTAGTTCGATTTGGCTGATCTTCAATTTTATGGAGCAGTTACGTTTAGAGTTAATGAGTTATGTTCGTCAATTTTGTATACCTACCTACTTAATTCTATTGATTCCTTGGTAATGAGTGAACGCTGTCTCTAATATAGTGGTCGTGGATTCGATTCCCACACTTGTTGTACTGTGACCTGTAGCATAGGTTTCACACTGAAGCCTATTTCATGCACCAGCCCTCACTTTTTAACCGACTTCGAAAAAAGGAGGAGGTTCTCAATTCGTCTGTATGCATAATATATATATTTTTTTATGTAGCCAAACAAATAAATGTATATTGTCGTGTGGATTTGCCGGCCGCGCGCGTCATACAACAACAGTCTACGTTAGGTACGTAGAGGCTGGCACCGACTCCAAAAATAAGTGATAATTGTAATATTGAAATAATTATAGTTATACATATAATATGTATTAAGGATAGAATTACTTACGTTATTTATCGCTTTTTAGTTTTGGTCGTTTGTGTTTTTTTGAAGTCGGTTTAATTTTTTTATTAGGCAACAACATGGTAATGTTCTTATTTGTATTTATCCTTAAGCTTGCCTAATTTGTGAAGGAAAATAAACATATTTTGAATTTTGTATGGAGATAGAACCTTTTTGAACATCACTGTTTATATCGGTCTGGGTGTTTGGTATATGCTATATAAAATATCTAGGTAAGTTGCTTGCAAAAGCTTTTACTATAGTTACTAGATAACTTGCAATATCTGGCTCGATGGCTCATTTGGTAGTGACCCCTGCCTGCTGAGCCAAGGGTCGTGGGTTCAATTCCCGCACAGTACCTACAAGCATTTGTGTTCATAAACATGTAGTATTAGCAGTCAATGAAAAATCTTCCAAGATCGAAATATGTCCAATAAAAATAGTATCTAAGGTAAACAAATACACACCAGTTGCAAATCTATAAAAGATCACACCCGACCTATTTATTCACAACTAAAACACAATTCGAATATCGTCTCTAAGGATTAAGTGGCTGATTTACATGACAAAGTGTCTAAGTAACCCTCGGAGGGTTTGGGCATCTCGACGGTGAAGTGTAAAATCCAAGGGTTATCGATTTCTTGGATTTATGAATTTCAAATCGTCTCATTTATTATTTCATTTGAAAATATGCAAATTGGCAATCGAAACAGCTTGTGACATCCGACGGAATGCCGGCGCTCGTGAGTTGCTAACGAACCAATAATAGGCCTATTGTTGTGTTGTTAATAAATATAGTTTATAAAAGGCGGGGTTTATGTTACATTTACAGAATGGTGGATTGATAAAAATATATATTATCTCTTTCCCAGTAACCTATTTTAGTTTTGCAACTTTTTTGTAACGG
Source organism: Conogethes punctiferalis (assembly GCA_031163375.1). NCBI lineage: Eukaryota > Metazoa > Arthropoda > Insecta > Lepidoptera > Crambidae > Conogethes > Conogethes punctiferalis. The sequence continues at coordinate 13,055,485 of CM062084.1, forward strand.
GATGTTTTTATACCTACTAATTAAAATTCCTTGTTGTATTTGTAATTGTTGTAGTCTTGCAAGATCTGTTGATTTTAAATTATAATTTATTTGATTTATTTATTAGCGCATTTTATTTCAGTAGATTACAGTCCTCATTTATCGTCATTTTCATCGAGGAAGTCGTAAGAGTCGATAAATCCTGTACAAACTTTATCTATGGTCGTATCAAACAGTCGTTCATCACTATAAGAACCCTAGGACCCAAAGAAATTGGACACCATAGGCTAGCATTTACTGGAGACACCACGAACGATAACTGATTTTTAGCAATAATCCGAGAAAAGTCCGAATCAAGTAGCATCAAATTTATCATATAGTACGTCCGTTCAGGATAACGACGATAACTTGCAAAATTCAGTGCATTCATTCAGTTTAGTGATGTGCCGGACCGTCAAAAATGAATTAAATATCCGCGGATACGGATACATAGATACTTTTAGCATAGCACAAAGTAAAAGCAATTTTCAGAACAATAACATACGGATCCAAATAAGGCGAAATAGATACATAACAAGTTTATGTTATAGATAGATTTTATAGATACTTGTCATAGATACTTATTATAGATACTTGTTACAGATACTTGTTATAGATACTTGTTATAGATACTTGTTATAGATACTTGTTATAGATACTTGTTATAAAATAGTTGTTATAGATACTTGTTATAGATACTTGTTATAGATATTTGTTATAGATACTTGTTATAGGTACTGGTTATAGATACTTATTATCTAAATAGATACTTATTACTAGCACAAAATAAAAGCATTTACAAGGCAGTAACATTTATGCATAGTATCGCTCTCCACGGGCATTAGGTACTAGTATACCGATACGAATATGAGAGTCTTAAAACGATATACCTAGTACCTATGTAGGTATATATTTCGATTTCATTGCGCGGTCATTACTTTTGTTTTTATTGATTAATGTTTTGATGATATGACAAATATTCCATTTTGATAAATTTAAAATAGGTACATTGAACGGAAATTTACTATTATTTTATTTCCTACATTATATCTCTTGAAAATTAATAAGGTATCCCGAAAATGTATAAACACGGAATATAATATGTATTTATTTACAAAAAATAAAGTATAGTACCCATAGTACGAGCTTCGGCTTAGTTTGGGGCTAGATGACGATCTGTGGCCAAGCAAGGCATGTCTTGGTTTATTTATTTATTTTTATCTGTTTTCTCTTTTGGAAATCCGCGGATATCCGGAACATCACTAATTCAGGTATACTAAAATAGCTTTGTAATATCGACCGACCGTGGCCAGCGTTCAAAAGGGAACCTAAAGTCTGATATTACTATATAATAGCTAAGTTTATTCGTTCTACTACTCGTACTACCAACAAGGCCGCCTATTTAGAGTACGCCCCTCGAATTGTAATGGAATTGTATGGTATTTCATGTGTTTAGTGCTTAATTGAATAATCGGTAAGCTAATTTTGCCACATTTGGCGCATTTGTCCCGTGCAAATGGTTTGATGACGGGATGTAAGGGAGCGACCCATCATCTTTTCGCTCCAAGCCAACCTCACCTGCGCGTGGTGCATCCTGACGAATAACAAACGAGGCGCTGGCAACCGACTGGTGGCGGTATAACCATCATAATTAAAGGCCTAGCTAAATACCACAAAAGTGAGCTATGTCAACAACTTTCATTCTCTGTCGGATCATCTCATTTCGGATTCGATGAAAAAAAATGCTGCCAAATAAACATACTATACAAAATTGGACTTAGGATCTCAATTCTTTTTGCCATTTCGATATAAAACCGTAAAAATAAAAACCCGCCTTCTAATAAAGTAAGTCTACAATATAATTCTCGCGAAAGAATGCTTATTTCAAAAGACAATATCAGATGTTGTGGAAAAATCAGCTTTGTTCCATAAATCCCTTTTGAATCAAAATATCAAAGAATTGCTGGGGAGCAAATTGGACAAATTTTCCGGCTCTTAAAGAATCTCGGTCTCAGAGTGACACTAACGGGGACGTGAGGAAAAATTGTTTTCTTTTTAGACAGATGGCTAGAAACAGATGGTTAGACTAGGCTATATACATATCTACCACTTGATCGCCTTAGTAACTACTTTAATTAAAGTTTGTAGGTAAGGCTGGTCTTCCAAAGTGTGTGGACAGTGTTGTCATCTGCATACCATTCAGACGATAGTGGCGCACACCAAAAGGTTTAGTACCTCGTGCTTGCCCAGTACCATTAAGTCATGGAATGCTCATCCAGCTCATATGTTTCCTTCCTCTTACAAACCTGGGTTCTTTAGGTGGGGCATGAAAGGCATCTCAGGAGACCTTCAGGGTGAGGGCGACAGGCGCAGTGGGTTTGTTCTATTATGCCATACCATCTAACTTTTGGACCTGACGAACGCTTATCATCAGGTGCTGTAAGGTCATCTTTAATGCTCTTATTATTAAAAAAAAGAGGTAAATTGCTTGACTCCAGCTGGAAATTTGATATCAACCAGATCACTTAGTCGATTCTTACACGCCCAGAGGTTGAATTGAAGAGGTGATTGTATTCTTTAACGTCACCTCACGGAAATTTTGAGTAGGTACACTCAGCATGGAATACAAATTACACATTTTCCTTTGAAATATCGTTGCTAATCACCAAAAGAGGCCGAATTTTCGACCAAATCGCCGCTTCCGTTCGGCTCAATGAACACCGAATGCCAAATGAATCGGCCACCGACACGTTTGCGGTCAAACGGGCATCGCATTGTTAGAAACATGCAAATATTTTGTCCATTGTTTTGCTATGAGCACTATTAGTTTGTTAGTTTGCAGTAATTTCGGATGATATTGTGAACTGCTGTTGAAAATCTAATTCGGTCCGTTGTTTAGGCGGAATATCGAGGGAGATCGTGTTAATAAAGTAGGAAATGTTGTTAACGCGGTACAGTAGTGTCCATGCTTTCGTGGATAGATGCAATCTAGTACTAATAACTGGAAGATCGATGAATGCATTGCCTCTTGTACCAATAAACACTCTCAGATTTAAGTAAGGTGTAAGGAAGCGACCGATCATCATCCTTTTGCTCCGAGCCACCCTCACCTGCACGTGGTGCATCCTACTGAATAACTGACGAGGCTCTGGCGACCTGCTGGTGGCGGTATAACCGCCACGTTTGAAGGCGTAGCTAAATACCATGGGCCGATGACGGGCAGCAGCGTTACCGGAACGAGAAGCTACGCCCTGCGATCGCCAACCCGCCTGTCCAATCCAGATTATGGCCAAAGCCTACAGATGCTTGCCTAGAGAGGCGAACAACTGGAGAGGTCTATGTCCAGTAGTGGACTGCGACAGATTGATAATGAAGTGGTAAACGCTGATGCCCTTTTCCTGATATTCCCTTAGTCGTCTTCTACGACACCCTCGGGATGAGATGGAATGGTTCTATTCTAAATCCAAAAACCAAACGGACATTTTCCCTTTATATTCCGAATACTGTACCAGCACGATTTAAAATCAAACTTCCAAGCGTCTTAGGGGTCCCTAAAAACTAACATAGGCAAGTCCTTGCGCAAAAGTAGCCTATCTAAAAGGAAGACAGCTAGACTAAGTTATAAAACTAACTTCAGAAGAGAACTATTAATAAACGGAAAACTTCTAACCGAGGTGAGCCGAAGGCGTCCATATCGAAAACGGCAAATCATGGAAATATCTCCGGCAACTTTCTAAACGGGATACTTGCATGTCAGAACTTTTAATAGCTAGATATAGGGATTGTGGATATCATTATGTGAAGATCGCAGGTTATTTAAGCACCTCAGTAGTAAATGGGGGTATTTCAGATACAATAGACTAGCCTGCGGTTCAGTTAGGATGTGATTCGTCAGTTGCTATGTAATTGTGAAAAGTAAAAGCAGTAAAATAGTAGTAGTTAAATTCGAATCTGGTGGCGGAACCGAACAGTTGGAGAAATAAAGCGCACAGACTCCGATGGCTCGGCCACCTTGAGAGAATGGATGAGGATCGTGAGGTGAAAAGACCATACCTGGGCAGATTAAGTGGCCGACTGTTGCCGCTGGGGAGACGAAGTGGCGAAGGACCTTATTTTATTTCCCCAGAGTGGAACGCTCCTTCATGCCGCTTCCAGGGAAAGTCAGCATGGTGTGTGGGACTCACACCTCCCAAAATGCAGAATTTCAATGACAATTTTCATTACACAATCTGTAAGTTTTTTTTGTATATATAGCCAGTCAGAATTCTACAAACCAAGTGCATAGTACTAAACTAATTAAATGTCATCATGATCATCATCAGCTCGTCACAGTCTACCATTTAATTGTAGGTAACTTTGCTCATCATCATCCAACACCTTCATACAAAACTTCCACTAAACCCCCCAGTGTCACCAATGACAGCAAGTTGCACCTGCGCGAACTCCGCGTCGAGGACTGGAGTGATAACAGGACGAAGTGGAAATTCTCATTGTTGAAGGCCAAGACTCATTGAGGGTCTCTGCGCCATTTTCGTTAGTTATGCATGTCTGTGTCATGCATTTGTGGTGGCATCTGGTGGATTTGTTTTTTCAGAACACCCTCATTTATCGTGAACAGACAGACGCAGCAGAAGATTTGTTTAAAAATATGTAGTGATAGGCAATATTCGTTAAATCGAATTACAAAAATAAATTAATATTGCATTGTGCAGTGTAAATGAAAGCCTTTGAGCTTCTTTTTGCTAATGACAGCCGAACCTGGGAATTACATTTTAGCGGATGAAAAAGTGAATTAAAAATACAAATTCAGCTTAAGGGTGAAGGCAGATTTCGGATTTCACATCGTTATGGTAGAGCACACACGAGAAGCTCTCGATGTACTCCTAAAGATATTCATGATTCGGTGAAATTAATTCAATAAAGTTTCAAAAAGAAATTTTCTCTTTTGGGGGGGTTTTGTCTTTCATCATTTCATTGTCACCACGCTTTGCAGGGTTAGTGACCACAGTAGGTTTTATTTGTATGTAGTTAAACGTTGCTGCCCGTTCCTGATATTCCCTACAATGTATATCTACCTACTAGTGTATTGTGAAAAAAGGGTATCAGGCTACGCATACGACAGGTCCCATAGTCATCCGTAATATTTTACATGTTTACTTATTACCTACATATTTGGTTATTTTTGTAAGTACGAAGTTTTCCAAGTAAACGCATTTTGCAAGCTAGATCCCTAAGTTACATATTTTACTATGCGCTTTATAGTTGAATATCTCAAATCAAAAAATCTCTCAGCAACCAAATTCATATAGTTGAATTACATTGCTAATCCAATATTTTTAAGCATTTTCCTATAATTTACCTCCATTTTGGGGTGTTTTCTATGTATAATATGTATTTATTTACAAAAAAAATGTATCTAAGTAAGTTTATCAGTTGTCTAGTACCCATAGTACATGTTTCGGCTTAGTTTGGGGCTAGGTGGCGCTGAGTGGCCCAGCGTGGCATGTCTTGGGTCATTTATTTAAAAAAAAAGGCAAACAGCGAACGGAGTAGGTACACTCGCACTCGAATTTCAAATCGGCATTAACTACGAGACTAAAGAGACTACTATCCACAGAGTAAAATATTCCAAATCCATATACATACTTATAAATATAGAAATTTTCAATTCGGCGAAAACTCCATTCTGCCAAATTGAGTTTTCGTATCGGATCAGAACCATAAAAGATTTTCTATAAGCCGCGTCGTATTTAAACATGTATGTTGTGTTGATACGTATGTATACATACAATCTGTACAACAAGGTATACATATACATAATTATAATTGGATTAAGATGACTTTGACTGCATTTAAAATAAATTTAAAAAAGTCCAAAATCGATCAAGGTGGCGAACATTAGGAGAGGCCTATGTCCAGCAGTGGACTGACAAGGGCTGATGATGATGATGAAAAAAGCAGCTTATAGCAGCCGTCCATGGTCCAGGGGTCAGCAGCTAACCAATATTGGAGATTAACGGTCCTTTATAGAAATCAACTATGTCTAGGCACTATGCCGCAAGCGAGTTACCATAATCCCATAACCAAAAACCCACAATACTTTCTACAAAAACGACCAGATTGATTGGGCTCGGCCCGGCTATTTCGAACCGGCGAAAATTGCAAAGTGAATAACCGCAGAGCTAAATTGCCATCACTGTTTCAGCTTTCGAGCGGTCGATATATATTATTCATTCATAAGGAACACTGTTATATTTACTCTCCCATTACGGGTCGCACAGTCGCATTTCTCGCATTAAAAATTTAACATAAGTCCGTCTAGAAGGCTCTGAGAAAATATTTAGCGGGGCAAATTAAATACGCAGGAGGTCGCACTCAAACTATTACTCGGCTAATTAGTTTATTTATCCGGGACAAGTTTTAGTATGGACGCGGTGGGGGACCTTTTAACCGTTAAGACTTAATGTAACTACAGTCACATATGTATATCTAATATACATATGTGACCGCGTCTCCGCAAAGAAAGAGTGCTTAAAGCACATAGTTATGAAATAGAAGTAAATAGAGAGCTTTTAGAAAAAGGTATCTAAAGAACCGATGTGTTTAACTCTAACATTATGACCTAAGTAATCCGATGCGAGGTTAGGAATCTTCTATAAACACCGCCAGATATATGTCACCAAACATAATATAGGTAATTTTGCCTCTTAGTAAATACTAAGCATAGTCAGCCAATTACAGAAATGTATCAAGGATAGAACAGTGTAGTTTTATTTAACAATCACAACGCGAGAATTGAGCAACATGTACCTCTATACATGTTGAAGGCATACTCTAGCGCTCATTTAAAGCTCGTTTAGTATGCCCGAACGTATTGAATGTATGTATACGTAAGTTGTGTATTACACAAGAGTACCTACCTAATGATACGATTAAGAGTAAGATTACGCAAATTCGATGACCAGTGTAAATCTGACCTTGATTCTAGATCAGTTAACGGCTCGTCAACTTGCTGCCATAACATCATCATTTTTTTTTTTTTTTCATTTTATTACTGTACCATCATCATCATCAGCCTATTGCAGTCCACTGCTGGACATAGAACTCTCCAGTTGTTCGCCACTTAGGGCAAACATATGGAGGATATACCCATAATAGCCACGCTGGGCAGGCAGGTTGGCAATCGCAGGGCGTAGCTTCTCGCTCCGGCGACGCTGTTGCCCGTCATCGGTCTGTGGTATTTAGCTACGCCTTCAATTGTGATGATTATACCGCCACCAGTCGGTTGCCAGCGCCTCGTTTATTATTCGGCAGGATGCACCACGGACAGGAAAGGTTGGCTTGGAGCAAAATCATGATAGGCCGCTTCCTTACATCCCCGAAATGATGATAGGCCGCTCCCTTACATCCCATTTTTGTTTACGTTACTGTTTACATTACCTTATGCAGGTAATCCAATAAATAAATAAAGTAATCGCGGTTTACTTATCCCTCAGCTCAGAGTTTTGCTACTAGAGCTATGTTCGCACGAGCGTCAAAGCAAATAGATAGTAAGTAGTAGTGCCTTGGCCGAAATCTGTCAGAACTCAAAAACCGAACGAACTTCTTCAGCTACGTAGGTATACATAGCCAGTCTTAGTGTTCTCTATCGTCTTCACAATGGGGAATGCTCCGAAGAGTTATTCCAACTCGTTCCATCCTCTCCTTTCCACTCCCGAACAACACGTGCTGGACAGCGTTGTCATCCGCATACCATCCAGGCGATGGTGGCGCGCACCAAGAGGTTTAGTTCCTCGTTCTTGCCCCGTGTCATTAAGTCACGGAATGCCCTTCCAGCTCATGTGTTTCCTTCCTCTTACAATCCTGGGTTCTTTAGGCGGGGCGTGAAACGGCATCTCAGTGGGCCTTCAGGGTGAGGGCGACAGGCGCAATGGGTTTGTTCTATTGTGCCTGTCGACCTAACTTTTGGACCTTGCGACCGCTTACCATCAGGTGGAGTGAGGTCATCCTGAAAGCTCTTCTTATAAACAAAAACATTTTCGACACAGTAAGATAGAATTAGCTCTACGCAAGGCAGTTCTATTCTCGATACATTTCTGTACAGCCAATACTCCACCTAAAGCAATTAGTACCACACTAGGCACAAACAAAAACTACCTAGCACAGATAAATTATTTCCGAACGCCCGGCGCCGCAGCCGCGCACCACGGGCTTAAGTGGCCGATATCCAGAAAATTCCGGAATCCACAATTTCCATTTTCCGGAAATACCGACGGCGTACCCGTGACGCAGAGACAATGGTGCGGTACTTCGTGCGATTTTCCGTTTATGGCGCGAATTTAGATTCTAGTTTGCATTCTGAATTATGTTATTCATTGTGCGGTGTGCGGTAGGTGCGCGGTTGGTGGTAAAGTGATTTAAAGTTAAAACTGTTAGGTTATATTGCTAACCCATGTCCTAGCTACTTAGTACCCACTGGAGACACAAACAAATATACTGGTTTAGATAGAGGGTCATCCATATGGGAGACACCAAGACGTAAAACGAGTGTTTAGGAGCAGAAATTGCAAAAAAAATGTACTCAATCTCTTTAACTGTGTATGGCTGTATTCAACCGTGTAACAATAGAATACTCGCGTTGAAAGTGCTAAACTCATCGAAGGATGGTTATGTAAGTACACATTTCAGTTATGCCATGAAAATCATGGTGACATGCAAAAATATAATAATACACGTTAAGCTTGTTTTTAAAAAAGAGTTAAGTTTGTACTGTACACTTACGTCGTCAAGAAACTTTCATTTTCGTCCCCACATTCCCGTAGCGACTTGAACATTTCAAGGAAGAAAATAATATTAATTTTATCAGCTGCAAAAGCAATAAATCATACACATTACATTAAAATTTGCAATGATACAATCATCAGGTGAAAGTGAGACATTATATCGTGCTTCTATAAAAAAAAACGGTGTTGGTAAAGGTCCATTAGGTATGTCTATCGCTTCCTCATTCATTATTTATTATTTATCAATAGTTTCGTAGGTACTGAACGTAGTCTAGTAACATTGCATCTTACTAGACTATAAGAAAGAAAGACACTTCAAATCCCAATCGACTCTCAGAACCAACAAAGAAGTGCAAGTGCGGCATCAACAACGCTTCAGAGGTCTTCGCGGAGTCATCGCATCAGAGCGCTCCCGTCCCGCCACTAATAACCGCGCACTATGGACGCGACTGGCGGGACGACTCGCGCCTCTAAGGATTCCGCTACCGATATACCGGCAAGTTCGGAATCCACAAAACAAATAATAACAATAATTGTATAACATTAAATAGGCATCAGTTTAGCATTAATCTCATGTGCGGCAACAACAACGCTTCAGAGGTCTTCGCGGAGTCATCACATCAGAGCGCTTCCGACCCCGCCACTAATAACCGCGCACAATGGACGCGCCTGGCGTGACGACTCGCGCCTTTAAGGATTTCGCTACCGATGTACTGGCAATTATAAGAATTACATGGGTAGATATAAAATTCCAATCTGGCAATTCTCAAAATCGTAGGTAGTGACCGTAGCGAGTGAAAACTTAAAGCACAACCAGGCAGTAGCCCTAGCATCATGTTGGTGCACCGTAGCGTCAAGGCGCTGGTAGTTCTAAAACCTATAAAGAGACTATATTATTTACTTCTATAACTATTATAAAACCCGGAATTCAAACCTTCCCTTCTATATCCGGATCATAAGACGGCATTTACAACCATTGGACAAAATCAAGTCAATCTTAATTCATAGTAGGTACCTACCACTGGCAACCGGCACAAGAAATAAAAAAGACTTACAAACAACATCTACTGGATTACATAAAGGATACATTACACAAAGGTAGGCACGCCTTGTAGGCAGATACGTGCCCACTTGACGTTCCCAAAACGTTCCGATTGGTTTCCAATGGCTTGCGAGCTACCGGAATGCGATTGTATCCCGGTAGCGGCTACATCCCTAGTTTCGTTAAATCAGCAAAGGCGAGTTGGATCCACGCCGAGTGTCGTCGGATTGCAGCAATTTATACGGCGTGACGTCGAGATAACGATTTGTGTTAACTTCGTGCCCACTCGCAGACAAAGAGTTTGCTCTTTGAGTTACGTGGTTTTATGATCGCGTTATGCATGGAGATATTGTATTCTGTTTCCGTTAGAAAACTTAGATGAGTACCGAATTAAATCTTTCAATTTTTGATTTGTTATTGTCGGGTTGCCCTAGAGTCTGTCCGTGGTCAGTGTGGGTGTTACAATGTTACCACGACAATCGATTGATGAAAGAATCAACATGGTAGGCGTTGATCGCTAATGTTTTGTCATGTTCTATAGGTGATCTAAACTACATTTGTCGAGAAGCAGTATCCACTCTAGACCTCATTTGCCTCAATCTGAGTCCTGCGATAGCAGTAGGGAGCAGCCTATCATCTTTTCGCTCCTAGCCAAGCCTCACCTGCCCGTAGTGCATCCTGCCGAACAACAAACGACGCTGGCAACCAACTGGTAGCGGTATCATCACAATTGTAGGCGGAGCTAAATACCACAGACCGATGACCGGGCAGCAGCGTCAGCGGAGCGACAAGGTCCGCCCTTCGATCGCCAACCCGCCTGTCCAGCGTGGCAATAATGGGTTGTCCTCCAGATGCTTGCTCTAGGTGGCGAATAATTGAAGAGTCCTATGTCCAGCAGTGGACTAGAATAGGCTGATGATGATGATGATGAGTCCTGCGATGATGATAGGGCCGTATTATAATCGTAGTCATCTAAGAAAATAACTCTACTGATCTTTCTTTTAATCTAACAAATTTCTTCAATTTCATTGTTTTACCCATGAAGGTTACTCAGCCTTAAAATAATACCGTTCTCATTCGTTTCATATAGAGCAGGTTGTTTATTAAACTTTGTTTGTTTGTCATCAATAAAACAACGCCTGTTGCCTGTACTCCACACGAAAATTGCCTTCCACTTGACATCAAATTAACATTACCTGCAACGTATCGAAATAATTATTTTCCTTCCCCAATTTATGCGTTTGTTTGTTTTGCCTTAACGCAAATTATACAAACAATTCCGGGTGTATGTAATTAGCAAATGAAAGCCATACTTAATGCTGAATTCGCATCTGTAGGTATTTTATGTAAACAAAATTATTTTGATGAGAAATTGTTGAAGTTTATTATTGTATTGAACGGACCTTTCTGTTTTGTACTGTTCCTATTCTGTTTTGCTTAAAAATATAAAAACGTTTAGAATACTCCAAGTCTAGTAATTTTGTTAAAAAAAAAATGTTATTTCATTTAAACATATTATTATCAATTGCTTAACTGAACGTTAGGGTAGGATTAAGGTAGTTAGACCTTGTCTTTTTATAAAGTTAGTCAATGTTGGATTTTTGAACCAAATAAAAAAGCTATAACAGATAAACTATATTTATAAAGATTAATTTACACTACCAACACACAAATTGCTGAACGGATATAGCGAGCGAGAAATTGGAATTTATTAGCCGAGTGCGAAATCAATTCCTACTAGGTACACAAAGCATGAATACAGTTTTCCGTTAGCTTTTTCGGAAAATTGTTTGCAAATAAGTGGCATTTTCATGCCTCGCCTATAAATGGTATTCATTCATACCTACAACAAGTATGGCTAGGGAAAAAGGAAAACATGCAAAAATAAGTCCTTCGAATCTATTTGACGCGAGATAAGTAATTTGAGATTATGACTTTTACGAGATGTCTAGTTAGTTAGTCAGTACCTACCTTATATGAAAATATGAATGTTAGCAGGTACTAGGTACCTATGTGGTTGTGTTGTCCAAGCCACCCTCACCGGTACGTGGTGCATCCTGCCGATTAACAAACGAGTCTCTGGCAGGGTGGTGGCGGAATAACCAACACGATTGAAGACGTAACTAACTAACGTAACCGGAGTAGGAAGCTACGCTACGATCGCCAACCTGCCTGCCCAGCGTGATTATGGGTAAAGCCTCCAGATGTTTGCCCGAATCGAGAGGCTATGTCTAGAGGTGGACTACGAAAGGCTGATGATGAGTGTTGTGATCGATTATGTAAATGACCAATCATTGTAGGAGATAATAATAAATAAATAAGTAATAAATAAATATCAGACAACATCACATACATTGCTCCGATCCCAAAGTAAGTAGCTTAAGCACTTGTGTTATGGGTATCAGAACAACGAAGGTACCACAAATACATACTTAAATACAAATATAAACACCCAGACACGGAACAAACACAAGTGTTCATCACACGAATGTTTGTCCCGGGTGGGAATCGAACCCACGACCCTTGGTTCAGAAGGCAGGGGTCACTATCAATTGAGCCACCGAGCCAGTCAGATAAGAAGACATGTCCGATAACAAATCTGTGTCTTCCAGTTTCTCTATAATTATAATGAATTTATTACATTAATCCGGAGCGCAAACGCGGCCCCGCCATGAAAAGCATCGAAAAATTATGTGGCTCGTTGCAGATTCCCAAATTGCATCTCCGATGTGGCGAGCAGAAAGTGGGCTAAGCTCGGAAATTTACGAGTAACGTCGCCGGGCGAAATCAATTCCCTCTGCACCCACTAAGGGTTAATTCATACTAACCCCAGAGTCGAAGCGCAACGAAGCGTCAGTTTGAATTCAAATTAATAAAATTCACGCTAATTTCCACAGCAAAATGCATATACGAGAGGTAGGGCATAGCGAATCTTCGCTCGAATTGAGCTGCCCGTCCGGGGAAGGACCTCCACCCTATAGAATACCGCAGTCAAATGACCTCCGGGTCGTGTTTCTGCTGGTGAGTAGGGTTTCCGGTGCTCGTGGGAGGTTAGGGTTGGGCCGGCATGGCGGTGGCAACTGACAGGTAACTGACCAGTTACTTGCCCGTTGTCACAGCGACTTGGGCTTCTCTTTCGCTTTCCATCAGGCGTAGGGAAGCCATTATGTCGAGCCACTATAAAAAAAAAAAACAGGTGGAAATCGAAAGAATAGCCCAAGACGTTGTAACGGGCAGGTATCCAAAACCAGTAACCAAGCTTGATTGCCATGTTCATAAAGGTTCCACAGTAAAACTGTGAAAACGGTGGCTACCATGTGTGGTTCTAGCAGAAGAGGGGTAAGGAAAAAGCACTCTTCAGATCTCTCAGCAAATAATAGACGATAAAAACAACGTTTATGATGTATTACCGTAAGAATACTTTGACGCATCGATAAGCTTCGACACTCTTCGATGCGCTTCGGTGCGCTTCTACGCGCTTCGACACGCTTCAATACGCTTCGCTTATGCGCTAGTACGACCTGTGCCTAAGGCATGGCTCACTAAAGCATACACTTCCTCACTGGGCTTATCGGGAGATCGTTTATAAACAAACCCTGTCCCCTGCAAGGGCGATACGTTTAGTTCGTCGCATCCGCTTTAATATTCATGACAAGCAATCATCAATCACGTGGCCTTATTTTTTGACTCACTTTGATGTGACTTGACGTGTAAAGTGAAAAGCTTAATTGATATCGCAGAATTCGTTGGGGCGTAGTTAAAACGTGATCTACTTTGATGCAAAAGTAGTTCCGTTTGGTAATGCATGTTATTATAGAGTTACCAGAAAAAAATTGTGGTTTCCGGATTTAAAACAGAACCACCCCAGCATTCCATGGGTATCGTAAAAGACGACTAAGGGTATACATCAGGAAACAGGCAGCAGCGTTTACCTGGGTACCAATAATCCCGATTGAAAATGAATTTGTCGTTGGGGGATGCTCATGTCTAGCAGTGGAATTGAACAGGCTGATAATGATACCAGAAAGAATGATACGAACTAAACCAATATCACTACTATACAATACATAGTATGTTGTGATTCCAAAATGACTAGGTACTGCCCTCAAAGTTGATTGGGAAAATCTATTTTAAAAGTCCGGCGTGAGGTCACATACAAAAGGACTTCATTCATCATTGAACCCTTCATAGAATGAGATCTGTAGCATGCACGAACATACAAACAGACACACACAGCTACACACACTGTCAAACATCTGACAGTGACATCTGACACTGACATCTGACACTGACAACTGTCGTCTCGTTCCTACACTTCACGCAAGGTGCGGGGTGGGAGGACAGTCAGTCTGTGTCCCACCGCCGCCGAGTAAAGACGTGTTCGTGTGAGGATAGCGAGCCGATATCATTGGTACCATTACATTGTTCATTACTTTATTGTTCATGGTTATTTCATATGTGGATTAGTGTCTACTACATTTTGGCGACGACGGAAAAACTGTAAGTAATTTTACTGTTTATACTGTTAGGAAAACTGTATTTAATTTAAAAAAAAAAAAAGAAGGTAAAGTAATGGGTTTGATTTTGTAAATAAAGAAACACATTCTTTCAATGCTAGATTTCTTAGATACGTAGCAATTTTTATTCATTTCAACTGCCAATAAAGTAAAATCAAGCGAGTGCTCGGATAGGTCGTTAATTATTGTATTGTAGCTTTAAGCAAAAAAAAAATACGTTTAAACTGTTTTATTTCAATCACTGTATGAACGTTTAATTTCACTAAAGAATATAATAAATAATTTTGCGTACCTACCCATCAGTTAACGAAATAATTATCCATGGTGGAAAAAGAACAATGTATCTTTGTTTTGATTACCTACTGCTTGCGTTAAACCAGTTGCACCGTCGACACGGGTACATATTTTGATTTGCATAATGCTGCAGTAATCTAAAAGATATGTGCAAAATTGCTTAGACAATGTAATTAAGCATACATACAAAAATAAAAGAAGCTAAATCATATTGTTTTCTGTACACTATACTATTCGGTATTTGACCCGTTCAATAATCGCGGAACGGAACAAAGGTAGTAAAGTAATCGAGGTTGTAGGTGATTCACAATAAACCATATTTAATTATACAAGTACCTCGATTTCCGCGCATTATCAGAGCGTAATAATGACAAATAAACTTATTACATAACTTGCCTAGTTAACTAAAAGTATGGTATTAGGACAGGCACATAACGCACAGCTGCTACTTTTGCGTAGGGATTGTTACTGTTAGTTAGTTAATGACGTTATGGGTAAAAATAAACCGAGATTAAGTTTTAACGTATAACGCTACGCGTGTAGGTATCTTACCAGTAGCAACAGCAGTATCGTTGTAAACAAAGCCACATCTTGATATTGTATGTAACAATCATGTAGGCTTGCCAGATTTATTTATTTATTTAATAGGTTTACCAGCGTTTGTATACACCAAAGCTATACTATACTAGTACATGTTATCTTATCAACTAAGTGTAACAATCTTTAAAGGTAAACACCGCATGCATATAAAGACAGATGGGTTGAAGGTCCTGGATTGTTCCGGAATTTTGCCTCTTGACCTGTGCCCAATAATTAGACTTAGTTGTCCCGAATTCCGAAATCATTTACTACTAAGCTCTTGGTCTTAATTTCATCTATAGAATAAAGGATAACTCTAGCAATGTAAATATGTCAACAAAGGGAAAGTCTGACCAGTTAAATACTATTCATCAAAAGTATACAAGGCTTACCTGGCAAAGAACTTGAATTAGAATTATATTTACATGAAAATATACTACATGTGTATGTATGGCCGCACATTGGTTAAGATAATTTGAGTTATTGATTAGTAGGTATTGTTAATTACAAAGTCATTAGTTCGGTCACTAGGAGTGCTGCGATTAGGGGTAGGTCACCGATATTAGTTGAAATGAAAATAGTCTTTTATAATAATACTGGAATCAATGTTTGTCTGTTCAGTTTTAATTGAAGCCTGTGTCTTGTCTTGTGTCTGTGTGATACTTCAGCCAGGACACGCTTGAATCAGGCCTGTGAGCTTGGTGAAGCTTAGGCCAAAACAAGCTTAAGGCCTTTGAGTGGTGGAACTTCAACTGAAACAAGGTTAATTGTAGCCTCTCGAGTTGCAGCCAGAACAAGGTTAGTTAGATTATACTAATTATTAAATTCTTAAATATTTACCCTCATGAATGAATACATTTATTAAAATTTGAATACTGCAGAGGCACCGTATGTGTTGGGCTAGTCTGTTTCACTGGCAGCGGGTGAAGCGGACTAGTATGACTAAGCATTCCGTAGAATTCCGCTTAGCGACTGTTGCGGACAGACAACCTTTTTATATACGTTTATGTACATAGTTTTATATATAGTTTTTGTATTGAGAAGTGTTTTTTAAAAGTATTTTGTGTTGCTATGGTTTTGATATATTATTGTTTATTGTTTATCTAGTGTGTTGAAGTTTACAGTCCGCTACGGCTGTATATTAAAGTGTTTTTGTGGTTTCCCATTACTCGTTTGATTCCACACCCCCAGGTTCCAGCCGTATCAGCGACCTTTTGTATGGTACTGGTCTGGCCCACTGGCAGCTGGTGGAGGGGACTGGTATGGCGAAGTATCTGGTCAGGTCCCGCTGGTGGTAATCACTTGCACTGGCAGCGGGTGAAGAGATGGCTTGGTACAACTGGGTATTTATTTATAACGTATTTATTTATAACGTATTTATTTAGTATTTTGACTAAATTTAGGTTCTCTTCTCAGTTGTTCACTCTTGACAGAGTGGTCGTGGTCATGGGGAGTCGTCTGCTACTGTGGTTGCCGCTTTCGCGATCAGTCCACCGGTCCCTGCAGGTGGCAGGAGAACATTCCACCACAGGTGTCCCGGTGACGGACTTAATGGTGACTGTCCAGCGGGTAGGCGATCGACCCCGTGGTCTGTTACCTTCGACTCTGCCCTGAATCACCAACCGCTCCATCGAATTGTTGTTACGGGTAACGTTTCCAAAGAACCTGAGTATTCGTAATTGCTCAAGTGACGATTTCTTTGTAATTTTGTCTTTATTTTGTTCTAATCTAATTTAATCACCCTAAAAAAAAAAAAAAAAATGATTATGAGCATGTAAAACTGTAATTCATCTAATAAGGCCAACCGCGTTTCGCAAGTCTAGCTCACTAGGATGGCGAGTGAAAGGGGCTCTGCACAACAAGGCATTTGACTAATTACAATGTAAACACACTGGTGATAACAATATCAACATTTTTAGGGAGTCGCTATCAGTCAATAACACTTTGAAAGCAAAATACTGGTCAGTATCGTAGTGATAGCGTTGCTTTAATTTCAGGATATCGCACATCGATTTGTCTGTTCAATTATCCCGGGAAAAATAATTATTATATTATTCTTGATAGTTAATTGTAATTCATTTCTTGAATTATGTTATATTGAATAAATATCTAAAATGAATTTTACAAAATATAGAACTGGTCATTCTTGCTTTGTGCAGCCTAGCTCACTGTCTGAGCGAGTGAAGGCGATTTGGCATAACTAAACATTTGACTCATGACAGCGTAAAAATAATTATTCGACTTACATACTTACTAAGATCCTGCACTTAGTTAAATCTTTGGAAAAAAATATTTTTAACCAATTAGTATTTCACTTTAAGAAAAAAAAAAGTTATTGCCTAAAAAGCAATTTGTTTTACAAAAGGTAGGTCCACTACTGATGCAGGAGTGGCTCTGATGAAACATAATAATATATTCGATGCTTGGGAAAGTAAGCAGGATATAGTGGGTGTTTTCTGTAATTTATCATAGGCATTTGATTGCGTTAATCATGAAATCTTACTTCTGAAGTCGCGGCATTATGGTGTCTCGAATGTTGCTTTAAGTTTGAAGTCCTATATTGACGGAAGTGAATCTTCTGGCGCCCTACTACGTACGGGAGTGCCCCAGGGCTCTCCTATATTGGGACCATTGCTGTTTTCAATATATATTTAAATAACCTTCCGTATTTCGCTGAGGGCTTGAGTGAGAGGGTATTGTTGGCGGATGACACTTCTCTAATTATTGAAACTGACAAGTATCTGACGAAGTAAATAATGATCTTTAGCAGGTATTGGTTTGACACAAATAATTTGCTTTTAATTCTAATAATTAGTTTTATAGTCTATTAAATTCATGATGTCTAATGTGAAGCAAGTAAATAAATACTCGTACTAGTATATTTATATAAATGGGGAACACATTGAGCTTGTTGATTCTACGACCTTTTTAGGGATTGCTGTGGACTCTAAGTTACAATAGACCCCTCATGTAGGAGCACTGGTGGGGGGACTTAGTTCAGCTACATAAAAAAAAAAAAAAAAAAAAAAAAAAAAAAAAAAAACTGGTTACTTACTGATCTCGTGAATCACTTAGGGAGTTAGCGTCCTGACTGTGGCATCACAGTACTTATTTGAATGCATATATGGTTGAAAGTAAAAATATAAATTTATATAGTAAAGAACTCAGATCTTCGACGGTGCAATCCTGGAGGTAGGGGCAGGCTTGCTGTTTCCAATATCAGGCTTCTTATGACTGGTAACTCATTCATAGGACAAAGTGAAAAAATAATAATTTTATTATGTTCAACAAAATTGACTGGGTTGAGGGCTCATTTGGTGGTGGCCTCGGCCTTCTGGGCTAGGAGTCGTGGGTTCGGTTCCCGCGCGGTGCAGGCATTTGTGTTCGTGCATTCATAATTTTATTTTTTATTGTATCTATATATTTTATTTAAAAAAAATAAAAAAAAAATCTAACTTTTGAGTTTGTTTCGGCACTTCTTCTCAGCAGGCTACATGTCGCAGTGCTAGCAGGAAAAAGTGCCACGTGCAAAGGTATTACGGGTGAATCTATTTGCAGGGGGAGACTGTTTTATCTTATTATTTTATTTATCCTAAAATTATAACTGGCGTTAATTACCTACTGAGTATGTACATAGCTATCTTATAAAAATATGTGTTTGAGAATAAATATCAATTACCTCTTTGAGTACAAATATTTTACTAGGGCTCGACACTGTTGTCCTGGAGTTATCCCAGATTTAATCGAGTTCTATCTGGTAACCCTACTAACATGGCATTGAATTGCGAATAATAGAGTTATGGCTTTAAATTGCGAGATTGTGGCATTGAATTGCGATGACTATGCATTTAATTGCGTTACCAATATTAATAATAGTGCATTGAATTGCGATCTAAGGAATAAAGAATTCAATTGCGGGCCGTTCAGTTAGTAATAACACGGGAATTCATGAAATGCATTAAATTGCGTAACACTATATGATATTAGATAGAAAAAAAAAAAATGTTTGCAAAGGTACACATTTACACACACATTTACAGCAACGAATACAGAAAAAACACACAAATAGGGGAGACGTCAATGGGTGATTTTCCATGTTATTTGATGGTTGCCGGAAGGAACCATTAAAGTAGCGCTTATTTGAGAAGTCACAACGAAGTTGTTTTGCGGATTGAGAGCGCAATAGGCCTTCAAGGTTCATCGGGAGAATCGGTTCCAGAAGTGTAAAATTAATCATAAATCATGAATAAGACTGTTTTAGGTACATTAATTAAAACATATTTTGATATGAAATCCATAACATAAACGCATTATTCGAAATGGCCATCGAACAAGCTTCTTAAACGAGGCATACAAAACACCGCGCAATATCGGTTTGCATAAAGCGTTTTGGGCGAGTTGATATTTGTAATTTTGAAATTGTCATAGCTAGGGGACTTTTTATACAAGCGAAGTAATTCTTTCACCAATGTTTCTATGGTTGGTTGATGCATTAATATTGATCCAAAACAAAAATTAGTCGTCATACCTATTATCTACAGGTAAACTACAATCGGTATTCATACTTGACAAATTCGAATGCGAAGGTGATATAAGGTCGGTCGCGGTCCGATGGGAGCGATAGAAGCGCGGGGTGTACACATCTACTTGGAAGTAGCGAGTATAGAAAAGAGCATGTTTACTTCATTTCGGTGGAGCTGATTTACACGAGGTATTCTACAATATATTAGGAGCGGACGCAAAGCCAAATATTATATACTGAAATTATAACTAATACTAATGATTTGGACATATATACAATATCTAAATGAAGTTGATTACAAATACATAAATAAGTATAATTAACTAAAAAAAAAAAAATAAAAAAAAAATAAGGGAGAGATGTAGCATGCACGAACATACAAACAGACACACACAGCTACACACACTGTCAAACATCTGACAGTGACATCTGACACTGACATCTGACACTGACAACTGTCGTCTCGTTCCTACACTTCACGCAAGGTGCGGGGTGGGAGGACAGTCAGTCTGTGTCCCACCGCCGCCGAGTAAAGACGTGTTCGTGTGAGGATAGCGAGCCGATATCATTGGTACCATTACATTGTTCATTACTTTATTGTTCATGGTTATTTCATATGTGGATTAGTGTCTACTACAAGATCAATATAATTTATTCTTTTTTCGTATATCGTTATTAATCAAAACTGGCTCCATGGCTCATTTGGTAGTGACCCCTGCCTTCTGGGTTCGATTCCCGCACAGTACAAACTCACAATTTGTGTTCATGCACAAGTCTGTTTGTATTGGTCTGGGTGTTACTATGTAGGTATAATATTTACAAAAAAAAAGTATTAAGTAAGTTCAGTACCCATAGTACAAGCTTCGAACGATCAAAAGAGAACATTCTTAGAAAATAGATCAACTTATTTCCCACGTACTACTATTCAGCCCTAATCTCGCGTATTTCACAAAAATTTCCACAAACCGGACATAAAGCACATAGAAAAGGATGAAAAATTGGAATAGGGGAATCTGTATAGCGCTCATCAATTAAATATTTGTGCGCCATTAGTGCACGTGGCGCGGACGTAATGGCACCCATTAGAGCTGCCTGCTACACAAAAGAACCAATAACAGTGCCCCAACTCCATAAGGAACAACCAATAAGGTAGAACTATCAAACGCATAAGCGGAATACAACTGTATGTTACAGCTTTAAGTAAAGGTGATAATTTTAAAATAAAATTGAGCGTTCGATTTTTAAATCATGCATTCCATTTTTAAAACTATTTAATGCACAAAAAAGGATAATTAAGAATAAGTACCTAGGTAGGTACTTCGATTTTTTAGCGTTGGAAATAACTCAATTTTGATTTTTATGAAGCACGTTTGTCCATGTGAATTCCGGATTTAGAATAGGCCAAACCGTGAGTGTCGTAGAAAACGACTAAGTGAATATCAGAGAAGAAGCGTTTACCTGGGTGCAATTAAAACTATTATAACTATTGAGGTCACAAACTCGTCCTCTAAGCGTGGTGACAAAGGCATATATATACCGTGTCTGGGTGTTTATATTTGTATTTAAGTATGTATTTGTGGTACCTTCGTTGTTCTGATACCCATAACACAAGTGCTTAAGCTACTTACTTTGGGATCGGAGCAATGTATGTGATGTCTGATATTTATATTTATTTATTTATATTTATATTTATTTATTTATATCCCACTAAATGATAAATGTCATTAGAGCCCAAGTAATGTTGTTTGAACATTAATTCGGATGATGACAGCGTTTGCTACCTATTGTGTAAGACAATACATTATTTTTAAGAGGGGAATGCATTAGGCACCTTCATGCCGTCCCCGGGGGGAGGCGGCATGATGTGTGGGACTCACACCTCCCAAAAAGGGAGGGCATACCCACTAAACCCCCCTGTGTCGCCAGTGGGCAGCAAGGCAGGGACACAGGTAGCGCCGAAGCATACGGCCACATCCCTGCCTGCCCTGGCCAGCCGCAGATGATAAGCGGCCGGCACTCCTGATCCGGGGAGCAATAGAGTGCTCCCCGGGCGGACCTCGAGCAACGGTGTGGCTGCACTCATGTATGACAATCCAACACTAACCTTTTTATTATTACTTCACTAGAAGCCACTACACTATGCCAATAGTGGCCTACCGTCATACGAAACACCTACGAGGTATAAATCCATATAAAACTGATTCCGTGTCACGCAGTAAACTTGTTAGGCCGTGATATATGTTTAGGGAATCCGACTTTTGTTGTGTGGTAAAAATAGCACGTTGTGTGGGACGCTAGTATAATCTAATGAATGTGTTTGTAGTACTTTTTGATAGACGACCTTTGTAACGATGTGTATTAAGGCAATTTCGTGCGGTTCGGCAAACCTACTCTACCTATACCTACACGAATCTCAATAGAAACTTCTTTTTTTATCAGACAATATCACATACCTACATTGCTCCGATCCCAAAGTTAAAGGTGACTTGAAGAACATAATTACCTTAGAAATAGTTCTACGGTTAATAAGGCTTGTACTTATTTATTAACGATATTGTATTCACATCTAACAATTTTTGGCTGATCCGTGATTCGAACCCAAGACCTCTCGATTATCTGGTGTGGTGTCACCTGAGACCACTAAACCATTGAGGCAGTTTATATAGTGTGAAATCATAATACTAAAAAGGCCTATATGTATACACACTTAAAGGCACAATTAACCGCCCACCCGACAAAAGTGTCATCTTTGTTTACGATTACTAAATGTCTATGATATTGAATGACAATTTGTTAAATGGATGAAAATGAATGGTTTATTATAAATTAAGACCATTTACTTATGACTTTTTTTAAAGAAACCCTCAAGTGTGAGCCTTTTTTGGTTTTGCCAAGAAAAATACCAGTTCAAACTTATTTTTTTAAGTTACACCGGAAAATTGAGGTGAGCAGTTAATTGTGCCTGTGAGTGTACAAACAAGATACGATCAATACACGAATTATGTTAAAAATCACACAACATTCCAATTGATACAATATTTCGTCCCTTGGACCCCATTAGTTTCTGAAAATAGCAAAATGTTAAAACAGTTATTGTTTTAATTTAATTAACGAAAACAGATAAAATATTTTACAAAAACGCACCGACGTAGTAATATTGTGTTGCATTATTTGTCGATGTAAACAAACAATGCAACACAAACCACACATGAATAATTATCGCGTACACAGGAAATTAATTACATTACTATGTAGGTATATCAACAAAAAATAAGTTGAAATTTATATCGTGAAAGCTTTCCGCAGAGCTTTCATTGTAGGTAACATTTTAATTCACGAATTGTTTTTAATAAATAAAATTAAAGAAATAATTTACAGTAAAGCATTCTTTCGGTTTAAAAAAGGAGATCAGAAGGGTTATTCACAATACCTACGTCCGCTCGGATTTGAAACATTGAATTATTTATTTCATGCTACATAGACCTGTACTTACATTCTCAACCAGTACGAGTAGTTCTATTAGACTTGTCTCCGTGTGTCCGGCCATTCACGGTAACATAACCACACACAGCATTGTACTTATTTCAGTTTCAAATCGAACAGATACGTACCATTTTCCCAGCACTAACCAAGGACCACCTTTTCCGGCGTCTAAAAGCCGTAAACGGACGTCCACAGAATATTTCGTCTCAGTTTACAGTACAATTGAAATGCCCAGTCTATCGTTAGACAATCCAGTGCCCCGCTATCGGCATATTGTAGAGTGCATTTGCATAATCTGTCACAGACACACAATTCAATATTCAAAGTCTGCAGACATGCCTTTAAAGGACAGTGCTACGTCTGAGCCGACGTATTACGTATTCTGAAACGATAGTACCTACTCCATTATTCTAAACAAAATACACTTACAAGTTGAGAACGTCGTATCTGGTCTGTTTAAACTCAGCGTCTTAGTCTTGGGAATACATTACGATTAGGCATTCTAAGTAGCTTATAGGTTCTATTGTAACTATTGTCTCTATATTTATTTAGATTACTATACCGTAACGTCGACCGCACTTTGAAATACGTTTTCGTACGTATTTATACATTTACGAACGCTTCGCTTACTGGATTAGATCGCATAGAGAGTGCGAGGCATCGTAGTAGTCGGAGATTTCGTAGAAATTTGTACGTTTCTAAGCGCTTCATACAAAAGCGCACCCAAAGTAATACATCACGCACGACATCTTATTGAATACTGGCAGCCGATACCGAGGCAGTGGGAGCCTGATGACCTGTAACACAGGTATCCTACCTATAATAGGCATCAGTCTCACACAAACAACTGTGTTACTTACTATTAAGCCATACGTTTTTGTACCTATCATAATTAATGTTTGTGATGAGAAAAATAAACGTTTATTTATTAAAGTAATCCTAGACTTATAAGCTACTGTAAGTAACTATGTACTTGACTATCTCGTTAGCCTGTTGACGGTTTCATTGCCGCAATGGTTGGTTAAATTAAAAGTGGCCCGATGGCTCATTTAGTAGTGACCTCTGCCATCTGAGCTAAGTGTTGTGGGTTCGATCCCCACATAGTATAAACATTTGTGTGTGCATTAACATGTCTGTTTTTATATTGGTCTGGTTGTTTTGTATAATGTATTTATTTAAAAAAAAATATCTAAGTAAGTTTATCAGTTATCTAGTATCTGCTTAGTTTAGGGCTGGATGGCGGATGGAACTTTTCTAAATAGTGTGTAATGTCATTACATTTTCCCTTTTATGAAAAAAACGATCATCATTATTATTATCAGTCTCTTTCTGTCCAGTGCTGGACAATATCATGACAATCCATACTTATATTATAAGTGGGAAAGTGTGTCAGTCTGGTTGTCTGTCTGTATGTTTGTCTTTCTTTCACGGCAAAACGGAGCGACAAATTGACGTGATTTTTCAAGTGGAGATAGTTAAAGGGATGGAGAGTAATATAGGCTACTTTTTGCCCCTTTCTAGCCCCCCACTTCCCTAAAATGGGGGGCAACGCGGGCGAAGCCGCGGGCACAGTATCCCCATAAATGTCACAATACTACACAATATCTCACTAATTGCACTACGAACTAATTTCGTTACCACAATAGTCAGCATTCCATACAATCATTCAACAAACAAACTCTTCCACGTAACAACAGACTGGAGAATAATAATTGCATTGTTGAACTTCCAAGTAACTTGTTAATTATAACGTTACCAGCCATAATAACTGCAATGAATTTACGCATTGTGTTTGCGTACTCGGCCGTATACTCTGGGGGCCTGAGAGCCTACAAAATAAGTAGCTTAAGGATTGGACCATATATTCTGGCAGTACGGAATCGCATTTGTTCCGGCTGCCACCACGTGCTACAGTATGCTACTGCATCCGAACGCGCGCTGTCGCATTCCGCAGACAAAAAATATTAATTGATCGGAGGTGAAAGGATCCTATCGCGCGCTTCAACGTTCCGGAGTGTCCCTGCCGACCATTGCTTTTGGTCCGTGATGCCGATCGCCTCGAGGATTCCGCCGCGTGCTATCGCATCATGCTTTCTGTCTCGGTCTAGCTAATGGAAGTTCTAAGTGACAGAAAGAGAGAGTGCAACGGAAAAAGGCGATTACGTGCTGCCAGATAAGGTCCAACCCTAACACGTTGCATTGGGTAAAGCCTCCAGATGTTTCACGAAAGTGGCGAACAACTGGAGGGGCCTATGTCCAGTAAACAGTGGACTGCCATAGGCTGATGATGATAATGATAACACGTGAGGCGCCACGAACAATTGATTTTCTTTTGTGTTTAGAATTCCAGCAGTTAAGGGGTTAATTTGCAATGGCAACAATATTTTTGACATACCCAAATTGTTCGTTTCCAACGATCGTTTTATCCGCGTACATGCAAGCTCTAGAATGTGCTCTCAGCGGCGTTACCTGAACGCTACGTCCTTCTTCATACATGCTCTAAAGATGTAGAAGAAGAAGTGTTAAACAATAAGTTTACTATTGCCTGGGACGCATTTAATTTAGAAGCGTTAAAAACAGCACAACTTATCGAAAATTAAATGATATGTATGGTTCTCAATAAATTCAAGTCTTGGGTATGCTTTGTGTATTGACGTTTTCGAATTTCATAAAGGCCTACGCTCCTATCTCTCGGCCTACAGCGAAAACCGTAACGGGAAACCGTATCCGGACGCGTTACCCGCCTTAATTGCGCAGAAGTATTTAATGGGGACTGCTCCTGATGTACAATGAGCGCTAAATCAACCCTGCTCGCCCGCCCAATTATGTCGATTAACCGATCTCAGTTTTATATAACGTTAACAATCGGACGCGCGAAGGGTTAACTCATTTTTGTTGTAACATTAAAAAGTCATACAGTTTTCGGCATTTTTATAATGTGAGCGAATGGAGGGTTTAATACATTGTTTGTGTTGGCCGTTATGTGTTAAGTGACGCTGCTAATACCTACCTACCATGTCTCATTAATATCATATGTCAAATATTAATGAAATACAAGTATGTACTATATACGTACCTCTATCAGTTGTCAAAGTTTCGGAGTTGACTCAGCACTTTAAAACTAACGCAAACCTTCATTAACACGTTGAACGCCATTGTGGTTACCGGTGACCGGCAAACATTAAGTTATTCTATTGTGTCTAGTTTCTAGTCAGTCAAAGCCAAGGACGGTGCTTAATTTTGTACGAAGACTTGAATATAGGAAATATCCTACCTTACTTAATAAAGTTGAATTAAATCCTAATGGATATAAAACTTTGAGTACAATAGGGATGTTTCCAGAGTCATAATAATTACATTATAATTTAGTCCGTGTCTTTGACGTCACTCAGTGGCGAAAAAGCTCTCACTCTGTGATGTCACGCGTAATTTCCACGGGCTATATCTTTGTCATTTTTGGTCCAATTTACAAATGAAAAAATACGTGTCTTTTATTTTTGAACAATCTAAAAGACGTACTAATTACATTTTTTACGGCAACAGGCCTATTGCTTGTAAAAATTCGCATTAGATTAAATTATTTGTTCCGGTAAATAAAAAAAATAATATTAATGAATCGGCAAATAAGTAAGGGAGCGACCCATCATCTTTTCTCTCCAAGTCACCCTTACCTGCCCGTGGTCCATCCTGCCGAATAACAAACGAGGTTCTGGGATCGAAAGGTGGCGGTATAACCATCACAATTGATGTCGTAGCTAAATATCACAGCTAAATACGCCCCATGCGGTAGCCGGTAGGTTAATCCTCGAGGTGTTTTAATCAAAGTGTCGAACAACTGGATAGGCCTATGTCCAGCAGTGGTGCGATAGGCTGATGATGATGAGTCGGTTGCCGGCGCCTCGTTTGTTATTCGGCATCTGGAAGACCTTGATGCAAAGCGCCATATAAGGACTCGTCCGAAGCCCTCCTACAACTATACGATGAATTCGGCTGGCCAGCTCTACTATGTGCCGGGTGACCGAATCTTCAGATCTAAGTTCGGTTTTGCGAGTCACATTCGAGCCTACCACAAATATCCAGACTTAACATTGACAGGCTCGGTGGTTCATTTGGTTGTGCCCTCTGCCTCCTGAGCCAAGGGTTGTGGGTTCGATCCCCGCACAGTACAAACATTTGTGTGCATGAACATGTCTGTTTGTATTGGTCTGGGTGTTTGCTATGTATAATATTATGTATTTATTTACAAAAAAAAAGTATATAAGTAAGTTTATCAGATGTCTAGTACCCATAGCACAAGCTTCGGCTTAGTTTGGGGCTAGGTGGCGCTGTGTGGCCCAGCGTGGCATGTCTTGAGTTATTTAGGAGTCGCCGTCACCGGACACGGCTTGGATGACATGATGATGATGATGATAATTAGTTATAATACATTGCATGTTCTTCCCGTCTTTTTGAAGTCCATTATTAACGCACTCGCTTTATCTGGCCCATAAAAACGCAGACTTAATCATAAAAATTACAGCAATGTTAACATCTGCCCGGGGGGCGAGAAAATATGTGGGTGTTTCTTTATTTTCCCTTACACAATCCTACCCAGGCCACGGTCTCATTTAAGCATAATTTTGTACTTTGAACGTCTAATTGGACTAGTAAATTAAGCCAGTAATGTTCCGTTGTATTCATAAACGCAATTTCCTTTTGACTCTTAATTTCGTTCGGGTAAGGCGATACCGCTTGTGATTGCGCGGGCTTGTTATTGTTGAAAATGTGATGGTAAGCAGATGGAAGCTACCTACCTATCTAACTACTGACTTATGAAATCACCTACCTGCAATTTCTGTTTTTATAAGAGTTCGATGTAGTGTAGTGTGTAGTAATGCCAAAGAGCCGCTTTTTTTACATCTGACAATATCAAATACCTACATTTAATTTTCTCCAGTCCCAAAGTAGGTAGGTAGGTAACGGCAGTATTCACAAACGTTACTATGCGACGCGCGGTCGCACAGTGCCCAAAATCCTATTAGGTTTTTGGGTGCCTACCTACCTGTGCGTTAGCGCGACGCATAGTAACGTTTGTGAATACGGCCATAATCAGCTTAAGCACTTGTGTTATGGGTAGGCACTTATCATAACAACGCAGATACACCACCTATACCTACTTAAATACAAATTTAACACCCAGACACGTAACAAACAAACACTAATGTTCATCACGTTGGTCCCGGGTGGGGATCGAACACACGGCCCTTGGTACCTTCCTCGGTCGGACCAGAAAAACTAACCGTACGTGCTCTAGTCGTAGATTCGAATTCCACTATTACTTAGTTACATTTGGTTCCCAAGTTGAGAGATGATTATTTCAACAACAGATAGTATCAAAATATAATGTACTCATCGAGGGTTTAGTTAGAGTAAGTAGACTTTAGATTGCAGCCTGCCCAGCAATGGGGTGCTTGGGATGGTCAATTTCATTCGTGAATTATTTCGAAGTAACAAATTAACTGACAAAAAGAAGGATGGCGACGAAAATCCCAGTTATACATCCAGTAGCTGGTTTTTTTATTGATATGGTGAAGTAGGTATTAATTTATTATTTTGTTCGGAGCTTGGGTATTCCCCTGGAACAATTTTCCATTATGCGGGAAAGTGACATCTGTAGTCACAGTAAGTCACTAAAGTCCCTCAAGCAGTTGTGCGTCATGTTAAGTTTTTGACGTTTGTATAGATGGCGCTTATTGAGATTGATAGATTAAAAATTTGCCTGACCCCAGTTTTTTTTTTAATGAATAATTATTTATTTTGAAGTCTATTGTATGTAAAATTTATATCTTTCAATCAAAATTGTGTCATGAAATGAAATGAATATCAATGGTAGAGTTTGTTACAAGCCTGGATAGCAACCACCCACGTGTACTCGGTTAATGTAGTAGAGTTTCTGAATCAGCCAGTCTACAGCCAATTTGCTTCGTGGCCAAGCCAGAACTTTGTTACAAGCCGGCCACGACCATGACAACTGACTTCTTACTTGATCGATATCGCATTGACTCGATAGGGCGAAACGGGAGCCACTAAGCTATTTCCATTGCTGTGCCACTTTAAAAAATATAGAAAAAAAAAGAAAAAGTCTGCAATGACATCTTTATGTGTCAAATTGTTGACGTTGACAGTTGATCATCAACTGTGCAGTTTGATTCTGCGTTTGTTTCGGTTTTACCTTTGTTATACAGACAATATATCGCAATAAGTTTGTTATTTTTTATTAAAATAAGTGTTTATACGTATTATCAATCAATTTACATTCGTGATGTCTCATCAAACCGGTATTCAAGGTACGTTTACATCTTAAACTTTGAAGTACAGTTATCATTCCCACCCACACCCCTTTGAAACTATTTTTATCAAGCTTATTCTATTAAACAAAATCTATATTTACCTAAGCAATGCCATTGGAATCCTTCGACAATATTTAATGCTTTATTACCTTATATATCTATTAATCTAATTGCTTGTAGTAAAATAAGAATAAGGTCCTATGAATTTTCTTCAAAATCTTATCATTTTAACCAATGGTATCCAATTCTAATGATAATTGCATTGAACATCAAAAAATAATATTTGGTAACACTGACCATAACTTCATTTAAGTAATGAAGTAGGAAGCTTTGCAATTGCAAATGATAATCACAACATACCAGTTAAACATTTGAAAACTAGAAGGAATGTATTCAAATAATAAATGTACTAAGCAAGCTATTAAGAAAGTTTTTGCTTTGTACTTTGGATGCATGCAGGTATATATAATAATCAATTATTATTATTTATGCTTGCATGTATTCAAAGGGAACATGTTCTTTAAATACTGTCACAAACCAATGTGTTTGCTGTTCTATGATGCATTTCTACTATAAATATAACACCCAACAAGTGCTAAGCCAATTTAGTTATTACTCAATTGAACCATGCTACAGAGATTGGTACCTCTACTGATGTGTTTGTGAACATAACTCTTTATTTCCTCTAGAGAGATTTAAATTTTAAATCCATGATGAATGATGAACATGATTGACATAACATAAAAACAAATTTCTAAAATGTTTATACCTTTTTCAAAATTTTATTACAGCGAATGCAGAGCTAAAGAAATATTTTGGTAAATGTCGAGATGGGAAAGTCCGTGTTATGAAAGTCAGCATTGAAAATGGTGAGTGAAATATGTTTTTTGTTTCTTATTTTAGACAAATCTCAAGTTTGAGAGGCAGCGCAGACGAGAGACTATCCGTGATGCACTTTTATGCAATTATGCATAAAAGTGCGTCACGTAACGCACACGACGCGCTAAAATCTGTCGCGGATATTTCACAGCCTCAACACACACACGACACACATCTTCGAATATTCTGTCAGCAGACCTAGACACTCTTTTTAAATGTCTCAGACGGACTCTTATCGCACAAAAAGTGTAAAGTAAGGTACTTTGCCTTAAATAGAACACTACTAAAACCTGGCAGCCTGGTTGCCACAATCGACATGGTGTGCAAAGGACACCCAATGTGCGTAAATGTACCATGTAAAATAATAATTTCACTTTAAGATGTTCCTATGTAATAATAATAAGTATGAAGCTTCTCTTAATTACCCTATCATTTAATTCCTATAATAAGTAATAACTGAAGATATTCTTGCAGCAGAGTAAGCTTTAGAATGCACTCTTAAGAAGAGACTCAACGTAAATCCATATACATACTCGTACTAATAACAAGCATAATTTATTATGTGTCCTTTACATTTCAGAACAATTAATATTGGCCAAACACCAAGCCGGCAAAGGTTCCTGGGAACAAGATTTTGACAAATACGTACCATCACTGATTGTGGAGGAGCAACCATGTTACATATTGTACAGGTACAATTTTGTTTGGATTTATGTATGGATGTTTGTTACTCTTTCACTGAAAAAGTACTGAACAAACTTTATGGTATATAGAAGTGTTTATTATGCCTATGTCCTTTCTCAGGGTCTAAATATTGTCTGTGCATAAATTTCATCAAAATCGGTTGAGTGGTTTAAGTGGGAAAGCGTAACAGACTTACTTTGGCAATTATAATATTAGAAGGGATAGTAGGGAAACATTATTAGATTAACACTTAAGTTATAACAAAGCAAATATTTCAATTGACACTGATATTCACACAGGCAAAGCAGTGGGTTACAGCCAGCTTCATAATAATGATGACTCACACTTTTATTGATATAATGTCTGATGGGCTTGACAACTGATAACATATCACTCGACCATAACAATATTCACTAATATCTTTACTGATATAATCAGCCTGAAAAGTTCTCCACCATTATCAATAAGATTGGGAAAACCATTAGGTTTTATGGCTTAGGGCATTAGGCTGCCCATTTGATGAATGAAATATCATTTGATAGCCTCCATCTCCAAGTTTATGCTGTCTATTACTTAAAGGCATATCCAGTGTACAGACAGTCATTCGATGTGAACCAAAAAATATTATGTATAATTAATAACACATTTGTGTTTGTTTTCTAATATAAATAATTATCAGACTAATATTATAAAGGCGAAAGTTTGTGAATGTGTATGTTTGTAACTTCTTCACATCTAAACGGATTTGAATGAAATTTGATGGGAGGATAGTGTATGGTCCGGAATAACACATAGGCTAAAATTTTTCTCAAAGTTCCCACGGGAATGGGAAACCATGGGTAACACCGCAGGGCGCAGCTATATATTTTTGATATCTTACTCGACTCTATTTTCCTTTACACAAATGCTTAGCTACTTACTCAGTGATCAGGTCGATGTATGTCTTGTCTGATACTTATGATGTTCCTCAGATTAGACACCACAAACTCCCTCGGGCACGAGTGGCTGTTACTCAGCTGGTCGCCAGACAGCGCTCCGGTCAGACAGAAGATGCTATACGCGTCTACTAAGGCCACACTCAAACAGGAGTTTGGTTCTTCGCACATCAAGGATGAAATGCACGCTACTGTTAAGGTATCATAAGTACTTTGCTTTAGTCACATATACAGCAGGGCCCCTGCACCCAGGTACATTTAGGTTATGGGAGCCTGGGCTCAATTATCGGAAGGCAATTACTGGCGGAGAAGACCCACTTTACCTTATTTGTGCTGAGCCCCTGTAGCGGACGACCACTGGTCCGCTACAGGGGCTCAGCACAAATAATGCGTCATTTAGGTACAGGCGAGGTACAGGGGGTATTACTTGTGACATTCCCTCCTTTATATTCATCTGCCGGTTAAAACTAGTCTCTTCTTTTTATCTACGGACTGACTGTATACATGTAGCTTAATACAGAACTAAGGCCGCCCATCATAGAAAATGTCACTTTTGACATGAACTCTGATGTCAATAAATCTGTGTAAAATTGATGTACTCAGAATGTACAGTATAATATCATGGAGTGAAAAATCATAATGATAAAGTTGATATAGCTTTGTTGCACTAGCCGTTGTCACAAGCCCTTGTTTGTTGTTCTTCCCTTAAATATAAGTCTTGTACATATTTCCAGGACGAGGTGAGTCTGAAGGGCTACAAGGCGCACCTGAGCGGCATAAGCGCGCCTGCGCCGCTCACCGACCGCGAGGAGGCGCTCAAGGAGCTGCAGCAGACTGAACATAACACCAACTACGGCACAGATTCAAGGTTTGTGTCACTAGGTCAGTCAAATAAAAGATACTGCAGTCACTAAGCCGCTTGCCAAGCGTGGGGACTTAAGGCAAATCCCCCACCATTTCCTATTAGGGGAGGCCATGATAATAGATAATAAATATCAGACAACATCACATACATTGCTCCGATCCCAAAGTAAGTAGCTTAAGCACTTGTGTTATGGGTATCAGAACAATGAAGGTACCACAAATATATATATAAACATCCAGACACGGAACAAACACAAGTGTTCATCACACAAATGTTTGTCCCGGGTGGGAATCGAACCCACGACTCTTGGTTCAGAAGGCAGGGGTCACTACCAATTGAGCCACCAAGCCATGATGATGATGGTCACTCGGTAAATAATCCCTGTTAAAAATTTGCTAAAGAGATCAGTGGAGCGGTTCACAATTCGTATTTCAACTCGAATTGACATCATTCAAATTCTACTAGACTAATGTCAACTTTGAATGACATTAATTCAAACTTGGCATTAGTCGTTTCCGAAAGAGATCTTTCTGAAAGCATTTGTGAATAGCGGATGTGTTAAATATGTATTACTTTAAGCTAGTTGATTCCGTATCAACATAAAATGTTATACATGTAATAAATAATAATAATACACTCCTGACCCAATTTTGGAAAGCGACTAATCCAAGGAGAATAAAATAAAATAGTTTGTTTCTGCAAACCGATTCACTAGTAATACTTTTGGACGTGACACTTTTTTCCTACCAAATTAGGACCAGACTATTTACATTGAATAAAAATATACTTACAGGCAGTCGACTATAGGCGGAGTCGCGTTCCCCATAACGGAAGCAGCTGAACAGGGTATCGTTGATCTCAGCAGAGGTTCCTACAATTACTTACAGTTTAAAATAGGTAAGTCAAATTAGTTGCTTTGTTTTTATCAAAATATTACTCAGTAATTTATGATGTGTGCTGAGTAATTATTTTATTCTACAGGTGCAAAAAAAATTAAATTAATAAAATTTTTCTCAGCCTTCATGGCTGACAGACATTTCAATGTTAAATTATTATTTTATTTTTGTGGTAATAAAAGCTTTCTTTAAAAGTTTGACGCTTCCCTGACTTGACCCCATGAATGAGCTAAAAAATCTACAAGATGAGCCCTGTACAAAAGTAGGTTTTTAAAGTAAATACGCCCGTAATCGAAACTCTGATCCGATTGGATAACCAAAATGGGTTTTTTAATATTTTTTTATTCAGTTGGGTTAATTAGATGTATACTATTTTAAGAAAATGAGCGATTGTTTTTGATTTGATTTTCTTTCTTCTTATTAAAAATCTTCGTTGTTCTAGATTTAGAAGAAGAAAAGATCCATTTGTCGAAGGCGGCGAAGATATCCCTGGTAGAACTGCCGCAGCAGGTACCGGCAGACCAGGCCAGGTACCACCTCTACATCTTCAAGCACTCGCACGAAGGAGACCATATGGAGAGCGTAGGTCAGTAACGAGATTGTTTTTATAGTAGAATGACATAATGGCTTCCCTACGCCTGATGGAAAGCGAAAGAGAAGCCCAAGTCACATTGACAACGGGCAATTAACTGGTCAGTTGCCACTGCCATGCCAGCACTCCCACCACGTGCTCCGGAGACCCTACTCACCGACAGAAACACGACCCGGAAATCATTTGGCTGCGGTATTCCATAGGTGGAGGTCCTTCCCCGGATGGGCGGCTCAATCGAGCGAAGATTGGCTATACCCTACTTCACTTAAAAAGTAGCTATCTTCGGTGTCGACAACGTTAGTACGCTGTATGCGAGATTATATATTCTTATGTAATTTTGCAGTGTTCATCTACTCCATGCCCGGCTACAGCTGCAGTATAAAAGAGAGAATGATGTACTCGAGCTGTAAGGGACAGTTCCTGGAAATTATTGAAAAGATGGGCATCGAAATAGCAAAAAGGGTAAGTTTCTATTACCGGTACCGCGTTTTGCTGATAAGTCTCGAAATGCTAACCAATCGTTTGATTTAAAAAGCATGTTTTGACCATTGACTGGCTCGGGTCTTAGTTGGTAATTACTTTGTTGTTGTGACTACTGAGTCATGGGTTTTTTAACTACGAAAGATATTTCAGATCTTTTAACTATAACTGAGGATGATGATTGTCAATGGTTGACATCATAAATGTTGCTATATCCTTAAAATGTCAATGTTGTACAGCTATATAAATTATCTCTACAGACATGGTGCTATAAAATATATTCTAATCTACACTATATCTTAACTAATATTATAAAGCTGAAGAGTTTGTTTGAACGCGCTAATCTCAGGAACTACTGGTCCGAATTGAAAAATTCTTTTTGTGTTGAATAGACCATTTATCGAGGAAGGCTTTAGGCTATATAACATCACGACAGCAACTATTAGGAGCGAAGAAATAATGGAAAATGTAAAAAAAAAACGGGGAAAAAATAACTATTCCACGCGGACGAAGTCGCGAGCACAGCTAGTACTATTATAAAGAGGAAAGATTTGTATTTTTGTATGTAACGAATAAACTTAAAAAGTACCGAACCGATTTTAAAAATATTTTTCTTATTAGAAAGCTACATTATCACTGAGTAACAGCTGCTAGTCTATTGTAACGTACTCACTTTTAATTCCCAGCTCGAAATCGACGATGGCAAGGAGTTGACAGAGGAGTTCCTCTACGACGAGATCCATCCGAAGAGGAACCTGCACCGACCCGCATTCGCCAAGCCTAAGGGCCCGCCAAACCGCGGCGCCAAGAGGATCACAAAGTCTCAGACCGCACAGTAACTTGCCATAAGGACATACACCACTAGGGGTAGATATGTCACCGGAAAATAGCAAAAATCGTAAGTTGATCAATTTCCTAGGTAGTTGAATAACTTCCGGAAAATAATAAACGGCAGTTGAAATGTATTATTTAACGTATGTATTTTAGTAAATTGATCATTTTACGGGGTCTTGCCGTTGAATAATCCGACGAAGGTGAGGTGAACGTCGATTGGTTCAATGGCTCACGTGGTGCTATCCCGCAACCAATCAGGGAACAGTGTATTAAGTTACGGGTAATAGTGTACCGTTAAATAGTACATTGAGCAACGATTGGCCCATTTGAGGACGATTTTAATTGTGTCAAAATCGTAAATTATTAAATTACTGCCACGCTACCGTAAGTTGATCAATTAACTGAAATCCATTGCGTTAAATAATACATTTCAACTACCGTTTGTTATATTCCGAAAATCAACTAGGAAATTGATCAACTTACGATTCTTGCTATTTTCCGGTGACAGATACATAAATAAGCAGACCGGCATAGTCTGTTCAACCGCCCTTAGTGTTGCCAATCGATAGTAGACTATCAATAGGGTTTGATAGTTGACGTCATATCGATGGTATCGATAACTCAGAACCAAGCATTAAGCAATACTATCGATACTATTGTCACCCACGATAAGATAGTTTACCCTCCGTTGCCAAAAATATTATCGATATTATCATTCCTCTAATATACACTTTCCTAGAACACTTTTGAAAAATCCCCGCTTTTGTTCCTGTAAGATACACTTTGGGCAAGTACAGCGAAACAGAAAAGTATTATTGCAAGTTAGGAAATTAAAAATTTCAATCCGATCACTGTATGAAAATTTATAAAACAAATAATGAAAATACAAGAGATGGTATGAATATTTATTACTAGTTGTAAGTTGAAACAAAGTACATACCTAAAGATTTTTTTTCTTTATATTTCGACGTTCATTTGTTTTATGGCATTCACTTGTTTCTCCGATGTCCTCATAATATTGTACAAACGAGTAGAACTAGAGACTTCATTCAACCATATTGCCGATATATTATTTAATAATTTATTGCACAATTATAACTATCTACAAGGAAAGATTGGTAACGTTTAAAAATAGTGTATCTTACAGGAACAAAAGTGTATCTACGAGAAAAGTGTAAGGAATGATTCCTGTCGATAGTATTGCGTTCATGCGATAGTAATGTTCGGTTCAGAACTATCGATAGGGTCGTCTTATTCAGATGAAAACTATCGATAGTTCGGCAACGGCTATCGACCCATAGCTACTACAGACCGCCAAGGATTTTAAGAGGACGTGGACGTTTTTAGGGTTCCGTAGCCAAAATGGCAAAAACGGGACCCTTATAGATTCGTCATGTCTGTCTGTCTGTCTGTCTGTCTGTCTGTCTGTCTGTCTGTCTGTCCGTCCGTATGTCACAGCCAGTTTATTCCGAAACTATCAGAGCTACAGTATTGAAATTTGGTACGTAGATGTATTCTGTTAACCGCATTAAGATTTTAAAATAAAATCAGAAAAAAATCCAAAATTTTTTCGGTTCCCCATACATAGAACTGAAACTGAAATTTTTTTTTTCATCGAACCTATACGTGTGGCGTATCTATGGATAGGTATTTGAAAATGATGTTGAGGTTACTAACATCATTTTTTTCTAAACTGAATAGTTTGCGCGAGAGACTCTTCCAAAGTGGTAAAATGAGTGTCCCCCCCCCCGTAACTTCTAAAATATGGGCATGATAAAACTGAAAAAAATATATCATGTGTATTACTATAAAAACTACTAACGAAATTTAGTTCGAATGAAATCTAGCCAGTAGTTTTTTTTTAAACGTCATAAATCAAATTACCTAACTTTTTCATTTAATTAATTCCAATATAATAAAACGTAAAGAAAAACATTGATTTAGCTGTATAGTGGTACGGAACCCTACGTGCGAGAGTCCGACTCGCACTTGGCCGGTTTTTAGGGTTCCGTAGCCAAAATGGCAAAAACGGGACCCTTATAGATTCGTCATGTCTGTCTGTCTGTCTGTCTGTCTGTCTGTCTGTCCGTCCGTATGTCACAGCCAGTTTATTCCGAAACTATAAGAGATACATTATTGAAATTTGGTACGTAGATGTATTCTGTGAACCGCATTAAGATGTGAAAATAAAATTAGAAAAAAATCCAAAATTTTTGGGGTTCCCCATACATAGAACTGAAACTCAAAATTTTTTTTTTCATCAGACCTATACGTGTGGGGTATCTATGGATAGGTATTTGAAAATGATGTTGAGGTTTCTAACAACATTTTTTTCTAAACTGAATAGTTTGCGCGAGAGACTCTTCCAAAGTGGTAAAATGTGTGTCCCCCCCCCCGTAACTTCTAAAATATGGGCATGATAAAACTGAAAAAAATATATGATGTGTATGACTATAAAAACTACTAACGAAATTTGGTTTGAATGAAATTTAGACAGTAGTTTTTTTTTTAAACGTCTTAAATCAAATTACCTAATTTTTTCATTAAATCACTGGTACGGAACCCTACGTGCGCGAGTCCGACTCGCACTTGGCCGGTTTTTTGAAACGTGGACTTGAGGCCGTTGCTGCGAATAAAAAAATTAAAAATTTGGCGTCAAAAATGTCGACCAGCTTATCTTTGTAGCTACCCCAATGATCTACCAATTAAAATTGCCAGGATTTTTACCGTGTATTGTGTTTAATTTGAGACCCATGATAAAGAGAACTGAAGCTTTT
This sequence comes from Conogethes punctiferalis, assembly GCA_031163375.1. Classification (NCBI taxonomy): domain Eukaryota; kingdom Metazoa; phylum Arthropoda; class Insecta; order Lepidoptera; family Crambidae; genus Conogethes; species Conogethes punctiferalis. Next base: position 13,093,994 of record CM062084.1, read on the forward strand.
CTGGTATCTGTCTCTCTTTTACACTACTGTATCGATGCAGTAAAAATCTCGTTAATTAATATTGGTTATGGTATTGACCGGGAAAGATTCATAATAAGGGATATTAAAACTCAGTAATTCTCCAGATTTGTCTTCTCATTCTAATCAACGTGATGCTATTGTGCGCAAATTTATAAACTTCCATATTAGTTAAGCCCTAATAACTTAGTGTCCAATAAATTAGTTTGACGATCTACGCTATTTCTTTATTAGATTGGCACTACAAATCTGGAGAATTACCTGATTATGTTATTCAAAGAAACATGAACTTAGCAATATCTTTTACCAAGCGAAGCTTAAAATGAAATATCTTCCATAGACCATGAGTTATAAGTTTAATATACAAACCAAATAGGCATATTGCAGCATTTAGGGGATTTTTTGACATTTGTTGTTTGACAATGTGTCAAAGCGTTCCCTAAAGTCCGCTTGCGAGGCTGTTTGGTGAAAAATGGGCTTTAGAATTAACCCTTTCAACGCCAGACACGCTTACATGCGACGATAAAAATAGATTTTCTATTGTCCCAATTTTCGGCGGTCAAAGGATTATTATAAGGGGCCCCTGAAACATTATTATTATTATCTTCTTCGGTCTACACGTGATCATAAAAAGCATTAAATGTGATTGTTACTAATCATTATTTATTACAGACGACGGCTCGATACATAGACTAGTTTGCAAAACGTAACGAAAGTTGTAAAATTATGGCTAATTTTTATTATTATAAGTGATGTCCACAACCGCAAGACTGCTAGATCTTTGTGCAATATATTTTTTTGGAAAATTGCATAAAATGATAGCTTTGCTATGAAATATATTGATAATAATAATGGACTGTAGGACTTTTACGAGTTTATGGCAATGTAGGTATACTGATTGTCACCATGAATTACAAGAGTTTTCCTATAACTTGTATTTGTAGGATCATAGGACTGCTTATCAAGCTATACATTTTAATGAAATTTTACCAAAATGGTATCGATTCTAAATATTTGCAGTGGAAAGCTCGACATGCCTGGTATTTACAAATGTATGAAAACAAATTCATGAAGGTTGTCCTGTTCCTGTAGTATTTGCTCACTTGTTCATTAATGCATTCTCACTAAAAAAATAACATGTTATAACTAGCTATATCTATAAGTAGCTGTAAACGTTGTTAATGTTACCGGAATTAGGTATATTTTTACATAAGAAAAATATAATTGTAATATTAATCGAGTTATTTTATTTCGCTCACATTTCGGTATTCTTTAAAATTGTTGAAATATGAAATTTGAATATATTTGGACGTTTTTTAATTTATCTTACGTTTTTGGCGTATTGTAGGTGTATGTCGTAAGAATGTACAGTACCATTTTAATGAGTAGCATCGGCAAAATTCGTCTGCGCAGAAGAAAAACTAAAGCCGAATAAATGTCAACACAGTTCAAAATATACCCTATTGCGTTACGTTAAGATTTAAAGTCGATAAAAACAGTCTCATGCTATCTCGCTCGTTGCATCTGTCAAGACGACAGGCACCGAATATGGTACGCACGCAAACCAACCAATAGCAAACGAGAACGTATCGCGCGCTTAAGCGAAACGTTACTATTGGCCAAGGTTTTTCTCGCGTTCCAAAAATTTGTCGCCTGCGCAGGTACGTCGGTGTAACTTATTAACTTGGTACTATTGTATATACGTAATAAGATCGTATAATGTGCGTATACTAAAATATATGCTTGTGGTAACACTGTATTAAAACTTGGTATTATGACATGGTGCAATATTAAGTGTTTGTGATCTAGGGCTTACTATAGAAAGAAATGTATTTTTCTTCAGTCCCCTTGAAAAATAAATTGCATATTGAAAATCTTGTTCAATATTTTAGGACTTTACAGCAATAATTTTAAATGTAATTAAATTTTTCTTGCCAAGTTTTGAAGATTCTCGTTTAAGAACAAGTATTTAATGTACTGATTTCCTTTTGATGTTAAAATTATTGATTGATAAATTAATAATATTTTATCTTTTCTGGAAAATTTTAAAATTGATGCACAAAAAGTTGTAAATAAATAATTCACTCTATTTTTATATGTGAAGTAAGTATCTTTTCTTGTGTAGGATGCAGTGTTTCTTGATCAGTATAATACGTATAATATAATACAACGCTTTTGATATAAAATTTGCTCGTTTTATTTGACATCCCAATTTTACAAGAAACCAAAGATAATTATTATACTACCAAAAAAAAAGTAACCCATTTTATAAATGCGAGTGTGAACATTGCTACTCCAACGTCCATGACATGAAAGACCTGACACAAATGAGTTTTCTTCACAAAGCCCTTCCGTTTAAGTTTAACAACATGTTTTGGACTTCGGTTATCCTTCTCGATTAGTTAGTTGAGGATGTAATCTGAAGATGCCATACTACATAATACTTAAGATTTGATACAAATACATCGCCTCGCCATCTAGCCCCATACTAAGCCGAAGCTTTTTATTTTATTTATTTATTATAAATAACTTTTCCACTCTAAAGATATCACGAAACCAAAAGTATACAGGGTAATTTGATAAAATATTTTGGGGGTATATTAGGTTGTACTTTCATATGCCATAAAAAATACAACTGTAATAGTGCTTTTTAAAATCACCCTTTATTTTCTTATCGTTACTCTGACTTTGAGTAAATCTATTTACAATTTTTGAACATTTGAATTAAATAATTACAATTCTTCTACTTTCTTCTCGCCTTTCTCGGACACCATCTCCTCGTGATGTCTCGTTAGATCATCGTTTTTGATTGTAGCGCTTTTCTCTAGTGCTTGGTTGTACTGGTCTTCCCTGAAAATAGTTTTAATTGGCTATCTATAATATATAAAGCTAAATTACCACTCACTCACTCACTGACTGATCAGGGGTGTTTTTCGGGTGGAAAGAGTTTGTCTATGGTCGGGATGTTAACTTAAAGGTACCTAAATTTTTAATCAAAACAGGTTTTTGAAAAAAAAATCCAAAAAAATCAAGATGGCGGCGGTTTTTCGCAAAAAAAAAAGTTTAAAATGTATAGAATGACCGAGCGGCGCATACTGTCCTCGAATTGTCTATGAAAGTTGTAAACGTCAAAGTTAAGAAAAAATAAAAAAACAAGATGGCCGCGCCGCCATCTTGGATTGAAAATTGGTTTTGGACTCATGTTTGCGTGGTCATAGCGTCGCGGTGTTTACAGATAGCGGCAAGATTTTTTTTTATTTTTGTCACAGATATAGTCGAGTGTCGACCGGTGACCATAGACTAAAGAAAAACAATATGGCGGCGCCGCTGGCGGCCATTTTGTCCCAAGAAATTTTTTTGCGTTTTTCAAATTGTTTTTTCATACTGTTGGCAACACTGGATCGATTCGGTTAGTATTAGGCAGTGGTAGCATATTTATCAGTCTATTGGTAAGTTTTTTAATTTCTACCAAATTGATGGTAGTTTTTTGCCCAGGGCTCCAAATATGAGTGGAAAAATTTTGACGTGTATCCAATTTTCGAGTATGCAGATTTATGGCAACCCCGGCTGATATTGGCCACAGGGTAGTTTTGGAGAAAAATTCTGGCAACACTGGTTTTGACGGGCAAAAACAATTTTGAGCAGTAGTCATTTTCCAGAAGTTCTGTGGATCCAAGGATGCACGTAAGAAAAAAAATAAAAATTGTCTTTGCTCCAGTATATAGTCTAGAATACAGGAAAAATATAGACTTTGGGATATCCAAGATGGCGGCGGCGCTGGCGGCCATTTTGTGAAAAAGTTTGGTTTTCGAAAATTTCAAAATGGATTTTCAGTGTGATGGCAGCATTTTACAGAATTGCAATGTACTGGTCGGTTATCCGTTAGGTTATTGTGTGTTGCCGGGTATAAAAATATTTTTGACAATTTTGATAGTTTTCGAGATATGGTCCAAAAAGGTCGAAAGTAGAAGGACCAGCATTTTAAATAAAAAGTTGCCATGTACTTAAAAGTTTAGCCTATTAGAATGACATTTGACCATTTTTATCTTGGTGGCCTGGCAACACTCGGCACGGCGGGGAAAACAATTTTTTTGGCAATGCCATTTTTGGCTTATACTTTGAGCATTCCGGCAAATGGCAGAAAAAAAGTAAAAATGTCATCCGTTGCCATATATGGTCAGGTATATGGGAAAATTCCGATTTTTTCGATTTTCAAGATGGCGTCGGCGCTGGCGGCCATTTTGTGAAAAAGTTTGGTTTTGGAAAATTTCAAAATGGATTTTCAGTATGATGGCAACATTTTACAGAATTGCAATGTACTGGTCGGTTATCCTTTAGATTATTATGTGTTGCCAGGTATAAAAATATTTTTGGCTTTTTTGATAGTTTTTGAGATATGGTCCAAAAAGGTTGAAAGTAGAAGGACCAATATTTTAAATAAAAAATTGCCATGTGCTCACAGATTTAGCCCATTAGAATGACATTTGACCATTTTTATCTTGGTGGCCTGGCAACACTCGGCGCGGCGGGGCAACAAATTTTTTGGCAATGCCTTTTTCGGCGAGCTAGCTGGCCGCCAAGATGCTTGGCAGGAAAAAAGTAAAAATGCCAATCGACGCCATTTATAGTGAAGTATATGGGAAAAATCCGAAAAGTCAGACTTTCAAGATGGCGGCTGCGCTGGCGGCCATTTTGTAAAAAGGTTAGGTTTTCGAAAATTTCAAAGTGACTTTTGGGGTAGAAGGTTGCATCTGAGAAAAAAAAGTCCGGGGGCTCTTTTGAAGGTCTCTTATTTATCTATTAAGTGGTTTAAAAATTTACCCCATTTTTTGGGTAAATTCGGAGATTTACCCTGAAACGTAAATTCGCGATATTTTAAAAACCAAGTATGAGGTCCTGTCAAAAATGATCCACAGACTCCATTGAGGCCCCAAATGACCTCATAAATTCAGCAGGAATAAAAAAAAAGCCAACTCAAAAATTACGATTTCCCATACAAGTGACGAACATACTTACGTTACTTGGTGTGGCGAACATACTTACGATACTTGATGTGACGAACATACTTACGATACTTGATGTGACGAACATACTTACGATACTTGATGTGACGAACATACTTACATTACTTAACGTGACGAACATTCTTATGGTATCTACAATGACATGCGAGACCGAAGGTCGAGCCCTGCGCAGGGCGAAGCCCGGAGCAGTGCCCCAAGGAGTATGCGCCCACTAATGAAAAAAAAACTATGCGAGGCCGCAGGCCGAGCGAGCCCATCTTCTTTTAGTTACATTACTGTAATACGCGAGACCGAAGGTCGAGCCCTGCGTAGGGCGAAGCCCGTAGCAGTGCCCCAAGGAATAAACACCTACTTATGAAAAAAAAAACTATGCGAGGCCGTAGGCCGAGCGATTCCATCCTCTTTTAGTTACGCTACCATAACACGCGAGACCGAAGGTCGAGCCCTGCGTAGGGCGAAGCCCGTAGCAGTGCCCCAAGGAATATTCACCCATTTATGAAAAAAAAAACTATGCGAGGCCGCAGGCCAAGCTACCATCCTCTTTTAGTTACGCTACCATAATACGCGAGACCGAAGGTCAAGCCCTGCGTAGGGCGAAGCCCGTAGCAGTGCCCCAAGGAATATTCACCCACTTATGAAAAAAAAAACTATGCGAGGCCGCAGGCCGAGCGAGCCTACCTTCTTTTAGTTACGCTACCACAATACGCGAGACCGAAGGTCGAGCCCTGCGTAGGGCAAAGCCCGTAGCAGTGCCCCAAGGAATAATCACCTACTTATGAAAAAAAAACTATGCGAGGCCGCAGGCCGAGCGAGCCCACCTTCTTTTAGTTACGCTACCATAATACGCGAGTCCGAAGGTCGAGCCCTGCGTAGGGCGAAGCCCGTAGCAGTGCCCCAAGGAATATTCACCTACTTATGATAAAAAAAACTATGCGAGGCCGTAGGCCGAGCGAGCCCAAGCTCTTTTAGTTACGCTACTGTAACAGGTGAGACCGAAGGTCGAGCCCTGCGTAGGGCGAAGCCCGGAGCAGTGCCCCAAGGAGTGTTTACCTACTAATGTAAAAAAAACTATGCGAGGCCGCAGGCCGAGCGAGCCCATCCTCTTTTAGTTACGCTACCATAATACGCGAGACCGAAGGTCGAGCCCTGCGTAGGGCGAAGCCCGTAGCAGTGCCCCAAGGAATAATCACCTACTTATGAAAAAAAAAACTATGCGAGGCCGTAGGCCGAGCGAGCCCATCTTCTTTTAATTACGCTACCATAATACGCGAGACCGAAGGTCGAGCCCTGCGTAGGGCGAAGCCCGTAGCAGTGCCCCAAGAAATATTCACCTACTGATGATAAAAAAAACTATGCGAGGCCGTAGGTCGAGCGAGCCCAAGCTCTTTTAGTTACACTACTGTAACAGGCGAGACCGAAGGAGTGTATACCTACTAATGTAAAAAAAACTATGCGAGGCCGTAGACCGAGCGAGCCCATCCTCTTTTAGTTACGCTACCATAATACGCGAGACCGAAGGTCGAGCTCTGCGTAGGGCGAAGCCCGTAGCAGTGCCCCAAGGAATATTCACCTACTTATGATAAAAACAACTATGCGAGGCCGTAGGCCGAGCGAGCCCAAGCTCTTTTAGTTACGCTACTAAAATAAGCGAGACCGAAGGTCGAGCCCTGCGCAGGGCGCAGCCCGGAGCAGTGCCCCAAGAATTATCCATTCATTAATGAAAAAAAATAGTTTTTGAGGCCGCAGGCCGAGCGAGCCTACCCAAGCCGTCAAAACAACGCCGGCTGGCGCCCCAAGGAGCCCCCACACAAAACCTAATCAACGAACCACAAAAAAGCCCACCGCGCCCGCCCACGCGGACTGTACAACCCAGAAAAGTAATTTCGCGAGGCCGCAGGCCGAGCTGCGTATCGCGAGGCCGCAGGCCGAGCTCCGCGTAGGGCGAAGCCCGGAGCGTCCAGCGTCGCAGACCTAGCTTGAGCACGCACGCGCGAAGAGCGTGCGGCGAAAGCTAGTATCAATATAATGATGAATCAATGATTTTTTATCCGAGATCTCGGTGGATCAACTTAAGTTCATAACCATGGGTGAATTTTAATACTTGTGGTTCCATGGCACTAGGGATTATGACTTGGACTTCTTACTGTGTTGATACAAAATTAATCATTATTATTAGGTTCAACAGCCTGTGGCAATAACAATCAAACAAAATAATAGGCTAATTTCTGAGTATTCTTGACCCAACTGCGGTGCTGCACGGAGTTGGGCAGAGACTGGCAAAGGTTAACCCATGATAATGTTTTACCGTCCTGTCCATGTGGTTTTCAGATTTAGAATAGGAACATCTCATCCCGTGGGTGTCGTACAAGATGACTATGGAAATATCAGGAAATGGGCAGCAGCGTTTACCTGAGTACAAATAAAACCTACTGCGGTCACCAACCCGCCTTCTAAGCGTGGTGACTTACAACTGGAGAGGCCTATGTCCAGCAGTGGACTGTAATAGGCTGATGATGAATGAATGATGTCTAGCAGTGGACGTTTACTGAAGTGTTAAAAAAGAATATGTGCGAGTTGAGAATAGGAAAATTATTAAACTAGCTCCTTGCAGAATGTGGAAACATTGCATAGGTATGTAGGTCTTTACATAGGTACTTTAGCCATAAGTAGTCTGTAGTCGCCAATCCTATAAAATTCTAGCTCACCTTGCTTCCTTAAGTTTGTACATAGCTTTTCTAATATCTTCCATTGAGAATCCAGTCACTTTCAGAATTCCTAATATAGCTAACCCTCCAAAGGTACTTAACACAGCACCTGAAAACATGTTTATTTTTCCATAAAAAGGTCTTTTTTTTCTGTGTTCCGATCTGCAATCAGTTCGCCACTACAATTCCACTGCACATTGTATAATATTGTAGTTTAAGTTACTTTTTAGATTTAGTATATCCCTGTATGTTTTAATGTGCTATTAGTATATTACTTTTAGATAACAGTCAGTTTCAGATAGTCAGTCAGCATAGGCTTTCTTCAGCTTGTTTTTAAGGCAAATTAATAAATAAAGTAAATATTAATACATAATAGAATTTCCATCCACCAAACATAGGAATCAATAATATTGTGTTAAAATGTAGCCTATGGCCTTCAATGTAGAGAAAAATTTCTACTTACCCAATCCAGCACCCACAAAAGTAGCTGCTAAGCCCAAGTGAGCTTTATACATGGCGCCAGTGATGGCACCAGCCGTTATATACTCCACTAAGGTTGTGTCCCCGCGGTAAACAGATATCGTTGTCGCTATTAAACTGAAAGCCAAAATTACCATGTAAGATTACTATGATTTAGTATTGACACAATATAGCAATTTTTTAATTATTGCATTCTCAATAGTGTTTAAGAAATCAAATTTTTATGTCATTCGGAACAATGTCTGGCAACTTTAAATGAAATCCATTTTAGAATTTTCGCTCATGATAATTACCACCATTATTTACCTAAACATTCCAGTAAATATACCTAGTTTCCAACCCCATTGGTAAGCTCCTTTCGCAAAAGCCACTGTAACATAATCTTGTAGTTTTTTCTGTAACAGAAATATATTTATTTTTAAGCAGGATGTCCAGCAGTGGACTGCAAAGACTGTTGATGATGAAGCAAGAATTTAGACAAATGTGGTGCAAATTAAAGGAGGCTACATACAGCAGAGGACGGACCCAGCCTGTTTTTTTTTAAATAATTGAGAAGCATTGTCAATTTAATTATTTTCTTTTTACATAATACACACATAATGGGTTTTTTGATATAGTTATTTAGAGCTCATTCAGAGAAGTGAAAAATCATAGAATCTATGAAAACTCTTCAGGCATACTTGCTTTGGACCCAATGATGATTTGAATCCTTGTTTATGAGATGGTAAGTCTCCAATGAATCCCCACTAACCAGTTGTATTAGAACTTTATCAAGGAACACTTAATCAATTTTCACTTAAAATTGACAGAAAAGGCATCGAAAACAGGCTGATTGCCTTGAATTAAAAATAAAACAGTTTTGGTCTACCTTAGCATCCCATTATCCCATTCATCATGTGAAATAAATTTAAAAAGTTGCAAAGCAATAAAATATTAAACAACAGATTTATTTACCTTGGCCTGCATTGTGGACTTAAATATTGTAGCTTGATTATTTTCTATAAAATATAGATATGCTTCTCTTGAGCTGGTAAATCCACCCATACATGCGCCAAAGAATGCTCCGCACATTGAAGATTGGACTACACTGTGGAGTTCCACTGATACTTCTTCATATTCACTAAAATTAATAACTTAAGTCATATTTTTATTGATCTTTGAACATTTTCATGAGACAATTTACATATTACCTAAGCCACGCAACCAAGAGAAAAATAAACAGTAAGTATTATTAAGTTAGAACCTGAAGGCTGGCCTTCTTCTTTGAGGTTAGCTTACTTACTTTTTAGTATACATTCTTTTGACTCTTCCCCATCCTGTTGCCGGAACTTCTACATGGCGTTCTTGCAGCATATCGTAATCATTTTGATTTCTATTTTCAAATATTGGGAATATAAAAGTTGGTGTGAGGCGAACCACTGTTCTCAACATCTTTCCTTTTAGTATATTTCAACACACAACATTCTCTTGAAATACTTGCATTTATAGTTTAAGGTTTTTTATCAGTTACCTACGAAAACAAATTTGTACTTTTGTAGTTATTCTGGTTATTCAATCAAATTCAAAAACATAAAATTCTTTCTCACTCATAATTCACTGACATTGACAATCTTAGATTAGGCATGTCCTGACCTATGTTCTAGTTATGTAATGCATTCGACATCCTGTAATTCTTAAAAACGAATGCCAAACACATAGATTAATGTAGAAATCTGAGAAAACAAAATGTGTTCTAATATTTAGTTGAAAATTGTTCCAAAATTTGGCAGTTAGTTGATGAGTGGCCGTCGTATATTCGTAAAGCGTACTATCGGGCATCAGTAAAATTACAAACCTCTTTGAATAATGTTAGTTATACCTTAAGAAACTTGAAGAATTAAAATGCTTTGAATAACTGCTTCAGAACAATACTCTATGGAACATGACATTTTTCATACTTTAGTAAAATGCAATGCAATATGCTGTATAGTAAAAATAGTAGGTAACAAAATAACTCTGTGCACCATCTGCGCCACCGATAGTTCTTAGGCACGGAATATTTAATATTCCGTGTTCTTATGTATCAGACTCAGTGAATGTATCAGTTACCGTGTCCTTTTCCCGAAATATAGTAATGCATAACATTACTATTTCATAGAGCAACTTGTACAGTTACCCATCTATATGAACGTATCAGTGGTGACATTAAGCGACATCTTATCTCCACATCGCTACAACATGCAATCTCTGTTTCGCCTATTACGAACAGAATCCGATGTACCTTCCATGACAGGCAATCTCCATACTGAAATTTCTCCATACAAGTTCTATTGAGGTCTTCAATGCAAGACGCGCATATTATAAAGTTTTCATCACGAATGACTATACATACTATTACGACAAACCAATATGGGTCATTGTACCGTGGTTCCCGAGTACGATAACAAGGGACAAGTTTGTTCTTACATTAATATCTTTCTTTCTTTTTTTATAAGTTGAACTTATAAAAAAAGAAAGAAAGATATTGGATTATGGGCTAATTCACACTATTCACAATGTCAACTGCATGACAGTTTCTGATAGAAAGTATTCCAAATGTTAATTCATAGAACTAAAATGTGTTATGTTAACGTCTTGAGAGCCCGGAGCCTCCCTGCCAGCCGCCACGGTGCTCTCCGCCTCTGCCCCCTGATCTTCCTCGGCCCGCAGCTTGAGCTCGTAAAATTTTGCCGCGTCCAGCGGTTGGTTTATTCCCTTGTTTAAACATTTTCGCGTTTTTCAACATGTCCGGTAATACCAGGAACCTGATTTTGGAGCCGCGGATATAGGTACACGTTCTCGAGCTGTGCGAGGTGACCGTGCCTGAACGTGCACGTCACCATCTGCATTTGGCAATTCATGTTATCCTTAGCTTCAACTAGTTTTTACATGATACTACACAACTTACTAGTAAAATGAAATAAATTAGTAAATTTTTTAAACAACAGTAACTAAGATTATTTAGAAATGTTACGATTAATTAAATTTTGGTTGGCAAAGGTATGACTATCTGAAATTATTAACATTTCACAAAGGTCAATTTCTTGTGTGGTTTCAATTTCAATTTTGTTTTCACCAGAGGTTCTATCGATAGATAAAAAACATTTTTCACTGCGTCACAACCCTACGTACGTCACATATGTCACTGTCAAATTGACGGCAATCTACCCGTTCCGAATTCATCTATCCCCATAGAATTATACTTAATGTTTTTCTTGTCTTTGTTTATCGAATATTTTTCTGATCTATGTTTTTATGAAGTAAGGTAGTAGGTAGGTACAATCGACAAAGTTCCTGGTAGTACACTTTTCAAACGTTATTACATTATAGGGCTGCTTACCGTACGCCCCGCCCACTTTTTACTTTGCTAATAGAATAGATTTATTTATTTATTATTAGATTAATGCTTAAAAACAATCTGTGAAACTCAAAATTTTGAAACTGGAACATTTAAAAACATTCTATTTTGACGTTTTGGGGGTGTGGCTTGCTCTATTTAATGCCGATTTTTGCCTAACATGTGACCGACCGGGAACTTTGTCGATTGTACATGTTCATTTGATAAGCTAGGCTTTACGAGAGCCAGGAACACAATAACTACGTAAAATAAAATACGGCCGATATTTTTATAGATCATTAGGTAGGAAGGTAGATATTCTAATTAATTATTCACATTGAGTACCTATTATACAACAACAGCTTACCACAGTCCACTACTGGACATAGACCTCTCCAGTTGTTTGTCACTTTGGGCAAACACCCGGAGGCTTTATCTATCCTTAATCGCACTGGGCAGGCGGGTTATTGATCGCAGGGCTTAGATTCTCGCTCCGGTGACGCTGCTGCCCGTCATCGGCCTGTGATATTTAGCTACCTACGCCTTTAATCGTCCTGGTAATACCGGCATCAGTCGGTTGCCAGAGCTTCGTCTGTTATTCAGCAGGAAGCACCACGGGCAGGTGAGGGTGGCTTGGAGCGGAGTGATGATGTGTCGCTCCCTTACATACCTACACATTAGGTCCTAAGTTTATTGTAGGTACTAAGGTAGTTTTAAGGAACTTTATGTTATGGGTACTTACATGATAACCAATTTCATCGTTCGTCGTCATTTATACCTTAAATAAAACAAATTGCCTTTATTCGCAACGAGTGACACTTTTCTGCTTTGTAGGTATTATTAGATATGATAATTTGAAATAACGCCTAAAATAAATTCGAATCGAGTCAGCCTGTTGCTCGCCGAGTGTTACTAGATGAGAAAAAAATATTCGCATCGAGTCCTAGGGGTGTTACCCGATGCAAAAACAAATTCAACGAATCACAGAGAGACAGGATCCAGTGTGACTCGTTGCGAATAAGCGACAAATTGGTAGGAGGTACTTATAGGTCAGGAATGCCTGCATTTTAAGAGCTACCACCACATGTTCATAAGGTTCGTGCACGATTCTCTGGTAGTATTCTGGTTCATTGCATTAAATAAAAAATAAAAAGCCATTTTCAACTATATTTTATTATAAAATGACAAAGAATAAATCTAGAGTTCAATAGGGTAGTCACTTAGATGTTAATATTGTATATTATTATATTCATAGTCCGTACAACTGTATTTCAACTGTAGGTAGAATGTCCGACAGTCGGTGGACAGTCGGCGTTTCACAAAATTAATGTCACAATCATCAAAATACATTTTTTCCCAAATTATGCTTGTTAAAGCTTAACAATTTCATTAGTCAGGTAGTAAGTAGTCCATTTCTATTAGAGTTAAGATTTAAGTCGAAAGGAAAATATCAAGATCCCTGTTCTTTTGTCCCAATGATTGGTCTTTGGCATATTGATTCATTTACACTAAATAATTCGACGTGTACAAGTAGCGTCGGCAAAATCACTAGTAGATAGAGGAGCGAACGAAAGTAGATGTGCTTTATAGTAAAACGATGAGATATTTTTTTCGTTACTCAAACGATTCATTTTAAACTATTTAACTATTTTAACTTTACACACAACCCTTTAATTTGCACACCATTATTAATTTTTAGTGAACAACTAAACAAAGTACTAAAAGTCGAAGGAGCAAAGAAAGGAGGGTAGTACAATACTCCTTAGGAAGATTATTCTCGATAAGTAGGTATTAATTAACTATAGCGACTACTGAAATTAGGATAGGATATTTAACTAGTAAATCTTAAAGTAATGATTATGTTAATTTTTACTATAGATCCTATTAATTTAATTTGTAATTATTAACATAGTTGTGTATAATATTTACATTCGCAGATTTATTTAACACGAGAATAACTGCCACTTTATAGGTTTTCATAACTGTTTCTTTCGCTTAAAACGTAGTTAGGTAAGTTTATCGATAAAATATTTATTTCAGTTTGCTAAAATTTCAAATCTTTTATTAAACTATTATATCTACTTACATGTAGTGTAATCCACGATGAGACGAGTGTCGACCTATAATTGGCAGTTACACATTTTTGCTAATCAACATTTCAATAGGGAATGCTTCAGTTCTTTTCACGCAGCAGGAATAAGGGACCTCGGTACGGACGCGGCTTCCGACGACTCGGCAATAAATACTCACATATACCCTGTGCTAGATATAAGCCATTTGATATAATTCTATAAAACATACCATTGGAAACATTTACTATGTCCCTTACTCCTTTTACAATTTCAACTAAACAACAATTTCGACTACGTTATAACGCGCAAGTTGGAAAACAAATCGTGGGAAGGTAGCCATTACTCGTAAGGCGTTGATAAGAAGCACTGCTGACAGTTAAACAACATATGGCTTTACCGCGGATAGTTTAGATCTAAGTACGAATATGTCTAGAGTACCAATTGTGTACTAATGTACATCATTTCATTATATTGATCCCTTTTTAAAATTTTTATTTACAAATAGTATAATCTCTTTGAGTATTTCAAAATAATATCATGGAATTTAAACATGGAGATGATATGAAGGTATAAAATAAACAGAAATAAGAACACAGACAAACAGGTCACCTAGGAAACTTCGTTGGTACCTCTGTCGTACTTTAGACAAATTGGTATCGAGCATGTCAGAAACATAAGGGACGCGGGAAGAAAGGAAAAAGGCGGAAAATAAAGAACAAAAAAGTATCAATTATAATAATAAGTTTAATCATGAAATTAAAAATAAGAATGAAATTAACCACACAAAAGGCCTAACTTTACATAAGAAAAAGAAACGATGACATCTTAAATTAGCTAATACAGAAACAATGAAGTGTTATTGGAGTACAACGACGAGTCGATAAACGTGAACAACGGAACGAGTTGACAGCTAAAATATACGATGCGCCTTAGCCAAATCTAGTTATTGATATGTCGGCCTGTATTCATACCATATGAGCCACTAGTCTCGAGTACAGCTAATATAAGAGGTAAATATAAAGCGCAATAAAATATAAGCATACTGAGTATGATATGCGTAGATATGTTCGTGTCGCCGCCTCAGGCGCGCGGCCGATGAAGACACCCGGAAACAACTCTCGCATCCGCATAACGCATAACTTTAACTAACAAATTGAAACAATCTTCACTTACAATGAATAAAATTGCATATATTGCGCTTAATAAAACTCTCAAATATAATTTAACTGTAACATTTTCATCAACTTTTCAATAAATGTTAAGATTACCTCATTTATCATTTACCTAAAATAATGTGTATTGACTTAAATTTGGCATCTCATCCTAAACACTGATCTATTTATTATTTTTAATAATATTACCATTATTATCTAAATATTTAAAATACTTTTCTAAACACATAAATTCCTATAATTATCTATGTAGTCAATCCAATGTTACTGAGAAAACTTTAGGCCTGAAAACGCTACACACATTTGAGTGGACATCTACGAATTGAGCACAAGCAACTGATAATAATTATTTAATAAGTAATCAATAGTTCAAGTAATAGTATCAATACTGGGGACGGTCCGGGCGAGCCGCGGACGGGTTGTGTGTAGCGTTCTGCGATCAACCAATATAGTGGATATGTAATCTCCCTTTGTAATGTTGCTTTAATCAAATACATAATAGTAAACGTTTACAATTACAATACGATCCCGCCGATCTCAAAGCAGACCACCACCAATCGCTTACCAATTTTTCATCATCTTCACATTATTTCAAAACAGGCACAGAATCCTGCACCTTATTAGAAAAACATTTTCAAAAACGTGCAAAATATCACCACACCCTGGTCTCCTATCATTATCTAAACCAAATTACTACTTTATGATCTTACCGTATGTAGGTACTGATTAATACAATTTGTATGATTTTTCTATTAAAACTTACATTATAATGACAATCTAAGTTTTTCAGTTACTCATTTTACTAAGCTCTATTTTTTATTCTTATTTACTGTGATCTGATGTACCTATATGATACATTTTATAATAGTGTAAATATGTGATTTTATGATTTCAAATTGATTTACAATAAGCAAGGGGGTCGAAAATACGACCGTTCAAACACTTTGAAATAACCGACTGTTGAGACGTTTGAAGTCTTGTCGTGAGTATTCACGCGTTCTCAACTCGGGAACAATAATAGTGCATAATACACATACTAATTATAGTCAATCAGGGTAAAATGACGGAGAGGGGTAACTGCTGACAAATTTATTACAGAATTTATTAACGCGATTAATTCATTTAACACGATCATACCAATGATCACAAATTGAGTGATTTGTATCGAATTTTATTTACATTTTATCCCAGACAGCATAGCTAATTAATCCAAGATAGTGATAATTACGTTACCCCCGTCCTTTCGTTAAGCCTGACCGACTTTATTCATGCCGTCTTACGTCTACATTTGCTCAATCACGTTCTACCCTAATTGAAAAAACCGACAATGGCATTGCCAACATAACATGTAACACTCCTTAAACTTTGTGACCTAACTATCCCATTCGACACTTTGTGATGTTTATTGTTCATATAATTGGCGAATGATTCCTAACGAGTCATATTCAGGTATCTGTCACGCGTGTCATCACCGTGTAAACTGGACGTGTAACTGAACACTTGAACTGGTCCTAACAGTAAGATTTAACATCTGCGCATCACTCTATGACCGAATTGTTTATAATACAACCTTTTTACAAAAGCTTTTCTTACCAGAGTTTAGACATTTTTCATCATAAAGTAAATCACTTAACCCACAAACTTAATCTCTTTTGCATTGGACTAGACGCATTTTTTAAATTAATTTAAGAAGGCAAAGTGTGAAACCAATCGAGAACTTGGCAAAATCCGAGAAGCGTGAAAAGCTTTAGTGTCCCAAGTCGGAGTGTGTCTATATACAAAATGAAAAATCGAGGGGAGAATTATTTAACTAAAATACTGTTTAATAATGAAGTATTGTGACCTAGTGTAAATACTGTCGATTATATATGTCATAGAGCAAATCAGATCTCGCTAATACTTGCGAGGCCTGCGCCCGCGCAGGATGGATCCTGGCGGAGACGCGCGGCCAATAAATAACTATCTACCATTAACTGCTTAGAGAATGTATGCACGAGCATTTATAATATGTTGTAGCTACCATTAATATAAATTAACATCAAAATAAATGCATCATGTCACTATTATGTCGCTGAACATAACTTTAAATAGTGATATATAATCTAGATGCTTAGCCTTAGAGTTGTGATTACACTAACTAAACGTCACGAACTACTGAAACAAAGTATAGAATAATATTCTCCTAAACAACGAAACGAGTTGGAAGCATGTAAGATTGTAATACAGAGCGGCCTGCCGCCGCCGGAGACTGATACCTCTAATACATCATTAAAATATTATCTAAAACTAATATTGCACACACATACACATTTCTAAACGTAACATTCCATCGATAATAAAATAAGAAAAAATGTGTATGCGTACAAAACTATATCGTTACTTATAAAGAAATGCAATAATAGTAAATTGTGCATATTAAAATAGAGCATAAAATATATTTATAAAATATAATATTAGGATAATAACTGCAAATTATATGTGACAAAGTTATTTTTTAACAATGTGCTGGAGTGATGATTACAATTTTAAGAATATAATAATTATAGTCCGTCATTAACCATTAAAATAACTGGGGCAATGTCAAACATTGCAATTAAAAAGTTACACAAGCTGCCAAATTTAAATAAATCTAGCGCAATCTAATTGCAGAATTATATATTTCTGATAATAATAATTCGATTTCATGAATTCATACATACAGAAATCACTGGAAATTATTATACGTTTACAAAAATAAATTATGAAAATTATAAAGTATGGAATGAATATCACACAAAATAGAAATCCTCTCTGCTGTAACAATGTAGGTGGGTACCTATGCTTATAAATTCAAGTGGTTCTCAAACAATGAGTCTAGTTTAGTTTTAGTTTAATACGATGACGATAGTATCTTAGATTATGATGTACAGTAATAGTAATACGTACGTATTCATTAAGAAAATAGAGTAGCACTTAATTTCTAGACTGATCCAAGTAAGCGTAATACAGATACATTTTATTTATCAGTCGAGTGAAGTTCTCGATTGTGTGAGAGGTCGGTACGATTGGCAGTCGATCGTACGCGTGGCCGTCGGCCGGCTGTGGTACGCTCTTTATTATTAAAAATAATATAATATACAATAGAGTTGTACTGTAGGGAGCTTCGCGCATTACACGTGGCGCCACTTCTGAATTTTGGCAGTTAGGAAAGCGCCATTTTGTTTATAGTTGCGGAATTCTCTCAATTGGAGTTATATGCGCTATTTTTATTTCTAGACGGCGTCAATTGCAATTATCTGACGGTGCCATTTAGTTTTCATGGCGTTGTCAATTGGAATTTGACCGCGCCATTTTGACATCATGGCGGCATCAATTGGAATTTGACGGCGCCATTTTGATGTCACGGCGTCGTCGACACGAGTTTGACATTGACAGGTGTCAGTGGCGCCATCTCTATTTGTGCGTGGAGCACTCTACAGCAAATCGAATAGTTGAGAGGCGTACCCCGCTCGGCCTACGTAAGCCCGCTGGCCGACTGACAACGTTGTGTGATATTCCGGTGCGCGGCGGCCGTTTAGATGCTCGACTTGGAGAACGAGACCCGCAGGTGGTTCGACTCCGACAGCTGATAGTTGTGCATCTTAATGAGCGCCGCGACCGCGTCGTCGATAGACGGTAGTTGCACCAACGCCATTTTGCGGTCCTTACTGGAAATACACAATTTAACAATTTAATTAAAGGACTTTATATGCGTTTCAAATCCAAGTGGGTAAAAATCATCTCGAGCTTGTATTATTTTTATTATATTAGGGAATCGATTTAGTTAATGATTTGAAAATGTTGCCTAAAAGACGTAAACAGTTTTCAAATTCAAGTGGGTCAAACAATTATCTCTAGCGTGTATTATTATACTAGTGAATCGATCTAGTCAATGATTTGAAAACGCTGGCTAAAATACTCACGGGAAGAATTTGAACGCCTTGATTGTGAATCCCCGTTTGGTGAATGCTTCCTTGATATCATCTTCCGACACGGTGGCTCTGGAATGACACAGAATAAATTAACTAATGATACGGAACCTTTGCTAATAATAGATAAATTACTGAAATATAATTTTACTTAATGGCAGAATCAATTTAGATCTAAAAATATTTTGACTACCGATGGATGTCTTTCTCACTGTCTTCTGATACCTACAAACTTATTGGTTTCTTAACCGAGTTTTGGAGCACAAATATACCTACTACTTTTTGCAATATATTCTTCACGAATGTATAAGACAGGCGCGATACAAAAGCCTAGTCAGCAATTAGGATTTGTTTACACAGATTTCACTAAAACAACTGCCTTGGGGATCAACTTTGTTCCTAATCGATCACATAAAACCAGTGGATTCGAGCTAAAACATGTCTCACATATCATACACCACGGTTTAGTGTCACATGAGAACAATCGATTCATGGCTTCTGTTAGTCAACATACCACATCTGCGTAAACCAAAAGTTATGTAAAGCGCAAGAAGTGACGCCCTCCCCGTTGACAAAGCGCAGCAAATGAGACGTATAAATTGGACAATAACTTACGGAATGTTGGACAGATGTAACGTAGCGCTCGGCGGGTAGATGTTCTGGTAGTTTTTGCTTCCCGGCTTCTTGAATCTGTGCAGCGGGCTCTGGGAGTAATCCCTGGAATGTTACACCGTGGAAATGTATTTTGCGGCTAAGAGAACTGTATTTGGAGGAAACGTGCGGAGAGATAAAAATAAGGTGGAAAATGCGAGCTGTGGCTGAGACTCCGCCTAGAATGTTGCTTGTTTTCACATATCTTTTTACTTAATTAAGGGATAGGTTTGTTTGTTGGATGTTCGTAAGAGCTTACTCATCGCTTTTAATTATTTTCCTTTCCTTTTAAAGATCCCCGATAACGTTATTTCATTTTAAATCAGATATAACTTCGGATGCGAATTATTTGGGAAGAGTAATAAATGAGAGTACATTTCTGATGTAAGTTAATGCCTAGCAAAATACACAGAGAATTCTTGGAACGGAGTCTGCAAGAGATGGTTTGCGGCTGAAATCGCATCAGGTATCAAATTGGAGCTGTAGTGATGACGGGTATCAATGACGATACCTTTTAGGAAACTTTTTTATCAAAAGACTTCAATTATGAACTTAGGCACGTTAGTCAAATAAGGTGGCAGATTTAAAATCACGTTTTTGGACTTTTCCAAAAGCTCATCACGGTTACTAAAACACCGTAAAACTTGTAATTTGTTGACTTCATATCAGATTTTTTTATAGTAGTACAGCAGAATGGTTTCTCCTGACCGAAAGAGAAAGCATGAAGAAACGTGCATCGCAAGGTGCCGGGAGCACACCAGATCTTGCGCCTAAGGTACGATGGGGGATTGCGTTGAGACCCTCTGGACAAACCAGAGGTCCTGTAGTATGCATAAAGGCATTCCCGGGCAAAAAAGGCGGTTCCGCATTTTTTTTTATGTAAGAAGAGGCAGACGAGTTAGTGTGATGCCTGATGGTAAGCAGTCGACACCGCAACTCAAATCAAGTTCTGGGGTCGCTGCCGGCCTTTTAAATAGGAATACGCTAGTTTCAAGGTTCCCAAGTCGTAGCTGTTTGGAAAGACTGTCGCATGAAGTTGGTTCCACGCAACTGAGGCGCGAGGCAAGAAGTTCCTCGTAAAGCGTTATCGTTCCTATAAAATAGCAGCTCGACATATTGGCTTCCCTACGCCTGATGGATAGCGAAAGAGAATCCCAAGTCGCTTTGACAACTGGCAAGTAACTAGTCAGTTGCCACCGCCATGCCGGCTCAACCCTAACCCCCCCCCCCCCGAGCTCCGGAAACCCTACTCACCGGCAGAAACACGACTCGGAGGTAATTTGGCTGCAGTATTCTAAAGCGTGGAGGTTCCCCGGACGGTCAGCTCAATTCGAGCGAAGATTCGCTATGCCCTACCTCTCTTATAACGTTACCTACAGTGTTGGGTATTACCTGGTGAGACCAGCGTCGGGCTGTCCCTCCTTAGGCAGCTGCACAGTCTGGTGTTTGCTGAGCATCACGCGCATCGCCTTGCCGAACACGCGCAATTTGTCCATGTGGGTCATCGCTGAAATATAAACGCATTTTAGCCTTCTTTTCTATAGGACAGAACGAACATAGGTACTTGAGAGTTCTATTAAGTGTGGACAGGGTGTCTTTCACTGAGAAGACCGACGCTTTCCTAAGTACTAAAGTGTACCAAAGAATGGATAATAATAAGTAATCTGACCGAATTTCGGCTACAGCGGCCAAACTCCAAGTACTCAGATTAAAATTAAAAGACAATCATAAATCTAATCTGCGATCGCCAACCCGCCTGCCCAGCGTGGCGATTATGGGTATATCCTCCTGATGTTTGCCCCAAGCGGCGAACAACTGGAGAGGCCTATATCCAGCAGTGCAATAGGGTGATGATAATGATACTAAATCTAATTCTCATCGTGCCGTGTTAAGCACAGTTAATGCAAAATTTTAGCGAAAATGTATTAATGCTAAAGTGACTCTAAATGCTGCTTAGGTGATGAAAATATAATAATAATGTGTACGCCTATTCACTTTAAGGTCTGATTTTTCAATCGCCAGATAAATTTTAACATGTTGACTTTTGCTATCAGTCTTACCACTTATCAGACTGTTAAACTTTATCCATCAATTGAAAAATCCCACCTAAGAAGACTTTTACTAACATTTACACTATTCCTTTCGTAATTACTTAATAAGATAGACGTTTCGCTGTTTTAAATTACCCAGAAATCGTGAACTTTAATGATGTTCCGTCCACATTAATTCTAATGCGTGTCCCGAGCCCGTTTGGGGCATACAAATATCGTAACCATTTACGGTATCGTGTTTCTTATTGCCCATCGTCATGTTTATTGAATTAGCTTTTGGATTATAGTAGCACATCGTAATCGTGCAAATAACGCAATCTGTGTGACAGTCACCTCGCATTATACGATAGTTCGAAATTATTCGGTCCTTTAGTAGGTAATAATGTTTCCTGGGTCAAAATAATTACATTGTATTTAGTCCGTATTTTAGATTATAAAAATATATTGGACACGTATTTTTCCTTTTATCATTTAAACAAAAAATAACAAAGATACAAGGCATCAAAATTTAGAAGAAGACATCCAGTCTTTGACGTCACTCAGTGGCGAAATAACTCGCACTCTTTGACGTCACACGTAATTTTAACGGGCTATATATTTGTCGTTTTTGGTCTAATTTACAAATGAAAAAATATGTGTCTTATATTTTTGAATTACTTATTACTTATCGCCCTAGTTTGGTAGCTTCAAGGTGGGGACAATCATATTTTTTTTAATGTAGTGGTCTCACAAAGAGAAAACAGAACTGAAGATTAAAAGCTTGTATTGATACTTTACCTAAGTGAGCCTGATGCGGCTCCGCCATTTGAATGAGTGCCGAATCTTTCTTGTTGTAGAGGATCTTCACCCGTTGCACGTCACCATACACACCTAAACACAAACACCGTCTTACACACCGAGCAGACATATGCTTACCGACGTATCACTAGTTAAGTCTATTTAGTCCTGAGAAATAAAAACGAAATGGATTTGGATTGAGACTTTGCTTAAAGGTGTAATTGTGCTAGCTAACCTGTGCATAATTTACGATGCACGGATTATTGTTTCGCTTTCATATCTTCCCGTAAATGCAGACGTGTTAAAATAGACTAATAATTTTGTAATCTCTATCCAATCCATTCGATAGGCACATTAGTCTATGTAGGTATGTAATGTATCCCAAATGTGCATTTGATTTCAATTTCCATTAAATATTTTATGTTTCGTACTGAAATTCAAATAATACATTTGAGAACACCCAAAATGTTGTCTAAATACTGATAACGCCTAATACATCTAAACTAACACTACGCGCAATTTTACAAAGTATTTTTAGTAATAATGTTGTAAAATATATAATAATGTCATGAAACGAGACAGTTGGAAAATTATATAAGAAGAAAAAAACCACTTCAAGCTCTAAATTGGTCACGTTAAGCTTTCGATTAATGCTTTAGCGATTACCAGCGGGATCTGTCCGCTGTTTAAAGCAAAGTACAGATGGTAGTAAAACTTTTTCTTTAATATCTAATACATTTATACACTCGTTTACTTGCGAAGTGATGCGGCTCTCCGCTCATCCACAACGCAATCGAACCAAAGAAACGAGATACTTCATAAAAGATGCAAAACATATCTGCTTACAATAAAACTGATAGTTCAGACAGACGGAAAATAAAAAAAAATATAATGATAATGAAACAAAGACAACACTGGGTAGACAAGAGACGATATAACTTAGCTACGACTAAAGCGTCTGAAACACAAATTGTCAAGTTAATAAGCGTTCAAGATTCGATAGTGTTATCAAGCGAAGCCTCGACAAACGGATGCGGTTATCAGTACAGAAGTCGAAAATGTTAGGTGACAATTTGTCTTCCAGGCGACAGGGCTCAGGAGCAATATTAATGTTTTAATATAAAATACGGAATGTATGTGCACACGTACCGAAAAGGGTAAAGAGAGCATCAGGCGTGACCATCTAAAACAATAGGAGAGAGAAAGAGACAGTATTATAAATAGTCGTAAAAGATATTTGACATCATATCTATAAATAAATTAGCAACTTATTTTTAAGGAGTTTTAAGTAGAATATATAAGTGTAATAGCCTGTAACGCCGCTCGTATTAGTGAATGCATTAGTTGATCGCATATTCGCTGAATCGAGAACCCATTACTGCTCCGACTCTAGATAGACGTTACTGGCTATTGTGTTAGCGTAATGAATAAATCTGACAGTAAACATTTAACTACTACCAAATCTCGTCTAAAATTGTAACGTTGCACAGTTATAATTCATCGGTAAAAAAGGTTTTCTCATTTTATGAGATTTGTACCTTCAAGGAACGTTTTCGTTCGCAAAACAAAAGTTGTAAAAAGTTGGGGGGGAGGAAATGATAAAGTCTATATAGTCTGTATAGAGGTTTTGTTTTGACGGTGGACAAACATGGGGAGTGTATGTTTGTTGGTGTGTGGTGTGTACCTCTTCGTTGAGGTTGGAGACGAGGAGGACGGTGGCGAGAGGCAGGGGCGGCGCGGTGAGGGCGCGCAGGGCGGGCGAGGCGGGCGTGAGGGTGAGCGCGCCGAACGCGGGCAGCCCCACGCCTCCGACGCCTACTCCGTACGGCGAGGTCAGCCCGGAGCCGAGGCCTAGGAACTGTGGCGCTAGAACACCACCACCTGTTCGAAATACAACATTGTACACAAAACAAGAAAAAAAAACATTAAACATAATTCGTTATTTTCTTTTTACAATTCAAAATTTGATGTAAATTACTATGTTCTAACTGATTTAAACCACACTTAACAACAACCCTTCGCTTTAGTTAAAGATTGTACTGTGGATTTCATTAAAATTTGTCTTTAATTACATTTTAATTCAAGAATCAATTTCTTTCTTGTTATATAACTTTATTTCACAAAACATTCTAAATGATATATTCATGATCAAGAAAACAGGGAAATTTTGCAATTTCATCTTTAAAAAAACAGATTTTTTTAGGATACCAAAAATTATACCATATAAAATAACTATTCAAAAGAGTGCAAGGTATTTGTGACTTGTATTTAGGCTTTACCAAATGTTTGATATAAAAAGACGAGGGACGGAAATAATTCGATAAATCGTGCTAGTGATCAAAACCGCATGATTGCATAGGATCTAAGAAGAAAAACCTTATATCTCTCAAAAATAATAAACTGAACATGTTGGCAAAATAAAAAGGAGTTATAGCCCATCTAAACTCAAACACCTGAGTGGAGTATTAGATGATAACATTCTCAAACTACATGTAGTAAAGCCTTAATTCAGATTATTTACTGCCGTGATAAACTTAGAGAGGTATAAACAGCCTGAAATGGTCTCTATAATGCTTAAGTCATTCGCATAAAATCTACACTTGCCAGAAGAGATTCATAATTTGTGGAGACGACGGAACCAACAGAGAAAAATTAAAAAATTAAAAACAAAACAAGTTTGCGTCCAATGCAGGGTAAGGAAGACTTGACAGTTCGCTGGAAAAGAAAATTTTGACGGGCTGGTTTTGGTGGAAATGGCAAAGATGTACATAAACTTTGGAATTAATTTGAATTGCAAGGCTAATTTCCAGTAAATGCAAGTGCTAAACAATAAATAAACACCAGAAATACGTTCTTAAATACTAGTCAGCTATGAATTTCGATTGCAAGATATGGATAACATTAATAACCTGAGTGCTATTTATGAAATCTACAATATTTAGTTAAATGTCGTAGATTCACGAATAAGCAATTTAAAAAAAATCGGTGATGTCGATGGACAAAACAAATGTGAACAATATTGTATTATTAATGACAATATTAATCCAAGTGGAGTCAAAGACGAAAGCAATACAGTTTATGAGCACATATTTGCCAATTCCAGCCAGTGACTGAAGACTACAGAGTGAGACGGAGAGCGGTGTGGTAAGCGTCCAGGTGCTCGGAGTAGTAGAGGACTAACTCATCCTGGATGCGAGCGCCAGGGCGAGGCGGGCCCGCAGTGGCATCAACTCACTGGTCAACAGTTGGTGAGCATCGCCGTCGCCCGACGGCAGCGTCGGGTTGGTGTAATCCCGCGATTTGTCGTTATTGTATTTCACGTTAAGGCAGGTCATCTTTGAGTAGTCGATGCGGAGGGTGCAGCAACCGTTGTAGATGTTTTGCCCGTCCAAAGCCTGCGAACAAAGGAGAATAATAGTTTAGACCTCTTTTGCCACCAATTAAATGATGGATAAGTGTTTAAAACTGGACACTGAAAATGTTTTTAATCAAAAGTGTTGCTAGCTAGAATTGATATGTTGAGCAAGCCTGCACGTTTCATACCATCATGTGTTAGGTGTCAGTGTCGACGGATATGGCATTATACGCTTTAATGTCTTTGCCTTACCATTTTCTTATTTTTTCTGTGACAGTGACA
This sequence comes from Conogethes punctiferalis, assembly GCA_031163375.1. Lineage (NCBI taxonomy): Eukaryota > Metazoa > Arthropoda > Insecta > Lepidoptera > Crambidae > Conogethes > Conogethes punctiferalis. The sequence continues at coordinate 13,119,883 of CM062084.1, forward strand.
ACCCACACCACTGGTGTGGATTGTGCTGAGATTGCAATATAACAGTATAAAAGGCTGATCTTACAGACACAAGCAGTTCGACCATAGTCATGAACACAAGTCCTAGAATTGCTGCAAGCGTAATTGTGTAAAAGTACCAATGCATAATGTGAATGTAAGTTAGTGAAGTAAAACAAGTAAATAAATGAAGTTACTGAGATCGAGTTGGTTTTAATCCCTACAAGTCCGAAGAGGGATGAAACGAGAATTAATTTCTCGCCACGTCCACAAAAATGTAAGTACACGGTTTTATACATTAATTTTTTTAAATTATTCTAATTGAGAGCTATTAGCAATTTTTTCCAAACTTGTTTTATACAAGGGAAGCGTGTACATTTACTTTAGTAGTCTGCTTATCAGTAAATATAGTATTCTATTGATACATGGATGGATATATTGTTTGCTGCACACCATAGAATTAACTTGGAGCTGGGTGAAGTAAACATTTACATAGACTAATAGTCATACTAAGTTGATACTCTTAATAAATTCAAAATTAAAATAGTTTATTGCAAACATGTGGTACAATACAGGATGGTATAAGAACTATGTGTACAGCACATGCACCCTGCAAAGGCGTCGCAATTTATACAATAGCAAGATGAAATTATTTTTAAAACATTCTTATCATTTACTTATTAGGAATTGCTTCAATAGCTTAATAAATAAAGTTTCTTCTTCTATACTCCTTATATGAAATAGTAGATAATTATAAATTTTGATTACCATAATGTAAGCGCTTGATGATAATACTTTAAGCTTAGAAAAGGAAACCCTAAATTTATTTAAGTATCGTCTATTAATATTGATAGAAGAGTACAAGTTCGAGGTGTTTTTTTTAATAAATTTTCATAACTCTAGTATGTAAATTGAAGCTAGTTAATATTTTTTTTGTTTTTTTAAAATGAGGTTTGTAGGATTACATTTGGTCAATATTTATAAGAACTCGTATATGCCGGCGAAGGCCCTTCGCCAGGTCCAAGAAGTTCCTCCATAATGGATGCAGAAATGAGACTACTACTTTATAACACTTTATATTATCATATTATTTGCAGAGAGTAACACCTTATTTACAATTTATTTACGAACATAATTATATAGCAGAGTAACACCACACTAAAAGTTCCCGCCAATTTACTTGAGTGGAACAAGAAGTGACGTCACTTACAATGGTTTTTATTTTGCAAATTAATTATATCTATAAAAACATGTCTTAAATGCCTAAATTGATATTTAAAAATAGTTATGATTTTTATACAGTAATAATTTAATTAATTGATTAATTTTAACGCGAGTTTTAATGCTGGATTTTACAAACCGGAAGATGGCGACACACGTGATTGAAAAGTATTATCTATTATTTCTAATATAATTATAAAATAATTCGATGTTCAAATACTATTACATAAGCTACTAAAAGTATGTTTTACATCCATAAATCATTTTGAAAAAATTGTATATCAATTAAATATTACAACTATGAATAAATCTAATCGGAAGTTGTCATCCAACGATATTTTAATAACACAGAATCAATACAGTTACTTTTTACGCTAAAATCAGTAATTAAAAAGGCTTGCCGCCCATATATACGTATACATTTCTTTTGTAGTGTAATTATGGTGTCAATATTAGTACAGTTGCCACGTAGAACTATACCGTAAGATAAGGGAACCGCTTGGTTCGGCACCAAGTTCAGCATAATAATAATTTTGTTTTCACATAGAAAGGATATAGATTTGTTTTAGTTCATATTTTATACTTGCACGTGTTCAATCAAATCACTTGGAGAGAAAGTTAGATAGGGATTAATTTTCCACACTCGTGAGTAAATATAATCAAATAAAGAAAATATTTACAGATTTATAGTCACAGCAAAGTCAAACGCCACGTCAACCAATATGTTTCGAAAAGTGTAATATTTGATTTAATGATAAAACGTTTCTAGGTTCCTACACTATACAACAATTTTAAACTAAATTTTAAATTGTTTAGAGTCAGAATCAGATGGCATCACATCGGCAGACAAGCCCTTAAGTGCATGGAGAGCCATGTATCAAATAATTTTGAAGATATTTTGTGTATGTAATGGAATATTCGAATTAACTTCCACATACAAGGCATTTGCTTATTATCCTTTGAAATATCACTGCAGCTAATAGAACATTAAAAAGAATTTATCTAGCTTTCGTTTGTAGTGCACTTTACACCCCTCATGGCAGTAGAATTACTTCATAGCAGAGATTCCTTAACCCGGAGTGATTCGGGATATGCGTAGTGGGAAGAAGCACTGATAATAATAATTTCACAGTTTGATATCGTACATGGACATGTTTCTTTTTCATATTGTAAACGCTGACCCTACAAGACGGATCAAGTAGTGTGCTGCGGTATGAACATCTAAAAGGATTTTACAAAAGCGATGGTATATATCCGTCTCCTAGGTATAGCACACAGGGACAATTTTTATACTTGAATTTTTGCGAGAAGTAAAGGCTTGTTTGCGGGACGATTTTAAACAATACAGGATTGACCGTTCCCCATTCGGTGCCTTAAATTTATCGTGCATTTCATGCAACATAACAATGTGCGATAAACTGCATGTATTTAAAACGAGCTTTTTCGAAGATTTTACAGATTTGACGCAGAGACATGAAACATGGTGGCTGCGGCGGCGCCGGCCGGATAGCTGGCAGTCTTCGATTTGAGCGTTGGGTATTATGTACCTGTTTTTTGTGTGAGTTTAAATAGCCAATTATGTTTCGCACTTTCAAAAGTGATTACCAAAATAAATAGTCTGTCTTGTCTAGGGGCAGGAAGGCTGTGAACATTGTATATGGGGACATTCTGTAGCATATTTAAAATCATCAGCGTTACGCCCATGCGAAGCCGGGGCGGCTAGTGTATAAATGACAAAAAGGGATTATTGTTTAGCTTAACGATACGATTAATTCCCTCGGTTTTGTCTATGAGCTTAGGTACACACCTTAGATTTTGAGATATATTTTTATGAGTGGTTACTCATATGAGTATGTATGTATCTATATAACTTGCTTAGACATCGTATCTATTGGGGTTTGAAAGAGAAAGTTAATGCCATTACGTACGGGGAGTTGAAGGTGCTGGCGGAGTCCAGGGAGGAGTGGAAATTACTCCACCGACAAAAGCGAAGGTCTTTAATTTAGAATGAGTTGGGACGAGTATATACTCGTATAATAATGTGTGGTGAAGGTTGAGACATCTATATTATAGTAGGTATATAGTAGGTATATAGTAGGTATATAGTAGGTATATAGTAGGTATATAGTAGGTATATAGTAGGTATATAGTAGGTATATGGTAGGTATATGCAGAGTCTAAATGTCTCAATACGAGTGGTTGTGTGAGTATGTTATTATAAGCATATTATATTTGGTTTGTTATATATTGTGTATTGTATGTAAATTATAAATTTACTATATTGTATATATATATATATATAGACTTTTGGACATATAATAATCTTTATTATAAAAGGGAAGTACATGACAGACTTAGTGCCGTGTGGCATTCTAACAACTACTATAATTATATCCACCAATATACAAGTAATGCCCATACATATATATTTCATATAATAATATACCTACTTACATATAAATAGTATATATGGATATACATATAATAGATAATATATTCAGACATAGACATCAAATAAAGTTTGTATATAACAAAAGATGACAGTCTTAGACAGCACTTAAGAAAAGGTCACGGGTTGATCTCTTAAATGCTAATTTATTACAGGAGGATTGAATACCCTAAGAAGAGAGTTCCACAGCCCGATAGCCACCAAGGTGTATGAGTTTGACATGTAGCCAGATTTGTGATATATAGGTATATGTAGACATTGTAGAATACGTACGTACATATTTGGTTAAAAAAAAGGGTGGAATGCTACGCAGTGGGCTAGTAAAGGTACTTAATAAAAAAAGGCTAGGTCCAGTTGATGAATTTCAATTCAATTTATTAAACTTATTTTAACAGGTATTTTAAGGGCAGTGACGCTGCTGTCCGTCATGGGCCGGAGATGTTCGTGCCGTTGCCGGAGCTTCGTTTGTTGTTTGGCGAGATGCACCATGGGCGTTTGGAGAAAGGGTTTGATGGGTCGCTTCCTTACACCCCTGCCAGTTGACGAATATTGATAGATAGATAGAAACTCTTTATCGCACAAAAACACAGAATTTACAGGAAAACACATTACAAACAAAAACAAAGTACAATTTAGGTGGTCTTATCGCTAATAGCGATCTCTTCCAGACAACCTTCAGGTAGAGGAAGCCAGATTCGACAGAGATGAAAAACTTTCTGTGTCATATTAGGCACGTGGAATAGGCCTACATAGGTATACCAAGTGGTGCATATTCCATAGACATACATTCATCATCATCATCAGCCTATTTTAGTCCACTGCTGGACATAGGCCTCTCCAGCTGCTTGCCACCTAGGGCAAACCTCTGGAGGATATACCCATATTAATACATATATACATAAATGATTTGCATATAATAATACATTACATATTATTATATGCATACAGTGGCATTTGAGTATGAATTAAGGAATATAGGATAGAAGAGGAAGAAGATATAAATTAGAGATGGGATTTATTGGTTAAGAAAAATGATAACACTAGACTTTTTCAAATTCCCAGTTGCTGCATCGGTTCTGAATGATGACGATCCACGAGCTGACAACGGGTGCCATGTGGAGGCTGCCTCGGAGCTGGGCGATGGCTTGGTGCTGTCAACCACGAGGACACCTCGTGCACGGACGCAGAGCAGAAGTCTTCTGCGATGATCACCAAAATAAAACCATATGAGCGGGTCGAGCGGTGAGCATGAGCAACGCTCGACATCTTGGCGGTGAGCATGAGCAACGCCAGGAATTCGATATAGTGGTGCGAACGGTGAGCACGAGCGACGGTCGCGCCACTGTAGCGAATGAACTTGAGAACGGTGAGCACGAGCGACGTTCTCGGACTGATATAGTGGTGCGAACGGTGAGCTGGAGCGACCGTCGCATCACTATAGCAAATGAACTTGGGAACGGTGAGCACGAGCGACGTTCTCGGACTTGATATAGTGGTGCGAACGGTGAGCTGGAGCGACGGTCGCACCACTATAGCAAACGAACTTGGGAGCGGGGAGCACGAGCGACGCTCTCAAAAGAAATGAAATGAATGAAATGAAATCTTTAGGTAGCTGCTCTCTTAGTCGATTTCTGAAATTGCTTTAGATGACCCTTCCGGTTTCTGTTTCTCAGACTATATATACCTAACAAGGTATCGTCGTCTCGTGTGTTTTCTTAGATATATCCTTCGAAGTGTAGGAACAGATTTCTCCCTACGAAGGTTGGTAGGCACTTTCAACTTTCGTAGCCGAGCTGGATGTTCATGCTCGTGGTCCGATAGACAATCTTGTTTTTTATATGCTGAGAAGTGATGAAAACTTTGTATATATGTGCGTCATAAACCATCCATAGAGCTTATACGGAGCAATTTCTCGTGCGAGAGGTGTTTCGATGCGTTTATAGCATTGGTTTGGTATCGAGATATTTAGATGTATGTTATTAATAATGTGTCTTAAAAGGTACTATGAAATTTACTTTTGGAATTTACTTTCTCTGATAAAATTTGAAGGTCTATTGCGCCCTCGTTTATTTTTGGCACATTCTGTCCAATTTGCAACTCATAATGACAATTATTCAGCGAATTAGACGGTACATATTGCTGTTTCAGATCATTGCATATTTCTTAAAGTTAACAATGTTATCAAAATTTTATGACGTATATCTTGCAGAAACAATTGCATACATTTTGAATGTTTACCTTTTTGTTGATATTTAGTAAACTAAGAGATGATATGGTTTAACTTCGGGAAAATTAGAATATTATTTAATAAGTAAGCATTTGCGAAAAAAATATAACAAAATTCACTGGACAGTAGATCCTTTTATGTTTTATGAGGTCCTGAGCTAGCCTGAGGATTGTGCGACCACAAATAATTGTCTCAAGGAATACCTCTATGAAGTCGATAAAGCAATAGACGTTTTTAACTATTCTTTGACTGAATTTAGTAAGGCTACATTGTTTGTGCTTTCTTAAAATAAATATAATAAATAACTACTTGATATATATAAATTAATAATACAGTATAATTAAGCTACACTATCGTATTGAGGAAACCTGTAATGACAGTAGTATGATTTTGAAAATTATATTTTGATATTTGTAATCTTCAGCAAGGATTCAATTAAATATGAAGGGTCTTTCAGACCCTAGCAAAACTTTAAAGTTTTCATATCTCTTTATATGGTATAATACATTCAAAGAGCTGACTGTTTCCCTCTGTAGAGACTGCGAGCCAACGTTTAACTATTTATCTCTGATTTATTCTTCGTTTTACAAATAGGCATTGAGTAACAAATTATTTTAGACCTTTTCATGATCGATATAATTATTTAATTTAGAGTTGCTCACTCAATGCATTACCATATTAAGTTTACTGACGTAAAATTTGGACTTCGAACCTAATTAACAAAAGGTTCGTCCTAGGGTTACTAAACCCGTATGACTATGCAGAAACTGTTCCAATGATGTACATTGTTGTGGGGTATAACGTCGATTAAAAGAAAAATGTCTCTTAGCCTTTTTTGGCTGTTAGGTATCGATATTGATTTAGATACATAAAATAATAATGAATTGATGTACTCTTTTTTCTTCTCTTCTCAGACCTGCCTTTTCATACCATACAAATGAGATTTTAATCATAGCAAAGAATACATTCGTAATGTAACGTTATAATTATAAAATGGATAGATAGTTTTCTTTTTATTAGCAATTTCAGGAAAGAGGCATACGACTTGCAATGAACTTTGTATTATATAAACTCACTTTCTATCTTTGCATTGTATAACAGTAGAATTGAACAACGACATTGTGAAATACAAATTGTAAGAGAATTGGCGATGGAAAAGAGTAACTGCCGAGTTTCTTGCCGGTTCTTCTCGGTAGAATCCACCTTCCGAACGCGGCGGTAGTATATTAAAAATTTATATTCACATTTAGATATTCAATATAGACGTAATATATTTTTGATACGAGGACGTATCTCAAGTCAGATGGCCGAGCTGTTAGGTGTCAGTGTCGACGGATATGGCATTATACGCTTTAATGTCTTTGCCTTACCATTTTCTTATTTTTTCTGTGACAGTGACAACCCACACCACTGGTGTGGATTGTGCTGAGATTGCAATATAACAGTATAAAAGGCTGATCTTACAGACACAAGCAGTTCGACCATAGTCATGAACACAAGTCCTAGAATTGCTGCAAGCGTAATTGTGTAAAAGTACCAATGCATAATGTGAATGTAAGTTAGTGAAGTAAAACAAGTAAATAAATGAAGTTACTGAGATCGAGTTGGTTTTAATCCCTACACATGATTGGTAAATCTAGTATTAGATATAGAACTTGAAATGTAGTTGGAGGATGACACTAATGCAGTTTGGGTTATTCTGCAGAGATAATATTAAATAATCGACATTCGAAGAAGCATTTTGAATGATGCGCTGTGCTATATTCCAAATTGAGCTTATTACAAAATGCTATCGAGATTCTGAGTATACCTATAGAGGCTAATTTTATTGTGTAACATTTACAAGAATAATTTCATTTAATCCTAACGAATGTTGTGCAGAAAAAGAGAATTTTTATAAAGGTTTTGTTGTTAACTTGAAACATAAAAACATGATTGTAGATCCAATGATAATGAATGAGATGAAAATAAACTCAGCATGAGAATGAACTTTGTTTACTCCTAGTTGTCCTTAAAGGTGACAACAGCAGATGAGTGTACCGACTTCATCGAGATTACGTCACGAACCTCACTCAAGCAACGGCTTAAGGGAAGAATATTAAGACGAGAGATGTGTTTATTTTAGCGGGTCGATGCTACCGTAGGCAGTGGAGAAAAAATCGCATTATGGTCGTGTCAGAAGCGTTAAGTCGGGGCCGCAACAGTTATTTGTTTGCGCGCGTCGCCTGCGCTCCGGTGATAGCGCCGCATCGTGATCGAAAGAGAATTAATTAAAATGCACCAGCACTCAACCCATTACTGTAAGCTTATGACATTGTTAGATTACATTTTTAAGGTTCATAAAAGCTGTTGTAGCACACGTTACGGGTTACTTTGCAAAAGTATGTTAGGGAGCTAATATACCCCAGCTGTTTGTAATTTGACTATCCCATGGGAATGAAGTGCGTTTGAACATTTTATTATTATTCTGGTTATAGGACTGTATTGGGAAGTCAGACATATTAAGTGCATCACACATTTCCCGAGAGGATTTCAATTAAAGAACGGTCTGCACGGAGACGAGAAAAAAAAACATATTTTTCTATTTATCCTTTTGATAAATCACTTCAATTTCCATGACAAAACGAAAGCAAACGATAACCGGGGATGAACGCCGTTGTTCCCGGGGGTTATTTCAAAGGGTTCAATATTGGAACCTTCCTACGGGGCCGTTTCGTCAGCTCGCCACTTCCGCCGCCTCCGGCCAAGCTTTTAATCGAAATTATTAATCTAACTCATTTACAACACTTTTCTTGCTTTACTTTTAAATGCTTTGAGGATTTAATTTTAACAATAACAAGGGCTTGTCCTCGTTCACGATTGGTGTTCTAACGTGAACGTAACGAGGGTTAAGCGGGAATAGGTTACTATTGTCTTGTTTAGTGGTTTGTTTTTATAGTATCACACCATAGTGGCCTACAATTGCATGATGGAAAGCGAAAGAGAAGCCCAAAAGTTTCATTAAGGTGGTATTACTATAGTCAGTTAGTATGATATTTAAAGATAAATCGTGAGTCAAAGTTTAAGTGACATAAGAGATTTCAATAAATTTAGTGCTATTTAGGGACAAGAATTTTTATAGAATAAATATTTACAATAACTGTTTTACTTTTTCACGCTATAAGATACTGATACAATATTAAAATGAAAAAAATGTCTTCAAAAAAAAAAGTTCTCCTTCGAGAATAAAATTAGATGTTCCAAACAATTTAATTCCGAGGAAGTAAATTAGAGTTCGTTTATAAACCGTCACCTGTCAAATGAAAAATGGCAAAATTACGACGGGATCCATTAGCTAAGTAAAATGTTTTGTATTTTTTAATTTAATAATAACATTAATGGCCGCACTAGAATGGTGAATACAAAAACGTATTTTATTTAGTATACATTCAGATATCGCTTCTTATTCTTAATTGACCTTAAACTAATTATTGTGACAATCAATAGGTATATACGATTAGGCTTCAAACGAAAATGTTTCCAGCGTTACAACAGGCATTTTTAGATGCTTAAGACCAGCAATGGACGTTTGCAGGCTGATGATGGTTATTATGATAATAAATGTTCAAACGAATATAATGACCCGAGTTTTATTGAAATATAGTTGTGTAAGGGTCCCATAAGAGGGAAACAAATGCCCTCTTTCCATTTCATAGAAGAGGCGTCCCTACGAGATTCTTATACAGAGAAGTAAATCACTCGCGCCTCCAGTTATATAGGTGTGGTTACCTTTAAGCAAATAGCTCTTTTACAATCCAATAAAAATATCAGAGACGCAACCAAGAAGCGAAAGTTCGATGTCGGAACGTTGGATATTGGCTGTAGATTTAATAAATTTCTGTTCTATATGCAAATGCGACCCCCTGATGTGTAGACGTGAATAGATTGGCTCGTTTAAAGCTCAACTTATATGGAAATGCGAAAGGCACGTAAGAAAGCGTAGAAGAAGATCGCTCCGATACGTAATTAGTTTTGTCGACCCTCGCGGCCCGAATTCGATTTCGGCAATGAATGCCAAATGCAAGAGAACCTTAAGCGAACGTATCGAGTAATTAATTTACAATTCTAATGTGTATTTTCCTTAACGCATAAGATATCATTAAGTGGAATTTTAAAATTCAAATTGTATGGATGATTGTGATTCAGCCGTTTTATATTTATACTTGGACCAATCGTATTAATGGATTATGTTAACTTTACATTAATAAATTACAAATGATTGTATTAGAGTAAGTACATTGTAATATTTTATATCTAACGCCTATTTGATTTTAAGATCTATCTCTTTGACGGTTGGTTTGGTTTCCGGGAAGAGGAAAAAAAGAAAAAATTAAGAGGGCAAAGAAGTACTTTGAATTGCAGATTAATTTCTTTACTTTTATAAGCTTTTCCGGAGGCACTCTTGAATATAAGTTCGTCGTTATTTTAGAAATGTCTATTCCTATTAATTTTGGAAATTGTATAATCTTCATCGTTTTGTTGTTATAACAAATGTTGAATTTTAGCTTCAATCGCATAGTAGGTATAGTTTTGTGGGGATTGTTGCGTACAATGATATTGCTCTTCATAAATAGGACTAATCTATAACCTACAAACTAATTAATATACTGAAATATTAAGTCAATTGGTAATGTAAAATCTATTTGCGTAATGGGTGTTGTTTACTCGCGAATATAGGTTTAATCCTATGTGCATATTACTAATAACAAGTTTTATTGGAGCGGGCTGCTATAAACGCCGGTAATCTGTCTAAGCAGGTAGAACCGTTTTATTATACTGCGCTCTCAGTATCAATATTCGCGGGAATTTTATTTTAATCTTTGGAAACGGTTATTTGCGCTCGCGGAGGGAGTCGTAATTGAGGTAAAAAAATATTAGGAGGAGCGACAAGGTGATAAAATGACAAACGTCACGCCCGGTTTGATATTGGGATCTTTTACTGCGTAATAGGGAGAGTGAATTGTTGATTCTTCCGAAAATGGAATATCAGGAAACTTATTGGACTTACGGCTAAATTGGACGGGTGAATGTTTGCGAAGCATTTTTGTTAGGTGGTTCGTGTGTCGAGCACCCCTTTGTCTGTCGGTTAAACATTTGTGTTAGGTAAGTAGGCGTAATCGCAGAATCACGGGCCACCCGCCGGAGCGCCGCGTGTACCTAAGACGTAACAAGTGTCCTCCGTATCTCTTAATCACGTCGCCGGTAATTGTTTTATCTTTAGCTCGTTAGAACTCGTTTAAGCAAAGCCTTCTTAGTGAAGGATTAAGTGCGGTCCGCCTTAATCCACCCCCTGCTGCTAATTCTGGCGGTTTTTCCACCGAGACCAGATAAACGTTTTTGTTGGGGGTCTCGGCTCGCCACGTTTAATATTTATAAGAGCGCATATAGCTTAAAGTGCTTCTGTTACCAGTGCAAGGCTTATGCCGGCGGAATGCATTCAGTTTTTACACGCAGGTGACGCCGGAAAAATGTAATGCAAATATTTCGGACATATGATTTTTTGCTTACACCGACGGATGAGTGCGCGGAAAAATATTGCAGTTATAAAGTGCTCGCGCTCTGTAATACAGCTGCTTTATTGAGTTGCATCGGGATTATTTAGCAACTTTTTATGAGAATATATAATTTCTGTTACGGGCTTGAGTTTCCGTGTATTTCCAACGTAGTCAACGTGATATAACAATCTTCAGGATAGTTATAATACACAAGCACGGAACATTTTAGTTGAGTTCCGTAGATCGTAGCAATCATCGTAGCATTCGTAGCAAGGCTAAAATCATGAAACGCGCTTTGCTATAGCTTGACCTTAAAATTTATCTGGGCTGGGTATGTATAATAAATGTTGTGTTGCGATAATAAGATCAAAAACTTGAAGCCTTTAGACTTTATTTTAAACTAGCTGTGCTCGCGACTTCGTCCGCGTGGAATAGTTATTTTTTCCCCGTTTCTTTTTACATTTTGATCTATTCAACACAAAAAGATTTTTTCAATTCGGACCAGTAGTTCCTGAGATAAGCGCGTTCAAACAAACACACAAACAAACTCTTAAGCTTTTTAATATTAGTTAAGATAAATTAACAGTTTTTCACAATCATTTTTTTACGTAGCAAAGCGACTTAAGTTTTATGTATTTATCGTAACTATAAAGCTTTGAATAGCAAAAGCGGCTTCAACTGCGTAAAACCTCTCGACGCCTATTTTGTTTCCAACAAGAAAAGAAAAAATCAGCAACTTTTGAGCCGAAGTCAACGATAGAAGTATAAAAAGTGTGAATGATTTGATCATAATAAGCTTGACGGTACATTACCGACTAGCGAGACATTGTACCGGAGTGGATAAACTACTCGGTCGATTAGTCCGGGATAAAAGATCGCTTAGCGTTCGAGCTCCACCGGCGCTCAAAACAAACACCACGAGAGCAAGCTTTTAACTAAACCATTGTATTAATGAAAAAAACGCCAACAAACAAAATGTTTGGACTGCTCATTTTAATCAGCTCGGTTTTTGATTGCGCCAACCGAAAGCATTCAAAAATTTCAATCGTCGCGAAATGGGATTGCACTATGGTGGATTGCACTTTGATTAATTTCTTTTTTTGTTTCGAATAGAGAGTATTTCGAATCTGGGGAAGCGATACGAGTCCAAATGGGTTATTTTAAGTGTACGCCAATCCCAAAAATGTATGAAATATCGTATATTTTTTCGTACAAGCTTTTTTAAGTGCAATATCAAATTTTATGCATGGCGTGGTCTTGGAATTTATTCAAAACAATATTTGACTAAAGTGGCGTTTTTTAAATATTTTTTTTAACGAAAACCATGTTAAACGTAACTCAATTGTACAAATTGTTCAGTAAGTATTGTTTGGTTTAGCGCCAAACAAAAGTTAAACAGCGTTTTGTTTTGTTGCGGAAACAATTAATGAAGTTTACCAGTCACAATTAGGGTATGTACACATTCGTTGACGCGTTACCGAGCCAACATCACCCGCTCCATTAGACAATGTAATTAATACTTGGGGTTACGCCTAATTGCCGCGGACAGGGATAGTGACAAGCCTCGAAACACGATCAAAAACCTCGCCCACTTATTACTAAGTTTTACTTACCATTCACTATACGCCAGCGGGCATTCATTAGATCATGTAATGGACATTCCGAGAAAATTGTTACACTATAGGTAAGCTTATTTGATGTGGCTCCTTTTTTAGGTAAAAAGAAGCCATTACCCAATGTCAATATAAAAAAGTACATTTGGATTTGGTTATAACTGTGGTGTGTCCAGGAATAACGGGAATGTATGATTAGTTGGTAGTGAAATTTTATTTGTAAGGATGGAATTTCGAGGTACACGGATGAAAAGTTTGAGGTGTATTGTTGCCGGAGCCGTGATTGTAAGCAAACGAGCCGCAGAACACTAACAAAACAACTGCTAAACAATGTTTGACACGTAACTAGGTGATGCGGAGTGCAGCTCAAGCGGTGTTGACACAGCCTGAATCCAAACAGGGGAGGGCGATGGGACGTGCAATTTTAAACGGGTCTTGGACCTCCGTTGCAGGTGGTCCCCTGTTTGTTGGACAGCTTGAAATTTCGATGAAGTTTGCGATCGTTACGGACCACCGCAAAGGAGTACTCGCCAACTATAACATTCGCGGAGCAATGCGAGCCATACAGAGTAAATGTTTCGATGTACAGATGCATTTCACTAAAGCTGAAGTTTATTCGTTCATTAAACTTCGCTTTGAGGGAATGGGTTCTGAGTCAGAAGTCCTAAACCCTGTTGAATGTACACTTAAATCTTAGAACAAGTTTATAGTTTCAGATTGGCGGAACTGTTGCTATAAAAACAACCGAGGGTATTTAAAGTTTCATTGTCATTTCAAAGGAATGCTTTAGTAAATCTTCAGGTGACATAGTTTCGTAAGTTGTAGCAGAATGACTTCCGTCTTTTTAGCGTGGGGCTATAATAAAACGCAAATTCAATGTGGATAAAGTTTGCAACAGTGAAGCATTCAGAGACACAAACAATAGAGATTTATTTTGTGTACGAACGTGTAAGTTATGATTGCGCGGGCTTTACCTTTTATGATACGTTTCGGATAGCTCAGGGGCTCGGTATATTTTTGACGGTTACATTGTTTGAATACGTCTCGATGTTGACACAAAGGCGAGGCGACGTAGCCGCGGTGCAAAGTGCAATTTTCAAATGTAAACAAAAGCCCGCACCTTGAGTCCATAAACGCTATCTCAGATTTCGCCTTATTGAACCTCCGAGACTGAGAAAGATCTTGTATTTTTAAAAACCTTGCGATGTATTGGCTGCATTTGTAGTCACGACTGCACATGTATGGGGAAAGATGTTTCTCTTCTATACTTGCTTTTTTAGCATTAGAAAGAACACAACTGTAAAGGACAAGAGAAAACATCATCGCAAAAAGTTTTTTACTATAAAATACCTAAGAAACAGAAGTCCCAAACATGAAACACAACGTTTATTAGTTTGACATTTAGTTTGTTGTTTGACGACTGTAAAAACAGGTTTATTACCACTGCACTTTTGCGTACACACATTTTTATAGCTCAAAAATCGGACTATATAGTCATTGACGTCTTGGAAGTAGAATTCATAAAAAGATAAAAAGTAAAATGTAAATTTGTTGCTATTTTACTGTACTTTATCATCATATCTACAATCCTACACATTACATATTCGAACAGTAAATTCGTTAATTATACAGAAATCTGCAATATGAATATCTACTCGCTCGTTTGAATTTCTACAAAAATGGGCACAGGGAAATGTTGCATTCAAATAGGAGCATCGTTAAAATATTATGCTAGCGTATGGGCCTTCCATTCAGTATTGTCGTTAAGGCACGAATATGAATGAGGCATTGAAATTAATATTTTATTCAGCGCCTTATAAAGGAATTCAATTCACAATAAAGTCTTTAAGCTACTTTAACAATTCCATTGTATTAATTTCTCATTATTGGTTATTTAAAATAAAATAAATATATTGTCTGATTGTAATTAGCTCGTAGTTTTAAATAATTTCGATGGTGAATAAAAATACAAACAGAAGGTTTAAAGGAAATACGCTGTTGCAAAAGTTTCTTTGTTTTCCAAAGAGATCGTTAAGAGATAACGTTGGAATCAGTATACTGATAAAACTAATTCAGTTTGAAAGCAAAGTGATCATTGCACACGGTAAAATCATGGTTTACCTACTAGTTTATTAGTGAAAACCGAGGTGGTAAGTGCCGATTGTAGAAAATAATAATTTCACCAAGTGTCCTTTATTATT
The DNA here is from genome assembly GCA_031163375.1 of Conogethes punctiferalis. NCBI lineage: Eukaryota > Metazoa > Arthropoda > Insecta > Lepidoptera > Crambidae > Conogethes > Conogethes punctiferalis. Next base: position 13,135,125 of record CM062084.1, read on the forward strand.
AAAACCTATTCTATTTGCTTATAAAAAAGTCTGTAGTCAAGAAAATGGCGATCGTTTTTTGTTCATCGATGTTTCTGCGTCCTTTGTTACCGCTTCTGTCATTTTAGATTGCCCGGGCTGAACGTAATTATTATCACCGGCAAAGGTAATTAGACGGAAGCAAACATTATCTGGTCCGCACCGCCGCGAGTGTTAATAGGCATTGTCAGTGACAGAGCCGAGTCGGTTATGGATGGGCCGGCCGGGCCCGTGGCCTGCATGAATCACACTGTTATCAATCATAACTTACTGATGGAGCCGCGCGCTGATTAACGATTGGCGGCCCAGTGTACACACGCCCTAAGCCGACGTTTGTGAAATGACCACTGTTTCAGAGTTGACTCTACGGTATTGGAAACGTTCGTTGCCGTTACACGAACGGGCCGTAATGATCACTGCGCGCGATGATTTACGGCGAGCGTGAGTCGTAACCACTACGTTTGTTAAGTGGATTTATGTTCATTTCCACCAACAGCTAACTTTAAGTGTGACATGGCGATGGTAACTGACAAGTGAATGATCAGGTTTCTTGTCCGTTGCCGCAGCGTCTTGGGTTTCTCTTTAGCTTTTTATCATGGCAGAGGAAGTCACTATGCTGTTCTTAAGATTTAAAATGAACACAAGCGGAAGTGAAATAAAAATGAACAGAATAGAATAGAAAATATCCTCAATTACCTATTATATGACTTGCAACAAGCACTTAGGAATCGTCAAGTGCAAAAGTAAATATAAAAATGGTTCTACCGCCGAGAAAAACCAGCAAGAAACTAGAAAGTTCTTATCGCCAATGGTGAACTTTAATGACAGAGAGGGAAGAACTAATAACGCAAAATGTGACTGAAAAATATGCCAACACAACGCACCCACAAGTGAAGAGCCACAGTATTTAAATCTCGTAGGAAGCCTTTCGCTCTGGCGGTTTACAACAAAACGTGCATTCCCAAATCCGAAAGAGACTCATTATTATTTCAACGGTAGACGTCGTCGGCATTATGCTTGTTTTGTTTACTATGTGCCTGCTAAAGGAAAATGGACTGTACAATACGTGGGTAACGAGGATTAATTTCTAATTGAAAAGTGCTTTTTGGTGAAGCCATGATAGCTTAAAAAGATTATCTTTGAAGGCGCAGAGGAGTAGGTTCGACTTAATTGGATGTGGTAATTTATAAAATATATGAGTAATTAAATTCCAGATTAGAACCAGTTTCAATTAAAGGTAAAGCCTAAATTTTTAATTAAAATTTTCATTATTTTTGCTTCGTTCCCATTATAACCAAAGTGTTAGATCACTGAATCATTTACGAGGGGCTAATGGGTTTTATTGTTTACTAGGCTATTTATTGCCTGTTAAAATATTACTTTACCCCCCAAGCCTAATTTAGTTACATATGACAACCTGTAATGCGACGTTGTAATCATAGTACCTACTTGCTAACTAAACTGATAAAGTTGTAACAGATATAAGTTAGACTATAAATTGCAGATATCAGTTACTATAGTTATTGCTAAATGAAATGTATCCTAACTAATTCCAAGACAGTTATTGTTATGGAAACTTTCTAGTATAATATAACAGGTATAAAACTGAATCTACCTTTTCTATATTACAGTTTTTTTCGACACGATGTACACTGTCAGTTAGTTTCAACGTCTTGAACCATCCAAAGCGAACAAAATCCCCATTCTAATAGTGAGCTCATTGTTGTCAGCACATATTTAGTATCGTACGATCCTTACACCGCATTGGTCGCATTAAGGTACATACGGAGCCGCGTGCATAAGCCGACGCTGAAAAGATTTGATGGCGAGGTTAGAGATTTATGTCAAGGATCATAGAGAGTCGGGATCGGGGATTTCAGACCTCCTAACATCCGACTGTGCCCTTTGTGGCTGGAGCACTATCCGGCTTCACTTCACTTTGTGCCTCTTACTCCTGCTGCCACTTACCTCACGGGACGTTTTAATTCCATTTGCGAGGGAAACCCGCGAACGCCGCGCGCGAGGCCTCACGAGTGGGGTACGCAATCGGTTTGGCCCTATCTCCCCAAGTGTTTGTTGTTTAGATATCTTTGGGTGAAGTAGTTTCTTTTTATAGAGCTGTTTTGAGAGATTTAAAAGTAATCCACTTATGAGGAAGGATATAATTTATATACAGGGCGCTTTTATCTTTCGAAAATGCAAAAATGAGTTCTGTGTTTGTAGTGAACTCTGCCTTCTGAGCCAAGTGTCGTGGATTCGATTCCCGCACACTACAAACATTTATGTTCATGAACATGTCTGTTTGTATGTATGTATGTTTGTTGTCTATGTACAGTAGAACCTCGATAACTTAAACCTCGGTAACTTAAAAACCTCTATAACTTCAAAAAATAATATGTTCCCTTCCCACCAAAGCCCAAAACCTCTCTAACTTAAAATTCGCAACCTCTATAACTTAAATAAATAATCTCTGTATTAGCCTCAGTAACTTAAAGAAATGGTTCCAAAACCTCTATAACATAAAATTATTTGTCAATGAGTCATTTTGAAAAAGTGCGCAAACTAATGGTTTCGGATTTTATTGCTTGCACGTGTTCACTAGTTAAATTGATAACGTAAACAATACAATAATGTCACCTATTGTCTGCTCTAAGACAACAAGGCCTACTTATGTGATGATAAGTTTTTGATCACTGCCATCATTGGAAACATCGCTTTACCTACTGTGTGATATAACTGACTTAAAATAAATTCAAAAAGAAAACTAAACTTACATACGCTGATAAATTAAAAGCTATGGGAGCTGAAAATTGATTGAAAAGGAAAGAAGTTGCGGCTCAGTTTGGGATACATGAGAGTACATTGTCAATCATCTTTAAAAAAAGAAGCTGAAGAAACAAGAACCAGGAGAAAGCCTTAAGCGTAAAAGATGAAAAATTGCCTAATTTTACATACCTACCTATATTAAGTATTAACCTATCCCTAACGTAGACCCTTGATAACTTAAAACCTCGATAACTTAAAAAAATATGTGTTTCCCTTGGACTTTAACTTATCGAGGTTCTACTGTATAATGTGTATTTATTTACAAAAAAAAAGTATCTAAGTAAGTTTATCACTCGTCTAGTAACCATAGTCCAAGCTTGGCCTTAGTTTGGGGCTAGATGGCAAAGGCCCAGCGTGGCACGTCATGGGTTATTTAGTTGTAGTTGTAGTAAGTGATATTACGTTGAGTACCTACCTTTGTTTTCAAAGTAATTTCACATAAGTAGTAATTAACACTCAGGGTGTCAAACATTGGTCAATTAGTAACAATCGATTTAACGGTTTGGAGACACTCACGAAGAACATTAATGTGATAAACATTTATATTTGATATTTACATTAGTTGTTAAAGATTGTATTCAAAATTATGTATTTTAATTATTAATACTACTTGGTACAAATTTCTTTACTAACAAAATACAAATTTCTTATATCATATCCATATTTCCTCATACAATTTCAATGAAAGCGGAATCTTACTTTCATTATAAATACAATTGGTTTTCATTTTCCATATTGGGACAAATGCACTACACTACGGTCCACTATAGACAGTTTCTAACTCCATTAAATGAAAATATGGATACTCATGATACTTATATGGAAAATCAAAATGACTTAGAAATCACTAACATAAATATAATATCATATAATATAATATAAAGGAGATTCTTAAATTTCTACTCATAGGCAATAAATGTTGGTAGCTTAGTTTGCTTAACTATTGTTATTATAGTTTTAAAAGGAATATTCTAGCCTTATTTACTAATTGCATTGTGGATCATTTGAAGCGTAGTGGATTAAAAAAAAGATGCCCCCTTTGAATTAATATTGTTTTTTCACATAATTTTCCTAATAATTGGAGATATATGATTAATATTTACGTTCTACTGTTTGATTGTACTAATTAAATTCACCTTCTACTTTAAAAGCTTTAAAAAGAAATAAGGAAGCTCTCAATATACGAGACCACAGTCAAAATTCAGTTGCTTATCTGTTTAAACATCGACTTTGTAGAAATAATACAAGCTGCCTTTTATGTCGCTTTTGCTATGCATGAGTTTAGCTGCGGTCGTATCACAATGTAACAACAACTTACAAAGTCGGGATATGGTTAAATAGCTATTATATTTGCTAGCGATTATGAGTGTATGAGTTTTTGATGGCTCTACGAGACATTGGCGTGTAGTGTAAAACAAACGACGCGATATTGGGATTAAGAGTTATAGGGATACATTGCATGACTTAGTCGCAAAAGTACAATAGAAGACATAGTTTGAATTGAGGGTTTCAGTCAAGTAACTGTGACCAACCCAGGGAAAGCTAACGGAAGGGAGGGAAGACTTGATAGTACAATACAGGCGTGAAATGAGTCGTGTGTTAGAAACATATAACACGTCGAGTACTGGAAATGTTGTCAGCGGCAAAAAAGCGAGGTAGACGCCGCCTCACGTTGGTGGCTACCATAAATAAGATCACGAAAGATGTAAATGTCACATCAGAGATGAGCCACGACGTTATGGCAAAGAAAAACTGAGACAGAGCTAGGCAGGGAGAGGGAGAGTCTTTCTCTCTGTCTCTGTCTGTCAAGTAATTATGCTGTAGCAGCCCGAGATCTCACAGAGTAATTTCTTGGAGGGTCGTCATACGCATCGGAAAGCACGTTAAGCCGTTGATCCCACCTTGATCTTTCCCCGGTCGCATGGATTGTCATCGCATTGGACTATGAGAAAGAAGGAATACTTTGTTGTTGACACTGTTATTTCTATTTCGTAACAAAGATTGTGTGTAAGAAATGTAAAGTCGAGTGCCTATTGTTATGATATCATGGATATCTTATCATCATCATCAGCCTATCGCAGTCCATTGCTAGGCATAAGCCTCTCCAGTTGTTCACAACTTTGGTCAACCGTTTGGAGACTTTGCCCATAACAGCCACGCTAGGCAGGCGGTTGCAATTTTGCAATTGGCAATCGCAAGTTATGTACTTTTACGGTATAGATGACGTCACAGAACCCCAAGACTAGCAAAATTGCCCGCTGACAGTACGCTCGTTAGACAGCGAGGTAAGTGAGGCAGCGTCTCCTGTTACGACGTAGTCTAAGTCCCCTTAACGAGTGCTAGACTTATTACCGACCGGCGAACCTCTAATGCTACGTTATTGCGCTGTCGATACGTCTGGTCGCGGTTTATCACGCTATAAACACCGTTACACTACGAACATCAGTTACTACTTCGGCGGGTAATTAGGTGGTGTCCACAGGCTGTCAATGGTCGATATTGGGGCAAATGGCAGGGCGATTTATCGTTTGCTTATGTTTTATCGCGCGATTACGAATATGTACGAATGTAAACGTGTCGGAACGCGAAGATGTAACAACTATTCATCACGTGAGCTTACAAAACGTACACAAATTTTCTAAACTTGCATGCATATATTACGTATTCGCAGCAACTTTTGTTTATGCTCATCATGGTTTAAACACTCGCTATTTTGTAATCCGAATAGTTGATTGTATGCAAAACTTAGTAATACACGTAGTGCATAAATGAATTTACTACATTAAGAGCATGGAGCATAGGTGAGTTGCGAGCGTGGGGACTCTACAATGTTACTCAGTACCTAAGAGCACTAATTTGAGATGCGCTAGTTTTACTCAAATTCGCCAAATTGTCGTCATGTAATGGTGCATCAATGTAGAGGTTAGTTAATTTAAACTTTGAAGTAAACACTTTGCGCTGGCTAGTATATGAGGTATCTGTTTGCGTCTTAGCTTTACGGTTGGAAACCCGACTACTATAGGTGAATTTTAAATAAATTTTGTATTAAATGTTTGATAATTTGTGAATAATAATAAAAAGAAAAAATAAACCAATAAAAGTTATACATAGTACTTTAAAAAGCAAGAAGAAGTTTGTATTATATATATATATCTATTTACCTAATGTTAGCCAGCCGCTCGATTCATACAAACTGGATTAATAACTTATCAAAATCAACCTTATCACAAAATGAACCGGGTTTCCATACTTACAATATAAATACATTTATAGATTTAAAAATATCGTAATATCTACCATAATGTCAAAAAGATCCCTGTAGTATATTATGTAGCTTACCTAACACCGCTAAATCAATTTATCGACAGCGGTGAACGATAGCCTAGTCAAATTTATACAGGATTAGTGACAGAATATGGAATATTGGTTTTCAAATGTTCGATGAGATCAGTTACCGCGGAAAATAGAATAGCGTTGAGTCAATTTCGTGTTGAATGGTTTCATCCGTGGCACGTCGCTTTGTGCTCGTAGTGGAGTAGACACAGTGAGCGATTAGTGACCTCCGTCCGAGCTAAATCACGACCACTAGTTGGTACTTAGCGTTGCTAAGTTTTCACCACCGCCACTGCCGGCGTTATCTCAATTCCGCAAAGGGCTTCCCGCTTGTCGGTATTAATCTGCACCGCAAGTTAAAGCCTTTACGCGAACTAATTAGCACTAGTTGGGCCGTAACCAAGAGTTACTAAATAAACGATAATCTTTTTATGCAATTAGTATTACATCCCCCGCTGTCAGTCCAACGTTTACACCAAACGCATTAAGCTCCACAGGAACTGAGCGTAAAGAGCGACTAATTAGGACGGATAGTCGACTCGCATTGTAGAATTCATTAGCAAATTGTCGAATGAATAGAACATTTCATTGACGAGCGTATAATTACCTTAGCTACGCTTGCGGTGCAAATAAATATTAATAAAAATACCATACGGAACAAAAACCGAAAGCGAACAGCGTGCTCCGATAGATTGCAAACAAAGTTACTAGTAGCGATTCATAACATTCAGCGGGTGGAAAAACAAAAAAAAAACCTCAATAATTATGCTCGTGAAGCGAGTTTGCGGAAGCCGCAAAACGAAATTTAATTTGCCCTGAACGCTGCATCAGAAATAAAGTTAAAATAGTCGGTGCAGTAGGCGGCCGTACGGGCAACTTCTAACGCAAATGAATAGCGAATGGGAAAAGTTGGGTGGAGAAAAATGATGTCCCACTCGGCGGCATTGTCGCCGGCTCGCGGCGAGCGGTTGTTCCCGATATTATTGTACTTAAATGCACATAAACGTTCTGTTGTTGTTTAAAATTTACACAACGAAAGCGAACTGTTACGCTCTGGAGCGGTCGAGGACGCTCGTTCAGGATTAACTGGGTTCATGTTGCTGTTTTAGCTTTTGATCGATCTTTATGAGGCTGAACGAATGGGTATGTGTTGTTATGAATGTGATATCGAGTAGCATACGTTTTTGTTTACAATCGAATTTAGTTGCTTATGTAACAACATGTATAAGAGTAACATTTCATCAAACACTTTGGACTCTTCCTGCTTTTAAGTCTAAAGAAATATAGGCTTATCATTGCATTAGGGGTAGGTACAATGATAGAATATACTGATTCTTTTAAAATTACGCTCTAGCTTACAAGCTATAATATATATAATAAATAAATTGGTATAATACTTTACTGCCATTTGAATAGAAATTGATTCGAAAACAAAATAAATGAATAATGTAAAATACATATCACAACAAACTCCACGACGAAACTCTTGGGTACGCAGTTCAAATGGAGTAATACTGAGTCACTTCATTTCAAGATAGTTCGAAAGCTAGTCATTAAAGTGAATGAAACGTGCGGCAATAGGGAACTTTGTTTTATGGCTCCACTCTACAAATAGTTAAATAAAAACAAAGTTTTTAGTACTCACCGTTTTCGCCGTTTGCGCCGACACAGTGTCCGGATACTGGATTAGGGCTTGGAATGAATCTGAAAACAAATAGTCCTCATTAAAATGACGCATTTGAACTCGAAATAGATGCAATTGATATTAATATCGTTACAAGTAACATGATTTGCAAATTTGCACCTCAAAAGCTTGCCGGTGAAATCAAATAAATTTACATTTCCAATGTTATAAAACAATTTTCGTTACGTTAATGTGGAGTGCTCGAGTGTTGAATGTCTCACGGAATTCCTGACAGGCAATATCTTGTTCATAAGGACGTTCAAACAAGGTGAAATTGGCGCAACGCGCTACGCGATCTACTGAGCACTCGAGAGTTAGTCGCTTTCGTGTTTCAGGCGTGCCGCAGTTATTTTATCATCCGCGACACTTAAGGGGATATTCGAAGAGAACAATTGCCTTTAGTCATAAATTCAAAGTATTACCTACATATTACGGAAACATAGTCGGATTCGATATCTTTTAAATTCTACTTTGTCTTTTCTAAGTTCTAACGTAAACAGTAACAAAGCGTAGATAAAAAATTGAATATGCTTCTAAAGTGATCTATATAATAGGGCCGTATTGTTAGGCAGTTTAGATCCAGTCATTTCATCTTATAAAGTACACTACTAGATGGTTCTTGCTGTACGAAAAACAGCCTATAGCTAAAAGAGCGACGTAACCCAACACAGCGAGGCGAATACTGTTTCATTATTGAACAATTACACGCAATAAACAGGCGTGATAGTGTTGTCGGAAAAAACACATTAAGAACGGAAGCAACTATAAACAATCGAGGCAAAGAGGGGACCAATGGGCTGGATCTCCCCGCAAGTAATATAGTTCGTCGTCCAGTCTATTTACTGCGAGAGGATAAGCGTTAAACCCCCTAATTTAAGGCATGAGCCGGGCGATCATTGCCGTCCGCTGGGCGGGCACATAAATTCACATTTTTAGGAAGCATAGGGAACGCGGCGCCACCTGCGCTGCCCACAAGATGTTATAGCGGTAAGTGTCGCTGCCAATTTAGATGTACCTATCCGAATACGTAATGTGCGCACGTATATCAGAGTAACTTGTTCGAACTTTATGTTTTATGGGCTGGCACGATACAGGTATGTATCTCACTACTAGGGAAATACCTCAAAATAGTAAAATGTTGTCAAAACGCACTTTTAATAATAATCATAGCCTAGCGTTTGAACTAAAGGTCTTGTTCAATCTGTTTAACAAAAATGATGACGCCAACAACTTCTATTTTGGGCCTCGGCAAAATAAAAAAAAATGAAATAAACCTGGGCCCCTGGATTTGAAAGGTTTAAAAAGCTAACGGGAAGGACACGTGGATGTTGAAATAATTACATAGGTACATTCTACGAGTATTCTTACAGCTGCAAAATGCCGACTTTCAAAATTGTCATAAACGCCGAATTTTGCCAGCAATAGTCTTATTTTTATACATCATCACAGGTAACAGGTTCATAGATAAAATGAAATGTTTTTCCACCAATAACAACTTACAGTAGTAGTACCTACGTCTTCCAGACATTTTGGGTAGCTATTCTCTCTCTCTCATAACTAGCGTGAATATATTATTATCAGCGGCTGTTTCTTTTATTCCATTAGAGAAACGTATCTAGTCGGCAAACATTACCTTTACCTGGTTACCCATAAATATTGGAAGCAAAAGCACTCAAGGTAGGAACTGTCGGCGTAAATTAAAAGTAACGTCCTGTCTCCTTCATACATAGTTAAATAGTCTTTAAGGCCCCATATTTTCCTTGGGCCAGCCATTTGGGAACGTTAAAATGGAATGCATAAAAGGCTTACCGCAAATTGGAGTTTTTATGTAATTACATCGTGAATAAGCAAAGAGACATTTTATGAGGAAACGAACTACTATTAGATGCGAGCATATTGTAATGAATGGTTTGTTTTAGAGAAAAGATTGAAGGTGTTTCAATTGCGATACTTTGGAATCTGTTATAAAAATGTTGGAGTCGAATTCAATAGTGTCATTTTTATAATGCAATACATATTGAGAAACTATGCTTTGTTTAATAGCGGTTGTAAATTTTGTACGCTTCTGTGAAATCAGCGTGTACAAAACGATGTAATTCATAAACTAAAGGATGTATTGAAATGAAACAAACAGAATAATGATTGGACGTGATTGCTTCTTCATCATCAGCCCTTATCAGTCCCCTGTTGGACATAGACACTCCCAATTTTCTCTACTTTGATCGATTCTAGGCAAATCGTCGCTGGCCTGAGGGTGACCTGGCCTGAGGGTGTCCTAATCCTACACTACGTTTGCCGGGACGCGGTCTCCACTCCAGAACTCGTTTACCCCAACGGTTATCGGGTCTGCCGTGATTGCGTGTCCTCTTAAAATTATATCACAAGAAAAAACTGTCCACAATAAAAGTTATAATTTTTTTTAAACACATCCACTCTAACCTGGTCTCTAAAGTTTTTTCTTCTACTATAAGTACAAAATGTTGAGTGGGGGTGTCTCCCAGGACATCCATATTTATATAATAAAAAATGCCTATTCCTAGAATCAAGTTTTGCCAGCCGAAGCCTCGTGTCTCGAAATTCCGTACCGTGATACAGAAAAATGTTATTGTCAAATTCAACAATACATTTCGTGCACCGCCAATGAGAACGTTTTAACCTATGGATGTAAAATCTTTTGACCGAATATAAAACATAAGAAGTGTTGGTAAGGTATGATACGATATACGCGCTAACGGACTTACCACAAGTGATTCTAACGACCGTAGTTGGAAGACTCAAAGAGGAAAAGTGGACCTCAGTCTTCTAAGACGGGGTTGAGATGAAACTAGGGCGTCTAGGATCATTATGAAGTGTTAAACGGCTTGTAGACGTATTTCGCCCGGGCATCGTCTACATTCGTATTGTTTTTTTTAATAAATGCGCTTAGCGCTTAACCCCAACTCGTCTGTTATCAAGCGACGTTAGAGCCTGCGATAGAACGCTCGCCCAATAAAAGCCAATTTACTTTCGTCTTGAAAATCTGAAAATTATATCTATCGGGGCACACGGATTCTGGCAAAGAGTTCCATAACTTAGCCGTTTGCAATATGAATGTAGAAGTCAAGCACTTTGTGCGTTTTTGAAACCTGCACCATAAATCGGTGTCGGTTCTCACAGATTCTCTTTTCTTAAGAAATGGTTGAGTAACATCCATATTACCCAAATGGCACACATTTATGACATGACACATATTGATATAACTATGATATAAATTGGAAAACAGAAAGCAGCCGCATAAATAATACAGGTGATTAATTCTAATATAAATAAATAAATAAAATAAATAACCCAAGAGAATATTTCAAGTCTATTGGTAAATAAGTCATTCACCGCCAAAGATCAGACGGCAGGGGTGTTGGCACAGTATACGACTTCTATGAGAATGCGACACGAAAGTTTAAACCCTCGGGATAAGGAACCTTTTTCTTATTCCTTTCAAGGATGTAAAAAGCTTTTCAAGGATGATAGCAATGCTTCAGACGCCTTTACATCCTGTTCGTAACGCTTTGTCTACGTCGATCTTTATAAAGAACAATGAAACTTGATGCGAATGACACCGTTGCTTTTAGTTCACATAAATTATATTATTATGTTGTGCATGTGTACGTAGCACTCTACGTAAGTGGCGGAGTGAGACTATTTCAATTTTATAAAGTAGAGACAAGTCAACTTTAGTTGTATTAAAGTCAATATAGTTTGGGTAGTACCTACAACTATTATATATATCATATTCATAAAATAGACTATTCTCCTTCATCATATCGTTTACTCGCATTACGATTGATGCTTTCTTACCATTGTAAGGTATAATATGATCCAAAAAGAAGCTGATCTTGATAATTATAATGGAACTATGGAATTAAAACGACTGAAAGGGAATATAGATAAATTCTATCATTTTTATAGATATAGTATCATGTGTATATTAAGTTAGCTTAAACATTATAGCAGCTGGTAAGGAATGCATTGGCACATATACACTCTTATTCACAATTCTCACCAACGAAAATCATAAGAACTTATCTTAAGAAGAAAACTGTATGGCTGAACCAACTAGATGAATATTTGTAGAATTTCCTAGTGCACTTAATTAACTAGGTATTTCGTTATTACATAGAAATCTTATGGTTAACCCCTTAAACTTTCATGACCATTTAATTCTTGTTTTATGGACTATGAACGACGCCATAATATGCAAGTAAAGCTAAATTGTATAGTCAATTAGGGCTTAAATTTGTGAGTGGACATTTTACGACGTGTGTAAAACAATGTAGCAACATCATACAAGTGGAAAAGTGTGAAAATCCATTAGTCTCCGTTAATGTACTGAATTTAGTATGTGACACAGGCCGATGACGGGCAGCAGCGTCATTGGAGGGAGAAGCTACGCCCTGCGATCGCCAACCCGCTTGCCAAACGTGGCAATGGGTAAAGCCTCCAGGTGTTAGCCCAAAATGGCGAACAACTGGAGGGAGAGGCCTATGTCCGGCAGTGGACTGCGATAGACTGATGATAGTACCTATGTGATTACAAAGCCTTCGAACAACTGCTTTAGGAGTCTTTAAAGAGGTTTCGTATTTTAATAACTGCTTCAATAAACAGTTCTGGGATTGAATTTAAACTCGAACGTCACAACAGTTCGTTTTTGTTGACACAAAAAGTTGCACTTAGTTAGCAACCGCCGAATAGCGCTCGCTGTTATGTTTATTTGTCTAATTGCAAGCGGAAATATTCCGTTCACTAATCTGATAACGGCTGCGTCTCCGATTGCGCGAGAAATTCAAATGATCCCCCCCAATCAATCGTTGGTGCGGTCCTTTTTAATGTTTCATTAAAAATTCACCCAAGACGCGCAATTACTTCACGGAATATATTAACCGTCAATGTCTGCGTAAACACAAGATGGAAGTTGTGGTTAAATTAAAATTTCGTAATCCGCGTTTCGGTGTGGCAAAGAGGTTGCTTCCGCTATGTTAATATTAAGCGGGTGGGTCCGGAGCTCGACCGATTACTGTATAATTTGATATCTTAAATCTCGGCATCTCCCCTGGAACGAGCGACCTCCGCGAACACTGAATGCGTTCTAGTTCGCAATTTGGAGGCCCTTTCATACGCCGGGCCCGCCTCGCCGGCACTTGATGCAATTTACAGAATAAAAGCAAATGGATTTATCAGTGTAACGTCTACTTAATCACTCTACTATTGAATACAAACTGTGCCTACGTATACTACAGTTATTATTTAAACATTTCATGTAATCGCTAAAATTGTAATGGACTAAAGTGAATTATACTCGTAATTAGTAACAAAATATCAGACAACCGCAAATACTCGTACATTAATCTAAACTAAAAGTAAACGCACTTCCGATTACTTCTGTGGAATGTATGGAAATCAGAAGTAACTAAACGATATCATACCATCCATATTATCCTTACACCATTTGCACGTCACTACGAGTATATCCCCAAGATACATCCAAAACGCATAATCACAATACTACACAAAAAAATCACGCACACAAGCGTTCACGGCGAGTTCAAAGAACACAAGTCGCACAAGATACAGAGAAGACGATATCCGTTACCGAATCAAATCCTTAATTACGTGAATCCGACGGCGACATAGACACGACACCTACCGCAAACAGGGGACGCATAATAATTGTAGCGGTCTGCTACACCTTAATAAAGCCAATAGGAGCAGGGTGGGTGGGGGAGGGATTACGGGGTCTCCGCGCTCTTCATTGAGATTTGTTTCGGGATTAGGTACGCGTTTGATGGTAACCTGCCGTCAGCTCGCACCGCTAACGGGCCGACTCAGCTATTAAACGTTTTTCCTCTATCGCGTTCAATATTCATACGGTAAAAGCCTAACAGAATATTCATTACCTTAACTTACCCACAACTCGGTAGCTACGCGCTAACATAAATCAGAATTCGGCAACAACTTCTAAGCGATTAAAGTTATAAGGAATTTACCGCTGTGATGTTGAATGTGTAAATATAAATAAAGGTGGAAATATTAAATCTGAGAAATCGGGAAAACCGCGTGTTTATTTGAAGAGACCGATTGATAACGACTCAGAGGGTACACAGTTCTACTAGAAATAATCGGCGCGTGAATACGCTTCCCGGTCTTATAAAGGGCATTTTTTGTAAATTGACTCGTACATTCTATGCATGAGAGATTCCATCTTTAAAATAAAACTTGTAACAGAGCTTTAAATAAAAACTTGGACTTGGCATTACTTTATTAAGCACCCGGCATATTCCATAGGGTTTTGTAAAAGAAACTGGGTTCGTGTTACATCATCAAAGATGGCATATAACGTAGCAGGCGGGGGTTGAGGTGGGGGCTCTAGCTACGAAAATCATCCTTCGTTGTCATAGCGACTTGATTCCCTTCTAAGCGTTCATCAAGGAGAATAAAGCTACTATTGAGCCTTTCTAAAATAATAAAAAACAGGTGCCAGTGACTCCATACCTATATCATAGTAATGTCCAAAATCTACCCACTCAGCTAATGACAAAACATGATAGATTTCCGTCGTTAAATTCAAACAAATGGATAACATACACAATCGTCTATACCATAATTCAGATCACGTTTTCCGGGTAAATTAATATAGACCTTACTTTATAATAGCAACCAGCGAAAAGGGCAGTGTCTTTAACGGAATGAAAATTCACTGAAGCAATGAAGGAGAGTCGACTTTAGGTAAGCTCGTTGGCGTGTATCCGAATATTGAAAGTGAAACGGAAACGATATATGTGGTTTATTTGCTCCCCGCGAGACAGGATAATTGAAGTAAGGATTTATACGTTTTGGATCTGCCATCTACTCTCCAGTTACTGTCTATTTCGTATGAGATGATTCGAAAGCCGAACGCACACGTAGGATTCTAAAAATGGTCTCGTTTATTTGTTGATCTTAAAATAGAATAATTTTTAGATCTGTGACAATAAAAGCGAAGACAACATAATAAATTTGTATTTGAATATCTGAATTCCGTTACCGCCCAACGAATGCTGTATACGTAGGTGACTATTGTAAAAAACTTAGACATAAGCGAAGAAAGTCTAAAGCTTTCATTCAGAACACTAAGGAAGCATATTCGATTCCCATATATATTATGTTTTGTCACTGTCAAACTGTTCAGTTTAGAAAAAGACAATATATCGAATTAAACTATGTTTCCGTAGTGTTCTATATATCCGGTTTTGTCAATTTAGGAAATAAATTTTTCTTATTGCCTCGGGTCTAGGTCCAATACCTTTATCAATGTAAATACCCCTAAACTAAGGAAATAGAAAAGGTACTAGAAAATCGCTTTTGTTTGACAACAGTTGGTCATTAACTATTTTTCGTTCATGAATATGGCCAATAGCTACATGATATACGTAAAAAACTATATCAAATGCGCAGAACGGGTTGTTTGCACATCACATAAACTGAACAAAAATTGTACAACAGTCGTAGGTAGCGCACAATCGGACAATGACGAATGCTATAAAAAAACAGTGCGCGCAATGGTAGCGTGGCCCGGACAGAATGTACGGGTGTACGGAAATTGGAAATGCGGCATTAGCGGAGGTGCCGTCATGATACCGACAAGTTATGAGCGCTCCTGGGCTCGCTGGCTGCAGTTAGGGCTGCCTGCCATGGGACTTGGGAGGTAATCGGATACTTGATTAATTTTTTAACGATTTTAATTACAGAATTCTAGGCCACATGAGACATAGGCCTTTTTTTTTCTAGAGGGGAATGCATTAGGCACCATCATGCCGCCTCCAGCTTACAGCCACATCCCTGCCTGCCTTGGCCAGCCGCAGATGATGCTAGACTTAGGCCTCCCCCAATGACAATTGTCATTTGGGGGCTTGTCTAAAACCACGCTTGGCAGGCTTGTTGGTAGCCGCAGTAATCAAACCTACCTAAGTAGCATTTGCTACTGCCTTGTTCCTGATGTACCCAGTCAACTCGACACAGTAAAGTCGAATTCCAATCGATCTTGTATGGCTTTACAGACGTGTGACGTCATGATTAAATGACATGTTATTTTTTACACATTTGAGTTGTCTTAATGCAAAATAAGGTATCATGATAAAAGTTAGATCCGAATACATCTATACATAATAAATCCGAATACATAGTAAGCTTGTATATTTATAATTTATTGTGTGAATTTTGAAATAAATAAAAAAAACGTTAATCCTGAAGCCTGAAGTCTGTAAGTAAGGAATCCTTTTCTCGCACGTTAGTTCGTAGTACGTTCATAGATACCTATATACATTAGCATTTATTGCACACCAAAAATTGGACATAGAACTTAGGCAAAGTATATAAGTAGAGAATTGTTGTAGAATTTTTTACAAATTATTCGAAATGACAACAATATTTGTTATCATTATGACGTCACGCGCATCTATCGTTTCAATCCAACAGGCGACAGCCCTAGATGCACTCGAAGTTTATCTCCAGGATTCCACCTCTCTCTCCGACTGCCAAGATTGGCTAGATGAGTAAGTGGGGCAGGTTACGTTACGTCGCACGGAGTATTGGCAGTATCGGCGTTGGACGACTCAGGGAAAATATTGGGCAGGTGCCCGATAACGTATTAACATAGGAACCTCTGTACAATTCGGTTTTCTGTTGTTTAACAAGATTTTTAAAATTTTATCGCAGATGGAAGTCATCTTATATCCACAACCTTTAATTTTCTTCTGCGTACCTACACTAAGCTTACCCCATCCCATGAGTGTCGTAGCAGATTAAAGCAATATTATTATCAGGAAACAGGCAGCAGCGTTTATCTGGCTACAAATAAAATCTACTGCAGTCACCAATCCGCCTGCCAAGGCAAATCTCACGAAATGATAAATTGACATTGCCCTATGTCCAGCAGTGGACTTCTGCAGGCTGATGATGTATACTGTGGATTAATTTCGAGTCTCAGCCAAACAAGGAGGTTTTGTTAATACTAAATACGAGTAATAACATCTGACTAATACAAAGATGTAACACAAGTAACAATACATTACTAAGGCCTTGGCTTACCAGGACTAAAATTACTATTTAATATTGTAGTTGAATAGAACAAGAAGGTTAATGAGTCTCTATTATCTATCAAAATACCTACGTGTACCGTATACACAGTGTCTAAGCGTACTTACTATTAGTTAATTATAGTCGTCACAAACTTTCAGTTTCTTCAAATTCAAATTCTGTGTACACACTCACATAACTGAGCCTTTGAAATCAGTTAGGCGCATCGCTGCACTTGAGGTCAAACGATAGTTTCGGCTTACATCCACTCCTGCCGCGCTGCGGGCGAGCACCGGCTTCAATGAGCCAACTACGGGTTTTCATTTCAGCAAAGTTAGCTATATCATTTCCCGGTAAAAAACACTTGACGGCGCACTCCCCCGAGGGCAATGTCCGGCGAGGTTTTAAATAAAGTTGATTCGAGGTTCTCAACTAGGTGTACCAGTATAATTAGCCGAGAGTGAGCAGCACGGGGGCGCCACGCGCCCGCGGCCTCGAGAGCTTATCAAATATGTACCTACTACCTACCTACCTGCCTCCTGTGTGCCGGATTTATTTAGGATATGCATGAGGGTACGATTTAAATTTTAAACGGATTGCGCCCTTGGATTTTGGGCCTCTGTTATGTTTGGTAAATCTATCACTATAACACCGGCCGCGCAAAATTAATTTTAAAGCCCGTTCCAATTTGATTTATTAATAGTTGTTTTAGTCACTGTAATCCTGCACGGCGACTATGGACGCCGACGCGTCGCGATAAAGGCTTATCGTACAATATTCGATCGTGAAAATACCTACCTAATTAGGACTCCATTTAATAATGCAAAGCTCGCGCTTTGAGTAATTTCAGAGGTTGGTAGCGTTTTAATTAAATAAAAACACGCCTAGTATTCGCTCGCTTAATATTACATCAATGTACCTTTAAAAGGAGTATAATTTACATTACGAACAAAACGGGAGTAAGTACATTTTTGGATTGGAAATTTATTCTTCAGGACTTTTCATTTTCTTTAGAACAAGCATAACTTTGACTTTGAGATAATCAAGGTCGTCAATATAGCTCATTGGCTTAGTAAGGTTAAGTGGCAGTGGGCCAGCTGATATAGCTGCAGAACCAACAACCGTTGGAGTAAACGAGTTGGCAAACGTAGTGTAGGACGCCCCCAGGCCAGGTGGAGCGAAGATTTGCGGAAGATCGCTGGCAACTGTTGTATGCGAGAAGCCAGCAAAGGGGCGAACAATTGGAGAGGCCTATGTCCAGGTGCCCTGCTTATGATGAGGTAGAAGAGCAGTTTATCAGTAATGTAGTACTTACTATTCTTAGTAAATGTGACGATCTTGAGCACCTTTCCGTACCGCTGGAAGATAGAGTAGAGCACGTCGAGCACGATGGGGTACAGCATGTGTTCAATGATCACGCGCAACACTGTGTTAGGGCCACCCTGGAACCAAGAGAGAGAAACCATTAATATTTGATAATAGGTACAAAAAATTCAATATACCTATACCTAACAGTACTCCAGACACAATATAAAATCTATGGTTTCTCTTGACAAGTGTTTACAAAAGAGATGGAGTGTTCTTATTCTAAATCCGGAAACTACACTGACTCCCAAATGAAAATAGTCACTAGGAGAGGCATATCCTTGTTCCTCGAGAAATACAACCTTCCGATATTCAAGGCGAGGGTGAACCGGTTTTTGCTGGGTGAGCGCGTTTCATCGTAGACTACAATATCGCTTACCATAGGCGAATCGCAGTTAAGAACAAACTCATTTTCAATAATAAAAAATGTTCAGTAGTGGATGTTTGCATGCATTGTGATGATAATGTTTCACAAATTGCGGAATATCCAAAATTCCAAGATCGTCTCGTCATATCTCGGTCTTTTTCTGATTGGCCCTTCTGAAGGAATCTTAAATCATAGCCAGTGTTTATTCAGAACTACTAAGAAATAAACCTCACTTGGAGGCCATTGAGCGTTGGCGCAAGATGTACAAAAGGAAGAATTTGGCAAGTAACCAGATCTAGAACAAGTCTTATTTCAACATCAATAAATAAAGGATGCGGTAGTATTGCGGTTCAATAGACAAACATGTGAAAGTTTATACAAGACATACTTACTTGTCTTATAATAAACTATGTTATGTGCGTTTAAGAGAGGTAGGGCATAGCGAATTTTCGCTCGAATTGAGCCGCCCGTCCGGGGAAGGACCTCCACCCTATAGAATACCGCAGTCAAATGACCTCTGGGTCGTGTTTCTGCCGGTGAGTAGGGTTTCCGGAGCCCGGGGGGGTTAGGGTTGGGCCGACATGGCGGTGGCAACTGACAGGTAACTGACCAGTTACTTGCCCGTTGTCACAGCGACTTGGGTTTCTCTTTCGCTTTCCATCAGGCGTAGGGAAGCCATTATGTCGAGCCACTATAAAAAAAAAAAAAAATGTGCTAGTAAGCACACAAGCACTAACATAGCTTGATCTTACTTGTAATTTGTTGTCTTATAACTCTTATCGGATGTCTAACATTTTAACAGAGAAACAAATCGATATTATCTTCCTATTAACAAATTGTGTAGTATATAACTACACACGATAACCATAATTTTTTTTGACAATGACACAGTCCAGTTATTTTTATGTTTTCTCGATTCATAAGCGCATGTCAATAAATACATTTTATTGCAAAATTATTTTCATAGTAGCATAGCATTATAGCTTCCGTGATATAAAGCGAAAGAATATATTTATATAGCGGGATTTAACCAGTTTGTTTAATTTAACGTCGGGTTCAAAAAGGTATGTGCGCGTTTTATGATGAAACGCGAAAGTTTAAAAGTTATGACAGCGAAAGAAGACTTCAAGCAGCTGGAACAACGACCCAGCAACCAAACCAGTCACCTCTCAGTTGCCACCGCCAACTAGCCCGTGTTTCTAATTAAGCTCCCCCAATTACACGACCGAAGTGTACCAACCCTGTAAGTACACCGCGCTTACGTATTCCCTCAATTGTATATAGTTACGCAAGCTCTAAGCACCAATGTTGACCTATAGCTCCGACAAGGAGACGCCGAGTCCCCTCCAGGCGACAATTTCTGGAGGCGTCTACGTCACGGGAATCACCCTGGCCGTCGTTTGAGGCGGCCTTTGTAAATAGCCCGCTCGGCGGTAAGCTGCTTTGTGGTTTGCGTTGGAGCACTAAGATATACATATTATTACAAATCAATATTTGCTAAGTGGTGCAAGGCAAGTTTAAGAGATATAGCAATTTATATAAAGTACAAGTTGGAGCATTAGTTGGTATCGATTTGTTATTGGTTGGATGAGTTTTGATTTGTCAAAGGTATCAGGACTGCCTTTTTATAAATAGGACTGAAACATATTTGTCCATGTGTATAGAATTTTGATCTCTTTTACTGTCAAAATGGTCTGTTTCTGACCGTAATTTATAACGATTGATAAATTTGTGACTTTCATTGTTAGTGTTTTACAATTTGGGATCAAAAGATTCTATGGGACCTTTTAAGATACTAGAAATGACAGAATCTTTAGATCTATGCATGAAGCGAGCGCTTCAAATGATGTACCAAGGTTAATTCCATTAAGCCCTGATTTTTCAATAGACGGATAAAGTTTAACGGACTGATAAAAGATAAGACTGATTACAAAAGTCATGATGTAGTCAGTAAGAAGAAATAAGAACTAAGCGACGTTCTGTCATAAGCTGTCTTTACCTTTTATGAGTATCTTAAACTTCATTCTTCGATTGAAAAATCATAGCTAAAAATCATAGTCAAACTTTTTCCACAAGAAGCAAAAGTGTGCTACGGAGTTATTTGTAACAATTCTCCCTGCCCCATTTTACCATCGAACTAGCAGAACACGATAAGGAGACACCGATTCATGGTGCAGGTTCCAAGAACTCGCAAAAATTGCTTTGCCTACGTTCGAATTGCGAACGGCTAAGTTGTAAGAGTTGGAAGTCTTTGCCGGAGTCCGGGTTCCCTGACAGATAATCTTTAGATTTTCAAGGCGAGAGTGAATCGGTTTTTGTTGGGTGAGCGCGCTCCATCGTAGGCTCTAACGTTGCTTAATCACACGAATTGGGGTCAAGCGCCACTTATAAAAAAACACTAAATATCCAGATTTCATTTTCAACTAGCTTATTAGCCAGCAGATGCATGTTGCTAGAAACTAAAAACCATTTCCAAATAAAATCACTCACTCAGTACGCCTATGCGAGCGGGCAGGCCACGTCTGCGCCTACGGGACTCAGCCCGATTGTAATATTTAAGGTGAGCTCGTAATCAGCTTGCCGCCACTAAGCCGACTGGTGGTTTGCGTCGCGGAATTACAGCTCAAATAATTTAACTACAGCTGAGAGCATGATGCGGCTTGTCAACGTCTCCGGAACTAGCCCAGCTTTTTGCGTTCGTTTTATACTGGATGAGTTTGTAGTGGATAGATCCGTAAATGGAGTGGACTGGATCACAACAGCTGATAGAGCGGAAAGAGAAAAAGTTATTACGCCCACGCCATATCTGGGTAGGCGAATGATAATGCCTTTGCCTGATTGCCTTTTTAAGCCAGTTTTTATACTTTTTATACAGATTTAAGTAAGTTTTCAGTCACAATACAATCACTTATTTTACTTTTTCACACATATTTACAAGGATTTTGCAATATTTGAGATATACGAGTAAGTATAAAGTATTTTGGGTTCATCACATCATCACCCTATCGCAGTCCACTGCTAGACACAGGCTTCTCCAGTTGTTCGCCACTTAGGGCATACATCTGGAGAACGCATAATCGCCACGCTGGGCAGGCGGGCTAGCGATCGTAGGGCGTAGCTTCTCGCCCCGGTGACGCTGCTGCCGTCATCGGTCTGTGGTATTTAGCTACGCCTTCAATTGTGATGGTTATACCGCCACCAGTCGGTTGCCAGTGTCTCGTTAGTTATTCGGCAGAATGCACCACGGGCAGGTGCGAGCGAAAAGATGATAGGTCGCTTCCTTACATCCCCCATCCTTATTTTGGGTTAGAAATCAAAAGACTGACCTGTATTTCCGTGCCGCCATTGGCCGGCTGTAGGGCTGCGCCCGCGCCGGCTACTAGCGCAGCGCCCGCGCTGTTTGAGATAGCCTGCGCGGCCTGCAGCGCCGCCTGCGCCGACGCCGACTGCAAACAATACTTCAAACATTAATTAGGGTGAAGTCGGGTGGAACATGGATCGGCTTTTGTATTGTAGGACTGTGAGAAAGGGAATACGGTGCACGCTTTAAGTGATATTAACCCGTTAGAAGCCATGGCCGAATTAGACCGAAATACAATAGATTTGTCTATATAATAGTTGATGGATTTAGAATAGGATCACCTCATCCCGTGGGTGTCGTAGAAGGCGACTAAGAAAGGAAACGGGCAACAATGTTACCTGGGTACAAATCAAATTTACTGCGGTCACCAACCCGCCTGCCAAGCGTGGTGACCAAGGCAAATCTTCCCAAATAACAATTGTTATTGTGGGAAGCCTATGTCCAGCAGTGGACGAGTGCAGGCTGATGATGATGTTGATATTAGATTAATGTTTAGTTAGACTATAATAGTCTGGAAGTTCTAAAATATAGGAGTCATGAAACGATTCCGATACGGAAAATCTGCGATTGTTACTATCCAATCTTTTAGTTTAGAAAAATTCAAGCTAATTTAGATCAGTTTCAGAACTAAACCGCCTAAAATAATATCCAAAGAAAAAGACATTAATTTTATTATGTTATTAATTTTAACCTATTTACATATATTGTACTTATGTCGAATACATTGACAAGGTGAGATAATATGCGTAGTGAAACCATTTTTTTAACAAGATTGAATACTTCACTCAGTAGTACTTGCATTTCTGACATAAACGAGTGCCATAATTCGCTTCAGACTGACATTTACGACTATATACTCAATCTACAATAAATAACGGTTAATGATAATAAAACAATATTTACAGCCTCCACCTGTCATTGGAACATAAAATATTTATTTGCTTTCTATGTTCTAAAAGCGTGTTAAATTGAGACTGTATAATTATTATATGCGTTTTATTATTGACTAACTTTCTATGCTACATACTAACAGGTAGGTACATATATTACCGACTGTACTGGAAAGGAAAGCACGTACAAAATAAAGTCGATAAACCCTACTTTAGTGCCAGTAGGTTCCAAAAAGTATAACGACTGAAATTAATGAAAAGTAATTAACGTAAAAAATATTGTTTGTTGCCTTGTCGACACTACAATAATTGTGCATAATGTAAAAAGTTTTCTCTTTAGAAATAGAAAAATGAGTAATAATATTAACAAACCAGAACAAGCAAGGCCGCAGTAAAAAAACATACGGTATTACACATGAAGTAAAAAAGAGCTATATCATTTCCATTCAATAGACAACTGTAACAAAATCTGCGCAAACTACATATCCCTTATAAACCGAACAAATGTATTTATTGTACCGCGTATATAAAATAAATATAACATTGTAGTATCAGCGCACGCATTGAAATAACGTAACAATGTTCCTTCGGGAAATAAAAACGTGGTCACGTACAAAAACTAAACATGTCCGCCGTACTCGTAACTCGAACAATGAGACGGTATGAGAGGAGTTATCTCGGACGCGTGAGCCACCTCGAGTGCCGCAGATAACATTGACCACAGCAAACAAAGCCCGCCCATAAACTTATTTTGTGTCAAACACGACAATTCGCTACTTTGTGGCGTGGGTCGGCGCCCTTGCGTCATTAACCGTTTATAATATATGTCATTAAAACGCTGCAGCTATCGCGACGGTTTTCCGGGAGTCCGAGATTCAGCATTTATCGCCGACAGTTGTTTTAGAGGCTCTCGCTTGATTAATCCGGTGTTGAAATATTCTGTGTGAAATAAACATTTGTTTATGATGATGGAAAAGAGGTTTCGAGTCGCTTTTGTGTTTCAGACACTTTGGCGGTTAATGTCTATTTATACAAACGCTAGGTACATACTTTTGAAAATATATTTGTAATTAAGGAAATTTTCGACTTTTATTATAATATTCAGTTGTGGAGACTGATAAAAATAATAAATTAGTATCTACTTAGGACGTTCAGCCGCCATGGCAATTTCAGTTCAATAAATCTTAGTTTCTTTTTAGTCAAATTCTTAAGTATTCAAATTCTGAATTTTTCATAATGTTTCTATAAATAAAAAAATAAACAAAAACATAATAAATTTACTAAAGCAGAGTTACCGCAAACACGCTAAGTCCGCACCTTAATAACAAACGAACATTTTAAACAAAACTCGGTTCCTTCCTCGAACAATGAGGCACATCTGAGGTGCCTCAACTCGAGGTCCGGCGGCACCATTGACCGCGACACAAAGGGCGCCGTAAACTTATTTTGTGACCGGAGGCGGGCCTCGGACAGACGCCACCATTAACCGTTTGCGACGACCGACGTTAAATAATCGCCTAGCGTTTACAGGTTAATTTATATGTAAAAATACGTGTGACGAAAGGTGACGTGAAGATTTGAAGCCATTTGGGTAATTCGTACAGTTAATTTAATTATATAAGTCGGGTTGGAAACCTTTTTGTTTTCTTTTCTAATGGTGTGTATTAATTCAACTGTAACATTAGGATGTTTTTAATGAATGTACTTTGAATTCAAGTGTATTATTTGATTTTTGTAAGTGCCCCACAATATATTATTAGAAACCAATCATTTATTTATCGCATTTGGTGTACGATATTATGATCGAAGAGGAATATGATGTGTGATATTTTTATATTATTTTCATTTATAATAAATTAGAGACTATTTTGACTGCCAACATAAAGTTTATAAATACATCAAACTTTTTCTTGTTCAAAGGATTGTATGAACCTGTGTGAACCTAGGCAGAGATATGAACATCCACAAATTTGTGTGTTTCCAGTACCTTACATATAAATTAATACATCGCATTCGTAATGGCTCCCGCTCCGTAATAGGTACAAATACGCACCGAAAACAAAACAGATTACATTTTTAAGGACACATCTGTTACAATAACACCGGATTCTTCGGAGACGCAATCCTTTGAGCACACAGTTGCCTTGGCTAAAGGGCGTTGTTTTCACATTACGATCGTGCGCAGCCGGCACACTTTGATCCTATATTTTCGCGTGGCTTTGTGCCCGACGACGGGCTGACAAGCGGGCCGGGCAGACACAAAAATAAGGCTTTAACAATGTCATGGTAAGCCTGCCGCCGACGGCAAAGGCTCCGTACAAATTCGCGTTGACTTGACCCCCTCCCTTTGCCATGTTGTATCCGCGTAGTTAGGGCCGACTGTCGAACGCGCTTCTGGTTTGGGATATGGCAGCTTGAATAACCTCGACAGCCTAGTGCGGTCTTTTTTTGTAAGCCCAAAGGCTTCTGTTTTGCTTTCCATCAGGCAACAGGAGGCCACCATGTTGTGCTACTATAAAAAAAATAGTAGAAGCAAGATTTAGGAGTAACCAATACCAATGCACAGGGTTGGATTACAGTTTCTTTTTGGCCGGACAATTTGGAGACAGTTATGCAACTAAACACAAAGTTCAGCTCATCATCATCTTCCTGAAAACGTCCACAGCTGGACAAAGGCCTCCTCCAAAGACGATTGTCATTTGGGAAAATCCCCCACACACACCGCCTTAGTTACCACACTTGGCAGGCGGATTGGTGATCGCAGTAGGTTTTATTTGTACCTAGGTTTCCTGATTTTCCTTAGTCGTCTTCTGAGACATCCACGGAATGAGATGGGGTGATTCCATTGTAAACCTGGAAACCACACACGAATACCTGCACCTGCATCCCAAATCTAAGTTGACCTGCATCCCAATTTTGTAATATAGTATAGTGTACATGCAAGTCTCAGTAATGTCTAACTTGTATAAGTCTCAAGTTCATTAACACAGAGGACGAACTCCCCCGGAGATTAGCAACACTGCATGAGATTACCTGTGCCGCAATGCTCGGAAATTTGGATATTGTTTGATAAGTATCCGATATTTGGAGCTAATAAATCCGAATGTTCACTTTTTATTATTTTTACTGCAGGGAAACTGTAGTGTTTCCATAGAAAAATCAACACAAATAAATAAATAATAAGTAAATATTAGACAACATCACATAAATTGCTCTAATCCCAAAGTAAGTAGCTTAAGCACTTGTGTTATGGGTATCAGAACAACGAAGATACCACAAATAAATATACTAAATACAAATTATAAACACCCAGACACGGAACAAACACAAGTATTCATCGCACGAATGTTTGTACTGTACGGGGAATCGAACCCACGACCCTTGGCTCAGAAGGCAGAGGTCACTACCAAATGAGCCATCGAGCCAGTCATGCCATATTAAGAGTGCATGAGACAGTAGAATGTGGAGGAGCTTCGAAGAGACCTAAACTCAACGTTGGGTAACAATGGTTGAAGAGGAAGATTCCTAATAAGAAACGGAAGATTGGGAATTGGATTCGATCGGAAATATTTTACGTGTCACAAGGCCAAGTGGCGCGGCAAACTCTCAAGTTATTTAAAAGGTTTTATTTGGGACGCGCAATCTCTCACCGCGACTACAGTGAAGTATGGATCAGTAGAAAAGTTTGTTACAACTATACAGAGTTAGGTTACTGCTGCTCATTAAATGTTTGGAACAAAATATGTTATTTATATGGGTTGTTCTTTATACTTCTCTTCTTTGTAGCCCTTTAAAATCAGACGGACCACCTTCTTATCTGCTATCATCGGCAAAAACAAAATTTGATGGTAATAATGATTAAAAGTTATAAGTTCCTGCGTATCGCCTAACACCAACCCTATGCGATTAGCCAATTAAATTTTGATAAAATCTACCGTCGACGGTGAATATCATAACTCATAACAAATCTCTCTTTTTTTTTATAATAGCTCGACATAATGGCTTCCCTACGCCTGATGGAAAGCGAGAGAGAAGCCCAAGTCGCTGTGACAACTGGCAAGTAACTGGTTAGTTACCTGTCAGTTGCCACTGCCATGCCGGCCCAACCCTTACCCCCCACGAGCTCCGGAGACCCTACTCACCAGCAGAAACACGACCCGGAGGTCATTTGGCTGCGGTATTCTATATAGTGGAGGTCCTTCCCCGGACGGGCAGCTCAATTCGAGCGAAGATTCGCTATGCCCTACCTCTCTTCTCGAATGTAACTAAATGCTTAATGCTAGTCAGAGCTACACTACCGTGATAAACATGCTCTTAGCAACGGTGAATAAAAACTTTAAGCTAAGCGTCCATCGCGTTTCTTTTTATATTACACATACAATTTAAGTTCCAATTTACATTGGATTATTATATTCAGTTTTCTAAGTTTCCTTACTGTTATTTTCTGAACATGCACAGCGCAGGCAGACTGCCGCAACGAAACGAAGACGGCAGCGACAAAATAACTCCGGTCCAACATCCCGAAGTTCCATTCAACTACCACAAAAACCTTTTGCATCGCATGATTGATCAAAGCCCTCCCTGCATCTTGCTCAAATGCATCAATGCCCGGTACTAGACGAGACGTTCCCAATTTTAGGTAGCTATACTTTCAGCATACATGTACTAGCGTTTATGAAAGTTGTTTCATAATCCGAATGTAACAGGCGCGTTTCCTTTGAACTTCGCGCCTTATACGTGTATACGTAAGTCCATTTGAACGCAACTCGCTCATTATAAGTTTTAATAGTGCGCTGAACTACAGATACAAAGAGATCTCAAATTCGTGATGTCTTTGTACGTTGTAGGGCATTATTATATCACTTCCCCTAACAGTTTATACTCAGTCCAAAATATAGTATGTTTCCATATTATGGACTAGAATGCGGGTTAGAACAAGAATAATAATAGAAATAATAATATTTTTTCCAATAGACCTAATGGCATTGTACTAAATATAAAATTTACTTTTATATTGATGCTATTTTAAAATGTCAATCTAGTTTTATGTATAGTATAGAGTGAGGGATAATGGTAATCCCTCGTCATATAATCTGCAACTAACAGTATCGATTTCAATCGCGTGACATTTGTACTATAAAAGAAGACTCATTTTAAATGGACATAAAATGAAATCCAACATATGCGATGCATTTAATAGCCATTGATTCGTGTCAAAAATGGTAATGGAGTTTCGTACAAATGCATTGCCAGATTAAGGGGATTTACGGCGATGTATTAATAACCCATCAGATTAATATTGTAATACATTATAGATGAGCAATATTTTTACGGTGTGTTATGGTAACAAAGAAATAAATTTGATTAAAAGTACCTATCTGCTTTTTAATTGCTACAGAGAGATCGCCACTTCGCCAAAGCATTGCTAAACTGATTACATTCATTCTTTCTTATATGGTCCTACAAATGCTTTATACACTAAAGGATATCTAAGTATACTCTATAATGGTTCATGGAAAAGGTCAAGAAATTCTTCGTTATAACAGCTATAAACGTCCAATAGAAACCAGAGACAATGTCAAAGGTTACCGAAGACCATTTTAACGATTCCACTATTAGGGCAATGCAGAATCTGTATCAAGTAAATTTAGACCGTCTGCGTTTGAAAACCTCAGCGGAAAATAAGTGTTCGATAATGGTAACAAGACGGTTGCCGGGAGTAGCATCATTATAGGAGGGCGAAAAGCGTTGACAGCCGCGTCACAATATCACCGCCGTATCGCTAGATGGGTATTTTAACTGTCTCCCCAATTATTGTGAGTGCTAGACTCGAATTTCACTTTTGAGCCGCTCTCGTATGAATTGGAAGTCAAGTGCGCGCCGTAATTCTGTCTTCATTTGGGCTTCAAGGGTTGTTTTGGACGCTTTGTAAATGTCTTAACTGAGAATTAATTAAATGTCTATTGGGTAATATATTTTATTGAGAAATGTTGGCCCGTTGGGTAGACCTTGGCCTCAGAGGTCATTGAAAACCTGCCACGTATCTTCGAATTGGCTTACACAGCCATGAAACACATTGTCGCCCTGCCTGACACTGCTTGTATGGTCTGTAATAGACTAGAAGGCCTGGGGTCGTGGGTTCGATCCCCGCACAGTACACACAATTGTGTGCATGAACATATCTGTTTGTATTGGCCTGAATGTTTACTATGTAAAATATGTATTTATTTACAAAAAAAAGTATCTAAGTAAGTTTATCCGTTGTCTAGTACCCATAGTACAAGCTTCGGCTTAGTTTAGGGCTAGATGGTGATGTGTGGCCCAGCGTGGCATGTCTTGGGTTATTTATTCATTTGAAAAAAGAAATAATTAATCATACTATTCATATAATATTAGATATTTACTTTTCATCTCGTTACTGAATCTCATTCTAAGAAGCTACCGCTCAATGATCTATTAACCGCCGTATTGTCTCAACAAGACTCGCTATCCATACGTAACAGGTGTATTTGATCGGTCGGTAACTACAAGACGCAAAGCTATGTTTAACTGTACGCACTATACGTACCGTATCACTACACATCGCAGCGAGCACACAGGTTTAAACAAACAGATAATAGACACCTACTTGTATCCGTTTTAGTTTAATCATCACATTAATTACCCGCCGTATTGACATAGAATCTTGTTTGCATTGTTGACAATTAGGCCGTACATAACAATAGCTAATTGTTATAATTTACCGCGCATTTCTCGTATTAGAAGACGTTTGAGTTGCTTAATTTACGAGTAAATGTTTTATTACTTAAAACGTCTTTATTGTGTTAACATACACATGTATGTGCCACAAAATTCAGAGAATCATGGAATTCTGGAATGGAAAGGAAACAGTATTAAATCTGCACCTTTAACCCTAATTAGTAGACGTTTTTAATCAGAATTTCGTTATCCTCTTGTGGTATAAGCGATTCATCCATAACTCGTATTACCATCTTTATATGATGACATTACAACTTAAAATATGAAATTCGTACATTTCATATTTAATTAATTGCCTTTATTACAAGAATGCGTAAATTATAAATCCAAGTCCGTAGTTAAATTGAGGTAAGAACCATTTCTCATTATTCGATATTATCAGCCATCAAATGGTTGAGGGTTGTTTTTGATTGGTTTCTTGGATAAACGAAACTAATTAAGCGTTTTAATTAATCCTCCCATTGGGTGTTTTGTTACAGAAAATATTGATTTACTTTCCCGCATTCGGGCTTTGGGGAAGATGGGAAAGTTTCATTGGGAGGTAGGCCGGTATCCGTTGTAGGTAGATATTAGTTGTACAGTTAATGAGCGACGACCAATTATGTCGGTGGGGTAATAAAAATAAAATAAATTACCGGCAGGTAAGCAACAGGAGACGGCACTAAAAGGGTTAAGCATAATTTTTAGTGCGACGCGCCGTTGAGAGGAGACGTTAATTTTATACAAGCCGTAACCCGTGCTAGCTTGACGGTGCAATGAAAAAAAAACGTACTCAAGCAAAAAATACATTTGGCGTCGCTTTTATCACCAGAAATAAAGACTAGTCCAGTTGCATGCGTTTACATACAAAATAGTTTTCGTCGTCGCAAGTTCTCGTTTTGTGCCGCATGTGCTATTTTTGACGGTTGTATCAAAAATGTTACTTTGTTATTTCTGATTGGGGGACGTCGAATTTCTAGAAATTTCATTACATTTTCAGAGACTACAATCCGGGTCAGTCCGTCAGGTCTTCGCACAAATGCCAGCTTCAATTAGAATTGAGTTCTGGACGTTAAATGTGTGGTAAATTCACACGTGACAAGTGAATTCATACGCTTTTAGCTTCACAAGAATATCTAACAAACTATGGAACAGTGCGAGATTCAAATTAATACTAAAAAGGAATAAAACATTGTCATTCAATAACTAACGGCCCAAATACACAAACAAATGACTACACAGATAAGCGTGCAACTTTTAAACCGATTAAGGGGCAGTCACGCACATCGTTCTTCCTTATCACGATAGAACACCAGACAACAGTCGTAGTTTGGTAACTCAATCAAAATCGGAACAACGTCGCCCGTCCGCCCCGACGCGGCATGCGGGTTTATTGAATACTGTTATCTAAATTGTGGGTCCTTGATGCCCCCAACAAAGATTAAATTAACAGGTCGACTGCAGGCCGCAGCCGGAGGGTTGAATTTCCCAATTGGTTACCTCGGCTTTAATGCTCCATCGCATACGGTACGATAATCCGCTTGTAGACTTGTAATAGGGCTAATTGAACTATCGTTACGTTATTAGTGGGAATACACGTTCGGGCCGGATTCCGCGTTTCCAAATGTTTATTGGGAAAACAGTATTGATTTATGTAGCGGCCGAATACGAAATGGCACGCATGTTTGCAAGAACAATCAAAACACTGTTACCTAATTAGTTGTTTTTGGTGTATTATCCATAAGTGTATCGAACTGATTGTAAAACATTAAATGAACATAGGGACCAATCCCTATGACAATTCATGTTCAATAACACATGAGTGAAAATGCGCAACTGCTTAACGTACTAGTAAGAACAAGGAAAGCCTGCTTCCTACAAGTACGTTAAGCATTTGGTCTAACGCCTGATCTATCATTGGCCATGATGATTTATCCTCCTATCAGATCAGAGAGAGCACCTGTTTTGCGGTATACACGTGTGGTAGTGTATTTTGATGAAAATGGCCACTTTGCAAATTGGCTACTCTGCAGGGCTATAATCGTGTCGAAAAGGGTAATCCATTCGGACTTCTCGCGCGTTAAATGAAATCTGACATTCGTTTTCGGAAATGGTGACACTTCACGTCGGAAGTGTTACCTCGAAGGCGAACCTTTACGAAACATAACAAATCAAATCGAAGTTTTGAACTAACGAAACAGTCTCGTTTCCATGAAAGGAAGACGTTTACAGGTTTCACACACGCTATGCGCTCTGATGAAACGCGACGCACGTGGACTCGAATCAAATTGTTTTGCTTTTTTTTAAACTTTAGAAACATTGTGAGCATTGCCTGGAAAGAACAAACATCCATCACATACGCGTCGTATTAAATAGTATGCTGCAGTATAAAGGCTAGCTGTAGTGTATTGACAGTGACTAGTCTCAAGCGCAAATGTCACTGAGCGGACAGGCAGTCTGTGTCTGGCCGTCGACCGGTGTGGTTGTGTGATGTTGCGTTGCCGAGTTAGCACTCTCATCTACGTTTCCTACCACCCAAAGAGAGGGAATACAGTACCTAACCTGATGTTAGCGTGCACCGTTTCTAACTTTATCTGGAATACCAAGGGTTCAAAAGAAATAAAGAGTGTACTTACAGCATTACTGTGCGTCTGGTCTGTCTTGAGCTCCTTGTGGTTGGAGAACTGTATGTAGACGGCGCGCCCGCGCAGCTGAGCGACGCAGCCGCCGAAGTACGCCACCATCGCCACCGCCGATATCTCCTCCGCCATTTCGAGGAATGCCTGTGGGACAAAATGGGTGAAAGTCACGTGGTAGTGGGTAGAAAGGTTCAAGGAAAGCTTCGTTATAGGAGACGTGTGGAAGCGAGCCGCTATACAAAACATTCGGCAAAGTATAAAGACGTTCGGAATTCCGATGCGGTATTCGGAATTGAAATTCACATTTGCAAAAAGAATGCTCTATATAAACTGCTGGAGCGCTTTGTATGCAAGTAGAGCATTTTTGTTGTGGACGCGAATATCTTTGCCTTCGAACCACAACATGTGACTCTTGACGCCCCGCGTCTCCTAAAACGAGCCCAAGTTACGTAATTGACTGATATTTTTCAGATTCACTGTTTCACCAGACAATGGACTATTTGCAATGGACCATGCCTTATTTTAAAGCAATATTTAACTTTGTTGCTCTGAAATCCGTTAGTATTATGCCAAGATTGTTATGTTCTAAGCTTGCACTTTGGGTGTGCTATAGCCATTATGCGAGATTTATGATCCATCGATTTATAGGTTCGTAATTCTGGATTGTGCCAATGAAATTTGGATTTTATTCATCTAAATGAATTTATTATTTAAAAATATGTATTTAATACATATTTTTAAATGTCATAACCTACAATAATACCTTTCAGTAAAATGAGTAATTAATACAATATCTCTGACATTTAAACATTTTATGCCCTACTCAACTAACCGCCATATTCCATTGCATTTTCGCCCACCAAACAAAAATAAACTTCATATTTCAGCTCATTAAAAGAAACCTTTTAGCTAGTACTCTAGTTTCAAGTAATACGTATTTCTTTCATATTTCATGCTATTAACTAATTACTAGTAATTGAAATCAAAACTCAAAAAAACGATACGACATCCTCAGTACTCTTTCCAATCGTCAAGAAGGTTGGTCTAGTAACCACAGTCCGCTCTACAAACAGCATGGGGCGGGCGCGGTCCAATTAATCTGCTCCGACCATAGATAAACTTGGTAGTCAAACAACACAGACTAATCCCCTGCATGCAGTCTCCATCATTCTAAACGCGTTATGATTTCAGCGATCATTTCGGGGAATATGCCGGTGCACCGCGCCGCTGACCGCACGCTCCTGCTTTTGGCATTTCAACACGGCTGACCAACGTACAAAATACATCGTTAAAAGCCCGCGTAGTAAGCCGCAGATTAAATAGAATATTTGCCTGGTGTTAATTAAAAAATAAATAGCCGGCCAGGTGGAAACAAGGGGAACTGACGAGCTGTGTGCTGTGCGCGTTTGAAATAAGGACTAGCTGAATTGGTGCAGGATGATAGGCGAATGTGGATTTGAATGCTTGATTATTTCATAAACTAACGGGTGTCAGCGTATTCGTACGCGTGGAAATTATAATAATGGTAAATTATTACTCAATAATTGTCATTATACATGCTTATCATAAATATTCTAAAACTTTTAAAAAATCA
Source organism: Conogethes punctiferalis (assembly GCA_031163375.1). Lineage (NCBI taxonomy): Eukaryota > Metazoa > Arthropoda > Insecta > Lepidoptera > Crambidae > Conogethes > Conogethes punctiferalis. The sequence goes on from CM062084.1 coordinate 13,169,027, forward strand.
TCAGTCAGTTTCGCTAAATCCTCCCAGTATTCTAAGAGATAAGTGTGTAATTCTTGCTCTATTATTGTTTCTTTAACTCCCTAGTAATTTTTTTCGGTATATTCTATGTACCTACGCATACACTTCTATACTATTTTATTATAATGTATTGATTCAATTTTATTTATCGATAATGCTACAGACGAAGAGTTAAAAGGGAATGAATATTTAATCTTATAAAAGTGTCATGAATAAAGGTACTATGTCTGAAGTGAAAGATCTCGAAACTTTATAACATTAGCTTTGGGACAAGAACTTTATTTAACATCAAGTACGTACGTACTTACCTATTGTCTGGGAATGTTGCGAAATTTTGAGATACTCATAAGTTCTTCACTAGATTACGTATTTAGAAGCTTTTACAGATATAAGCTGAAGTTTTAGTATGTGTGGAGGATAAATTTACAAATTCATGACTCAATTCGGCTAATCTCGACATTGATACATAAATGATACTTTAGTTAATATTAGCGCTCATGATGTCTATTCCAAGTTATGAATAGATTTTTTACCGGAGGTCCCAAGATTTTGTGTTGTGTAATATTCCCAATGGACGGAGCGCGTAACGGACGCTAGCCGTGGGTCACCGGATCGATGCGTCACAAATTAATAGAAGCATCCCTGTCACGCGAGGGACGGTCGTAAAATAGTGTCAACGCCTCTTTCACTTTAATCACCGAGAGTGAAGCGATTGTTGGCGCCCACTCACGCCGCTGTTTGCTCACCTCTCGACATATGCCGCCTTTGTAACTGGACCTCGGGGCTTCGGTTACCATCCACTGCGATACTTTCCATCATCCTCTCAGTCAAAGGACCAAAGCCTGCGTCGAGTGTTCGCCCCATCGATATTGATCACTTCCCAACGGATTGCATTAAACTTCTCAGTTACGTCATTTAATTAAACGTACCGCCGTTGCCGCGAAAGAATGGACTCTTCAAATCTTACACGGAGTGAGTAGAAACTTATGAAACTTTTTTCCAGCGCTTTGCACCTTAAGCATGGAGCGCTCTGGGAAAGATACGGAATATTTTATGACAAAAAAGCAAGCAAAGAGACTGTGACCGTTCATAAAAAGGGATTCGACTCGTTTCTAGCGGTAGAAGAGAGATTGTTTTCCTTCACGCCGTGGTATATACGGCGGATGTCATACGGGCTATTTATTAGACGGGATAACATTGTCGCGGCGGACGCGGCCTCCGTACTCCCTTGCCTTAATAGGATTTTCTTTTTATCATTTTATTTCTTGGCTGTAAACTAACTCATTTTTAATTTGTCAGGGGGGAGAATCGTAAATTTCCCATTGCACGTGTCTCGTGGCCGTTTTCAAGTAAGGGGCGCAGTAAAACTGGATGGATCGTCTTATGACGCGTTCGGACGTAGTTGCCGCCGCGATGATGCCACCGGGTTGCTTGATGGATTACTAACTGTGCCGTTCGGTCGTGTTTATAGCGTGACATACGTTTTGATATCGTACTTTGTATGCGTTTGTGTACATGATATTGAGCTGACATAAAGCTAAGTGGGCACTTTACGGAATAGGCGTACAGCTTCAGTGATATGAAAATGATAAAACTGACGGTAATAATAAAATGTTTATATTAATATGTAGATGTAGATTGCATAGAACGCGCCGAAGGTTCTCCTATGCGATGGACCGCCCAGATCAAATCTGAGCGAGCAGTCCTATGCATACTCATGTACCAGAATGTCAGGTAATAGAGACAAATGAAGAGGTTGAGTTGTGAGTGACGTCAGGTAATACAATTACTGCGTGACGACCACGATAGCTCATACAAGAGTGTTATGACTAAGAAGAAGAGCATGTACTAGCAACAGGCGAACGAAATGGGGACAGTATGAATAAATGCGATATTTCCTAACAACAGAACCATGAATGCCACAAGATCCGAAACCACAGCACAAGATATACATCTATATTCGCTCATTCATTGAGCCCTGCCCGACCCGAATTTAATTTTATTTCAGACGCCGACGTTCCCTTAATTTCCGCTAAACATGATTTCAGATGCAATCTCGTGATCGGGGTCATTTTGCGGAGATCTTGTTGGAAATCAAAAAGGAAAAACGTTACAAGAACAAATTATTTAAATTAGGTTACATTTGCGACATTTGATATTCGTCCTATCAAAACATTTGCAATTATTATAAGAAACTCGGTAAATAAAATTGTGATATCATGGTTAGATGAAATTGATTTTATTGCGTACGTTCATATCTGCAGTGATAGTATGTATTGTTTGTGTCTAATTAGTTATATAGCTAGACCAGAAGTTAGAGAACTATGGCGTCTACGTTCAGCCGTGGAAGATCCAAGGCTGTTCATTGATTAAGTAAACTAGAAGAGTATACCTCATACTAACTAAACTACTAAGAAAGGCATTTCGCTAAAAATAGCTAAAATCAATAAAATAGTTTATCATTAGCCTGCAACATCCACTGCTGGACATAAACATGACAATTGTCATTTTAGAGGCTAAGCTTTAGTAACCACGCTTGGCAGGTGGTTTGGTAACCGACGTAGCTTTTATTGCTACTGCCCGTTTCCTGTATTTCCTTAGTCATCTTCTAGGACACCTTAGATTAGATGGAGTGGTCCTATTCTAAGCCACACGGACAACCGTTACTGACGGTAACAGAATCCCAATGTAAACTACCTGTACAAACTGTATGTACCCTCATTAAACAAATGCGGCGGCGGTATGTAAACGGCCTCAGCACAATAGCCGCTAGCGCCGGAAGCACGACAAGTGGACGGGCCTCGGCCGCAAATAGGCCGACTATTGTGCCGGCCGCAGCTGCAGCCTACTTGTCTACGTTTATTTTACTTGTAATGCTGGCCGGTATAGCGAAATCAGGTTACTGGAACCCGCGATGATTTTTGATGAAAATAGTTTAAATTCAGATTTAAATGAGTACAAAACAAGTAAACATGTGGTAAAAGCTGCAAAGTTGGTGAAAATGAACATAACGAAATATAAAAAAGGGTTAATACAAGAATTATGCAACAAACGAAACGTCAAGCAGCTTCCTTTAATTTAGGTTTTAAGCCTTTGACCGCCGTGAAACCAGGCACAGAAAAAATATTGTTTAGTTGACAGTTAACGTGTCTTATTATTTATTATAACCATTTTCTTGTTGATACATCGGAAGTTCAATCAGCCACGACCCGACTGAAACAAACATTCTCATCTTGCATCGGCCTACAATGGCGGCGGCAAAATAAGCGGCCGACAAGTAGGCCGCGCGGCCGCAGCACAATAGTCGGCGGCCTATTTGCGGCCGAGCCGCCACTTGTTGTGCTTCCGGCGCGAGCGCGCCCATTGTACCGGCCGCTTACACGCCTCGGCTCGTTTACTAAATAAATTGACCTGGCACAAGTTAGATAATGTGTTTTGATTAACATGTCACCTGGGGTCAAAAATAGAAATGTTATAATTTTGCTTCTTTTTTTGACTTTGAATTTGAAGCTCAATCATTGGGAAAACTAAGTCCGATAAATTTCGATGGCTCGGATATCTAGAGAGGATGGAGCGGGATCGTAAGGTGAAGCGTATGTGGGACGGTTCTCCGTCCCTGGTACCGCTGGGTGGATGAAGTCGCGAAGGATTCGCGTGAGCTCCGTCCTGGCGGGAAGTTGCACAGGACAGACCCATGTAATTGACTAAGTACCTATATAACATACCTACATTAAAATGTAATATCAATTTCACGTTCATAGGCTATGCCCAATTGGGCAACATGATGTACTGGAATAATTGTAATTCACACCTTGTAAACATTCATGAAAGGCAATAAACGATTTGATTTGATTTGATTTGATAGACAGACAGATGGAAGCTTTTATTATCGGAGGCCGAGACTCAGTTCGGGACGTTGCGCCAATCTAGTTAGTTCTGTTTTTGATATGTAAGAAGTTGAAAACTAATTAGGCTGTACATTGAAATTCTTGGTCGGTTCATAGAAATAAAGATTTATCTTGCAGATGTATGACAAAGATATAAAACAGGGCGCAGCAGACTGATTGCGCTTATGCTCAGACATGTGCTTTATAGTCAAAGTTCAGCAAAAATCACTCATTTTTATTTAATTACTAAAAATTCATGTTATTAATATGTGTCTATATTTCCGAGCCAACATTACAAAGGTAATCCCCGAAATTTACTTAGTTAAAAACGTTTAGGATGTAACAAAAAGGGATTATTTATTTAAAAATGCACTTTTTACCCATGATCTGAACTAAAAGCTTTGCAAAATCAATCTACAGTGAATATAGGTTTCAAAATGTCGAGTTACAATTTAAAATATTATTTTACACGAGTATCTACCATCTAAGGGTTCAAGTTTACTGAAGCGAAGCTGAATGCACTCGCGCCCTTATTGCTGTTTGCTTAGCTGAACAGACCGGTTCAAGGAAAATATTGCTTTACCTAGATGACTTCGGTTCCAGTTTGCTTAACGTAGATATACAAATAACTTAATCCTTTTAATTTCAATATCTTAACTCTACTGAACTTGATATTACAATGACAACACTATGGTAGATAAAATTGATATTGAAGACGCTTCTATAAAATAATTAAACTAAAAGTGACATCTAAGAAAGAAGATGCATAGTGGTTATACTCGTAGAAGCTTCTTTTTCTAACGTTAATTGATTGAGTGAAAAGTGAGAAGTAACCAGTCAGTCCTATCTGTGAATTAAAATTGAGGCTAAAGCTGCGTAGCAACTTACACAATAAAAAGCCTGTAAAGACAACTTTTAAAAGTGATACCATACTCGTATAAAAATTAAGTAAGTTAATTCGGAAAACTGTGGCTTTCAAATGGCGAAATAATACGAAAATCAGCCCTGTAGTTTCGGAGCCCATCCAATACAAATAGATAAACAATTTTTCCTTTTTATCTATTAAATCCCTATAAGACTGCTTTTACCCATTTAAAAGCATAGCAAGTGCAATATTTGTAACTAATACTGTATGTAGGTACCTATTATTACCTTACGGATTAATAATTTGAATTCGCATACAGAGCTTTGTAAACTTTCTAAGGGTACTTTAAAATTGGATAAACTACATACAAATTTGAAATCGACATGAACATCGAACATTTACAATGTATGGATGTATGCTTACCTGATTTTTGCCTTTGAGCACCAGCACGTTAGTGACTCTTCCGAAGGGTAGGCCAAGCTGTATGACTTCCGCCTCTGTCGTTTCATTGGGTATGTTCCGTATGTGGATAACGCGGGACGGTTTGCCCACATTCTGTTCCAGTTTCACCTGTCAACAAAACAATATGGTTATTAAATTAATTTCATTCAAAGTAGGCCCGCATTGCCGTGGAGGAGCAATACAGTGTGGGACGATGATTTGAGAAAGAGGGACGGTCGAAGATCAGGATGGTTGGCGTTTTTTGGAGGAGGTCCACGTTCAGCAGTGGACGGCGATAGGCTGTCATTCATTAATTGAGTCTTCTACACTTAAACGAAAGCAACCCGGACAGACGGTTGCTTTCGCTTAAGTGTAGAAGACACATCGCCGTTATTTAGAATACTATTCACAATTTTCTTCAGGTTGTCTTTATTCTTTCTACCAAATATATTAGGCATGACAAACAGGATACCAACAAATCGGCTGCTGGTGAGGTGCTTAAGAAACATAAAAGATGGAAAATTAAAGCAATGTTGATAACATTTTATAATGTTTTAAGTATTATAGTAGATACCTACACAGTTAGCCACAGAGACTGAAGTTTATTGGAAATCCACTTATCGATAACGACATTAACTCACGACAAATGCGGATTACGATACATAACCCTTTTATATAAACTTAAAATAAGAATAAATAAAACCAAGAACTAATTAATAAATAAACTTCAAACGAGAACTTAAATTAGATTGATGGTACCATTAAGTTGAGATAACATTAGATTTGAATAGATACCAATTGATGATGTTATAATAGTCAATAAAACCTTCACCATTAAAACGAGCCTTTGAAACTTTTCCATCAAAGTTACCAAAACATATACGTTGACATTGGTTTATTAAACTTAAACAAACCTAATTACTTTACTAATAAATTCGTTCAAAGTTTAAAAGAAAAACACAATATAAGGCGTAATGACTGACGCAGTGAGATCGTAGAACCTGTTTCAACTTCAATGTTGTTTACAAGCCCTAAAACTTTTTATCTTCCAAGTTTATCTCTTAACTTGAAAGAATCTTTAGACGAAACATACCTTATTTTGTTCGGTTCGTCTTTGAAGGACAGATGCAGCCAAGTACGATAAAATCATATTAATATACTGTAAAAGCGTAACGATTCTACTTCGTAACTGCATAGGATTGGCAAACTGTATCACTATTCCGTAAACAAATTCCGCTCATTTTCATCTCGAAAATAAAAAATGTTTTAATAGCAAATTCCGGCGAACTGCAATTCTAGTTTTCGCAAAATTCGTGCGGCCTTCATCTGGCCGGGTCACGGCTGTTTCCCGGTTGCATTTTAGCTCCGCTCGTGTTTAACTAATTCCCACCATCAGTGTGCACCATCAATTAATGGAGGACGGCAACCCAGGCGCGTCTAAACGGCGCGCAAATGACCGTTCTAATATACATAAATAAACCTAGCATTGTTCGCGAGGAAGAGCCGCTCGGATAATTGAAAAGTCGATGTAGTATAATTGTCGAGGCTTATCGGGGCAACCCCGATGTGGGTGCTATTGTTCCCCGGAGAGCCTTTTGATTACGGCGGCGGGGCCGAAACGAGCCCGAATATATTGTAGCTTTGTATGACACTCCACTTTCCATTCAGGTGAAAAGAGCAACCTGCGCGATGACATTTTTGCTTGGATGACTTGTCGAATGAATCGGTTGTCATATTTCAACGATTCGGGATAACTGGGGCTTGTTCGTGCGTATAGAACTCTTGGTTGGACGTATTTTCGAAATAAATTCTACGTATCCGTTGAAATACTTCTATAAAAGGTTAAATACAAACGTGTATACTTGAGTAATAAGTAAATGGACCAAGTTTTAAGGCAACATTAAAAGCTTCTAACTACCTGTCTAATGGTACGTTTAATTCGGTTTTATTGGATATTGGCTTCTAAATGAAGCAGTAAGTTGTTACAATGTCAGAATAAAACTCTGCCAGCTTCAACTTGAGTAAGTTGAACAAGATTTGGGAGTTGCGGGACTATCTATCCCCCTTTTTTACGTTCTTTGGCGGGCGGCGAAGCGTGGAGGTGTAACAAATGAGTCTAATGCCTATTAGTTCGACCTTGTTAAGTTCAGACAAAGTGAGCTGCCGCCTCGGCAAAAGTATGGGGACGACTTGTGCTAGTTCGTAAACTGTTCTCATACAGACATCTTAATCTTTAACAACTCTTAATTAGGTGGATTTTAGTTCGTTTTATTTAAAATAGCAGCGGATTAAAACATAGTCTGTTTTAGGATTTCTTTTATAAAGATTTATGACGATATTTTTCCTTAACCAAAAACAATATTTTCGTGTATTTCAATATTGTCTCTTCTTAATGAAGTATGAGTAAGTTCGGAAAAAGGATATGTTATTAGTGAATACAAACTATAGTAAGGTACACAAATATTAACATTTTTGGATTATTCTAACCCTGTTACAATCGATATCAAAAGAGTCAAATCTCCGTGAGTAAACACATAAAAACATTTTTTTCCACATCCGAGGAAAGGAGGAATAAATCTTGGAGCACGCTCGTTCACCTCGAGGGTACATTTCGGTATTTTCTCTCCCAGCTAAAGAAAACAACTGGTACGTAAAACGTAAAGAAGGACATTACTTTCGCTGGGTCAGAAAATCTGCGAGGAGCGATTTCCACATCAGACATTTTAAATCATCCGCTCCGTCTCACATTTCATCCATAAATATTAAATCTTGGCTTGGTTGCTGGGATAGAAAAAAGAGATATCGTGTGACGTTTTCCTGCGAGGATTTCCCGGAATCGGTCAATTTTCCCTGTGATCGCGTCGGCTGTGTTTATTGAAACACTATTTCTCAGTTCGCCGGCTCCGCGCGTCGTCATTAACTATATCATCCGCCGACACTCGTAATGACCTCAGATTTGTGTCTCGTACGCCGAAGCGTTAGTCATACACTCCATGAATCTTAGAGCGTACTTTTTCTTTAGCATTTTGGTATTATTAGACACAAATTAGATGTCAAGCCCGAGGTTATTGGTACTTATCTTAATAAACCAGTAATCTCTAATATTAAAAAGTATTTGATACTATTAAGTTAAAAAACAGATGTAACCTTTTGTTTCAAGTAGTTATTTATGGATATAATCTTTATAGCAAGTAATATCATTGCGCAGTTTCAAATGGAATCAAACAATGCCATAGACACGTGTCTTGCATCTAAGAATAGATTACATCAGAGATGAAGCTCCGTGCAAACATCTTGACGGAACAGTACCACGGACACGTTGTTTAGTAATCCGGTTGTCCAGGGCGTACGAGACACCTACTCCCGGGGTGGGCTTAGGCCCTCTCACGACCTCTCAAGGTAACACGAGAACTTGACGATGCAAAGTATTCGTGGGTAAGGAAGGTCTTTGATAGCGTGACACTCGAAAATAGCCATTGACACTGAATTTGGGCTCGCATGTTTTGAAGAGTCAAATTGATTATGAATTGGGGACGAGGGTCTGAGGATCGTATGATAGGACAAATTGTGTTATTATTTAAATAAAAATAGCTCTTGTTCAGCCTCAATAAATGATAGCTTTACAGTTTAGAATAGTGTTAAATATAGTCATCATAGCCTTTTTAATTTTTTTCTGGTTTCAAAATTGACGGAATTTTCTCGTTAAGCGTGAAATTAAGCATCCATATCCCAGGTATGCTATATGATAGGATGAAAACGGCCAATAGGGCGCAGTTTTTTGGGTTAAATGACTACGATTGCCAGGACTACATGGCCCTAGGTGGGAGAAGATTATTCCACGATCGGGAACTCAGAATTGAGGGAAGAAGAAATTATTTCCTCGTAAAACGTAATTAACATTTTCCTGCTAATTTTAAACGCCATTTCACCTAACGACAGCGGACCTTTTACAGGAATAGATCAGATATGATGCTCTCGGCAAACATCTTGACAAAACACAAAGCCAACCGAGGCGACATGTAATCCGCTTTTGTGGGGCCAGGTCAGAAGGCGCGCGTCCGCCCCGTAGGTTTACGCCCATAATAGGTATATTTGCTAAGTATATAACGTCACTTTTTAATATTATTATTGCTGGTGTTAATCCTTTTTAGTGGGATGTAAAGGAGCGGCCTATCATGTTTTCGCTCTAAGCCAACGGTGACGGCCCATGGTGCATCCTGCCGAATACAAACGAGGTGCTAGCACAACTGGTGGCGGACAGATGACGAGCAGCAGCGTCATTGGAGCGAGGAGTCACCACCTGCGATCGCCAACCCGCCCAGGGTGGCGATTATGGTTATATCCTCCAGATGTTTGCCCTAAGTGGCGAACAACTGGAGAGGCCTGTATCCAGCAGTGGACTGCAATAGGCTAATGATGAAGCCTTTTTAGTACGACCCAGTTCATAAAAGATATACGTCGATGTCCCAATTAGGCATGCCAATCAATACGGATATTAGAATAAACTGCTAGTTAGCAGAAATGGTATACAATACGAATTTCAAAGGCGACGAAATTGTGGGGTGTAATGTCTAAGTAATACGAATTTAAGTTATTGGTTTACTCGGTCGCGAAGGCAACTGATCTATTGAAGATATCTAGTATTCTGCGTCTTTTATTTCTGTGAATTATGGCAAATTATACATAATAAAAATACTTATTAAAAGCTAGTACAGTTTACTTTAATTAATGTAAATACCTATACGTTTCTTGTAATTCTCGGAATCATTAATCATTTTAATAGAAAGTAATCAGATTAATTCATAATTTACCGCGTACAAAGGGCAGTGTCCTTTCTTGGAAAGAGTACATGCTCTTTGGTAGTTACATATTTCTTCATGTTAGGCCGGAGTACATTGTCAAGAAAGTGGTAGGTGGGATAAAGGGGATAGACATTGACAGAGCGAATTCGTTGTATATATGGACATGACCACGTAACGGGTCCGTTATATCAGTACAAGTCGGAGCAGCTTATTTACGAAATACAATATATCGTACAATATACGTAGGGGTAACATTAACGTATCAGTTTCCTGGATATAGCGCAACGGATATACTCGTAGTATAGGCTTTGAATTTCATACGTCAATTAAAACGCCAAACCATATTACTATTACGAGGGTTCTGTTGAAATTGATCGATAACGATATCTATTTTAGTGGATGTGTTCTTAAAAACGAAACCATGAGAGAATTCTAAAAAAAACATTAAATGGTACTGGGTAAAATTAAATCACCAATTATTAAGTCATTGTGATTAAGCTCTTTCCAAAGTATGTAGGTGAATTAGTACATACGTCGTATATTACGCAATGTAATGTAGAAATTGTCCTCATTTCCCATACCGTAATTACTGTTCAATTAGATATCTTTTTAATCGAACGAAATCAACCAATTTTCCGAGCATGACATTTTTAATTAAATTGTGCTTTTAAACTTTCAATTGATTGAAATCCTTGCAGTAATAACAATTGAGGTTTAGTGGAGCGTCGCTGGTAGTAACCAGATGAAAGTTTGTCGAGCCAAGGAGCAAGGAGTGAGAGTCTAGCGGATAAAGTGTGTTCACTATTTATAAGATGCTTTGCCGCTATGCCAGTAGCCGGTTCTTATACTGAACAAGTTAAACATTTCTTTTACAGCGCTTGAAACGTCATGTTGTTCTTTGGTGCAATGTTTTAACTTGCATCCTTATCTTATGGTAAGGAACTAAAATTGTCCTTGTTTTTGAGTAACATATATGTATACATTCAAGCGATAAGACCGCCTAATTGTACAACTAATAATATGTCTATTATACTTAATTTTAACTACGTCAATTTGTATTGTGTGCAATAAAGTTGACCTATCATATTTTTATTTCTATTAAGGATGGTAAGTGATTAACACACATACACAAACATTCGCGATTACTGTTCAACTACCACTACTCATTGCATCTGCAACTATGTGTCATTTTAATTTAGTTAAAATGTAACTCTAACGAACGAGGTGAAGACAATTTCTAGACTCTCGAAAATCGTAAACGACAGGTTTTTTAAGTAAGTTTAAGTTAACAAAATTTGCACTACGAGTATGTTATCATGGATCTGTACATCAGATACATAATGCAGTCGAAATTAAGTCGGTCTCTGTTTAAGTCCTTTATTAGGCAAAAAGTAGTCAGTATGCTGCGTTATTATAAAAAAAAAAGCGACGGAAAGCTACTACGCTGTGCTATTTATAAAAAGAAATGCTTTTCAACAATACTTGGACATTTGGCCGTACTCAAGGTCCTTACCAAAATATAATCCATGGAACTAATCAACTACTGCATAATGGAAGTAACTAATGCTTTCTCTAGGACTTACTATTGCAACATTAAATAAATAATTTAATAAATAACCCAAAACATGCCACGCTGGGCCACACATCGCCATGGGCATTTAGCCCCAAACTAAGCCGAAGCTTGTACTATGGGTGCTAGACAACTAATAAACTTACTTAGATCCTTTTTTTTTGTAATTAAATACAATACAAATTATTCTACATAGTAAACACCCAGACCAATACAAATGGACATGTTTAAATAAAATAAAATATCGCATTTATGGTTGAGCTGTGATACAACAGTGAGAGCAATAAACGTTCATATTCTAAGAAATTCCCATTAAGAGCCTCGTATTCCTGGAAATACAATACGGATGATGACAAGGTATGAAAATGAAGAAAATAATTAGTCCGTCTCTTAGATAATAAAAAAATATAAGACCCGTATTTTTTGTTTTGTCGAAATAACAAGAAAATACTTAGATATAGCGCATTAAAGTTACGGAGTGGGGGCTAACTACGTCACGTTAGAGTATATTTTGTACTATAACGTGACGTCATGTGACATTTAAAATCAATGTATCTTCGTAAGTTTTTGAACAAGAGGCAAAATAAAAAATACGTATCCAATATTTTTCATTAATCTATCTGATGGACATTAAATTATTTTTTAGTCGTCATCCCAATTGTTTGTTGTTCAGATCAAACTCGAAGAGTTGCATCGGCTGTTAAAATTTCAAGTGCATTACTATACCAGGAATTGCTGAAACCCGATCCGTTGGAACTTTTAATTGGCAATCCCGTTGAATATCGTTAATAAATTGCCGACCATCATTGATACTATTTGGAACTTGCTCAAGGGGTTGTTCCGAGCTTTATAGAATTTCTAAGACTTGTTTGTAGTTCAATGGACGGTTGCATTTCGAGTGCATTTGTATTTCAATAAGGCGAGTTATTTAAGTCTTCACTAAAGTCTAAAAGGTTTTTATAGGTTTTGATACAAAAATAATAATTAGTCTGTATGGTTTTCGAATTTAGATTAGCACCATCCCAACTTAACCTGTTTAAGGAAATATCAGGAAGCAAGAAGCAGCGTTTACTTGGGTACAAATAAGACCTACTGCGGTCACCAACCCGCCTGCCAAGCGTGTGGACTAAGGATAATATAATCTTCTCAAATGACAATTCTCTTCAGGGAAGACCTATGTCCAGCAGTGGACGTTTGCAGGCCGATGATGATGAATAAGTTACCTAGTTTGCTATATTAGTACCCATTTTTATCTTCCAATTAAAATTTAAAACCTTGTAATTTTGTTGCTCCGCAACATTGCCGCTTATTTAATTTCGTCTTGTTGTATCAATGAGTGTGTTTTTAGCGAAGTTGCAAAGCGATTCAGCCCAAGTGGGGCCACTATTAAAAGTTTTCCGGGCACAAAGTCGCCCGGGGTCCCCATTCTTATGCATGAATGAATTAACGCCGGAGTGCGGGCGGCGAGGCGGCCACGCTAGTCCTACATTACTCACTACAATTAGCTCCCGTCTTATTATGCGGCGCCTGATCGGCTGTTCTGTCAGCGGGGGAAAACTTTGCTGGTATACAAGTTCGGAGTCTTTTTAATTAGTTAAAAAAATACGTGTCGTGCAATAAGTGAAAGAAGGCGTTGATCGCCTTCTTTGTTTCCTTTTTTCCAAGTCCTAGGGTGGTTTTTTGGAAATTGGCCATCTAAGAGAGTGAAATTAAATATGTCACCTAAAACCATGGAAAGAACACTATAAATAATAATGAGGGCTTTCTGAAAAAATAAATCCATTAGATGTCAACAGATACCGAGCAGGCTCAACTCTGAAACGTGATGGGTTTGATACGGTGATGACGTCTAAATAGAAACTGACCAATCACATGATGGCTGGGTTCAGCTATCATGTTACACTCATGTCCGATATTGGAATGTCCAGAATACCCTCATTGGCGGACTTGTAAACTGTCATTTTAAACACTTTTACATATTTAGACCGTATAATCATCATAATTAAAAAAAAATGGACAGCAAATGAGAATAAAACAATTCATTAGACGCAATACCTAATTGCATAATACAACAGACGACTAAATAACGACGGACATACAGTACAGGTACTAAAACTCCAACTCCCGCTCGCCAAAACAATGTTCTAAATCACTTGTTTCATAAGTTTTTGTTTGTATAGGTCGTTCCGTGTGCTCGTGGTGGAAAATCGTAAAATAAGATAGCCAAATGGTTTTAGTGCCCCTAAAACTAGCAGTAAAATAGTAAGTGCCCGGGCAATGAATATCTTTATGGCATCATTTGATTGATTACCGAATTCTCTGGGAAGAGAATCGATAAATTCGTCTCTGGTCGCTTCATTGTTGATGTTAGGGAGATAGTTGTGAATTGTTTAGTGAGCCACTACTTTGTTACGTTTAGTGCCACAGTTTAGTGAATATGATTAAGATTGTTGCAAATTAAATAACCAACAGTGTTTCGTGCGTGCAATGTGGTACAAATCGAAACTTAAGCACTTTCGCAAAGTTTATTAATAGCATTATTTAATTTAAATAGAAATAAATGTTGTTACTGTGCCGAATCAAAGCAAAAACATTCGCAACTCTATAAATACTAAGGTACGTGCCGTATCGTCGTGAATCCGTGCTGTATCCCAAGTGTCCGACAGAAGATTTTAGCAAAGAAATAGTAGATGTCCTTCACGAATTCATTTCCATATAAAACAACAAGAAAGGTTTACAACACACGTGGCTATGTTTAATGCAACTTCATAAAATCGCAGTAAGCCACGAAGCACCCTTCGGGTCCCCGAAACGCGCAAGATTTACTCTCGTCCCCCTAAAAAAAGTATTTAATGAGATTACGCCGATGAATAAATAAAAACCGGCCAAGTGCGAGTCGGGCTCGCGCACAAAGGGTTCCGTAGCAGCAAATATAATAAACTTAACCAAAATTACAGTTAAATCAACCTATCTCAAAAACTATAAGAGATACTTTGATCAAACCAAAAATCGTTGAAAGAGTTAATTAGCATGCATCACCTCTATTTTTTTTAGAATTTTATACCCCGTAGTTATAAAAATAGAGGGGGGGGGACATACTTTTTACGACTTTGAGAGCTGATATCTCAAAAACCGTTCACTTTAAGAAAAATGTTTTTTAGAAAACTTTATATCATTTTAAAAGACCTTTCCATTGATACCCCACACGGGTATGTACATCGAAAAAAAAATTTTCATCCCTCAGTTACATGTATGGGGGGCCCCACCCCCAATTCTTTTTTTTACTATTTAGTGTCATAATTTTGTAGCGGTTCATACAACACATATTCCCATCAAATTTCATCACTGTAGTACTTATAGTTTCCGAGTAAATCGGCTGTGACAGACGGACAGACGGACAGACGGACAGACGGACAGACGGACATGACGAAACTATAAGGGTTCCGTTTTTGCCATTTTGGCTACGGAACCCTAAAAAAGACACGATTCCCTCCGTTGTACAAACAACAGCCAACCTGTACGCAGTCGTAACTCCAGATGAGCTCGTAAATGGTTAATAGTGGTAAATGTAGGCCCCTGCGGCAGCATCTTCAGATTTGATTGATCTTCACGAAGGAGGCCTCTCTACGTTTTTACAGGCCGACGTCGGAAAATGAGGGGAAAAAAACGGGGAACATAATTAATTACTTTATTTGGACATTAATGACCCGGTCAAAGAGGACGAGGGTTGATTAGTGTGTTTTCTGCAGACGTGCTTTGTCCGATATGGTATTGGTTAAGTGAAAACATTCCATTATTGGAGTTTTTTGGAGCTTGTCATCAGATTGTTGTGCAAATTGAGGAACAGTCGTCATTCTGCGGTTCAGTAACGATTGAAATTAGAGGGGGAATTGGTGACCGTTTACTGACATTTATCTAGAGTACATCTGTGCTTTGGTTGACATGTTGAGCTTCTAGTAACGTCGTTAAATGTCCGTGGTCAAGTCTTTTTATATTGTCTCGGCATAGTGGCTCCCCTCGCCTGATGGAAAGCTGAAAAGGAAGCCCAAGTCGCTCTAGCCACGGGCGGGAAACCTCAGTTTCCAGTCAGTCACCACAGCCATGCCGGCCCAAAAGATGCCTCTTCACGTTTCGTTTAAAGGATCCTATACTATAAGAAGGCAGAAACACATGAGCTGACAGAGAATTCCATTTTTTGATGGTACGACACAAAAAGGAGTTACTACCAAACTTTTTGGTACGCGAAGGAATATTTTCCATCGTGAAACGGTGGCACCGCATGCCCGCTCGCGTGGTCCTATATTGTAAAAGTGATGGAGCCTCAAAGCTGGATGGATGGTGGAGATGGTGGTCCCCATTAAGGATGGTGACTTGCTTCGATTGAAACGACGACTGCGCCGCCAGTGTAATTCAAATTGTACAATCCAATGCCATTAACGAATTTAAATTTAACACCCATCTGTATACTTATGTTAACAGGAAATGGTAAAATTCGCCGCAAGATAAGTTCGTCCCATAAAACATTTTACAAAAACAGTTGTTCAGTGTTTTCCTTCAATATTTTCACAGCACGAGGTGTTCGGGCAACAACACAAAGAGAGGACATAAAAAAATACTTTTTAAAACGAGTCGCCATTCCGCCGATGGGTTCCAAATGAATATTCAGAGCGACAAAGAAGAAAGGGGTGTCGCAAAAAAAGGCACTGCCTAAAATTTCGCAATGAAAAAAGGCGGCGCAATCGCAAAACCATAAAATAGCAAATAAATAAGCTACGCAGGGACACGTCCCTATTTAATTATGAATTAAGGCCAGCCTGTAACGAGATCACAATGTAATTAAGATTACTGCGGTGTTTTTTCCTGGGAGCCCTAACAAGTGAGAGTAAATGGTCGACAAAACAAGGCGAAACTAACGGGGCTACCTTGTTTTGCGCGGAAGATGGGGGCGAGCTTTTTACGCGCTCCTCCACGTTTCAGAATTAATTCGAATGTAACTAACGCAAACTTTACTGTTTGAGGTAACATTGTATGTACTATTTCAGTTAGTATGTTGACTAATTTTACAACTGTAATTTGACAACTAAAATAGACTGCGGTCGAGTAATGAAGTTGTATTTTAAGCAATACAAGCACTCAAAATAATATTCGAGTGGCACTTTCATTATTATTACTATGTAGAGGAGCTTTTTATCCGTTTTCTTAATAGCTGTGACATAATGACCGGTGACAGCGGCAAAATAAACTGCCTGCAGGAGAGAATAAGAAAATGGTTCCTTTTCGACGGGGCGCTTCATTTCTATTTAATTTACGTAAATGATATACAAGGACGCGGTTTCTATAGGAAATAGTATTACGGCCCTTTTGTATACGTGCTCCGAGATGACTTGTCAAGGTTAAGGGACAGAATAATTCGTAAAATAACAATGAGCGATAATGGTGTGGGTGTTTTTATTCGGCTGTTAACTATGAACGGAATTTTCTGAAGTAATTAAATTAAAAAGAATTTTCATAGATTATGTTTGGCATTTGGTTATGCAGTGCGTCATGATAATTACCAGCAAGATGACGTAGATTTCTGAACGTTCTTATGGACTTCTATATGGATCGGTTTTATGCGGTAGGCATCCAACGGTTCTTCTTACTCTAATCCGGTTGTTGGTCTATTTTATGGCAGACTGTCCCATGGATTTCATAATAATGTATTAGATACCAAAATATATCAACAAACTACAAAACATGTTTCCACCCGGAACAAAGTGTAAGTCAGATTGGGATGGGAACCCACGATCCCGGCTTTGTAATCAGAGTGACTACCAAATGCATCAACGGGGTCAATAGGGTCGTTTATAGTCGCAATATATTCGAAAATACCTATTTACTACAATTGGGCTCAAAATATCGAGGCACTATAGTTGCTAAAGTTACTTACTAACCGTGATACGAGTATAAAGCTATATTAAATATATGACCTACCAAAAATTAATTAATGACATTGCTCGAATTACACATCTCATCTCCGATACACTTCAATGAAACAATACCATTGCTAAATCTTTGTTAGCTCCGCGCTGCGCCGCTTATATGGAACCGCACCCTAAAAGCGTCTCAAATGACTTGACTGACAGCCAACTAAACACTTCGAATAAATTGACCACAAAGCAACCAACATCTTATTTGTAGCATAAGTCTGACCGTGTTGTTGCGATAAGCAGCGTTTGCGGGCTGCAAGTATGATACGGCATTGTACTTCAAGTTTTTAATGGATGATGCAATCCATTTGGCGGTCGGGTACCGGCAGGGCTCCACAAACAAAGAGCCTGTTTGTGCGCCGCGAACAAAGTGTGCCGTAAAACGGCGCCCCGTATTTATGTAAATACGCGATGAAACAACTGTGCAACGGGCACACCCAAAACTGTGACCTTGTTTATTTTTTTACAACTGCTCCTTCTATGTTGATTGTACCCTATTTTGTCGGGTGCAAAACGAGGATAGACGTTCTGTGCATGCTCACGGCACTGATTCGAGTTGCGATGAAAAAAGGCGCCGTAGAATTGTACGGACATACCCCGTAAATAAAGGGAGCCGGCCCATTTTGTTGTGTTGCTTGGTTTATGTGTTGTTTGCGAAGAAAACTGTAAATGTCTCTAGAATGCTGGAAAATTTGCAAAACGATACCAAATAGCGGTAGGATTCTTTCTATCTACCATTTTATTTAAAGGCTCTATGTACAGTCAGTATGAGTATGAGTGACCTGCTCAAATAAACACATGTAAAACAGATAAAAATATCTTCACACCTTCATAATTATACTTCCTTTTGTCAATTTTTTGATTGGTGATTTTGTTCAAATCAAATCAATATGAAACATTCGGTGTAGATATTTTTAGTAGCTTCCCTACTTGCTGCACTAGCTAATAGTTAGTAGTCGACAATAGCTTACAATTAAGGCAATACATAATAGCTGGAGCAACTGACCTCATACCGTACGACTTATAAACGACACAAAGACTTTAAGGGAGATTTTACTTTAAAAAGTCTATTATTCTACTATGAATACAAAGACTCAGACATTCAGGGTCATACGTATGTACGGCTTTTATCTTGAAGGAGAAGAGAAAATAATAATACGTTTTTGTCAATGTTTATTAATCTAAAAGAGATTGTCACGGCCACGTGTATAAAAGTTTTAATGATTACGCGAATATCCTTTTCATTAACACGACCCTTTCCTTCCCAGCTCTATTATTATAATACTGATTTTCCTTACTGCTAATACAATAATCTATTCAATGAACCACGACTTAATAAATATATAACACCTCCCCTTCCTTGGTTCAATACCGAAATAGGTATATTATCTTGTGAATGCTCATAATGCTAAATTGGTGATTATACTATTGTATGTGATCTCTTGACTTTAATGAGCTACGTCAAATGTACATTGAAACATTTAGCTATTATAAGGATGGATTGTAGCCAAACATTACAGATTATAATTGTATCTTTTTAGGATTAAAACTGAGAATATGAAAATATTATTTCAATGCAAACACTCTAATTAGGGTTAAAGTATTTTTGTTAGGTTACTGACTGATGTTCTAATATTATTTACAAGTTAGTACCGTTATTTAAATATTTTATTAAAATACAAGCTACTACTAGTGTGCCCACGACTTCGTCCGCGTGAATCCCCTATTTTATCCCCTTGGGGGTAGAATTTATCAAAATCCTTTCTTAGCGGATGCCTACGTCATAACATCTACCTGCATGTCCAGCCCGGTCCGTTCAGAGGTTTGGGCTGTGCGTTGATAGATCACTATGTCATTCGCGCGATCACTATGTCACACATTGTGCGCGGGCACAGCTAGTCTATCTATATAAGTACAGTTACTTATATAGATAAACTAGCTGTGCCCGCGGCTTCACCCGCGTTCATGTAGGTGTGTCACAGAAGTGTTTCGTTATGCAATAAAACCAAATTTCATCAAAATTGGTTGAGAGGTTTAAACGTATTTATAATATTAGTACGGATAAGAAAACTTTACGCTTGTTTACAAGAGTAAGATCAATATACGTAACCTAGATTCCTCTAAATTCAATCTACTGCAGGTAAATTTATTGACAAGAGAAAGGTAAGATGTTGACCTTTCCAAAAAAACTTATTGGATTCATTTGGTGAAAATTATCAATTCCCTTTTGATTCAATATATTATGTAAAAATCCATCTGATATCGCAGGGGTAGAGATTAATAAAAATTTAGCCCTCAGTCCTCGGGGAAGCCCTTTATGGCACGTTGGCTTTTTATGAGGGGCCTTTTATTTTAATACTCATTTCGGTTTCGCGATTCCATCGTTTTATCTCGATTAATCGTTATTCGGTTAATTACGCAACCGAGGAAGAGTGGTTTTCGAGACGGGAAAAATTAAAAACCGCGCCGATAAATTAATTGATGATGGAAGTAATTAAAGGTGGAAATGTTTATGAAATATGGCTCTAATTGATAAATAAATATATGTAAGTGGCTTGCTGCCTTCTTGAAACGTTCCCGTGAATACACTTAAGCGAAGAATACAAAATACTGCAAAAGTTATAATTGTAAATAATAAAAATAAGTTAGAATAAAAACAATCGATCCAATTGATTTTTAACCCCTGGAAGCAAAAAGAGGTTTGTTAAAAAGAAATAAAGATAGTTTCACGTATTTGTGTCTCTGCCTGATTTTGATAAACTGACATTTTATCAAATCCCTGAATCAATAACAACAGGATTACCTCTGCAAGTATATTACGCAATTTGATACATACCAGCATTTGCACCTTAATCCTATAGTAATGAATTAAAATATCAAAGCCAGGTTTATTTCGACCGCGACAACTACAATAAGCTAAAATATTAATATCGCAATTGCACAAATGACCTAATTAATCACAATTCACTCTTCAGAGTTCATTGTTTGCATGCATTTGTGTTTGAATTACGCAATCGCGGCTAATTAATTATGTTAGATTAATAATGTTCCTGCAAATTGTGTCGTGTATAAGCTTAATCTGAATGGATCTGTGTGTGTTAGGTGTGACCAGACGTTATGAAAATATTTTGACATACTTATTTTATTGCGAACGATTAAATAAGTAAATATCGGACATGTTCCGATCCCAAAGTAAGTAAGTAGGTGTTGTCGATATCAGAACAACGAAAGTACTATATCCTTAAAAAAAACACAATCACAAAGAGAAGGAACAAACACGAATGTTTGTTCGGGGTGGGAATCGAAGTCACAACCCTTGGTAAGGGTAAGTAAGGGTCACCACCAAATGAACTACCGAGCCAGTGAGTACCGAATCAAAAAAACCTATATAAAGAGACTTCTTTAAAAAGAAATGACTATTTCTTTCGCAACACTCTTTACTAACAAAAGTATGTGGCGTAATTTTTTTAAATAGACTTCAAAACCATTTAAACATTTCGAAGGCTTTATGTTAAGGGCTTGTACACAAACCTGTTATACAACGTCGCATGACTCGTCGCAAAAACTTTCGAATTGATTCGTATTGCGATTTCATGGGTTGCGATTTCGCATCGTATCGCATTTTTGTGTACAAACTCTAGCTTCTTTCCTTTAAACTTGAAATTTCCTTTATCTTCCTTTAAACTTGGTTTAACCCCTAAGATGTAAATAGATGATGATGATGATGTTACCTTTTTCGCGGCGGAGTCCTGGTTGTTGTTGTCTGCGTGGTGCGGAGCGGCGGGCGCCATGACGGTGACGCCACTCTGCGAAAGAAGCTCGTCGGAGCCTCTCTGTAACAAAGAAGACATATACATTAAATAACGCTGTAAGCTAGCATTTTCGTTAGGGTGCATCCACATCCGTGAATGCGCGGCTCGCGAGCGGTGCGTAGCTTGCGCGCGAACGGCATGCGGGCGGCGCAGGAGTGGAGAACGGACCGAAAATGCACGCGTACAGTTCGCGGATAGCTCGCGGCACATTCGTCAGATGTGAACGCACACTTAGAGAGTTTCACCAGAACTTTCGTTTTGAAGTTTGGACTTCGCCAAGATCACGATATGGAATTTCGGCAGGTTTCGGGGAAACAGAAGGCCTACCTACTAAGTTTTTACCGAACTCTCGAGGAAATTAAATTTTAACACTTTATAACTAATGATATATTTTGTTATTCTTGAACCAGGTTCGTTATTTCTTTATGTATGATAAAGAACAAGTTCTACCTATATTTGAATGCCTTCGTGACGGTCCCGAATCTTCAGTAATACAGTCCGGTGTAGGCCTACAGGTCAAATGGATAATGATTAATTCTACGTCGGATACTTAATAAATTCGTACATTATGAACATTTTTATTAGGTACTAGCTTTCCGCCCGCGACTTCGTCCGCGTAAAGTTTTTTTTTCCAAAATAAAATTGTGCCTATGTTACTCGTGGATAATGTAGCTTTCGAATGGTGAAAGAATTTTTAAAAACGGTCCAGTAGTTTTTGAGCCTATTCATTACAACCAAACAAACAAAGTTTTCCTCTTTATAATATTAGTGTAGACAACCAAACAAACAAAGTTTTCCTCTTTATAATATTAGTGTAGATAGTACGAGTATATATTTTTCGAAAACACCTTTTTGTAGTTTATTTTTAGGGCAGCTTTGATAATGGAATAACGAATATAATATTCACTACTTTTTCATTACTTTATCCATATTCTTAGATATTTACTAAGAAACGAAGATAACATAATGTTGTAGAAATAAACACGATTTCCGGATGAGCCCTACCGTTGACATCTCCACGAAAAATCTAAGCCTATTTGGATAAAATAACACGCGCAAAAATGTCATAATATCTTACACGTGCCCAAATCATGGAAGGACGTTAGCATTTTTCCGCGCTTAGACCAAATTACGGGGTAGAACAAAAAAAAATACAATTTCGCGACGAGCCCGGCGTAGACGTGAACGTACGCCCAGGATCAATCTCAATTTAAGACGGCGAAATGACAGACCTCAGCAGTTAAACGCACCGGGCGAAGATATAAATCACCCTGTGTAATAAAGCAAATGTACAAATGACGCGAGGCAGACTACACACTGCTGGCCGTCTCTCGTCTCGTGTCTCGCACCTGCCCCGCCTTAGATATCATTCACGTAAGACACTTAATAAAACTTGAACGCGTCACTCCCCCCCTCGCAAGAAATATAAACAGGAAATGCTATTGACGACGTTTGGGGTCGCTGCCTGCCTCCTTTAATAATGGGGGTGTTTCCAGGGTCAAAATAATTACGTTATATTTAGTCCGTATTTTAGATTATAAAAATATATTGGACACGTATTTTTCCTTTTTTCATTTAAACAAAAAATAACAAAGATACAAGGAATCAAAATTTAGGAGTGGGGGTCTTTGACGTTACATAGTGGCGAAAATACTCCCACTATGTGACGTCACGCGTAATTTTAACGGGCTATATCTTTGTCATTTTTGGTCTTATTTACAAATGAAAAAATACGTGTCTTTTATTTTTGAACAATCTAAAAGACGGACTAATTACATTTTTTACGGAAACAGGCCTATTCTATTCAGTAAGTAAACAAAACGTTTAATAGGGACGTTGACACCATTCACGATTCATTGCAAGATATCAATCCTGCGGAGGAGAAGACACCATGATGTATAAGAAAAGTTCGTTCAATTTATTAACAATGCATCGAAAGTTATTTAGAATTTTGCTCAAATCACAGCAAGTTTTTGATGATTTTAAAAGCTGTAAGAGATAAAACAGACTTCTAAATATTTCTGGATGTTTCTTTTATCTTAAGTACGTAACCACATAGCGATATAATAATCCTTAGTGGTTTATCAAATGCTGTAACAGTTGCTTTTTGTATTGTAATATTCTTATAATGTTGATAAATAGAAATATCACTGATCAATCATAATAGTATCTTAAACAGTAATGTAAAAGCTCAAAACTTAAAGTTACTAAGTTTAGAATCGAGAGTAGAAACGACTCTACAAATATTACATAATTCTTTTATAATTAAAATAAGTTAGTTCGTTCAAGGATTTGTCATTAACATCAATGATTAAGACAATATTTTCAGTGGGATATTTTCAATCGAGATTTTTTTCTACATCAGACATTTTTTCCCTAATCATCAAAACTGAAAAAGCAATGCGTTCTGCACGGACAATAAAAATAACAGAATATCCGTAATCCCCATAACATAATGAGTAACAGATTATGTTAACAGCGGGAATCCCATTTCGCGGCATAAAGCTTTCATTGTAGAAAAAAGAACCGTTTCCCCTGAAATAAAACCAACATCCGCGGGGTCCTATTCCTTAGAGTAATTCCGTAGAGCGCGTGTAATAATTGCCCGAAATTAAATAACATTTTTCACAACAAAGAAACAACGACGATGGAAATTTCGCAGCAGAATGGCGGATTGTGTTGGAAAGAGGGCAGTTTTCGTTTCCATAACAATTTTTCAAGTTAATGAAGAATGATGTCGGATGCCTTCATTATGAAGACTATAAGGTGACAATACAGGTTCATTTTGTGATAATTGTCGTTGTAATACGTTGTTAAGGTTGTGATATGCGACGTTATGGTATAGTTTTGGGCTTCTCATGAAAATTATAGCTCTAATTACGTATTTTAGTTATGGCAACACGGAGCTACTCAAATAATCTTTCTTTAGATATTAATACTATTATAATCAGTAACGTATCGTGCAAATTTAGGGTTTTGCCCGTTATTAAGTATTTTGTTTCCCATTACCTGCAATACCAACAAAGTAAAGCAAATTTTTGCTACTAACTAATTAAAAAACTCCATTACCTACATGAAATAAAATTACCTACAGAAATGCTGAAATGAGATAAATAAACATTTTAACATAAAACATTTTCATCCCTATTCGTAACGTTTTGAACGCGAATCGTCGCAAAATCAATTCCATACATAGGCTACTCACTTGATAGTATTTGGTTTTACTCTCGAAAGAAAACTGTGGATCCTTTCTCGATCAGAGCATGCTCAAATGTTTCTCCAATATGTCATTTGAATGAACGTGATACGAGGGCCCCATCAAAATATCGGGAATAAAATATACATGAAAGGTTTACTTAGATCACACGAGCGGCTCGGCCCCTTTTCGAGATACTATGTTCAGAACGATACGTTTACGTTTTCAAAGAAAAGTATCAGACTCCATTGTGGGGAATCAATACGGATAATCTATTAGTAATATTAAAATGTTCCCGAGTCGGGGAACGAAGGGTTTTATTTGTTATTTTGGCTAGCGTTAATATTATTTACGCTTTGTACTTATTTTCCATTTTGTGGATGGTGTTTTGAACCTTTTTGTAGTAATAGTAATACTATTGTGACCGGGTTTTGGGTAACCAGGAAACACTGTGTATTAATGCATGAGTATGTACTTGCAAGTTCACTTTCTTTGTACATCAGGTGCAGGACAAAAGGGTTCAACGTATCCTTCAATGTGTGTGGGTACATCTATGAAAATTTTCTTACTTAGTGCCATTATTGCGCAAAATCTAACAGTACATAATAATATGATATATCCCATTATCTCTAAGCATATCTTATCCCATTTGACTACTAGAGAAAGCTAGTAATAAGTTTGGACAATTTTGTTCAATTAAATTTCAATACATAAATGGATATACCCCAGTTACTGACTGTTTGACTGGCTCGGTGGCTCAATTGGTAGTGAACCCTGCCTTCTGAACCAAGGGTCGTGGGTTCAATTCCCACCCGGGACAAACATTCGTGTGATGAACACTAGTGTTTGTTCCGTGTCTGGGTGTTTATATTTGTATTTATTTGTGGTACCTTCGTTGTTCTGATACCCATAACACAAGCTACTTACTTTGGGTAAGCTACTTACTTCGGGATCGGAGCAATGTGTCTGATGTCTGATCAAATGTATGATGTTGTCTGATATTTATATTTATTTAGTTACTATTTTCAGTCGATTATGCAATATTTAGGAGAGCCCTATGGCCAGCAGCGGCAACACGGGCTGATGATGATGATGATGCAATATTTGCCATGACTTAATTTATATCCGCGGATCATCCTCTGCCAGCTAACTCCGCTAGGTTTTTATACCCCGAGAATGCTATTATCTTGTTTGATGTTTCTCCTATCTGAATAGGTCTTCAAAAAGAATAATTTCATGTGTCTACGTATAATGTATACTTAAACGTAAGCTATGACCCTTGTAATTTATGAATTGAAGAAGTTTAGTGGTCACAGATAACAAGCACTACTACAACAGAAGTGCCTATAAAAGCATTCTCTCCTGAACTAGAAGTGAGTTCTTATGGATTTTTATGAAGGCTGTAAACACGATCGGTGTCCCACTATCGAAGTCCTATGAAATGTTTATGGGTCACTAACATCATTCAACTAACATTAATAGATTTGGGATGGGAAGATATTTATTGAAATAAAATACATTAAACATTCATTTATGATACCTGTACTGGGTATATGAATTAAGAATAACTGCTCCAGAGAAGGTTTACTAGGACATTAAGACATTAATTTTATAAGCTTCTTGTAATCGAGCTGCCATTTGGACTAAAAACTAATCCTTGTGACTGATATTTACAATATTTGAAATTTAAAAAGAAGTATTTTTTATCCTATTGAATTATTAATCATGTAAAATCTAAACAATTTTCATGTCTGTAACTTTTCCTTTAAATAGACGCGATAATCAAAAATGAATAATTAATTAAGGCAATGTTCGATGAAAAGAAACTAAAAATCCTGAGCCATTGTTCCTAGTAGGTAGCTATTGGAACAAATTCAGGCAGGTAATAAAGAGGAAGGCATAAAAAGTATTAATAAATTCACGCGTCACCCGTACATTGTTTCAGTGGTCGAGTAAAATGGAGAAAGTGAACATTTATGATGGGAATGAAAAATCGCTTCGGCATTTATGACGTCATTGTTCCTGAGAACGGGTCTAATATGAAAAAGAATAAAAAGGGTCTAGCGAGCAAAGGTGTAACGAGTCTAATAATTTTTATTGCGATTTCACGAGCTTACAGTCTGATTTAACTCGGCGCGTGTAAATTATGATTTAATTTAATAACCGCCGTTGAAAACGAACGTAAAATGTTTTTATGTGAGATAATATACTTTTCATTAAGAGTCATGTGTTACTCTCACAGTTTTATATTCATGTTTTATGGGCACAAGTAACTCGACGGGATTGAATCGTCGCAAATCTGTATACGAATTTATGTACTCCACGTTTGATGAAAATGTGATTTACAAATGGTGAAATGCTTCTTAATAATATTTTGCATTTCACCACAGGTTCTGCGGCTGATGTGGCTAGACCACTGCCACTTCAGCCTACTAATCCAGTTGGCTTCAGCTTACTATGTCGGTGACTTTGGTTCTCTGCCGGAACACCTCATTTCCGGCAGAGAACCAAAGTCACCGACTTGTGGGTTCGATTCCCGCACAGTACAAACATTTGTGTTCATGAACATGTCTGTTTGTATTGGTCTGGGTGTTTTCTATGTATAATATGTATTTATTTACAAAAAAAATGTATCTAAGTAAGTTTATCAGTTGTCTAGTACCCATAGTACAAGCTCCGGCTTAGTTTGGGGCTAGGTGGCACTGTGTGGCCCAGCGTGGCATGTCTTGGGTTATATATATATATATATTTCGGATCCGATCCCGCAGAGAGACGCCGATCATAGCTCGCTCTAACAGTATAATTTGTTAAATCTTATGTACAGAGTAGAACTTTTTTTAAAAATCAGCGCAAATCTCAGCCATTCGTTTTAAACACAGAAGTTAAAAGAACCGTTGCAACTCAAAGGAAACCTCCGTTTTCAATCGAACACTTTAACACAATTTGATTGGATTAATTACTTGGATTCTTATAACGATCCTACTTCTAAAGTTTGAAATGAAACAACTTAGTAAGGCACGTATTCTTTACAGTATTCCACTGGTAGTTAGGTATTAAATTTATAACTATTACTTTATAGCACAGATGCTAAAAATATGCAATACCAAAATAAGCAATGCCTCAAAATGGAATTCATTTCGATCACTCTGTATTTTCACGGTTTTATTATATCTGGTTTCACTGTTCATGTTAACTAAGTATTATGACATTTCTAAACAAACCTGAACATTAATTATGTTTTTGTTTAAATAAAAGAAATTACTAACAAATACTACATAAACCAAAAAGAAAGTACTTAGATATAATAAGATAATCCATCATCTTTTCGAACCAAGCCGCCCCTCATCTGCCTGTGGTGAATCCTGCAGAATAACAAACGAGGCTCTAGCAACCGACTGGTTGGGGTATATCCATCGCGATTGAAGGCGTAGCTGAATAGCACAGGCTGATGATGATGATGAAGATTGTTCAGACACGCGGGTGCGTTTCTGCCAAGTTCTAGCGATATGATATTTAAATAAGCCAAAGAAATAAGAACACCAAAGCAGAAAGTTTAGAGTTTAAATGTAAAATACGGCTATGTCCTCCTCGTAGTTGTAGATTAGAATGGCGCATTCCCTGCGCCGTATGCGCCGCAGCGTAATATCACGCCGACGTCTTCCACTAAGATGTCGAAATTAACGATCTTGATAATATTTGTCGGCTGAGCGCTGCCTGCTACGCTCGTTATTAATTGCACCAATTTGTTCTGCGCTTATAACGGACATTTGTCAAGCGCCCACCCACACCCGATGATTTTCGCACTAACTTCATAATCGATATTCGCCAGTATCGATTAACGCCGAAACTCTTAGTTCGAACTCCGATATTAAGACCTTTCCCCGGTCATTAATAAACTGTAACGACCTATTTTCTTCGATTCCAAACGTTAACGCAAATTCGACCGAAGATTAATGCAGTGTTAAAAATTCAGAGCGCGCTTGTTATAAATTAACAAGAGGTAGACAGTGTAAAAGTTAACAATTCTCATCACAACTAGGAGGCAAACCTCTTAGCCCCAGAACAATATAAGGAGACATTACTCGCTGTCACAACTCTACTTTATAGGGAAAGTAGGAGTAGCGAGTTTGTGTGAACAAAGTTGTGAGGGCCGGTTACTCAGTAATGAATAGAGACGTCAGGCGGTAACCACTAGTCGGGCGCAACTTGCATACCATTTTAACTTGGAGCCGGCGATAACCGAACTATGTTGACCTAACACCGGGCTCGATACTGCAAACTACGGTTTGTTATCATGCCACACACTTGTTAAGTCTCAATTAAACACGCCGCATGCTTGCTAACTACAACATTGTACTCGTAAAACATTCAATGTGTACGATATTATTGTATAAAGAATATACCTATGCAATTTGTAAATAAACATTGAAACTTAATTATAGTTATTTGTGCTTAGGGTCACTTGAAATAGCCTAGATATACGACAGAGACCAGCAAACTGGTAGAATTATTATAATCATGCACTGAACTAGTTTACCTTTTCTTACCTAAAGATTATCTGTAAGAGGTCGCTCTCAGTGATAAGAACGCATAAATTGTACTAAGCGCCTGTTCATACTAGCGTTTATTTTCGTTCACACTAGCGGTTGATCCGCCCGGCGGCTACCGCAAATCGACCGCCGATCAACCGCAAAACGGCCGAGGTGTTCACACTAGCGGTCGCGGTTTTGCGGTTCGGCAGCTGGTAGTGTTGTAGATCGATGGTCGGCTATAGATAATAGTTGATTCTTTAGTGAGAATAAATCGATTCAAGTACCAAATGATTTTACAATCTAAACATCGAATAATCGCTTTAAAGATAATTTATGTATGACTTTAATAACTCTGTTTTTGGGAATAGGATACACGATTGTTTACTGTTCTATATTACTTTCTGGTCACCTTAAGAAGAAGTACAATTTAACTTATTTGAGAGCCATGAGTACTAAATTGATTGCAAATGAGAAGTTTATTGACGTCTACAAACTTCAAATATTATTACAAAAGTTAAGTTTTGATTAAATCATAATATTATCGTATTTTTATCTATAATAACATCTTCACTTAAGAAATAAATTTCATAAACTCATATTTAATACAGTTGTCACAATTGTCTTAAGCGAACAGCAAATAATTAACGATTCCTAGTGATCGTTTAACTTTCTGGTGACCCATGCTGTGATTACAATTTGTACTCTTCACATATCGATTAATCATTATGATCCATTAACGTAACGATTAAATTGTAACAACACTAAAAATAAAACAATTACGTATCTACTAACAGGACGTAACCATTTTTGAAGCGCGTTGCGAAAATAAAGAATTATTGTATTTACTTACTTCATACTAAAATTATGATGTATTATGTTGTATTCTACTACCTGTTTTTACGGTAGATCTAATGGGAGTTTTCGTTCCCACAATACTTAAAGAAATTCTTATCAAATATTACAATGGTTCTTGTATAGGAATTGAATAATTTAAACTTTCTATGTGATTATGCACTCCTGGTACTTTCAATTGGAGAAGTACACATCAGTCATGCCGGTGCCATCGTCGACGCGCACACAAACAAATCTCCCAGGGTCGATAACGGTTCAATAGGGGGTTTTCGCTAACAAACAAGTTTATGAGGACACAATAAAAGATGAGTAATAAGAAACACAGCTTGAATATGAATATCGCACTTGATGAAGCTGCTCAAGTGAGGGCACTGCTTCAATCGGGTATTCAACTGAACTCAAACCGTTTTTCGATTTGAAAAGTTTTGCCAGCGGTTCCTGGAGACCGGTGGCTACATTTATAGACAAGGATCAGGTAGATTTCGCTGCAACTCGGACAGACACGACTGCTTTCTTGTTTCTACTTTCAATTAAAGTTAAAAGCATTTATTTGAAAGTTTCAGTTACACCTGGAAAGCCTATTTACTGCCGTGGAAATCACAACAGGCGTTAATAATAATAATAATACATTTATTTCAGAAATCAATCCATATCAAAATTACACAAATACAAATAAAAATATGTCAAAATAAATTAGATCTATAAAATTTTTACATCATCAAAATTAAATAAACACAATTACAAATAAAACATGTCAAAATAAACGAAAACAAACAAACACAAATTGGAATAAAATACATATTAACCAAAATCTCTATGTGGTTTGAATCCTCAGGGAAGTAGGAACGAGATTTTGCAACATGTTCTACCGGAACCGATGGCAGTTTACGGCCCTTTTAATTTACTTACAATTTACATTTTCAATTTAATAAAATATGTTATATTATTGAATAAGGAAAACTAATTAAAATCTACTAATATTCTTTTCAAAAATCCTTTCCCTTAAGCCACAAAAAATAGGTAGATATAAGTATTCATGAATTAATCATGTTCAGATTTCCATTATTTCGTATTTCATAGAAAATAATGTTTGATTTTTGGTATAGAAAAATGCTAACTAAAAATGTATCTATAGTTTAATAACCATTTCTAAATAATTAGTGTGGCCTCATCGTGTACTTATATTTTCCACCATAATTTATAAATTCAAATAAATTTGCTTCATATTTTATTTTATCCGTGTAAAGTTACGTTCTATAAAACAGAAGAAGAAATGTCACTAGCTAGTGATGGAGGTATAGTGCTATTAAAGTTTCGATAATATCTAAATATAATAAGCTGAAAAGTAAAATAATTTTAAATGGAAATGGATAGTTTCTTGAGAAAATATTTCGACAAAGAGTAAAGAAAGGTATTTTTTTTATAGTGCAAACGGGCCATTATTGTCATTTAGGAAATAGTTAAATAACTTTCTCCTTAGCTGTTGTGTAATGGTCGTCGTGGCCTCTCTCATCCTTTCTTTCCTATTCTATATTACCTTCGAGTACTGTTATACGTAATGGGAAATTTTGCGACATTGACTTGTGGTAGAGTATATCTTCTAGCCAAAAATATTTAGTAGCTGAAAATTTTACCCAAAATATGGATAGTATTGCTGCCCACCAATTGTGAACCATTAATTACGAGAGTACCTACACTAAAGAACTTACGTCGGCACTAAGTTATTTTCCTAGTGACACTACGTAGTGCAGATACGCTTACTTTGCATAATGTAAGATTCGCGATGGGCATTTGTCTTCTACTTTCATCGATATTCACAATTTGACTATAGAGCAGCCCTAGCCCGCCGATGTCAAAACGCGGCCGCCGCCGCCGATTAGAGTGAATAGGGGTAGCGAATCAACCGCCAAACCGCAGTTTGAACGCCGCGCCCCGCCGCGTTCGTAGTGTGAACAGGGGTAGCGGTTTGACGGCGGTTTGATGGCGGTTAAACGTCAATCTGAAGGAAGCCTAAAGTATCTCTGCAATGAATTTCATGTAAATGTTCTATATTTTGTTGCAGTAAAAACCTATATTAAAATATTGTAAGCGCAGACACAGACAGATCGCCATCATTACAATCAAATAACAATGGGCGCTCAATTCACGATATGGCCAGAGCAAAACTAATCTAGCCTGGGGAAAAGTTAAGCTATAAAATTTAACGGAAACAGAGTGAGAGAAACAAAGGGCGACATTTAAGAGCCGACGCTCATCTGCATGCGAGACGATTTAAATAAATATACCTATTGCAGTGGGCACTCGACGGTGTTATATGGCGTTCATTATTTTATAAAGAACCGGAGTGAGCTTGACAAACATCCAGATTAACATAGAGTGCATACGGTTGTTTAATGGCGACTACCAATCTTGCACTCCCATTGCCTTAAGTTCGTAAAAATTAATCTTGCTTTTTCTCATTGTTACTTCTCGGAATCGAATGAAGCCTAATGCTTCAGAAAGAATTATAGCCATTATTTGTTATAGGGGAACCGGGTACGTACGCGGCTTTAAATGTACAGTCGGTAGATGTTTGTGTTTAATTAGTTGCATAAACGGTATAACAGTTATGAAAACGGTGTTTAACAGTATTACCATAATATAATGTTGTAACAACATTCATTAATGCACACGGATTACCGGGTTTCACAGTTTTTATGAAGTTTGCGCGTAATAAATTGATATTAAATTCGCTCGGCCTGCAAGCGGGGCGAACTAAAAGCCCGGTTAGTATAGCGTCGCTTGGGAATTGAATATTAGCATTAACAAGACAAATGTGGCGGCGAAGTTTGATAGTTTCTCATTAGGAGCGGCCGGCCGACTTGTACTACGCCCGTCACGGAATTCTCCGAGGGAGGTCTGCCACTCATCAGTACTTAAGAGGCTTGGTGTTTTTAAAGAACTCTTCTTTGATTGACATTTGTATCAGTAAATCAATATGAAACACGTTGAGATTTCTCGAAGACGTACTCAAGTGTGTTTTCTTAAAAACTATCAATTTAAGAGAAACAAGAAATATATTATGTTACGATTTCAATTAACATTGGTCCCCGATGATCATAAATACGGTATCTATTGTTATCTATGGTTTACCAACAGTTAAAAGCTTACCCTACCTCACCTCCTCCAAAGATCACAATACATTTCAGTACAATGCAGGCTTTACGTTTGGCAACCTTATACAATTCACATTTAAATATTGTCGAAATATTTATCATGCAAAGAATGTTTAAGAGCTAATCAGCTTTCTATGAAAGAGAGAATTTCGTGCGGGAAAAGCCGCAGCAAACATTTTTTTATCACAGAAATGTTGCTTGCGGCTTCCCATGAATGTATGAATGTAACAATGTATGAAAAAACTCACGGAATCTGTACCTTCTCGTTTTGAAGTCTCTCACGTGGGGTGACGTCACTGGCATACGTTTGATCAATACGTTGTCTGTGGATTTCAATAGGCTAAGTGATTACGAAGTATTGTATACGAAAGCCAAACCATCACATTTAATTTAATTAAATTTTACTCGAGTTGTAATCGAAGGCGTAGAAAATTTTGGAATATTTTGTGGTTGTAAAAGGAAATAAAATGCGACTGTTAAAACCTACCTGAGAATCGTCACTCGAAGCAGATTTCCCAAATCGCCTAGTAATTTAGCTCGTGGAAATATGAATGTTATGTTAGAGCAGTAAGGTTTTAATTACACCTGCTCAGAGTTCAAGATATTTGGTTTAGTTTATTTTCGTAGTGAAGCAAATTGTATAAGTGCAACACGTCTATATGTTACTAGACTTTTTAGACGCAATTTTTTAAGTATACCGTCGTAACACGAATATGAATAAACTAACTCCTTAATAGAATTATTCTGTAACTTTATAAAATAACCTCACAATGGAGTAAATTCATGGACTTTCTAACCTATCTAGTATAGTATTTATCTAAGATTCCGTCAAAATACGTAGGGTCAGCTGCGCCACAGAAGTTTTTCACACGTCTATCTGTCCGACACTGTTTTTATTCTGCCTTAACAAAAGGTAGTCCGGAACCTAGTAAAAACTTATTTTAAAATACGTTTGATGTGTATGATGGAAAAACCAATCAACGGCTATATTAAGATCACTCACTCAATTACATTCATCTATTGACATATTTCTCATTCCCAAAATCTGAATAATATGCTAGACATGCTAGCAGGGATTAAGTGATATATCTCAAATAACCGCTATCCGTAATAAACAAATAATCTCAGACCAACTGTAGTCACATATTGAGAGAAAACACAATCAATATCACTTGACTTGGAGAAAAACAAATAGATTCTTTATAGCAATGTACGAAGGTAACAATTCACCCCTCAATGGGGCGTACGGAATCTAAAGCGATCGTAATTTCGTCGGGCAATATTCTGCCTTTTCATATTTTCCTTTTGCCTCCCAAATGTTGTACGGTGCCCGATACACGTCCGCGATTTCGTTTGTTATTTCGAGCCCTCTCACGCCCGCGATTTAGTACATCGACACGTGAAGCATCAGTTAAACAAATATACAGAATCACTTGACATCCCTAGTGTGTGCACGTTGTTTGCAATTTTTCTGTAGATTTGTTTGGCCTTATTACCCGATACTCCGAGTCACTATTTGTGTTCCGTCAATTAGACGAGAAAATTCCTCCTACAAATCTGACACTTTTGCTGTATCCTTGTGTATTGTTATTTGCTTTACATTATTATCATATTAAAGAATTATCTTAACATATTGTATTGAATACAATATTCATTTTTATGTAGTTCCAAATGGCACAACTTCACTTCTATTAACTGTCTTCTACCTAAAGGTTGTAAAGAAAAGTTCGCTTTTAGCAACACCACCTAAGCGGTGTTGTAAAAACCAAATGTCTATACTTAGTTTTAAGATATTTGTATAGTGTGCAATAAGGAAGAATATCTGTCTATGGATAGATATCCATTCTAATCCCACAGTTAGAAACATATAAGACTTGTTTTAAAAAACAAAAAATCTACTACGATTCTTAAATGCTTTCGAAACAAACAATACGTAAACCCAATAAATTTGACCACTATACTAAAATCTACAGCATTAGTAGTTAAAATATCAAAAGCACTAGCAAAGGAAACTTTACGCCTGTGTGATGACGGTTCCATATCAACCATTCATGCCCCAATAGCTTTTAACAAATAGAAGGCGATGGAAGCTTTGAATATTTTGATAGCAGTCGCATAGGAAACACGAAGAAAGAATACGTGACACTCCTTTAGTGTAGCCTACGAAAGTCAAAGCGTGTCGAACGACTTATGTTGATATGGACTCTTTGAGGAAACGCATCCGGCACTAGATTATGTATGCTTTAAACTACTCCCGAGAAAATATGTTTTGTCAAGGGATGAATTCGAAAGTCTTCAGCGTAAGGCACTTTCTACAGTAAATCTATGATATATGTTGGTGTCCTAGAATCTTTATTGTGAGAGTTTATTTAATATGTATTTTATACGTGAGCAACTGTTGTTGCATAGCCTGTTTTGATATTGAAAACTTAATCTTTTCACAAAACTGAAAAGTAAAACATTTTGCTTGAGATTTAACTTGAATTCAAAAAAGAATAAATCGGCTTATCATGAAGAACTCGTTCGTTCTTATGCGTAGACAAACACAAAGTAAATAAAATATTATACTACATAATATGTAACAACGAAAATGGGATAATTCTGAACTTCAGACGTGGTTTTATTTAGAACATGGATATTTACGTATTAAGTCTGCTGTTCCCTCCCGGGATTCGGGTAGTGGGTATGTGTGTTCGCCAAATTGATTGATGCTTCGATGGATCTGATAAAACGGAGAGTTTCCATTGGAATGGATAGGAAAAATGTATCACAAACGTAAAACAATCTAAGTTGGACGTCAAAACTTTATGGTAAGCAGACATATCTAGAGGATGGTGGTTCAAAGGCGAGCCATGTTTACATTTGTCTCTGGGAGGCCGGCAGCCTCAGATATTTAACCGCCGTCGGCGCTCCGCAAAGATAAATAAAAACGGCCGGGATTTAAATACTTTTTCGTCCCTATTCTCCCACTTTCCTTTTGAAGAGTTGTCCCTTAGATTACAGAAATATTATCACAAGAAGATACTAAGTAATCATTCCTCTACTTTGCCACTCAAAGTTAAGACACGCCTTCTATCAATTTCTGTGTTTACTTATTTTTTTCTGCTCTGAAGCTTTTAGTCACTGATTAGAACCCAATTTAAAATGGTTAATAAAGCACCCTAAGTACTAAAGTGTCTAAAAAGGATGAGAAGGTATAGAAGCAGGTCAAAATACGTTCTGTTATCAAGCATGTTCTAACATTATGTTCATACAAGTTTAGGTACTATTTCAAAACTCTTTCTGACAATTGTGGGAATCCGTGGTACTTAATTAACGACTCTTAGATTTCATTCATCTTAGGTTAGCTGAGTCGTGCCGTCCTCGTACACTTATCTCAGGAAGTTAATATTTGATACTTCCACAAAAAAAAAGCACTAATTTATAATTGTTATTTATCATTATTTAGTAAAAAAAAAAGAATAAGCATGAGAACCTTTTTAACTCATTGTTGTGGTAGCAATGAATAAATAAAGACACGTCAAACATCAGGCAAATGAATGGTTTTCCAAAGTACGTGGTGTGGCAAAGCAACGAAAGTGTCTGTTGTCTAGAGCCTTGTGTCAAAATTACTAGCGTCGAACGTCCCACTTGACAGACTAATGGATTTAGCGGCAGTGGGCAAGTTGTCCGTCCCCACCGTTACAACAACAGTTGTGTTAACGAGTTTCAGAATTGGTTAACACGACAAAATTTTGCCTCAACACGTACTGAAAGGATACAAGACTTTCGACGATATCAACATCATAGACAGATAGGTCTTCTTTAGATATCTTATTTAAAACTTGGCGGACCCACTTTTTGTTAAAATTAGACTTTATTTTTCAATGGCCCGATAATCTTCACTACATAGTATAAAATAAAGACGCTTTTTCTGTCTTTCTGTGCCTAGGTAAGAAAGAAAGAAAGAGTGATTCAAGAGGAAGGTTTATGTGTATAATATAGTATTTTATATAGAATTATATATAATTATGTCTGATAATTTTGTCTTTTTTAAAAACACGAAGCGAAGCAAGGGCGGTCGCTAAGTATCAGATAAAAGGTTTGATGGATAAAGCTTAACATACTAATAAAAAGTAAGATGACTGATTGCGAAAGTCAAGATCAAGAAGTCGAGAGATAATGCGAGTACTCTAAATGAAGTCCTCTTATAGCTATCTTACATTTTATCAATCTGTTTAACCTTTGGTGGCGATTGAAAAATCAACACCAAACATCTCATCATCATTTAACCTCTTCAATAAATATAAAATAAAATGTATGTATGTACTAAAATCAATTTTAAGCGATGAAGATATTAGTAAGGTTTATAGTCGTAAGCACGATGCGTTTATCTACTCCTTACTAGCAATTCTACATACATTTTTAATCAAAACATGATAAATGATGTTGATGACTGATCGTACTTACACCCTTTTCATTCGGAAAAGGGTAAAAGGGCGAAAGGGTATACGAATGAGAGATTAAAATATTTTTAGCAGACCACAGAGGTCACACGTTTTGAAGGCAAACTACTCATACGGCAACTGCTCTGGGTCATATTT
This sequence comes from Conogethes punctiferalis, assembly GCA_031163375.1. Taxonomy (NCBI): domain Eukaryota; kingdom Metazoa; phylum Arthropoda; class Insecta; order Lepidoptera; family Crambidae; genus Conogethes; species Conogethes punctiferalis. The sequence continues at coordinate 13,206,709 of CM062084.1, forward strand.
TCCTATTTAGTATTTGGTCTACACTTCCAGAAGCAGAATGAGTAAATTCACAGTTGAATACCGCATAGCCTTATTTATTTTGTGTTCCGAGTGTAAATTGCTTAAGCTGGTGGTCAGACACATACGAAATCCGCTAGAATAAATTCGAAGCTCACTGAAAGTATGGCCTGCGCGGATTTCTTTGAGATCTAAAAATAAGTGGAATTGATAGTTCACTTTCAGTTATTCCGAGTTGGCACCGCATCCGCGTAGCAGGCTGCACACCGCGGCTGAATGGACTTAAAACTGAGCTCGGATTTGTGAGGAGCTAATGTTCTTAAATCGGAACAGACGGGTAACGGCCAGGACAAATATTTTGCCACTTCGCAACGTTACCTGACCGGGAAGTGGCCGCGGGCACGCCGCGCGGGGAGACAAAGTAAATATGTCCCCGTTTCCCGGCCCTCCCCACATTTTATCGGGGAGCGATCGGCTCTCGGGTCGGGAAATGAATTTAAAACGTGTTTGCGGGTAATCTGTTATCGGTCCCTTGTCTCCTGCCCGAATATAGACGTTCGGACCGCTCCTATATCGCGTCTGTGATTTCATGCCCGTAGTAAACACGTGGCAACATATTTTAGCAATCGTTACAAAACAAATATAACACCTTAATATAAAATATCTAGTAACCTCAATTCGGTACGTCCATCAGTAACTTGATCTGAAGTTAAGTCCGCGGCTAACAATGTAACTCAAAGGGATCTGAATTCATTTTCTCTAATTAAAACCGAGCTGACCCTTGCCAAATATAAGGAACAAATCTCGTTACATCGCTAATTGAATTTCAGATAACAACTAAATTGTTTGGAGTATCGTATTTTTAAGGAGAAGGGTATAAACGGTTCGCAGTGGAAGTTCTTTAGGCGGTCGTTAAAATGTTAAAAGTAGTCAAAGTGGGAGGTTAAAGCGGAGTCTAATACGAGCAACACTGGGTTAATTATTTCGTCACGAGAGCTCTCGTAAGCTACTGTAACAGCGCTCCAGCCGAGCTCGGGGGGCCATAAAAGCTACATAATACGCGGCGACGTAAAACTCTTATTATTTTAGTATCTGCGAAACGGTCGCGGAAAACATCTCGTAAAATAAAACCTGTCGCACGTCGGCGGATGCAAGTCTCTCGAAGGTACCGTTCAGCCAATGCGCGCGTCTAAATCCACGAGGATTCAGTGTGGACACCGGTTAGGATCGAATACACCTAGCTACGTGGATTTCTATGGAAAATGCAGACTTTATGGTAGCCGAGGGATAAGTTTCTATTTTAAATTGAAGAGAAACTCTGAAATGTTTCCTTGTCTCCCGCCGGGGCTGAGCGCGCGAGCCTGAATAAAAATTCACGTCAGGTAAGCGCACAGAAATATTTACACAAACCGAACAACTTACCGGAGTGCAAGTGGTTAGATAAATACATGTTGTGTATATACGTATATATGTATACCTATGACTCCCAACCTATCTGCGTCGGCCTGTGCGATAGGCAAACTGTGTTGTAACTTTAGAATGCGATGCGAAAGTTATGAATAATAATAACACAATATGCACGACAGCAGGGGATGTTTTAAGCTACACAGATCCAGGTAAAATTTCCAGTGAGAAATTATTCAACGCTTTTTTTTTGGCGAAAATGCGACTAAGTCCCGGAAACGCCCATTTACATAGCCGATGTCGGCGCGATGGTGCGTGGCGACTTCAAATGGGAATTATAATACCAAATTGAATACAAAACTTTCCTTTCAGTGCCGAGTAATGGAGGAGTCTATGCACCGGAACAATCGAAAAGACAAATAGAACGAGAGAGGAGACGAGCCACTCGCTCTGTTAAAATAATAAGTGCCTGACGTCTTTTTGGACGTTCATGCCGCGCTTTTTGTAACGATAAATTTTTACGCTTTGATCTTTCAATTCAAATAGGCTTTTTTTCTCGTAGAATCAGAAGTTATAGGAATATTTCAAAAGCTTTAAGTGAGGCGACGGAGCGGATTTTCCTTTCCACCGGCTATATCATTCTGATTGAAATGCAAATGAATCGGTGTCCGTTCGGAACGTATTTATTCTATCTGACTTCTCGGTTAATCTTTGAAATTAGGCAGATAGCACTTCGGAGACTTATTGATATCATAACTGCAATGAGTTTGGAAACTGGGTCAGGGAGTAATAATTGCACCCAAACAGAGTAATAATAAAGGACAACGATTACGTAAATTATTTTCTTTACAACATTGGCAATGCAAACTATTTCATAAAAAACTAACTGAAATACTTTAAAACGGAGTAGTTGTAAAAATTTATAAAATTTTAATCTTTCTCTGCAGCCGCGCAATGACAGGGATTGTTTGCTGAAGAATCTGAGGCGGTTCATTATTCCGTTCCGAGTTATTTGGCGCCCAACGAGGGGCTACGTTCGCTTCACGGCGAACATCTGACGAATCACTCGCCGGTTTAAGTTCCATCTTTAGAAGATTTTATTTTTTTTTATATTCATAATAATACGTGTGACCTTGTGAACGGTTCATCGCGCAGCGCTCGACACAGTCGTAACTTGAAATCCGAACAAGTTACTACGAAACAAGCTGCAACAAAAACATTTGCCTATGCCGACGTTAGTGAATTGTTCTCCCGCTTGTGACTGGGTAATTTCCATACATTTCAAGTTCCATCGCCTGCGGGACGTTCGTTCTTTTGTTGATAAATGTTTGACGGGAACTCCGGGGACGCCATTAAAAGTTTTTTCGTGAATAATTCCAGTTTACATACGCAAATGTTTACTCGTGAGTTTACCCGCGCTCACCTATTCGGTGATTTCTTTTCATAGAGACGTTTGTTCGAGGAGCGCTGAGGTTCCTTCTGAACCGACTCGTTGAATAGGTAATTGGAAAAGTTTTTTTTTTGTGTTTTCTTTGTCATAAGTCTAGTTTTGTGGCAAGTGCGAATACAATCTGTGAAAGTAGCGAATGCTTATGTGCGGTGAGTTGCGAACTCGCGCCGGCTGAACGCGTCAACGTTTGAACTTGCCTCTTGAAGAAATGCGACGACGAAGTTTCAACTTCTTGAATTTTTAGAGAATTGGTCTAGGAAAAATTACAGTTACATTACATAACAAATTAATGAGTATGGACTTTGTGATTTTTGACAAAAGTTCATTTGGAAACATAGATAATCATAATTTTTTTTTTTTATTTAGCCTTTATTGTCCCACTGCTGAGCGAAGGCCTCCCCTAAGTCACTCCATAGCTCCCGATTGTGAGCCACATTTTGCCAGTCTTGCAGATGGTTGTCTAAGTCATCACGCCATCTTTTCTTTGGCCTGCCTCTCTGACGCCATCCGTCTACCGGCTGCCATTGGGTGATGATCTTAGCCCACCTTGCGGAATCCATCCTATTGACATGGCCCCTATTGACATAAATTTTTATGAATCATTAAATCGGTTAAATCTAAAAATATACCAAATCATTCTTCATTAACATTACTGTTATTCTCTTATAATAAAATTAATAAGATTCTTAATGTTATTAGATTTAATAATATGGGTGACTTCGTCCACGTGGAATTTTGTTTGTCGCAAAATCTTTATCATACAATTCTTGGAAACAAATACTATATTACATTTTTGCTCTATGCATATTAACTTTATGGTTTGGAATATATTTTTTTTTGTAGTATGATGATTACTCTTAAAATTTGTCATAACAAACATGTGTATGTTAAGATATACCTATACGAATGAGAATAGAAGGATTAACTTGATCAATCCATATCTTTTAATGTGATAAAATAATTTTACCGGTAATACTAACACGTACATATACATACTGGCTCTATCGATCGTGATCTCTGCCTTCTGAACTAAGAGTCTTAGCTTCGACTCCCACTTAATTTTTAATCAATACGCCATGTATACTTAGTACAGTAGCACCTTAAAATGATATCATTCTGTCCCTAATGCGCATGAAACATCGATCTATTTCCAACAATCGTAAACACGTGCATTAATGTAAACCCAACCACCACTTCAAGTTGAGTCAACCTTGCCGCTAGCAGTAGTTGAGTAACAAGAGTGGTAAGTTCCTAAGCCATAACTCAGTCGGGAAGTCCCCGAGCAGATTGCAGGCAAAAAGGCGAGGCGTCACGGGGTTAGATTGCGCGGATAAACGCGCGTGCTCCGCCGCCGCGCCCGCCGAGTGCTGGGACACTTATACTGCGCTTAACAGATTTAGCTTTCGGATAATTCGATAGGTAAAGTGTGTCTACGGGTTTTCTCTTAACTTTGGAGTAAGTAAAGTTTAACTATCTTTAGCGTTTTCCTGTGTGTATAGTGCAAGTCAGCTGATCGGATGGTAATGGTAAGTAACTGTGTCAAAGATTATATCATTAGAAGCACGAAAACTTGTTGACCGCCAGCGATAAAGCGATCCGCGTTGAGACGCGGATCGCGTAACTCTGAGGAGTTTCGGCATCACAACATATAGTCGATTTTTCATCGACTTGAGAAGAATTTATCAAGTGCTGAGACACTTACAATGGGTTTAACAGATTTACATAATGGATAATTCAATAGGTAAACACTTGTGAACATTACTATCTCCTGCGTACTAGGCCAGTATCAATGGTGATCGGCTGCTGTGGCCGAATTTTTTTTTTTCACATAATGGCTTCCCTGCGCCTGATGGAAAGCGAAAGAGAAGCCCAAGTCGCTGTGACAACTGGCAAGTAACTGGTTAGTTACCTATAGGGTGGAGGTCCTTCCCCGGACGGGCAGCTCAATTCGAGCGAAGATTCGCTATGCCCTACGCTTAAATTCGGTTAAGAGAATATAACTAAATTATGACTGCATCTAGGGAAACGTCTCATTGGACAACCAGATCTGTGCCAAGACGGTGACATAATCAGATCCACCATAGACCTCACTTCAATAAAAACAACGAGTTCTCTGAAAACGGTGTCAAATGTGGCTGAAATCTAACGCCCGCGTAGATTTCCGCTGATCGCTCCGAAACCGGAGCACGTATACGTAACGTAAACGTTACACGTAAACACATTTCATAATACCGTGAGGGATGTGAGGGTATCCACGTAAATAATTTTAAGGATCAGTGGAGGCAGCCAGCGTGATTATTTCGTGCTAACGAAATTAATAAGGTAAATTTCAGCGGTGTGAGAGGCTTTATTGCGTTATACAGGAACCGCTTGTTTGATGTAAAACCGGCGGGAAAAGCAAATCGTTTCGTAAAAAAAAAAGTATAACGTGTACTCAATATTAAGGAATTATTATTAAAGAAGTTGGTTTTCAAAAGGTGGACGGAAATCGTCAGCTAGTTGCAGCCGATCTATCGATGGCGTCAGATAAGCAGACCAAAGAATACAATGCAGTGATGATTTCGTTGTATTCGTGGGAAACCAAAAAGCTTTTTTTTTATGGCAGACGAACAAACGGGCTACCTGCAATGCCCGGAGCACAGCTACGCCGCTGCCTACCGTGAGGTAAGAAAAACCTTTAAAAAGGTCTTCGCTTAGCAATGGGAAAGTCAGGGCTAAATAAAAAATAACAATAAAACAGTCAGTAGTCATTAGTCCGTTTATGGTAATTACAAATTCATGTTGTTATGGCGCATGTTGAGATTTCAACGAGTTACTGCACGTTGATTGGTTGACTAATCCTTTCATCACGAGAGCGATCCCCGTTGCCTTCCGAAACAAGGCTCCAAATTCGAACCATCTATAAATAAAGCTTGTATGCGACACTATTAATTCAGACAGTTTGTTTGTTGACAACGCAATTATCATTGTATGTACAAAAATAGCTGATTTATTTACCTACGTCAAGCCTTTGTGAGTACGTATTTGAACTGGAAGGGATGTGAGTTGTAGTGTGAGTTATGTTACCTAATGAATGCTAGACAACATAAGAGGTCTAGTTTACTTACGAGTAAAGTATAGTTTCAATGCAATTTACGGGCAAATCTACGGAACTAAGAACCATTAATTGGTTAGAACAAATGCTATAGTTGTTGTATTATCGCAGTGGTTATAATGCGAGTATAGTAGAAGCTCTTACGTTAACCATTACGTTTTATTTAGACTATTCCTAAAATATATTCCCAAGATAAAAATCATTTGAAAAGCGCAATGAATGGAACTTACAAGACACAAAGTTCACTTACCCCGTTAGATAACAGAATCCGAAATAAAGCAAGGTTTAGGTATGCAAGTTAATAGAAAATGAAAGTTTTTACGATCCATAACGTCACCTTTGAAAGTGAAATAAAAAGTTATCCTTTTTATCCAGAACGAAATATACGGCGCTACTCGTAATGTTACCGTGGTCTTATTGTGCGAAACATATTTTTGAATAAGCAATTGGTGAGATTAAACGGATAAGAGGACTAAAGATTTATTGTTACATTTGCTAACCGAAAACACAAAATGTAACAACTGTAATAAATAAATCTAAAAGTGAGCTAAGTCCAATTTCGGCTCTTTGTTTCCGTTCATTCTTAAACAAAGTTTTGTACATTATATCAAACTAAATTGACAGCTTCAGATTACGATGATATACAGTACAGTTTTATGAGAGTCATCAGAATGCGTTCAATTTAAGTGATAGGTAATTAAAAAAGAGTGTTAACCAACTTTCAACCACAACATACAAGTTTGCTAACCAAGCAAATAATACTCTTTTCTCCATTTCGGCCACTAGCCACTAGTCTTCAAGGAGACTAGCCAATATTAAAGGGGATTAAATTGTACAAGTGTGTGTGCAAACAGAGCTGCATACTCTGTTCCTTCACTCCTACTTCATTTATCCTGTATCCGATATTTATGCATTATAATAGTTCGAATGTATGCCAGAAACCATTAAGTACATGCCCTTAGTATCACGAGGCACTACTCAAATCGCGGCCGCCCAACGCGCTAATACGATCGGAAGGGCCGATTAAGATATTGTTTCTCGCGAAAAGATCCCCAAGTCAGAAATAATGAAAGTAACACGCACATTAGGGCAAGTACATCGACTGTATCGTATCAGAGGACAAATCGAGGGTGTCCACATCAAGTCTCGTACGACAAATTATGTGCTCGCGAACAGATAGCGATATTGTCGTCCCAAAAACACTTTTCCCTTGTTTTCCCCGAAAATGGGGAAGGAAGAACGCTAGTTCGGGTAGACAGCTTGATCCGGAGTTCGGCCGTTTGAGGGGCAGCAACAAGTCCCACAGATTCACGCACGAATAACAACCTTCTATCTACCACTTTAGAGTTTGATTTCAAATGTAGATAGCAGGACGAAAATAAAAGAATTCATACGTGTCTAAACGTACGGCAAGACGGAGAGAAGATAGAAAGTTAAAGTGATGGAGCGTTACCGACATTAGGTAAATTGTTTGAGGAAACAGGCATTATACTGTACCATATTTTATATTAAGTAGGCACATTCTATGAAGATTGACAATAACCATTTTATATTGAGTCGTCTAAGTGGGCTTATTTCAGATTCAACTACGAGTACGTTTCAAGATAATGCGGGTAGCTAGAAACTTTTGTAATTTATTCGTACTTTCGATAATATCTAAAACCGGTATAAGGAGTTCGATACGATACGAAATTCGATAAATAATACTGTTTAAATTGTATTTGATCTTATTGACATTTCGATACTAATAAATTGAAAGAAAAGAAATGTAATAGGAGATAAATAAGTTCACAGATCTTTTAATTTCTTCTTTTTAAAGCGACTTGCAGTAGCAAAGTCGTATAACTTTTGCAAGGACTTAACTTTATAAATAACATAATATTTATGTAAGTTTCCTTAAACTCGTAGTTAGATTTACCAAAAAAGATGTTCAATTATAATCGTCTTCTTTTCAATATTCGCGGTCTTTTCAAAGAATACGCGAGAAAAGCGGAAAAGCATTGCACCCCGCTTTACGACGCAAACTCCAAAGGAGCCCGATATAGTCTAAGTACAGATACGACTTATCAAAAGAGATACTTGGGAGAGAAGAGATTCGAGAAAAAAGGAAAAGCGGAAGTAAACAATAGAGACGCCGCGACGATTGAAGGCGACAAGAAAAGTTTTCAATCACCAGAAGACGTGTTTATGACGGCGAGAGTATTTAAAGCGTTGAAAACGTGTCAAGACCAGCGCGAATCAGAGTGTGGCCAAGGAGGGCAATGGACTGCACAATTCGCGGCAATAGGTGCTTATATGGTAGTATAAAAGTTGGTAGAGGTTTTGGAACGCTCGGCAAACTGAGTGGGTTAAATGGAGCGTGGACGCGACGAGGCCCGTTGCACTTGTTGCAATTTCTCTCCACTCCGCAACTTAATTGTACCGAGTGCGCCCTTACGTCGCTATAGACGAATGGCGTTAATTTCGCTCAGGAAGGTTACGTCCATTACTCTAATTGCGAGCCGCATTTCGTCTAAGCATCTCAGAACTTCGGCCGGCGGTGAAGACTCCTCGAACAAACTCGGGAAAATTCACAGAAACCGACTGACTAGCAAAGAGCATGGAAGTAAACGAGGATACTTCGCTAATATTCCTAATTAAGCTTTTAATGTAATTGAAAGAGTGGAGACACGTCTTCGATTCAAAGGAGTCTGCGAGACACCGCACCCCATCGCCACCAAAAATACTCTTAGATAAATTACTTAGAGAGAGTTCGCCGCGCATACAAATCGACTAGAGATTCACCATATTTCATGTTACAGACTCATTCGATTTACACACACCTTTAAAAGGCGTTGGCGCGTTAAGGGGGCGAGTTGAGCTGTGCGACGCGCTCCTAAGTTGGTGAAAATTAAGCCATTTCCGTTACAGAGCATCGCGTTCAAACTTTATTGGTAATCGAGTCACGTCACGAAAAGAATTTCCGATATACAATTAAAGGTGAAACGGGCATCGAGGATAGGAGCCGGAGGTGGGCTGATATTGTCGGCGTCTGTCGCGAGGAAGCAAATTACTGGAGAGCCGAGCCACCTGTGCTCGATAATGCGACGCCCCGTCTGCCCGAAAGGGCGAGGAATCAATTAGGACGTTACCGAATTGCGTAACGGTTCTAGTTACGAGCGTTACGAGTGGGAACGCAGCTGCTTTTTGCTCGTCCAACCTCTTGTTATTGCGCGATCGACATTCGACGCCTCAGATTAAGAGATTACGTATTCATAGAACCTTTTTCTATAGTTTAGCGGAATAAGATTTTTTGAGGGAACCGCGCGCGTTATGTTGACTGATCGAGATGCCGCGACATACACTGAATATTCAACTCGGATGTTTTGAGGTAAGAAATGAGAGACGTTAACCCTTACAGATGTATGTATAATGATTAACAAGGTCATGCACTGGTGGCACGGCAGAGTGATGCGAAAAATGAAATGCTTGAGAAACGCAACCGTATCTCCGCACCGAGAGGTATTCCGTCTAAAAAATGCATTTAATCGGCAAGAACACTGGATCCACACCGATGATTTTCTGAACACGGAACGTGATTAACGTAAAACGATCAATTTTTACTGTACGCGAAACGCTCCGCTTCTTTTATTACCATACTTAAGTTACGAGCGTTATAATAAAAAAAATAATCAAAATTGTTTAGGTATTCGTAAAAAAATGAATAACCAAGTTCCTGTTCGCAAAATGAATTTTTAATAAACCTATTTCCAAATGCCTAGTCATGCGTTAACCTGTAAAAGTACAGTACCGCCAGTAAGTACGGTATCGTTTCCAATTTTTGTATGTAAATAAAAAAGTTCTCACTAAACAAATTTGTAATGGAATTCATCTAACAGTCTCGGAATCAAAAAGTGAATAAATAATTCAAATAAATTATACTGGGAGTCGATCGATTCTGTGTTTGCACATAGAATCCAATTATTTGGAGACCGCTTTTAGCAATCGTTCCTAAGAAATTACTGAAGTTTTTGGCCCGGGGCAACGAGCTGGAGCGGTTTCTTGGGGTAATGACGTAATCTTTTGTACTCTATTATAACAATTTTTGGAATGGAGTTACAACAAATGAAATGGTTTTCTTGTCAAATACACAACGAGCTCGGAATGGAACTTTTGCTATTTATTAACAGTAAGACGGCCTATTATTATGATTAAATATATTGTATGGATGTAAAATTGCGTATTAGGCTTCTAATATTTGTTCTTTTTGTGACAAGAGAATTTAAGGGTTAGTTTTGTTTTTACTTATTGTAGTTTCCCTTTTCGAGTTACTAAAAATCAAATAGTAAACACAAAATTGTATTAGATCGTGGAAAAGGCACTGAAAGTACTACGTGAGAAAAAAGTCATCAATGCACTGAAAAGTGGCGTTAAAAATCGAACAAGTGGAAACGGCAAAGTTACATCCCCATTCCAATATGCTAATTCCAAAAATCAAAGTTAATTGTTCGAATGGAGTCTTCAAGAGGCGCGCTCGTAATTTTCGTGTCGGTAGATTGCGGCGTTGGAGGGTTGGCGTGTGTGAATTATTTAGAGGCAGCGGTCGAGTGGACCGCAATTAATGAAGTGGACGGAGTCGTTTGTCAATGCGGTGGTCGGCCGCGGTCGTCGGGACCTCACCTACAACAATCTATTTCCTAAAATGTGTCAGTTGCAACTGACCGTACGGTGTATCTGATTGCGCTCGACTACCGATTAGTGAATTGATAATGAAATAGTTAAAGCATGTAGGATGTGTACCGATAATTTACACTGTTATGTCCACAGTTCACTACCAATATCAAAAAGCCGACATCATCGTATTGTAACAAAACAAACTGAACATATTTTATTGGCAACAAGACCTTTATCCGGGTTCTAGGTAAAAACGACACAATTTCAACAATATGACTTGTTTATTTCGTGCTATATCGATTTGAACAATACATAATTGGTTTCACCAAATTTTTGTTCCAAAAGCCTGATCTTTTCATGACAAATAATAAACGTGCAGAATATTATGAAAAAAATGTAACAAAATGGCAAATCACTTTGTTTATTACGCAAATATTACATTAAGCCGACTACCTCAAAAATATGAAGGCTTACAACCAAAAAGGCATATCAAGACATGAGACTATACCGATAAGTTAGTACAAACCCTAAGAACCAAACTAAAAGCGCCATTACAAAACGCCAGCTAAATTCTCAAGTAGTAACAATAAACATTTTACGTCGTCAGATCATATCTATTAGTCCTAATTTCACTAATGCCATTTGCCGACATAATATCACGGCTCTAATATTCCTAAAGGCGATTACAAATCTACTGAAGAGGTCGGAAGCGGGTCGCGGGGTTCGCCGTTAATTTTAATGGCGAGATTTATTTGTCCCCGATTACACGGAGTTTGATCAAATTTCGAGGCGACGCCGTCACTGGATGGGGATACACAGAAGGAGCGACCCTTGTAAGCTGGTGGATAAAAAGTTAAGTGTATTATTACAGTAGTCGATTGGAAGCAGTGTTGCTTGAAACGTGAATTTGCCCACATGCTTTATCTAAGTTTATAGTCGTCTTCAAGAGTTGACACATTTTCTAATAAGGCAAAATCTTTGAAGATCATGTAAGGGGTACCGGTATTGTAGCGCAAATCTTCGACGGCATGATTGCGATCACTATACTATAACTCCGCTAAGGCTTTGGCTTTTGGTTTAAAAATAACTACGATGTCAGCTAGGGAAGGCTTGTCATTACTATAAAAAATTGAGACAGGATGGCACTTGCCCGACGCAATGCACTCCGATCCTATATAGAGCATAATAGCGGTAGGTGATACTATGGGATTTTCATGCGTCAAAATCAAGACCAAAAAAATTTAGTTTGCAAAATCGTGAACATTAAGTCTGTGCCCGTCTGCAGGTACATAATAATGTTGATGCCGTGTACGCAATGATATTAGCGAGCGTCGACTCGGCCCCTCTAATTCGTCCCGTTTAAATTTAATTGCAATAAGTTCATAAAATCCCGCGATGGTTTAATTAATTTGTGGCGATACGGGCGATCTATTAAATGGCGATTTTGATAATTTTATAAAGCGTTGCGGTGCGGTTCGCGCCATTATTACGTGCGGTCTGTTTGTTGTTTGCGCGGTTAGACGCACAGCATTTGTTCGATCGATCGTCTTACTGTCGCTTAGATGCTCCGTAGAACCACACAATGAATGTGGTACAACCTATAGAACCGATATATGCAAATTACAGAACATGCTGATAGCTCCTCAGTTGGAATTCCTGAAAGGAAACAGTTTCTTGTCTAGATTCTATTTGAAAGAGACGAAATCTAGGAACTTTCCTTCAATGCATTGACACACTTTGTCAAATAATCCAATTGATAGTCATTTTTCTTTTTATTATTCCCGTCTCCCTCAAATCTAGCCAGGTTAGGCTTATGTCTAGCCAGGAGCTTTATTGAGCTTTGCTTGCTGGTCTTATCTTCTTTCTATCCTTCATATCCTCCGTTTTATTTTATTACGTTACTCCATATTTGGGATTATCTTGTGTAGTGGTTCCCCACTTGCCTTCCACACTGCAGTTCAATTATTGTCCAATGCATCCTCAGCGATCTTTATATCGTCTTTACTAAATCTGACTAGCAAGTAGGTCAATCTTGCCAACTAATAGAAGTTATTAAAAGCTGTCAGGTTCCTATGATTTATATCAAGAAAGATGAATAATAAAAGCAAAAGGACAATTCAGCTACATCGTATCTCCAATTCACCATTTGACCAAGTCACGCTTACCGAAACGTTACGGCGTAAAATGGCCGAATCCACGGCATGGGTGAGTGAATTAATCACGCAGAATGGAGCATCGAGGCCTGTAGTGGGACTGTCTCCGGGTTCTTATTGTAAATATGCATTAGGGCGAATGACGTGTCGGCATCGGGCGCTCATTACGACAGTGCCGTCAAAGACGTCGCCGATCCGGGCCGTGAACAGGATTGTTTCACTGGGATGCTGGGGGACGGGTCAATGGACACGACGTAGAGACTGTACAAAATTGATTTACAATGAAGGTTGACGTTAAATTCCTTCAGTGCGCTCTCAACCTGAGCCCAAATGCAAGCAGTAATTTAAAGCAGCTTGGATTTAAGCACAATGTTTAGAAACCTTTGTTATGGCTTGATGTGCTTCCCGGTGGTGGTGGTAGAAAAAATGCTCGACTTGTACATACTCAAATACACGTGGATTATTTTGCAGGAATAAACTATATTTTTATCGGCCATGTGTTCGAGGCACGTACTTTGTCATAGCACAAAGAATAATTGAGGTAAGATTCGGGACTAATTCTACAGGCCAGCATGGCGGTGGCAACTGACATGTGCATAATTTGGTTACTAATCCGATGTCTTACCTACTTAAGCCTCTACTTTGCATCCTATCAGGTAACGGGAAGCCTCTATGCCGTGCAAGTGCTACCATAAAAAAGCTTTGAGGAAACCTTTAAGGATTATATGTACATAACATAGTAGATTTGCGCAGCGACTTGAGCCTCTCTATCGCTTTCCATCAGATGACAGGAGGCCGCTATGCCGTGCTACCATAAAAAGTTTTAATGAAACCTTTAAGAATTATACGTATATAAGTAACGAAGTACAATAGAGCAGCACTCATTCTGTAACAACAGTACGCCAGTGCAAAAGGAGGCAAAGACGGCGACGATGCGGACCGTGAAGTGTCCCGGATACCCGCTCAATTATGTTAATGGGTTCGCAGCGTTCCCCACAACAGCATAGCCTTCAGCTGATTGATATGCGATGCTCCACAATGTGCCTATACGCTTACGACGATTACACTGCACGTGAGATGACGCTCAGCGAATACAATGCCCTAGATGGGAGCCAGATAACGACGTGAAATTACACGAGTGAGCTCCGAGGCACGCTCCTGCCTCGGACGACAGTCATTTCGCCCAAAATCAATAACTAAGCACCCCAATAAAGCAAATACATTTTATTTCTCGACGTGTCTAGGCGCAGGATGATTGATAGTGACCTGAGCATACAAACGCTTATTGAACGACGCCGCCGGCCGCCCTAACGATACACAAAATTGTCACAAATGTTATCACACAAACAGGGATAGTTATCAAAAATACATTAAGCTTTCAGTGTAATCGATTTCTTTAAAAAGATTTCATAGAGCTGTAATTTACCATCGCCATTATCACTCTCTGAAACTAGTGGTTTCTTTGTAGGTAATGGAAGTTTGAAAGGGTGTGCTAGTTACAAAGTTAATCAAATATAATTGTGGTGTTCGTGCCCACATTCTTTTTTTAACTCCACGAAATAATCGTACGTGAAATGGTCTAGGAAATTATTTATTGATAAGTGAAATACATTGGCGCTTTTCCCTAGTCGCAAAAGAATTTCTAGTATTTCCCTTAGGAGTAACGATATTATACCATTTAGGTTGTTTTCGCTCGCCAACGCTTTTGAAATACCTTGGCTATAATAAGAGGTAGACCGCGCCTTTTGATTTCAGGTATGTTAAGCCTACATAACGTAATATTAATAAATAGAAAAGTGAATTTGTTAATTTCTGTTTTGCGGTTTTTAGGTTCAACTGATCATCATAAATTTACATGTAGTTAACCATAAAAAGTGATCTCAAAAGATAGATACACAGTCCTTACGATTTTTAAATTTGGAATTTATTTTAGGACTTAAGGGTTCATCCAGACAATTATAGTCCAACAACATACATATATGACTGAGTGTCCCCGAAAATAAATTTAATTTCAATATAATTTTATAAATTTCGTAACAATGTACTTCATCTATTGATATAGAACTTAATAAGCTAATTTCAACGTAATTGCCAATGAACACATTTTAAATTCGACAAACATATCAGTCTGAATTCAGTATACCAACAGTTTCGTCTTTGTAAAACACGTATCACCTGTATACATCTCGCAAAAATAAATCTAAAGATGAAAAGTCGCGAATGAAAAAAGGACATCCATTCCATCAACAGTGACTTGCTATCCGGGGACCGACCGGCGCGATTTCCTACCATCTGTAGGTAGTCTCCCAACGAGCATCCCGTAAGATTTCCACCAAAACGTCGACTCACCGGGTCGGTATACGCTCAAATTACGCGTAAAGCCGAACACAAAGGCTATGCTTATTCAAATTCCATTAATCTCCCCGGGGGAAGGTGGGGTAAAATGAACCGGCGCGGACAAAAACAATGCCGCCGGCAAATAACCGGCTCAGCATTGTTCCGGCAATTAGAAAGCTTTCCCATGTACCGGCCGTGTATAAAAACAGTGTAACATCAGCACGATTCGCTGCCTATTGCTCGTTACCGTTGATGTTTATTACGGTTATTAGGACTAACCCGTGCGGTTCTGTATTAATGTTTTTTTGTTGGCGATCGATTAAAATTAATCATTATGGCGGGCATACGTGATTACCGGTACCGGATATAATCCCTTCTTCCTACCTAATGCTAACTTTTAACAAACTTACTCTGTCTGTCTGTCGCGCTTACACGCTAAACCTACTGAACTGATTTATATGGAATTTAATATAAAGTTAGGTTTAGAGCCTGAAAAAGGTTACTTTTAATGCGAAAAAATGGTTTCTGTCCACGCAGACGAAGCTGCGGACGCAATATATATTCATTAATTCAAGCTTAATAATTATTGTGCCTAACAATAAATTTCAAGCCAGTAATTAGACAAATAATTAGTAAATTTTAGATTAAATACAAATGTACGTAGTGATTTAATTAAAAATGTACTAATTACAAATGTTAACTAGCTTTCATAAAATAATTTTCACATTTCAATAATAAGGTTTTAATAATTGTAGCTGAAACATCTGTTACTTTAATAGTTTAAGTTTGTAAACGTTAAAGAGCTTTTTTATAAAAGAATTTAAAAAAAACAAGGCAATTTTCTAACTGTACCGAAATTAATCCCACTCTTGCTTGTCGAATAGTTTGCGCACAATAACGAACTACTACTACAAATTGATTGGCAAAATTATTAAATATACATATTCCATTTCCACTCAAAAACACGCGGCAAAAGAACAAAAAAAATGTAATATTCCATCCAACACGCGTTACATCGAGATAATAATCTGTGACAATCCGGATCAAAAGAGTTATCAGCGAATTAAAACTGACCGATAGCTATTGGGACAAATGACACGGGAGTTACGAGTCGAGTTCCAGTTAATCCCCGGCCGCCCCCGACTTTTGGCGTCGGTGTTCGCGATCCGTTCGTCCATCAAAAAGCGTTTTTAATTAATTACATTTTATTAATTGAATTTATTAATTACATTCGTTTGGCGTTGGTTGATGAACGGATTAGGATTTCGGCGTCGTTGTGTGTTGTACTTTCAAAGGACAGGTTTTACTAATAGTTAATATGGTTTCATAGAATAAGGATATCATCATCATTTATCATCTGTCTGTAAACGTCCACTGGACATAGGCTCAATGACAGTTGTCATTTGTGGGAATTGCTTGGCAGGCGGGTTGGTGACTGCAGTACATTTTATTTGTACCCAGGAAAACGCTGTGCCCGTCTCGTGATATTCCCTTATTCTTCTTCTACGACACCCACGGGATTAAGTATGCCATATAGTAAACTTAGACGATCTACGCGGGGGGCGCTCAGTAGACACATTTATCAATATTTATGATAGTAAATATTGATAAATGTGTCTACTGAGATATACCCATAATCGCCAACCCGCCTGCCAAGCGTGGCGATTATGGGTATATCCTCCAGAAGTTTGCCCTAGGTGGCAAACAGCTGGAGAGGCCTGTGTCCAGCAGTGGACTGCAATAGGCTGATGATGATGATGATAGTAAATACTTCGGTACTTATTTGTCGTAATTTATAAACTACTCTGACAGACTACAGATCCTATAATTTCAAGAAATGTATCATTTAGACTAACTTATAATGTTGCAATACGATATACGAAGTAAGCAAGCTAAATGAACGAACCGTAAAAAGATTCTAACGCGTTTCAGGAGAATCATAATTCACTTATAACATTAATAAATAAAACATTTTGACAAAAGAAACACCGGAAATCTAAAACCACTTGAGCAAAGTGAAACAATCGGGAATCATGGTTGGATTTAACTGCTCCCCAACTAACGTCGGCTATATAGTTTATGACATAATAAAATAAGTTTAGGCGCTGGATTAACGGATAAAGTGTCGAATCAAGAGATTGGCGGGACATAAAAAGGCGTTCTGCGTCGTGTAATACCGCGTGATCGCCGCTTATTTACCTTTTACATGCGGATTAGTTCGTTTTGCGAGCGTTTTAAATATAACTGAAGCGTTTATTTGGTAATTTTAGGGAGTTTCGTACTTTCTTTTGGAAACGATCGCGAAGTATCTTACGTCTAATCTACGAAAAGGTTGCTGTGTTTAGTTTTGAGCATAAATACTAAATATGATTTTATGTTTAGTAAAACACCCATATGTTGTTACTGTGCAACCCAAGTAATTACATTGCAATGTTGCTCGTAAATTGAAAATTAATTCTATCATAAAAGTGCTACTCAAATTACTAATGCAATAAAAAAACATTTTACACTAAAAGCGCATGACATACCGAACGGTGACTAGATCCATCCAGTTTAAGGCTTACCTGAAAAATAGAATGATAAAATTAATTAAAACAAATATGTATTCGGTGTATGTACACCTCAAAGTGTTGATCAATCATCGGAGTAAGTTATCAATCCCTTGACGTAGTAAGGGAAACACCAGATGAAGATTGGATCACAGAATACCCCAGATTATGCCAATTTATAATAAACCGTTTCTTAAACGAATCCGATTCAGGAACGAAACAAAAACCTTGAGCGACATGTTTACTCAGAGAACAAGCTCTTTAAATAAAGATTTAAAAAAAAACAGGAACCTTCTGTTTTGCATTAGGCGAACGTCTCATATGCATCATGCAAATACTTCATTAGTAAATCAATTTCGACATTTGTCAGTCCATTACGCGATTATATTTCATTCAACCCTAAACTGCTACTTGACACAGGCAGAGCCGTGTAATAGGAACAATACGGCCGTAGCAATCACAAGGAGCTTGCCTCCGCTATTGTTTTTACCGTTGTTATTGCGGAGTGCCGAGTAGCAATAAGCGAGCGTTGTTTGTCCAGGCCACTATTGTAGCGGGTTATTAGGACAGGTTCGCAGCGACCCCCGCGGCGGTGGCGGGTTAAGATCGGCTCAACCGGGCTTTCTCGACCTGACGGTGACGTCCGTTTAGGCTACGCCGTCACCAGGTAAATGTACGCGGCGCTTTAAGCCCCTTTAAGTCGGAACTAGAGTTTACAATCGTGTACACATTTGAATTACATGCCGTTTTACAGAGTTGTGAAAATAAAATGTTGTTGCTAGTTTGAAGCTTGAATCGGGCTGTGACGCGATTTCTTTTTAAATTCACGGGAAGTTCTTTTGTTTTTGAATGGCCAAATATAGTTTTAACAGACAGATAAAAAACTTATACCTCGCCTCATCATAAATATTCTACCTCAGGGTTGTCAAAGAGAATGTACCCCTAGGGTACGTTCTCTTTGACAACACACACACACACATCACACTTCAGTGTGAAAATCATAATATAATAATACTAAGCTCACTGTGACACGGTGATTTAAAAGTCATTGCATCGGTTAAATGTTCCAAAAGAGAGTGCAGCTCAAAGTATCTATCGCAGTAATAATTGGGCACTATGAGTTATTTATAAATTTATTTGATATCGTTTGTAGATACTATTGATTCTACCTTCAAGTGTCCACACAAGCAGATAGTTCTTAAATCTTTTTAAATATAAGCTAAAGTTTACTATGAGATTTAAATTACCTGTTTTTCCGAGCGTTTTATTTTCAGTGGAAAATAAAATGCCAGTTGTAAGCTTACACTAGACCGCAAACCACAGAGTGAAATAGGGAAATTTCTTTCTCCTGGTGAATATTATTTGTAACCTAGTCTATCGTTGCTAGATTTAAGTGAATGTAAACGCAGCTACAATTTTTCCTCCAGTGTTAAATCACAAGGTATCTCTAGTTTCAATAAAAATGTCAGATCTTATACAGTTCAGTTCTTATACATTCCTTATTTTGTTTTTGGTCGGACTTTCGATCGATGTTTAACCTCGGATTTCCTGACACAATAGTTTTAACAATAGAGTAGGATTTTATAAGGACATTCGGTCTTATGACCAAAAAACCGTGTTTAATTATATTAACATTATAACATTACATAACAAAAACGTGTAAGAAGATCAGAACTCAATCGTTAGAATTTGCATCTGATAAACAAGTCGAGATAGAACAAATGGAATCCGATATTTTCAGCTGAAACGGGAAGATAGCAAGCGTATTTTCTCTAATTCTTGAACGATAACGATCTTAATTAATTTGAGGGTACACCCAACTTGTTAGAGCGGCGAAGCGACAAGCCTAATTCCCAGTTCAAATAATAGATTGCGTTACGGATATGTGGGCAAACAGCAGTGTGTAAACAAGTCGCGGTTGTGATAGAGCACACACAGTTTCGTTGCGTATACTGTAGGGCTGCCACGAAGGGGACGCGTAGGACACAATACTATTAGAGCCTTAATAATGTGTAAAAAAATCCCAAAAATTACCACCTATCATCAAAATTCTTATTTTATGTACGCTATGGTGAAGAAAAATATCGTGAGAAAACCTGCATTACTTAGAAGAAATTCTCAGGTTGTGTGAAGTCTGGCCAGCATAGTTGACTAAGGCCTTATCGCCCTAATTTGAAGTCGTAAAAGAAGTAAAAAAACACTATAAATAGGTACCTATTGTAATATTTTTAACCGTACTTATAACTTCGAAGGGTTGTACTCGTAATACAGGATCTTCAATAGGATACGACCAAAACTGTAATTCGATTTTTTTTCATTCGAGAATCGCAAAGTGGTGAAATTCGGTTGGGGGATGGCATTATTAACATTTTTGGTTACATTTCACTCTTAAATCGTGCGACACAATATTTCTTGTTGCAAATTTTGGGTATTTCCTCAAAAGGTATGTGTGCAGAAATTATTGGTATTATATTTATAAAAAATAAACAGGTCATAATTTTTATATAAGTAATATCCAAATAGAATTATGTAAAGCTTATTAGTAAAAGTGAAAAGAAATCCTCTACCTGAAGATCTACAAGAGGTAGCTTACTAGCATGAAGACCACCTAAATTGTAACTCAAGACGTCTGTAGTACTTTTTTCATTAAATGATTGTATTTTGTGCAATAAAGAACATTTTTTCTATGTCTTGTTTCTTTTGTCGTATATAGTGTTTTCTTGGTCTTGTTATCTATTAATTAATAGCATAACTAAATGACTGGACGTTCATGACGGCCCTAGTATGGTATTGTGTTCGGGAGGAGGCCATTTAGCGCCCGCCGCGCCATGTCCTGGCTTCCGATAAAATTTTCATTATTTTTACCGCCGATGGACATTTTTTGCCTATTTAGTTCATAAAAAATACTAATGGAAAAAGGGAAGCTTTATTTCATTGTCAAAAATATTTTATATATTTTCACTTGAAATACAACAGTTACGTCTTCAAGCATATTTTTATGATAAACGGTTCATAGTTCATCACACTACCGGGTTTTCTTAAAAAAAAAATAGAACTGATATTTGCCATATTTTCGATCCCCTGAATACACTGATGTATTTATTTTAATATATCCACCAACGTATATATACCCATCCCCCTAAACGGCAGGAATTCATAAACGCATTTTATTAGAGAGAAAATGTGATACATTTTGTGTCACACACCATAGAAAATAAATAAAAATGGAAAACCATATATAACTTATATTAATCGAATCGAAGAGTCTTTTTAAGTACGTTGTTATCCTGCAACCATTTCTTCTTCAGAACATGGTCCATCGCTCCACCCGTTTGGAAGTTACAGTGCCACAGACAGACACACACATAGACAGATAAATATGTCAAACTTATTATAACCCCTCTGTTTACGTCGGGGATTAAAAATTGAACTATTCTAAAATAGGTCATATGTGATTAATAAGGGAAATAAAGACAAATAAAGAATACTAGAGAAAACTGGTTCACTCCGAACTAACGATCTCAATACTGACAGAATCGCCTCAAAGCCGTTTCCTTGAGCCGAGTCTCTGTACTCGCAATTCATTTAACGGGCAGATAAAAGGCTCTATTGCGACAAGCTCCCATTGTAGGAACACAGGTTTTGTCAAAACAAGCTCTTTCGTTTTTGAACGTGAAACGTTCGTCTTTTCACGCAAAAACTCAACTCATTTATCAAATCACCGTTGTCTACATTACAGAGTTGGGGGCGTATTGTGAATAGGCTAAAAAGCCCATCCGCACAAAACGCGTCGCGACGCCCGCTAACACCCAATTACACACAAAAATGAACCTTAACTCGGTACAGTTAGAAGCGAATAAATCCCGGTGAGCATCAAACCGCGCGGGGCGCGATCGGTGCCGTAATTTAAAGCGTAAATTAAACGAGTTAAATTAAACAAATAAAATTAATGAAAGCAAAAAGCGTTGCGATTTTCCAAACAAATACATTAGTCTACAAGCTGTGAACAATTTAAGAAATTATTACAACGGGAATTCTTCGACATTGACGGGGTCATTTGTTTTTAGTGTTTGTTAACAATTATAAGAAGGTAGATATTGTATAAGCTAACTTTGATGATTGGTGGACTGGAAATGACAATTTGGTATTTTTTTGTGCCAAAATGGGCATGGCAATCACAATGATATCTAGTGATTTCAAAATACTTATAAGTCTGACTAGCACTAAAACCAATATCTGAAATAAGAACTTAAGCATTACTTTTAAGGAACTCACACCCAAATTACCCAATGAAGACAATACAGCGATTGTGCACAGAATAAATAGGCACCAATTCTTATAAGACGAATGAGTATTGTTTTAGGTGGACTGTCAACCATCATACCAAGTGGAATCCTGTATGGAGTGGAAGTAAAGCCTATCAAGGCTACGGATATAATTGCTTTCTAAATATGAAAACATAATGAGCACTAATAAAAATGTTCATTCTCCAACAAAAAACAATTTACTTTCATCATTATGTTTCATAAGTAGCTCTCTAACAAGCTCCTTTTGTGCCTAAGTATAAAAAGGTCTCAATCGGTAAGAATAATGTGGCACCGCGTATCCATCCCGCTAATACCCATTCACAAACATCATAAACATGCACAATGGAGCAGACTGTGATTTGTCATATTGAGCAATACATTAAATTTTCACAGCTCTAAGGAAAAGCGGTTTGCCTCGAGTGGCAAAAAAGGCGAAACGAAAGTGCTTTCATTTGTTTAAGAGTACCTCGGGCGCCTTTAAGTGCCTTAACATGCATAAGACGCGGCTGAACGGCCGTGAGTGTTGCAGCGAAAACGTACACTTAAAAATTACCCGCGTAATTTCTATGACGAACACGTACATATTCGCCGAGTGCATACGCCATTCGGATTGGGCCCAGACGCCGGCTCCCGCACACATTTTCCAAGCGGGGAATTGCTTAAGCCAATTTTGTCTTAGTGCTCGCACCATTATCTGCGAGCACCTACATGGACACTCTGGCTTTAGGAGTGTGATTAGCTGCTAAGTGAAATTTATTTTATCTAGCGCATTCCGGGCCGAGTGTGTTACCATTGTTTAATGGAACGTACGCCGCGTGTGAATTGGACGCGGTGGAAAATGCTCTTTAGTGGTGCACGTAAAACGTAAATTCGAATAAAATCGAACATCGCGAAAAAAGTCGAACCGCGCGCACAACTTTGGCAAAATAAGCCGCTTTCCCTTTCTTAATCCTTTATTAAATATAAACACGCACTTATACAATTCTTAAGCCGGAATGAAAAAATATTTGCTTCGGGCCGCTTTCGAGTTTTCACGTCGGGAACTCATATAAAAGACATTTTGCGGGAGCTTCTTGCCTATCGGCGGTATTATTCAAATTAATTTAGAGCGGCGGTGAGGCAAAAAGTGCGCGCTCGGGAGGCGCCCCATATTCATAGAGCCGGCCTGAATTAGCATCAGAATGAAGTGTTAGAGGCGGCGGCAAGTGCTTAATGCTACCTACGGCTCACACGGATGTGTTACATACTAATGAATTAAGTAGGTACGTATTAAACTTTTCAACCACAAACTTGTTTGCGTATCATGCGAACGGCGCAGGTGCATTCTGAGATTCCGTAAACACCTACTAATTATACACGCGTCGGTGTCGTAATCGGCAAACAATCTCATAAGTCGTGTGCTTCGATGCAATGTGGAAACGCGTATCATTAGGCGGTACTGTAGCACATGAGGGCAATAAACATTTTATGAGCAAATTTCTGTAAGTGCTTTGATGAAAAGATCTCTATAAAGTAGGCATTTGGATATTATCCAATACTAAGTGTGGGTTGTTTAATTAAAGTCATTGGACAAACATAATATTGTATATATGATATTCTATTACGGAGCTTTTACGCCGGGAGGCATTTCATACATTATTACCGGCGTGCAATTATTACAACGGAGGTTGGGCGTACATTGGTTTTGGACCACCCTTTTACGCGTTCGCGCCTATAAATAAATCAAAATATTCAGGAAGGGCTCGACTTGAAGGCGGCTTAGCGGAATCGTAAAATTCAACAACGCTCGCACCGCTCCCGGGTTTATCTTCCTGCCGTGTTTTTGCTCGAATCGTAAAAGAGTATCACAGTATATGAATAGAAAGCAACCACCCTTTTACAGGGGACATATGGAGCAGCACTTTACAAGTTTAATGCTGAAAGCAGATTATCTCTTCATAAAGAAAATATGTCGATGAAAAGGTCGCATCTTGTAAATCAATTCGGACAAAATATTTTTCGTGCGTAAATTCGTTTGGAAGTAAAATTTATTTGTAGCATTTTTCTACAAGTAATTTTACCTCCAGTCGTTCAATTTTCATAAAATGCGTCTCGCCTAATCGTAGCAGATGTCTGGAATTCAAAATATCCGGAATTTAACCCTAAACAAAATACGGGCAGCTATTATTATAGAGTACGCAGCGTTTTGGTCATTAATAACAATTTATTTAGCACAATGCCGCAATTTTGGTTCACGAATGCTAACCTTTGGGAAAACGCAGATTTGATATTAAACAGGGGTATCGTTTTGTAAATTGATTAGATAGTTTGTGATAAATTGTACAAGTTCTAGCCGGCATTTGTTTTGCCCTGGCCCCGACGCTGAGATCCTTTCACAATTTCGTTTGGGTTTTGTTTAATCTGCGTGTAATTCAGAACGAATTTATTAATGCATAGATTTTGGTTGCGTTCTGGTAAAGGTTTCGGGGAATGCTAACGGGTGGGTGATATAATATGTTTTATCTATGTTGTGAATAAAGCTTCGTTTTATGTTTGGAGAATCAGTAGCAAATTACAGCAGAACATTAAAGCAACCAGTCAGTTTAGTAAATTGTACAGGATGAGCGTATAAGTGACTTGTAGAAGCTCATCCCATGAACTTCCAACAACGCAAGAATAGGATTTGTAAAACTTTTAATTACTGAAACTGTAGGTAACACATATAGCCTATTAAATCATATTTAAGGAGAAGGTAAAGTTTACTACTTAAGAAATTGCTACAAAGACACGAATACCGAACATAGGAGCGACTTAAAACCCATCGTTGACAAAGCGGCGTGCAGTGTAACACAGTGTGCCTACTTAGCTTCTTATCAGAAAATGAGCAAGGCTCAGGTTTTGCGAAATACTTTCAGCTGTGTACTCGCTGGAAAACTTTCCCGAAGCAAAGTTGAGGTTTCCAAAGTTCCCCATTCACTGCGACGAGAGCCGGCCATTGTGGCTAATTCAAGGCTATAAT
Organism: Conogethes punctiferalis; assembly: GCA_031163375.1. Classification (NCBI taxonomy): domain Eukaryota; kingdom Metazoa; phylum Arthropoda; class Insecta; order Lepidoptera; family Crambidae; genus Conogethes; species Conogethes punctiferalis. Next base: position 13,231,651 of record CM062084.1, read on the forward strand.
TAAATTTGTTTACATAATATTCTGTTACGAGACGAAAACTTCGGTAATATACCCCTTGGGGATAACAAGTTATTTTTTTATTAATTTATTAAAAGTTTTTCGACAGTGAAGGTATCCCGCGCATTTTGTTAGTCTCTGCCAATTTGGATGTTTAAAATGACTTTGTTCGGGTTTCTCCCCCCAAATAATTGAAACGCACAAAATTTTTGACACTTTAATAATATAGATTTAGAAAGTTACTTTCATACAAACAATGGTAGAGCAAAGATATATTGTGGTACAAGGAACGTAATAAATCATTTATGAATAAGAGATGGGAAAAAGGAGAAAATAACTTTATAGATACAAGGATTTTGAGCATTCGATATAAGAATAAAGTCTTGTTGACTTTGTTAGGAAGTAATAAAAACGAGATTGGAAAGAGCATAAATCAACATCAAGATTATACTGCTTCCAATTCCATTTGCGAGATTTTTTAGAAACATACCTAATGAAATTACACTTGGAACTAAAGTGACCCGCCAGAGGAAAAACAACAATATTCTCGGCCTCTCACTACAAAGGGGCCAGCATTTGTATTATCATTCCATTAAACAAAAGTCACCGGAGTTTCAAATGAAAACACAGAAACTCATTATTCTCCGGGCAGAGAAATGATTTCAAATGTTAACAAGATTCCCCATAATAGAGTTGTTCACAGAGAGATTTAAGAAAAACAAGCATGAGCCACGGGCCCGCCTAGCTTGTGTTGTAAATCTGAAGAATTGTGTTACTCAATAATAAATGTCTCCTTGTTATGCCGTCTCAGCTCGGGGCGGTACACACTACCCCGAACCGCTGCCCGAATGTCGCTTACAATTACAACTCGATCTCGGAAGACTTTGTTGAAATGTCAACGTTTACCACCATGCCAAAGCATGTAAACCCGGCTAATTTCTAAAACTCCCTTTGAGAAAATGTTGTAGCGAAACGTAAACGACGTCATTTATTAGCTTTTAAAGTATCATGTTCAAAGTATCGAAAGTAGGAATTCCGAGTTAGTTACACAAAGCCATTTTCTTGTACACAGCCGAACAGAAAACAAGAATGAGGCAGGGCAAATCCTGTACATTTTCGCGAGGCCCCTTGAGGAATTCCTATATTATATAATACATTGGGGAGGATCATTCTGCTCGTTTACTGCCGGATATATTTGTGAATGCTCGTTTGTCAAATGCACAGTCATTTATTCAACGATATATTTATGTATTCTATACATATCAGAGAACAAGGAGGGCACGCTTTCATAAATGTTGATGCACATTCCAGGTAAGTCAAGAGAGGTGAATCGTACAACGATTCACTGAACCATAGTAAACTAGCTTAGGGGCTACAACTTAATGGCCTTCTAAAGTAACATAAGCTATCTAATTCTAGGGAAGTTAGCGGTAAACGTGATCCAGATAATATAATAAATTAGTTATCCTAAATTTTTCAAACTTGACCTAATCTGTCGAACATTGTGTGAGACAAATATGACGCAATAGCTACGATTTTAAATATAAGGTGATAAAATTAAAAGAACCTGGAAATTAATCCACTCAGTTTTTATCACCTCAGCTACAACAATATACGAATCTTTCAAACCTGTCTACATCAGAATACCTATCGATAAGCGGAATACAGAATGTTATTTCGTGTAAAGGGATAAATTCGATCACAGCATCAAATTCCGAAAGCAATGCGTAGTGCTGATTTAATGTAATACATTCCGAACAGTATTCCGCAACCGATCTCCTAACTACTGTTGGCCTTTGGGGTGTTATTGTACATGAATGCTTGTGAAATGCAAGGTGAATGTGTACAAAAAAATGTTATTTTATTTCTACAGTCTAAGCAGCTGACAAACTTGACTGTAAATTTTTAAAGAGTACAAATCACTGAAAATTTTGTAAGAGTTTTAATGTGTGTTCGTGATACAGACTTCAATTGATACTATAAAGCTGAAGTTTTAGCCGGACAATTTACATAAAGGACGAACAATATTTTATGTATGTGTATACTGTATTGTATACTAAAATACGTAATTACACAATTTTGAATTTCAACACTATTATATTTGTTTCTTCTTTCATGTACTTCGCAATACCCATGGCAGTTGCCTACTTACTACTATAACTAATGATTAAACCGGTTTTCCTGGGTGTTGGTACATAGCCTGCGATTATCACCTATCATCACGCTCAAGTGGGTTTGCTCGTTAACATATAAAAAAAGATACCACCCAAGTGTTTGCTGGACCATAAACATTAAGAGATCTGTAAATGCGATAGGTAAACGTCTACAATCTTTAGGACTTTTTCTCCACATTACTACCAACATGAGTTACAAAGACTCCTATATTATTAGAAAGAAGGGTTTAGTAAATTGTGTAAAGTTAGCGATAAAACGAAAAAAGAAGTAACAGATGCATAAATACGCTTTTAGGGTACGTGCAGATAGCAAGCGTTCAAAGCGCGTTTTGATTGCACGTGTACGTCCTTAATAAAAATACAAGTAGTTGTAAACGCGCGTTGTCAAAATGCGCGTAACGCTTGTCTTCAGAACATACCATTACGTATACCTAAACGGTCCCAGTATAAAAAATCTAACAACTAGTTCCTATATGTTCGCTAGATATGTGTCTGATAAAACCACTATTGCTCGCTTGCATTGATTCGGAGTGCCAGTGATGTAGGCATCCTATTTCACTGTTCTCCATACGATGCTATTCATTTGACAGCCATCCAATGAAGCTACGAATCTCTTCCCAATACGGAGGAATAAACAGGATTTAGTACAATGGTTTTTTTTTAGTATTAAATAAGCCTTATTTTGTCTAACTCGAATTTAGTTTTACATGATTCATAGTATAAGCAGATACTAATCTAATATTATAGCACTTGCTTCTGAAATGGGGGATGTAAGGGAGCGGCCTATCATCTTTTCGCTCCAAGCTAACCTCACCTGCCCGTGGTGCATCCTGCCGAATAACAAACGAGGCGCTGGCAACCGACTGGTGGCGGTATAACCATCACAATTGAAGGCGTAGCTAAATACTAAAGACCGGTGACGGGCAGCAGCGTCACCGGAGCAAGAAGCTACGCCCTGCGATCGCCAACCCGCCTGCCCAGCGTGGCGATTATGGGTATATCCTCCAGATGTTTGCTCTAAGTGGCGAACAACTGGAGAGGCCTATGTCCAGCAGTGGACTGTAATAGGCTGATGATGATGATGATGCTTCTGAAAGATCATTGAATAACTTACATTAGGCTGATGATAATGATAACTTACATTGTAGGTATGTGTTTGCACTTACGTTAATTTGTGCTATCCTTTGACAATACCATTAAATAACCATGAAAGCAACATAAATACCTAGTTGGGAAAGTTTACCCTTTTGTAAAAAATTTTCACTATTTGGACAAAAACATCTATAACATAATAGGTTCCACGCACAATTGTAAATAGTACAATAGACAGGTTTTATTCAATCATTTATTCCTTTAAAAATAAAACAAACGCACCACTACGTTACGCTTTATCGCCAACCAACACAGTCGACGGCAAAAGTTTGCAGCGCACAAACAAATATACATCCGTCAATAAAATGAAAACATAATCTCACATCAAAACCGCCGAGCTAGGCATTCGTAGTTCCACGGCTGGTACGCGGAGCCGCGGGTCTGCGCCAATCAAACACTGCCACTGAAAGCGGCCAAAGGCTTTGTATCTCATAATAAACCCGACATCCTACCATTCCGTTTGCGATGAACAGAAATTAAATACGATAGTATTGATAGGCTTTCCGAATACGCGCAAAATTTACAGCACAATACCGCTAAGCACGATATAAACGTATTGTTTCGCCTTTGACGCTATCTCCAACAGAATAGATTATGCGAGTGCGATGATATGGAAGCACGGGGTAGGCGTTGTGTTGTGATTGTTAATAAGCGGCCTGGCCGGAACATGTTTACGGGTTGCCTAACTGAATTAGAGCTCCATATCACGAAACGAAAGTACGGTGCGGTTATAAACGTTTAGCGGCTTTGCGCTTATTAGATCGTTATATTGGATCATATAACTGCATCATGTACTCGTAATTACGTTTAACCCCGCATATTTTTCCTTGCATTATTTTATTATTATGTGGGACTTCATAACAACTATTAAACACACAGTATTTAATTATTGACATTCAAGATAAGTGTAAGGAAAATATGAAAACTTGTAGCAAAATACATACGTACGAATATGCGTATACGTTCATAAATTACTTTGACAGGCCCGAGTAATGGCTACGACAGGATTGTAAAATACTTCCGGAGACGTAAACCCACCGCGTTGTAAACCGGGACCGTTATATTTATTTCTGTTATTCGTTAAAGGCGCTATAAAGTTAATAAAGGGTTTTTTGTAACAAGCACGCAGTAAGTCCGAGATAAGCTTCTGGTCTCGGAGGGTTGGAATCTTTTAAAACGTCGTTAAAACCAATCCCGGCCCGGCACACAAAGGCCCAACAGCCTAATTGTTGACGAAAAATATTCTCGATGCAAATTCGCACTCTTTACAGCCCATTCGGAATTTGTACTCGGCCCGAAAGAAGTTAACGTAATTAAAGCCGCGGTAGGGGTGTGCCCAGATTTTGTGAAACACTGCTCGGACGTTTCACCGCCCAAATCTGTTGTGACCCCGCCTTTATATTTAAAACACCCATATACTGCCAACGCTGCGTTTTGTTCCATTATTTCAGACTCGTAAAAGAACTTAATGAACTCGCCAACTAAAACAATTAATGAACAAACTAATTTTTATGTCTCAGTAATAACGAATGTTAATAAAACTGTAATTCTTTCCCCGGAGTGGTTGTCTGGTTATTAATGTTTAATGAAATTCTTCTGCAGCGGACTTTTGTGTCCGTCTTGGCGGACCTTTAATTTGGATTCCTATGTAATGAAACGTAATGAAGCCGTACTCAGGTGAGATCAAAGAAGACGGAACGTCTTGACAATTACCTACAAAATGCAACGCAAGTTGGGGACTTGTAACTATCTTTATTGATGACTGCTGGTGGTAATTGGTAGTCAAGATAAGAACTTAGACGTTTGGTACCTATTAAAATTAGTCCATTTGTTTTGTTTTATGGTTGTAGACAGAAGTAGACTTATATAGGCCTATTTTATAGTCTAGCAGGACTTATAAAACTTAGGTCTAATTCTTCAATGGTAAAAACTAAAATAGCCTTGAAGGGAAGTCACTTAGCATTGATTCTTTCCTTAGGTTCTATCATAATAAATCAGGACTTTCGTGTTCAGACTTAAAACCTTTTTTTCAGTCACTTTAACTGTAACCGGCGAGTCGAAATCAGTCCTTGGATGTTTAAAAATAGGTCAATAGCAAACAGACTCGTATAATTACAGGTTTCATAAACGATGTTTTCGTTCCAAGGAGCGTAAATCCTTATTAAGATTTTCGGTAATCCTGCTTTTAAAGCTGAGCTCTTACGAAATAATAAAAACGCTGCCACGTTGTAGTGAAACGTAACAATAAAATAAAATTTGATTCCGCTCGTTACATTCATTTCTGAAACAAGCGGCAGAGGTCAGCCACTAGATTGTTTTCAAACAGCAAAAACTAGGTCGCTGTAATCTCCGCGCGATGGTTTGGTCATTTTCGATCCTGATATTTGTGAAATAAGACAATAGGGCCGGAGTGAGATGCTTTCCTTAATTGGTGTAGGTACGTATCTAAGAGATCATTGGGCACACTTCTCCCCAAAGACAAAGGTTCCCGGAGTCCCTGCAATCCGATCCGCCCTCCCCCTCGGTAATTTTCTCGTTAGCGGAATGAATAAAACATTTCATTCCTTACCTTTCTTTTGTAATTGTTAATGGTTGATGGGTTTTGGAAATTTATGTTTGGAGTTTTATGTCTCGGTTTCTTTTAAGAATATTGTTTTGCATTGTCATTCTTTTTCTGTAAGTACAGTTGCGAGCGACGTCTCATATTTCAACATTTGAAGTTTTGTGTACAATTTTCGGTTTTACGGTCCCTATGGAGAGTGAGTGGAAATAATTTTAATACGTACTTTACACGTGTATCGATCTATATTGTGACCGGAATATAATAAAAAGGGTTCCACCATCGCTATAGACAATTTGCAAGGAAAAATACATCACGATAAAAAATGTAGCTCTAACGAGAACCTCAAAATGGCTCGTAAGCAATGAAACAGCGCAATTTCATGAGAAAGGCGGCCCGCAAATAAACCAAAGCGGAGCACATTCCCGCCTCCATAAAACGCAGACTGAAATAAACGTAACAGACTCGGTTCTTTAAAAAAATCCGCCCGACGACAACCGCAAAGCTCAGCAAAAATCTTTAGTGTGAGCCGGAATTCCAGCGTCGGAATTTTCATAACCGGCGCGTGGCGCGGCCGCCGCCGGCGCTCCGGGTGAAAGATGCCGAATTTACGTCCCGAGGCGTTCTGATCGCGAGCCTCCGGCCTCCAGCCACCACTTTATTAGCTACCGGCGCCGCCCGCCCGAGAAATATGTCTGCCGACCGCGCCGATCACAATAAACACCCCCACAAGCTGCCCACAGAAAAGCTTTATTTCGCCAGGTGTCATACACGCTCATAAAGTGTAAACACGTCCGCTTCCCCGTTATAAACGTCGAGACACTTTCTGGTTCGATTCCAGACTTATTCCGGGAACATGTGTTAGAATTGTTAATCTAACAATCGAATCGCTGCTCCAAGGAGATGCGGCTCAAGAGGCAAGTGCAGGATATTGTGGGCCACACCCCGCGAAGATTACGTGAGTTTTTCATATAAAGCCATTCAGCCAATTTCCTCATATCCTACACAGGAGCATAATAAGGGAGGCTTTTGTGAAGGAAAGAGGTTCGTGCACCTACAATGCGTAGGTACCTACTGTGTGTATTCGGCGTTGAAAAGGGTAGAGACGCAATATTCGGCTCTCACTCGGATCGGATAACTTTGGATATTTAGGGCGCTGACGATGTGAACAAATAGCTACGTTTTTACTATGTCAACGTCTGCACGAGCGGGAGAATCAGTTTGGGTATTCAATTTTCACGGGTACCTTTGCTTATTTTACAATATGAATTGTGTTAGATATGTGTAGGAGACGGTATCTTAAAATAGAATTACACTGTGCTAGGACAAGTAAAGATTCATCTTACGCAATTATGTGTGTTGTGCTTGTGACCGTTCTTACCTGTAACAAATTAGAAATACAAATTTAATATTTTTATAATTTAAAATTTTCTAATAACGCTGAACAAAATAGTATAGGTACTATTCCAATCAATTATCAGGTAACCAATATTAAATTGGCATTCTAGTAATTTCTTCAGCCTCGTAAGTCACTAGGACGACAGAGATCGGCACACCTTTTTCTTTCTCATCGCCCTAACGGTTTAACTGTGTAAGTGATAACCAATTTAACTCGATTACTAACAGACAAGCCAGTAAGTGGATCAAGTATTTGAATCTGAGACCTTTCAGTCTTCCTGTGCTTACGACCGCTATATAAAACATGGTGATTCAAGTATCTAAATTGTCGAAACAGTTTCAAATCATATTTATCCAATTCCCAATAAAGGCAACTCTTTATTTCGGCTTGACTCCTTCCCCTTTCGGTACACAATATTCACAAATCCCTACATTCCTAATCAAACCGTAAACTCTCCATTTAAATGGCAAAGGGGTTTGGAAAATTTACTGGTCATTGGCACCGTTAGTATTTAAGGAAAATTTAAATGGTTCTGTTTGACAACAGACTATTAACATAAGATAAATATATAAGAGAGCATCACAAACATTGATCCGACCACAAATTAAGTCGTAAGCATCTGTATTTTCTTTATCTTTTATCATCACCGAAAAAATGGGGAAGAAGAAAGCTTTCTCCACCCATAAATATTACACCCAACTACATAAAAAATCGAGATCGAACCCACTCACGATTCGGAAGGCGGGGTCACTACATTACCAAATGAGCCACCGGGTCAGTTATTAACGAACAACATTTACATGAGATCCCGATGGTGAGGCCTGTCGGCGACAGAAACGACCGCAGCCACAGGCTTTCGCCACTACAGGTATATCAGGTATATGACACATTTAAATGTGGGCCAGGATTATAAAGGCAGTGCCTTGTAATGGTTTTGTTATATTTAGGTGATACGAACATACAATAAATTGACTGGCTCGGTGGCTCAATTGGTAGTGACCCCTGCCTTCTGAACCTACGGTCATGGGTTCGATTCCCACCCGGGACAAACATTCGTGTGATGAACACTTGTGTTCGTTCCGTATCTGGGTGTTTATATTTGTATTTAAGTATTTATTTGTGGTACCTTCGTTGTTCTGATACCCATAACACAAGTGCTTGCTTTGGGATCGGAGCAATGTATGTGATGTTGTCTGATATTTTTTTTTTATAAATTAATATGAAAGTGTCCGATTCTGATCGGACACGTTCAGACTCTGTGACAGACGGGAAGATATTTTCTATAAATAGGGGAAAATGCGTTTAAGCATCGCCGCCACCCGTGGGTGTGACGGGTATATGGAACTCACCGGCAGCGACCCTAAACTCGATTTGAGTTGCCATGGGCGTTGTCGACTGCTTACCATCAGGCATCACACTGGCTCGTCTGCCGCCTCTCGCATAAAAAAAACCTCACACTTTCCTCAAGAAAAACAGCACCTTCATAGACTAAATTGATACATCATCATTAGATCATATAGATTTTTTGTCATCGTTTCTATCGCCGTTATTGTCGGTAAGGAGCACAAATCTAAGAAAATACAGAATTGACTGGACAGAGAAGAGAGTTACTTTAGAATATTTTTAACCGACTTAAAAAAAGGAGGAGGTTCTCAAATCGAATTTTTTTTTTGTATATAGCGGTCGGTTATTTTTTTTGTTGCTAAAAATACTGTTAATTATGCCAATCTACGCACCATCCATTAGAAAAACATAGCTTGTCACATTCCTTGGTATACCAAATAACCAATAAGTGAACATACTCAAATTCCTGGAACTCAACTGGTTAATAGCCTCAGTATTCGGCGTCCATTTAAACTAATCAGAATCTGCATCAGATCCCCTGATGGGAGGCCGCATGCCCGTGACAGCGGCGACCACTAAACCGCCCCACCCGCGTTACAATTTACAATATCAGACGTTTGCAATTACTTACAAAGGTTCTGCTTTACCCAGTTTATAATAACTAATACAGATTTCACCAATGAGGTACTAAATATCTGGAAAAGGAGCATGTTCTTAGTTTGATTATAATTATAAGAGTCAGTTTGGAAATATTTATTTATTCAGGAGAATAATAAAAATTAAAAAATACGGGTGCCTTGACTGTGAATGAGTTTTGAAATAGCTAATTGAATTTTAGTAAATTTTTATACTCTTATACATTTTCGTATTTATTAAAAGTATTTAGTTTTTTTAATTTCAAAAATATTATTCGGGAGAGGAAACATAATGCTGAAAATGCATTCTAAGATTTATGATGCAATTTCAGCATGGTTTGTATAAAACTATTATCTGTAGTGTATTCTGTACATCTCTGTACATCAGAGCCACGTGGTGATGACAGGGACAACCGCATACCACCCACAGTGTATTCTTAGCTGATCCATATATCCATATACTGAGCAGCATATGAAATGACACTATAACTACCAGGCTATAAATTTATCTTAATATATCAAGAGCGTGAAATTAACAAAAAAATATACCTTCGTAGCACGTGATTTTTGGTCATGGTAAAACAAACAGCCGCCTCATATTAAATTACCGTTTTGCCTACCAACAACCGTTTCCTTGTTTTCCTACCAAATCCACTTCAGAAGCCCGGACCAAATAAAACAGCAGAACATAGTATCCGAAAATAAACAAACTCCTCAACAATTCCGAGTACAGTACACATCCCATCAAGCGCCAGTTCCAACAAACTAATAAAAGATCGAACATACTTGATACAATGCAAGCAAACGGGTCCTTACAAAATTTATTTGTACGTAGAACCACCGGCGGTCTTAGCCTGTATTCCCAGTGCAATAAATTGTTGCAAGACCGCCGCTGCGCCGGCCGCATGTTTTTGCCGACAATAGTTTTCTGCCCCCTAATCTACAACTGGTGCAAAACCGACCTGGTGTGGTGTCTGAATACATTTAAATTAGGTGTGTAAGAACTTTTGTTTGCTTCTGTAAGAATATCGATACAAGCTTTTTTTTTTTAAATAATTTTCTAAGAAATCGCTTGGTCGCAGTCTTAACTAGTGTAAAAAAATAATCCAGTCTAGGATGAAGCACGCTCACTCAGATGCTAAAGCCCTAGAATTGAAAATTTTAGCATTTAGCAGTTTGCAATAAGAAAGAAGCGGACAGGTGAGATGTAAATTATGTAAGGGTGCCAATATGCGTGTGGTATCTCGATGATGGAACGAAACACGGAAAAGCATATAATACTTAGATGCAAAAGAGATACTAATATACATTGCCGGGATCTGATGGCTGCCAAAGAATATGGTTTCTTTTGTGTCTGGTTTTTAGGCAGTCAAAGAGGTAATAAATACTGAAATGAATGTGGACATAACGTTAATATTTAACATTTAATCTAGAGCTATGTCATAAACAAAATTACATGCGGACAAACCGCTGCATAAAAATGAGCATCGTCACAAAATTCTGTTAGTACGAAAACTCGTAAAAGTATCTTATACCGGGAAAATAAAACCGTAACGCAATCAATCTCATGTAGATTTAACAACGATTCTGATAAAAGAATTTACGACAACAGGATCATTTTCTTTCTCTCTAATAAACCTACGTTTTACAAGCCTTTTGCGAGGCTAAACATTTTTACTACGTGCGTCCGGGCGGATACTTCTCACACCTAATTTGAATTCGACAGGATCAATTTTAGTCGAGACCATCAAAAGGTGCCCCGCGTGAATAGATTACCTTTGCCACAGTAAAATAAAATTTAAATATCAGTTATACGACTATACTTGCAGCTAAGTTTTCCAATTTTTCCTAATCCTTTATGATAATTATTTAAGCAAATATTACCTACATAATACACAAAAAAATAACAGATAAATCTTAATCTTAACTAATATTATAAAGCTGAAGAGTTTGTTTGTTTGTTTGAACGCGCTAATCTCAGGAACTACTGGTACGAATTGAATTTTTTTTTTGTGTTGAATAGACCATTTATCGAGGAAGGCTATAGGCTATATAACATCAAGCTGCAACTATTAGGAGCGAAGAAATAATGGAAAATGTAAAAAAAACGGGGAAAAAATAACTATTCCACGCGGACGAAGTCGCGAGCACAGCTAGTATAAACTAAACCTAAACTTAACTTAATATGTACAAGCATTAAACATTTTCGAAAACGCTGAATTGCTAGCGAGATACGCTGTGCGAGGTACGAGCCAGCTCTGGGGTCGCCCGAAGCCTGGACCAGTTTAAACGAAATGATTAATTTTACAAGCTACTGAATGATGTTTATAGTGTCTTATTTAATGTTCAAGTGTAAGTTAATATGGTCAAATGCTACCATTCAAGTCTATAGAAGATACATTGTCTAAAGCAAGATCGAAGGTTATATTTTTAAGCTATAGTTCGTCCTCGAAATAAAATATTGTTGCAGGTTCACGTCAATGGTTCTCCTGTAGCAATATTAAGCTGTGACTTCATGCGACTTGCACTACACTACGTCTCTTGCACGAATTTACAGACGGTGTAAAACATGACCATCGCACTTTTACGGCAGTCGCTTAACATACACTGTCGTAAAACCGAGCCACCAAAACTACAGATACATACACGTAAACAATGGTCATTTGGCAGTTCGTTAGCTAATTGGGACATTTATGTACTCTTACACACAGTTATGGCGTTGTAACAACTTATTAACGATGAAATAAATGAGATTTGTCCCGCATTTTTCGGCTTTCAAGACAAATTGGACGCGAGTAATGAAGTCACAATTCGGAGATTAACTTTAATTATGAGACCATGGGTTTTTTTGATACGGAATCGAAAAGTAGTAAGTCAGAATGATTTCATAATTCAGCTGCCGCTGCTATCTTTTCATCGCGTAAATTATGTTTGAGCGTTTGCAAATGGAACCGTTTCAATTGACCATTTAATTGGTAATTAGATATTAACTGGTATCCAGAGCTCGTTCATATCAATTGGATTGCGCGGATAACAATGAACGCAGCTGGTACATTTTGTCGGTAGCAGAGTACCTCCCGGCGGGTACCTATAGCTACCGGCCACATCACATACGCACGAGTTTGATATGCTAAACGTTTCGTTTCACAAACATTCAACACGAAATTACACACGGCGCTCATTTCGGTGCTCACTCCACGGGTTATTTTTATTTAATTCTAGGCAGGTGCGCGGCGGCCGTGTTCATCCAATATTTTTGCACGATTACCATGCTGATGAAAAGCCAACATCAGAACATGGAAAATATACACGCGGCTGGTCTTATTAGTTCCCATTAAACATCTTCTTTGACGTTAAAATTCACCGCGATATTAGAATCAAGAGTAACCTCATTACATAGTTTGTAAAACGAAAATGGAGGCGGATGATAAAATACAATAACAATAATAAATGGATAAAACCGATTACGTTCTCCGTTGGAACCAATAAGGAGAGATCCCGATCGTGGCTTCCCCCAATAAATATATCGAGATGAGACCAAGATAAACATATCGGAGCGAGCGAACGGTAGGTTTAAAATATGCAGCCTTCCGCGCTTCGTGAAATTCGTGTAAACAACCGTAGCGGCCGACTGCGGATAAATCTTGGGATATTATTGTATTCATACTCAGCGAGGAAGATGTTGCTGTCGATATTTTTATGAATAGGCTAAAACCTTCGTGAAAAAAAGGTATTTATAGGCCAATATTTCGTTTAAGAGAATATGTAATAGATACAATGTCACGATATAGTTTTAGTGAATACACTATATTGTCAATAAATATAATGAGAAACGTAATGTCTACTGTATACTAAAACTTATAGTAAGCTGTGCGTATGTACTTAACAATGAAAGAAAACACTAAACCATTGAAATTGAACGTCTAAATCTTGAACGAATTCAAATAGAATCCGCACGTGATGTTGCCAACAGTCAATATAGGATTGTAATACATCGAACTTTATTCCTGGCAAGCATTAATCGTGTAGAAAAATAAACGAACCGCGGATACACGTACAGCGAATACGTACGGAGTCGTGGGTGGAGAACTTTTTAAAGAAGAGCGTAAATAAACTGATATGCAATACGGGCGGTAGCTCAGATCCACGGTAAGTAAATAGGGATTTGTTTACTGCATTAACAGAGGCTATAAGTAGACGCGAAGTGGCGTGCAATTAAAAGGCTTTTATAGTTAAAATTACAGTAGAAACTATATAAACATATTAACGGATTCAACTTGTGGGTAAACAAGAAGCAAATCTCCTGATTGCTCAAAAGCTTGGCCCATAAATATAAATGTTATTTTCTACTATCTAACTATATTTATTTGTACCGCGTAGCTGATTGTTGCGTTGTGAGACGATTCGGCTCTGTTACAAGCGCCATAGTCACGGAGGAACCTATGTTTTAAGTGAGAATACCTATAATGACAATGTCTGGTACATATCTTTCTACTCTCCGCCGCCGTGACTGTGAAAGCTTAAAACAATCGAAGACAAATCCTTTTTGTACATCCGTTTCCTAACAATTTAATTGGTCGCCCTTAATTTAGTAACCTTTAGAACAGAGGTAGAGAAAAGACTGCTTGGTTTTCTAATATTCCATTTGCAAATCACCCGTACACACAAATGCTTTGATAAGTCCAAAGCAAAGCTCGAACGTGAAGATTTAAAAAATAAATACAAGCAAAAAAATGCGCGAACGGCGGAATTCTGCTCCGATAAATCGAGAGGACTAATAGACTATTGGTAGTTTAACGGTCGGTTTGAGGAAAAAAGGCACAGTGACAGAAAATTCATATGCAAATAACGAGCGAGTGCGCAACTGGCGAAAGTTAAACGGGGAGGATAAAAGTTGTACAAATATGATCATTTGAGCGAATAAAAATTATCGCGGGCTGACGGCTGGGACGTGAGGATGCGCAGATGTGTTGCTGGTAGCTGTAGTATGTGGCTGATTTGATAGGTTGGTATAAGCGGTTATTGCATTTCAATTGGCGTTGTGTTTATTTAAAGGTATCAAGTAAGGAGTTTTCAATTAAAATCGTCTCATTTTCAGCTTATTCGGTCAGGGATTTTCTATTAGGATTTGGGAGTCATATTTTGCATGTTAACGTGATCAGTGACTGAATGAGTACCAAATACCACAAGCAAATGACGGGCAGCAGCGTCACCGGGGCGAGGAGCTACGTACGCCCTGCGATCGCCAACCCGCCTGCCGAACGTGGCGATTATGGGTAAAGCCTTCAGGTGTTTCACCAAAGTGATGAACATTTGGAGTGGCCTATGTTCATCACTGGACTGCGATAGGCTGATGATGATGATGATAAATCTATATACTTTCTATGTGGCGCATAACTCCTGATACTTTTCACTTTTCTCAGTGGCAGACTGAACATGTTACTGCGTTTGAATTATTATCAATATTTTGAAACAGAAGAATGTCACATTCTGCGACTGTACTGTTTGTACATACGATTCTAATATTTAACTTCGATCTGTATGTACGTACGCGTTTCAATTATTCCTGGCGGCATCCCTACAAATTGTCCAATACGCGTCGCGCTTCGCCGAAACAATCGGAAGTCAGTCCAGCAAGTAATATATTTTTAATTGATGCGCACGAGTACAAACAGCGATGACGCACCTTTGTTACCCGTTTTTAACACAAAACATTAATTGGTGCAAAAGTGTGCAATTCGCATGTTTAAACTTTCAGCCGCTGTAAATATTAACACTGTAATTACGGAGGCGTTGATTGTGAATCTCGACAGTTAATTTTGGCTGCGAACTTTGTCCTTGCCACTTTGTTATGCGGCCTCGGGAACTTTTATTAGTTTTATTTTATCTTCGCTTTTACTATAAAAGTTGTAAGTGAAATCAAGGTGCGGTGCCTACGGGCGGTTATTATTTAATCTAGCTTTTTAATGAACCCACAGGTCCACAGAATAAAATAGCCTTTAGGACAAGCCTATAACAAAACAGATGATAAACTATTGGCGTCTCAAAATTTCATATAAATTCCTACAGAAATCTTTGCATTATTTAGTGAACAAATTTAAAATTTAGGATTTTTCTAAGATCGAAGAAGATAAAGCCACCAAAAACAAGCTGAACATAATTAATTTACTTCGATTAACCTCGTACCATGTTAATATTACTGCTTAATTCTATTTAAGTAAGTGACAATGGGTCACATATTAAAAATCATTTAGGTATTGCCGTTCTAATTATCAGTGTATTTAATTTCAATTATTGCAAACGTCAATTTTATAATAACAAAATGAAATTGATTTCAAGCTAATAAAACATTACCTACACATTTTCATCCAAACTGTAGTCTTACGAACCATTTTACCGTCACATCACAGCTTTATAGCTCTGTATCACGTAATACGCAACACGTTTAAGTATTTGGAGCGCCTTATGCACAAATACTAAACGAGTAAGTAATTTCAATTTAACTTTAATAAAACCGTATAGGTATTTTATAGAATACTAAGTTCCGCTGCACGCTTGCAAAAGAATATACAAAAGCTTAACTTTTATCCATTAACTGTGCAAAGTATTTGTTTTGCCGTAAATACGGGTAGCGTACCGTAAAAAATGTACGAGCGGCCGCCCGCCGCGGCTGTTATCTGCCTACTCGGCGCTAGTGCAGGGCAATACAATCATTTTTAATTTCCGTCGTAGGCGCCCAGTGTACTGAATACCAATTAGTACACACGTAACTGCCGAGCATGTGGAATGTGCAGCTAGCTCCGGTACACTATCGGATTTGCGTGTGTACGCGCACTTACAGCAAGTTACAAACGATTCAGATCGCTATCCAGATGCGCTCCGAGATGAGGATCGCTCTAATCGTAAACATTAAACTGAACATTCAAAGGTTATTATCGTCCATAAAATGGTTCATTCTATCCATATAAATCATTGCTTAAACTTTTTTATTTTATACAATTGTTATAACGTATAGCGATAGCTAATTTATTTAAAAGTATAGTTGAAGTATACCTTGGGCGTAGTCAGCGGTTGATTCTTAGATCAAGGCAAAGATAAACATTGCTGGTAACCGTACAAAAGTACTAAAATTACGGAAAATTACAATTTATATAACACAGTAAATTAAAAGACATCTCATGAGTATAATAGTGACTTTTGAGTTTTATATGACAATTTCTATTAACAAGTATTCAACAATGTGTAATTATGATAGTTCTCACGACAATGTAAAAAAATTTCTATTATAAATACGGCTACTAAACAATAACAGACGATAAATAACTGTTTCAACGCAGACGGAGACACTCAAAGCAAGTTTAAAGCCATCAAAAGTGTCGACTAACTTTCTTAGGTTATTGAAATTTACTTTTTAAAACAATGTTAAAGTGCATGATGCCTTCCGTATTTACGTTGCAAGCGAACGTCTAGTGGGCAAAGTTTTTACGATGGCCCGTCCCGAGAATATTGTTGGTGCATTAACGTTTAATACCACCCAGTGGCACGGTGAAATTTAAAATTGGTTCGCGAAACAGTTGCACCGATTAGACTGGGTTTGGGAGCGAACTAATTTCCTGGGCTGATAGTAGACGACCTGACCCGAGATGAGCTGGATTAATAATTTCTCATTAGCCCAGTATAATCAGTTTTCATGTGTGCGTTTAACTACTACGCTATTTTAGTGCCTATCCTGTTAACTGATTAAAATGGTACTCTTTCTTCAATAGACTTACATAATCAACAACAGCAAACGTATTTTAAATTCTTAAGTCGATGTAATAAAATCTATTTTTAAATAAGATTGACCATAAACCCTCAAGTCGCCTGGAAGAGATCGCTTATGGCGATAAGGCCGCTTATATTTTACACCTAATGTCTACTGTACCTAGTTTTAACCTGATTGTGTGGTGAAAAATAAAGGAAACATCGAAAAATAAATCTTAACTATTGAAGATAGCCAAAGTCAACGAGAAAATCGCTTCAAATGTGAGAATTCATTTTACAAATTTTAAACAAGAACTTTGTTCATTAACTGCACATTAATTAGAACTTCTTTTCAAACAATGCGTACAATAAAAGCATGTAAATAGCACACCATCTTAACAAAACTCTCAAGTAAACTTGCAAACATTTCTACTGTCTTAAGTCGCATGCTATAAGGATTGATATTGCACTTGCTATGTATAAAGCACGACATATTGTTACTTATACTATACTGTTCAGATGGCGCAATGGACACAGGTCGAGGCGGTATCAATTTCCGGACACACAGATACGTCCCCTACATGATTTATGTTTGCCATGACTTTTTTATAAGACTAAAGCGAGTTTGTTTTGTATAGCACGTGGAACAAACGCAGTAGTGAACATTGTATACGGCAAATAATCTCATAATAGCTATAAAGGCGAATTCCGAACAGCGCATAAGGTTTGACTGCCGTTGCGAACTCAGACAATATGCGCTATAAAGAAATGAGACGAGGTTTGGGAATACTAAACTAAAATATATTCAAGTTTAGTATCTCCAAAGGTTACGGTTGGGTTCCATAAAATATTTGGGAACATTCAAATGTTTATAAAGAGCGTTCTACAAAATGATGTATGGAAATAATAAATATGAAATGAAGTCCAATAGTAGTATATTAAAATATCCAAAATAAGTAAATGTATCGCCCTGATATGTGCTATTAAAAATATTACGAATTTCAAAAGTGTCGTACAATTACCTAGGTACGTAAAATTTCAGCATAAAAATAGAGATTTGTTTATTATTTAATGATGAACTTAAAAAAATCTTTAAATAACTTCATAATCTTCTCGGATATCGGGTTTCAAAAATAACGGTCTTCCATAAAATGGAAAGAAGAAAAACATTTTAAGTTCGGCTTTTAGCAATCCATCAATGAAAACCGTATTCAATTCCATGCAGCAGTTTTGGCGTGATGCGCCTTTAAAACATACAGATAAAAATTTCTCTCGTTTTCCCAACACTTCTCTTCACTGCTCTGCTCCTATTTTTTTTTTTTTTATAGTGGCTCGACATAATGGCTTCCCTACACCTGATGGAAAGCGAAAGAGAAGCCCAAGTCGCTGTGACAACGGGCAAGTAACTGGTCAGTTACCTGTCAGTTGCCACCGCCATGCCGGCCCAACCCTAACCCCCCACGAGCTCCGGAAACTCTACTCACCGGCAGAAACACGACCCAGAGGTCATTTGACTGCGGTATTCTATAGGGTGGAGGTCCTTCCCCGGACGGGCGGCTCAATTCGAGCGAAGATTCGCTATGCCCTACCTCTCTTAATGATAGCAGCGTGATGAAAGTATACTATAACCTCCCCAGAAGTATGAAGAATAATTGTACCAAGTTTCGTTAAAATCCAAGTTTCGTTAAAATCCTTGGAGTAGGTAGTTTTTGTTTCTATAACGAACATACAGACAGACAAAAATTTTACTGATTGCATTTTCGGCATCAGTGTCGATGACTAATCATGCCCTGATAGTTATTTTTAAAATATTTTTTATGTACAAAATTGACCTCTTTACAGATTTATTACATAATACATGTATAGAAGACTAAACTAAAACATTCGTACGTCTGTCATTGTAAATATACTCCTAAACACGTCCGCTCTATAGTACTATCTATACACGTATTCCATAAAGTTAGTTCATCGATCAATTCGGTGTGATCCGTGAGGCAGCGGAGTTTCACCCCCGGGACCATGAGGTACCGGTATTTGAAGATTTTAGAATAAAATATACCTCACAGACGGCAAGTTTCCCAACGTGAACATAAGTAGCTTCGAGTCTCTCACTTTTTAGCCTTATTTCTTTTTTGATTTTGGTACATTTTGTTAGTTATTTTTTTAGACTTTCATAAATTTAAGATTAGAATCTCTTTATTGTCATACTTCCAATAGGATCAAGTTTCATAAGATTTTGGTAAGTTGTTTAAGGCTAAAGTTTCTACTTCGTGATTGATCTTACCACGCCTAAATTGCTATCAATGCTTGGTGTGTAATGAATATTATCTATGTACATAATCTTACTTACTGCTGGACATACCTATATACATATCACCCCAAATGAGAAAATTAAATTAAAAAAATATCATTAAATAAAAATATATCATTTGGGGGCCTTAATCACCACGCTCGAAAGGTGGGTAGGCGACCGCAGTACTAATAGTCTTATCTTTTGATCAAAAGTAAGCCTTCAAACAGAATAAGATTGATTCAAATGTTCACAATATTGTATGTTACAGCCGACAATCTATACTCTTTCCGGCCAAACGACTTACGTTAGGCGGCGAAAAGCGAAACTTTTACGAGATACGAGAAACGTACTAGTAAATCATAACTATGAAACAAGGATAAAGAAGTTGTCTGAAGCATCTTACTACACCGTAACCGACTAAACTACGAAGTGCCGGAATAACATAACAGCGTGACTGGTCGCAAAAGATACTACATAAGTTTGAAGTACACTCGACAACACAAAAGTGCTAGCGACCTTAATATTGTTAGGAAACACTACCCTCAGGTGTTGCGAACGTTCCATTCAGTGATTAATGTTTATGCCGTGACACGGCGAATGCACCAAAACCATAAGTTTTCCTGTTATAATAACTAGACGTGGCTGGTGGCAGACGATGAGACAAGTTATCGCGATCTTTTAATATGTATTATGGGGGCTATTAAGGAAAGCGTTTCTAGCTGTTATATCTATACGTAGGTAATGTATACGTTGTCTATACGAAGGTACATGTTTGGTAGGTGTCGTTAGACAATACAATGTATTTATTTGTTTGGGATCGTAATTTAGTATTATTTTATTATATCTTGTCCAATTTGTATTTAATTATATCTTTGTGGTACCTTCGTTGTTCAAGTACCAATAATATAATGCTCAAACTAGTCACTTTGGGATCGCATCAATGTATGTGATGTTGTCTGCTTTTTTGTAAATTAAGTCTGTTCTTCGTAAATTAAATCAAATCGCATGGATAATTTGTGAGGGCGACAGTAACTATTACCTGTCAAAATAAAAGAAAGGAATGGGAAAACTATAATATTTTGTTTTTGTTGACGTAAGTACAGATATCTAACACATAATTTTAGTTGCATAAAACGCTTCCATTGCAATGTTGACAGATTAGAGATAACGTGTGGTAATGCATTACTTATGCACAAGAACATTATTACAGACTAAAGTAATAAATAGTTTTAAAAAATATCTGTTGGCGAAGCTTCATAAAAAACTGAACGGTCACACTTTCGAATAATGTCATGTTAACACAGAAAAAAATAGTTATCCACAAAAACCTCCCTGTGAACACAATGGACGGAGGCAATTACGTTCGAATTGTGTTGATTAATTGAAGTGTCAAACCGTATTGTAGTTAGTTTTGAATAATTTTCGTGTTACACAGTTTGATGGCCAATGAATGCGTGATTTAGTGAAAATGTTACGATACGTAAACGTTTTTCGATGAGTTCGCGGAATTATTTGTAACATACTAGCGATTCTAAATTGGTTAACGGAATAGATAAATGTGACTAGTTTTGTTTATTGATAAAATCACATATTGAACAATGCGAATTAAAGAGCATTAATAAAAAAAAATTAATATCAAACAACATGGCTTAATGCAATAATACTGGCTAAATTTTACCCTAATATTATAATCTGTGTCTAGTTTTAAATCAACTGTTAACAGTAACAATTGGTGTGCAATAACGGATATTTATCCATCGAATCTTACCTAAATTGACCCGATCCCAAAGTAAGTAGCATAAGCACTTGTGTTTTAGAAATCGGAATCAATTCAGAAACCATAATTACGATTTTAACACCCAGGCACAGAACAATCAGAATTGTAACACATACACGAATATTCTTTTAGACCAGCCGACCCACCCGACTATGATTAAGCATTTTGAAAAAAAATCTCGATTCCAGTTGATTTATAGGTAGGTATAGTTTAGTTTTTAAGGCACAAACGAATACAAACTATAGCCGTTTAAGTTTTGTATATTCTGATTCTGAGATTAATTAGATGAATAAAATGCCATAAAACACATACAAAAGCCAATACATGTGATATACAATTCATATAACTCATCTATTGAAATACCCTACGAGATTTTAAAGAACAAATAGTCCGTACCTCATCTATATCATGAATACAGTCCCTTTCATCATGAATGTACCGCAGCCTCGACAGCATTTCACGTAAGCTAAACACCATTTTCACTGGTCACTGCACTATGTCTCACAAGAAGAATAAGTAGAGAGCGTGAAAGAAAGGTTTAAGATCAAAATTATTTGAACAGCCGAGCGAAACACATAATAGTTATAGAAAAGGCGAAGAATTGTGCCGTCCAGAATGACGTTCAAAAGTAAATAAATTACCCTCGAAACAGAAGAATGACGACGATATGTCAAATAATGGCGGTAGTTTTTGCCACAGATAAAAATTGCTTTTATAATTGAAAAATATCTTTGGCCAAGTTTGTTATTGTTAGGAATTTAAATGTTTGTTTTAAATTTCGAAGTAAAGAGTTTTATATATTTTTTTATTTATTCTATAAGATTTTTTTTCTAAGCTGCCAGCAAATTAACATTGTTACTCGCGGATTTCAATCCGAATGACATTATTGCCATTTCATTTGTGTGAATGAATATGTTTGTATTGGTCTGGGCGTTTTCCATGTATAATCTGTATTTAGTTCTGTACAGCATTGATCCGTTGTAAGGAAGGTCTTAGCTATTACAATGGTATGATTGACGTAATCATTAATGTGAAATGTAATTATTATTAAAAAGCCGCTGAATTTTCATTTGGACATAATGTAAAGCATTGACTGGTGTCTTATCACACCACCCATAAAAAAATCGTTTTCTAAATTGACCCAACCAAGAATCGAACCCGGTACCTTTCGCGCTTAAACCAATGTCCTTGAATAAACAATATCAACAGTTTCAATACGAAAAGTTGTCAATATCCTGCAAGCCAAGTGTTGTTTCCATCGTTCCACACATGTTCGGTATATCTATTTATAGTACAGTACGGAAGCGTTTGCTCGCGAATAATCGCAGCGGAAACTACGCGGCTCACTGAAGCACAGGTGTCATGCGTTTACGACGTACAATGAGCGGCATATCGAGCTATACATGCGAGACGTAGCAAGGACCTTATGTTATACGACATAAGGGCGATAGTACAAAGTTTCATCATTATCATCAGTGTATCGCAATCCACTGCTGGACATAGGCCTCTCTAGTTGTTCGCCACTTTGGGCAAGAGGGAATTTTTAAGAGAGGTAGGGCATAGCGAATCTTCGCTCGAATTGAGCCGCCCGTCCGGGGAAGGACCTCCACCCTATAGAATACCGCAGTGAAATGACCTCTGAGTCGTGTTTCTGCCGGTGAGTAGGGTTTCCGGAGCTCGTGGGGGGTTGGGGTCGGGCCGGCATGGCGGTGGCAACTGACAGGTAACTGACCAGTTACTTACCCGTTTTCACAGCGACTTGGGCTTCTCTTTCGCTTTCCATCAGGCGTAGGGAAGCCATTATGTCGAGCCACTATAAAAAAAAAAACACCTTTACCCATAATCGCTAAGCTGGGCAGGCGGGTTGGCGATCGCAGGGCGTAGCTCCTAGCTCCGGTGACGCAGCTACCCGTCATCGGCCTGAGGTATTTAACTACACCTTCAGCCGTGATGGTTATACCGCCATACCAGTCGGTTGCCAGAGCCTCGTTTGGACCACATACAGGTGAGGGTGGCTAGGAGCGAAACTATGATAGGTCGCTCCTTTACATCACCTAGCTAGTAACTAATATAAAAAAAAACTTATTTCGAAGCTAGATTTTTCCATTCGGTACTTTAGGTGATACATTCTTAAATTGGTGTTAAAAGTTTTATTTCACTGTTCAACTGTTTATTGCGTGAATAAAAGTGAGCGTAGGAGTATTTTTGTATTTGTGATATACAGTGTGCATTTGTTTTATGGAAGTTAGACGTGAGCAATCAGTCGAGCATAAGACGTAAAACCTTTGTCGCTATGCAGACACAACAGATAGGTACTCGATCATTATTTGTATCATATGTGATACATGTTTTATTAACTCAAATGAATCATAAAAAGTTCTCAAAAGGGATTATGTAAATAAAAGACAGATAGAAATTAAGAAAAATAATAGTTGTTCCGTTTCAGTTGGTCAGTTTATTTGATCAGAGTGGCAAAACAGGTGTTGCGGTGACTATGGGCTAAAGTGACAATTTACCTACCATACATTATTCTGTTTTCCGTTCGGGTATATTAAATGAATAGTACCTATTCCGTTGTATAAATTTTTGTATACAACTTATATAGCCTTTGTTCCCTGGTCTTTCTTCTTCTTCTTTCCCTGGTCTTTTATTACAAATCTATTGCCACCTCATTCATTAAAACCGTTCAGTAACTTGGGCGCTACGATGAAAGATACAAACATTCAGGATACGCATAAATAAACTGCCAATATCACTATAATTCTTCCTATAGCTTCGTTGTATTTTCGGCTTCGGCTTTGCTTCGTAAAATTACACTTTTACACTATTACGTAGAATCTTAGCAAGATTAATCTGTAGTCGTTTAAAGGACGTTTGCGCCACACCAAGATGAAAATGACCAGAATTATCTGCTCTCATATATCAGATAATGTATACTCGTATATGTGAGCATTGTACGAACTTTGTTGTTTGTTCCCTCGACGTAATCCCCTTATCAGTACTGCGACCGGCCTATGATCGCAAGTATTCCAAATAGCTGTCAAGTACAGGTCGTTTTGTTATGTTGTACCGGGCGTCAAATTAGATTCTGATTGTATACGCATATGTGCACTAACAGACAGACGCACGTGTCGCAGTGGTGCTTTCTACTGGCTACAATGCGCGTCCGCGATCAAACGCCAAACAAACGCGAAAATGCGCGTTTTAATCACTAAAAAGCGCCGCCATGACAGGGCTGTTAGTAGTCAGATGAGTCTGCAATCGAAAACTAATCTAACACCTGGTATATTGTAATATAACCAGGCGGTGTGTATGTACTTTCGATACTTCTTTTGTTTTTAATACAAGGAGAAAAAAATACAAGAACAGTTTTTAATAACCAGGGATTATCCCGGTTTTAAATGTTGTTTAAATATAGTCTGCTTTTCCTGATACCGCACCTAAATAACCTAAGTTTTATCTAATTACGTCTACCAGGATTTATAAAATAATAATTTTCTATCTTTTCAAAAACATTTTCGGTCATTTCATCAAGTCACTAACCCTTCGTCCATTATACAATGAACACAATGAGCCCAACCAATTGCAAACGACCTACTCCCTCGTTAACGGACAAAAGAAACGGACTTCCAATCACCAACAAGAAGATAATAAGACATTTTGACAACACAATTCCAAATTCAACAAGACGCGAATGAGAATTATTCAAAAACCGAATAAAAAATTAAAAAGTAAACATGTAATGTCACTGGCTTCGCAAAGCGGGGATCTGTGGAGTTCGCTGCGTGAAATTTGTCGTTTGACACCTCCGCTCCAGCGGCGCGCGCGACTTGCCGCTCCGTCTGTAGCGGAGCGGAGCCGCCGTGTGGAAACGACTTACAAATAACTTGATATGATACATTCTGCTGCTTGCTCACACTTGAGGCGGCCAACCGTCAAATGTTTTACGAGACCGTCCCGTAAAACCCTTAGGTACGAGTATAAGCAGGTCAATGTTACATATGTGGTGTTGTTAGATTTTTATATATGTTCGTTTCCTTACTTATAATTATCGTAAAAAATATGCATTGTTGGGTTTTTCTACTACTTGCTCCTCCTTGCCCGTGTGATTTCTGGATTTAAAATATCCGAATACCCATCTCATTCCGTGGGTGTCGTAGAAGTCGACTAACGGAATATCAGAAAACGGGCAGCAACGTTTAATTAGGTACAAATCAAACCTACTGCAATCGCCAACCCGCCTGCCAACGTGGTGACTCAAATCTCCCCAAATGACAGTTGTCATAAGGGATGGCCTATGTCCAGCAGTGGACGTCTGATGTAATAATTGATGTCTGCGCGAGCGCAGTCACATGAGACGAATCCCGGTAGTCTCGCTTCATTCATCAAACAGGGACCTCCAACCGTCCTCTTAATTTTGGTTCTCTCATGATGGCTTCAATTCGAATACAGTCTACTTTTATTAAATAAGCCTAGGACCCTGCAATACAACAGGAGTGGGTGTCCCGTAGTGACTTACTATAAAGTTGGCCGCCTTACTTTTACATGCGCAGTGTATTTTTTTTTAAACAGAAGCCTGTCTTACAAATTGCGGCGAATACTCGTAACTTCGTGTTGGTCCGCACGCAATGATCCCGCTGCGATTGTACTTAAATAGGCGTGCGTCTCCACATGAGATGAGAATTAAATGTAATTGATAGGTTTTGCCTACTGCTTATTTGCATGTATACTAAATGTTGTCATTTAAATGCAGTTATTATGGCAATTTTAAGTATAATTGCGGCTTTATGGAAATTGGCGCAAGCGCTGTTTGCATAAGACTTTTGTTATGATGAGACGTAATCAGCATCTTTTATTATGATGAGACGTAATCAGCATCGCATCATAAGTATTCCTTACACTAGTTAGAATGCTTTGTACATCACATAGACACTTAAAGTAAAACTAAAATCGAGAAAAGGTAGGTAGTGCCCTTGCGCTTCGCTTGGTTCGTCTTGTCGGGGGCACGGCCGTGCCCCCAGATTAGTATAGATTGATTAGGGTCCTAAACTCCTAATGTTGGTATGAGTAGATACTGGGTTAAATTAAAAAGAAGTTTCTTATTCTTAAAAAAGTTATCTTATTAGGTAAAAAAGAATTGATATATTTATTAGATATTAATATTATGGTTTACTAATAAATATAAACTTATTTACGTACAAAGTAGGTTGGTTATTAATACCCTAATTTGGTTGTTTCAAAATATGTATCTATTTTATTATACAGATAAGCTGTGGAAATTTGATGAATATTCCAAATAAATGTAGGTATCATGAAATTGGAGACGGTACGAAGGTATGTAGGCGCGATCACTCCCCCAATGTAGTAACTGCGATAAAGTTTATGGTTACAGCTCTGCACAGTTCCAAAGGTATTAGAGAAGCAACACTATAAAATCGAAAACTCTAATCGTAAATTTCGTTCGTCTTGGGCAGCTCTTGAGATATTTGACAACTGCACAAGTACCCACGTACCTGC
The DNA here is from genome assembly GCA_031163375.1 of Conogethes punctiferalis. NCBI lineage: Eukaryota > Metazoa > Arthropoda > Insecta > Lepidoptera > Crambidae > Conogethes > Conogethes punctiferalis. The sequence continues at coordinate 13,258,242 of CM062084.1, forward strand.
CTTATATAGGAAGGAATAGTTCACGTCTTCTCGAATGTTCGAATTTGAATTTAGATTATCGCGGCGCATTTGTTTTTAAATTTGGAAGTTCAACGCTTTAATGTTTGATACGCAAAGATATCACAAAATAATGCGGTCAGAAAACTATTCACGCTAATATTCACGTTCCAATCATTGGTGAAAATAAATTTTAGACGGTTTCATCCCACTAATATTTTGATTGAATTTTTTCCACGTGAATTCGAATAATGAAACAGTATGTAAAGATATAGTCAGTACAATACTAATATTGTCAATGAAAAAAAAAGACTCATCTGTATAGATTAACATTTTATGAAGTACTAATTACTAAACTTTAAGTAGTTACTACAATAAAGAAAGAATCATGCCAAATATATGTCATGTCATCTACAGGAAACAAAGGTCTTCCCAAAGATTATTTATTACGCCTATAAACAAATGTCATAAACGTACATTTAAGTAAGTTTAGAATGTGACATTTGCCGTGAGCTGTTGACATTTTGATAGATATCTACTCACATATTTCCGTATAAGTGTAGGAGGTACTGCCATCGATTTCCATCAGATAATGACATCTTTTACATAAAATGTTTAACGATTTCTTTAATATATGTAATGGATTCGTAATGTAAAATATAGGGTTATGTTTTAGGGAGGATATTATTAACAAATTCCCACAAATTAGTTCGTTAAATCTGATTTATGGTTCACCTATTGCATTTTTTAATTACTTAAAAATATGTAAATAAAAATCCCGGCACGCTTTCAATAAAATGCAAGAAAACGACGCCTGTTAATTCGCTGGCAATCAATAAAAGCATACCTACTAACTTCAGTCTATCAAGATAACGCATCGGAGCAATATCATTAGCCCAAGTTTACCGGACGACAGGCAAATTGACTTAAGTATTCATGGCTTGATGAATAAGTGATAAGAATGAGGATGAGATAGAATCGGGCACATTTCAATGATCGGGATAAGTTACCTGCAGGTTTCACTTTGGGACCACCGGTTATCTGGTTGCCGTAACTTTATTGAGAGAGGGACATTCGACCCGGAACTAGCTACTACAAATTGAGCAGATTGAACTGATAAGATAAGCTTGCCCCTATTCGTGAAGACGGCTACGTTGAACTTGAAACTTTAAGGAGACTATTTTAATGAGAATATTTTCTTTTCGATGGATAATATATTGACAGTACATAGGGTCGCTCGTCGAACCGATGCCGCAATGATGGGTGGATACGAAAGATTCTCGAATTGCTACTGTTTTCTTTAGGCTGATAATGATTACATAGGAATCTATTTAGATCATCATCGTAGACACAATAGATTTTCTATTGTATCTGTAATGCAGTTCCTGAAAGTCGAAAAACACCGACTTATGTTGTGACCAATTTTAAAAGAGACTTTAAGGATTATATTTTTTTTAAGAACCCGCCAGGATTAAGGACACCTTACTGTCGTGAAAGGTCATTTGATCACTGAAGCCTATAGACACCTGCAACGTCTAACCAGGTGTATCGCTAGTAAAAAGAAAGAACCCTTCCTCGCTTGTTCATACACCATAACACGTAAATACTGTTCCAACTAAACTTACATCATAGAGAATGCATTATTAATGTTTGCCTTTGTGCAATTTTCTAATGGATCCTTAATTAAATGGACCCACGTAAGAAGACACCCTTTGACTCAACGCTTATAAGGAAATCTCAAAGCGCACGATGCTAACAAAATAGTGACGCGTGCACAAGAGACTTACTTAGAACGAGCACAAAGAAAATTACGCCATAATACAGAGTCGTATCTGTTATGAATTTCGCATATGTGTTCTACACAAAGCACGAGAGCTTCTTTAAATATTCCTTTCGTTCATAATCAAAGTGCTGCGTTTGGAAGATAAGAATTCCCTACGCGTAGGAACGTGAACGTGGAGTCGCGTATCGTTAGCGGCTGAGACCAACGAAATTATTTCACTCAGCTATTTATCAAAATACCGGGGAAAGAAGCAATTTTACAATGCTCAACCGTTCTTGGTACGTAATTTATGCACCTAAGCCGGGATACGTGAGACTGCCGGTAGAAAATTCAAAAGGCAGACACATTCGTTGTTGCAAATAGCGTAGCTCCAATTTCGCTTTGTTGGTACTGGAATGGGGGGAAGCGATATCGGAGTATTAATGCGGAAATGTCATTGGTCATAGTGTAAATACAGGTGAAACTCAAGCGGACATTACCGCATTGACGATAATTTTCATACTTTTGTAGGGTGTGCTCGGGCCAGGTGAAGTGAGGATTGGCGCAAGATGGCTGGCAAGTGCTGGAAGTGAGAAGCTCAGGATCGCAGGAACGAGCAAAGTGGTGAACAATTGGGGAGGCCTACGTCCAACAGACTGCATTGTAGGAGTGCTGCTCAGTCAGCACTCCTACAATGCTGGAGGCTAATGATGATGATGAAAGTGACAACACTGTCAAGTCATGGCTGTTTTCGCTAGGAAGGAAAGTAGCAGGGATGAAGAATGAATCTTTATGTATTTTAAATGTAAACTCCTGTCATGAGTTTACATTAATTCTAAGCAGAGGCGCAGTACATTTTAGAAGGTCAGCTTAAAATCTTTGACATTTCGAAAGTATAGGTAAAAAATATATAATATTTCGAAAAGATTTTTTTTTACAGTAGCTCGACATAGTGGCTTCCCTATGCCTGATGGAAAGCGAAAGAGAAGCCCAAGTCGCTGTGACAACTGGCAAGTAACTGGTTAGTTACCTGTCAGTTGCCACTGCCATGCCGGCCCAACCCTAACCCCCCACGAGCTCCGGAGACCCTACTCACCAGCAGAAACACGACCCGGAGGTCATTGGGCTGCGGTATTCTATAGGGTGGAAGTCCTTCCCCGGACGGGCAGCTCAATTCGAGCGAAGATTCGCTATGCCCTACCTCTCTTAAATTTATTAGCAATACATACGAACATACATAATAAGAGTTATACTTTTAAAAACTTGTAGTATTACTCGTATATTTATACGTGTAATACAACAAGAGTAATAGCACCAATAGCCACAAATGATATAATTAAGCCGGCGAATTCGAATCATACGGTCCGGCCTCGGATTACACGGGCTCTTAATCAAAGATTCATCAAACTATCATGACCCGTGTTGTTTCACACTGTGTATTTACTCAATGAAGGTTATTTTTGCAGGGATTAGAATAAACCTTTTATGTATAAATATTTATTTCGATACAATAATGTTAACATTGGTATAATTAGAAGTTATACTTGAAGTTTTGACTTTTAATAGAAGATTTTTGCTGCAATTTGCAAGAAAGACAGATTAGGTATTATAGATGGATCAAGATAAGATAATATTATTATACTATATGTACATGTACAACCATCTGATCCTGAAGTGACTTATATACTTTTAAACTAATGTGAACTATGCACACAGAATGTATCCATTCCAAATAAAAAAAATTGTCAAAATAGATAACTTCGGCAGTTGAACTTCAAAGTTCATATAGTTACGTTTAATATTTACGTAATCTAACCATTAGTAGGGACAATGCAGATCTTAATCAGAAATTCAAAGAATCCATGGTTCCATTCCAAAATTGGTAGTTACACGAACTTTGGCATGCAAAGTTAGCAGTTAGATCGTGGGGAGGTCTCTGACACATTTGTATGCAAAACTTAGAAACGTGCTTGAACGCTCGACACACACACTCCATAATGGTTTTGGATCCTGATCCCGGTTGCAATAGGCTTGTTGCCGAGAAAAAGGTAATTAGTCCGTCTTTTAGGTTATTTAAAAATAAGAGACACATATTTTTTATTTTTAAATTAGATCAAAAATTACAAACATATAGCCCGCTAAAGTTACGTGTGACGTCACTCCTCGTGGCATTTTTTCGAAAGGGGCGACGTCAAAGACTCCCACTCTTGAATTTTGATGACTTGTATTTTTGTTTATTTTCGTTTAATCACAAAAAATACGTGTCCAATATATTTTTTATTCAAAATACGGACTAAATTTAATGTAAATATTTTGACTCTGGAAATAACCCTATTGCGACCACAAATCTGAAGTTTGTCGTACACAAATATTTTTAAGAAACTTTGTTAAAAATTTGTAACGTAATCGGACTGTCAATCCCCGCCTCGCATTATCGAATACCCACGCATAAAGTACCCTAATCGTACATAAATAAAAATGACATCTCCATGGATTATTTAAAGTGACTTTGCGAAATTTCAATGAATATCCTTAAAGCGTGCAGATTAAACATGGAAACTTTTTGTATTTGCTTAGCGCTTCACGGCTGATATAAGTGGATTGCGAAAGTTCCGAGGATGAGCATAAAAATGCTCGAGTTGGAGGGAAAGAAAAGAAAATCAGTATTAAGAGAGTGTCGCAATAACGGAGAGTGTATTTTTGTTAAGGTAAAGTTCTCGAGTAACTAATGTTGGAATAATGGCCGCGGAACGAAATTTTATTACTGACGTTAACGCACATAACTAGATTTTATACTTGCGGTTTAATGGTTATTTATTCAAGGGAGAAACTATTTGTTATAATTAAGGCGACAAGCGAAGGATCGGAATGACATCGTCTGCCGAGGATGGCATAATTGATATCCTCGCTCAGTTGTAATGGCTCGGAGATTTTTCTTGGGAGACTGACCTGAACTTTTTGCTCGGCTTACATAATCAATGTTCGTCGATTGAATATTCTGTTCCAAAGTTATGAGGGCTGAACGGACGATTATTGGACTGAAGCGATATCTTCTCTAGTAAAATTCTTTTGAGATAAAAATGACGGTAATTTTTTGAAATAAAATAGATTAAGTAAATGTGCGTTTAGATGTTATACAAGACACTTCTTTGCGAGAAGCCAACGGTGTATCAAAGAATTGGAGAAGCCTATGTCCAGCACTGGGCTGCGATATGGTGATGATATCTACCTACCTATTTCAAACGCCCTTATTAAGTTTTCGGTCGATTAGTGGCACAATAATGGTTATATAATGACTCAAATATAATCTTTTTCAGTAACTGAACAAGGGAATCAAATCGTGGTTACTAAGTTTAATGTAACAGCCAAGCTTAAATAGAACATTTACGTTACAGCCACCAACAGGAATCCCACGTAATGACGATTAGGTTATATTGTTTATTCGCGATAGGACTGAAGATAGGCCGGCGAAGATGAGGGGCAAAGGTCGAAACGCCGGGCCTTTGGGAAGTGACGCCCGTTAAATAATTAGGAGGATGGACGGAAACTTGCTATTAAAGGAGGAAGTGCTGTTTTGTAACTAAACGTCTTGCTTTCTTGATGAGAGAAATGTGAGCATAAATAAACGATTTACACTGATCTAAGACTGATATTAATGCACATGATATGTTACAAATGTATTCTGAAAGTCTGGACATCGTGGACATCGCCAGTATCCGACAAATGTTACTTTTACTATTGATACAAACAAATCTATACTATTCAATACTATTGATACTACAGATACAAATCTGGAAATCACGGCAGCTTAATAAATATCAGATAACATCTCATGCATTCGGTCGATCCCAAAGTAAATAGCTTAAGCACTTGTTATATGGAAATTGATGATAGCACTACAAATATACATTTAAATATAATACTAGCATATACTACAGAAGTTCTATAGTATACACTTAAATATAACAGAACAAACACAAATGTAAACAAAAGGCATTTATAAAAAGTGAACTTTGTACAACTAATTTACCTTATACTAGCTCGTAGTACAAAAGACGAAAGCACCTGCTATACAATTGTTAGGCAATTCTAAAGAAGCAACCTTTCACATAAAGCTAAACAACAGTACACTTCGTACCATTTTTCTTGTCATACTTAAAAGTATCTCAAATTCACCAAGTCATGCCATCCGAGTTACCCGGATAGATATTATCTATTCATTGAAGGGCGCCCCCATTTCCGATTAATAGAAGCACTTGATAAAACGTATTGAAATCACAATGTAACCTTTTCCTTTGTCCTTTGTCCATTTAAAATATTTTTGTAGATCTAAAACGAAGGTATGTTTATTTAACAACAACGTTTAAGAGAAATTACTTATTCATAGCACGTCTGCATTTTTCCTGTGCTTTTGTTAACTGGGGAGATCGATTCGTTTTCGTCTCGACGTAACTTGACAACGATGCAGCGGAAAAATAAGCAAAGATTTGAGAAGAAAATATAATAAGCGAATGAGTTTACTCCTTTTGTATTGTGCTACTTGATTCGAATGGAATCTTCTATGGTGAATAAACGCGCGCGTGTTTATATACCGTTCAAACGTGATCCGAGCTTTTGAATATCGAATTTAGCAATGTGAAATGTGTTTGCCACTTTTTAAAACGACTTTAGTACGGTTTCATTGAATATTGGTAACGATAAAATGCTGGGTTTTAAAGTTTCGCGTTATATAACAATTGAAATTTAATTAATGGGACTCAAGCGCGGCATTTTTTACATTATGTTGTTTCTGAAAAATGTCCTAAGTTTATTTTGTCCAACCAAGATAAAAAAGTTCTGGACTTTTCGATAGGAAACGCGGCGTAAGATACTCTCCAGCGCACACTGGGGCAGGAAGCCTTTACAGGTGTGATCAATTAAACTAAGGGGGTTAGAATATCATAATTGCTTTAATTTATTATATACTTTAAAGATACATTAAAGCACCATCATCATCACCATCGTCATCATCACCATCATCATCACCACAAATATTTGATGTATTATCATTGGGATTGTTTACACACGGTACTTTTAACAAACACAATGCTTCTTTAGGAATATTTTTAACCTTGTTCTTAACTCGTTTCTGTACACATGTGATAACTGGATCAGAACTGAGAAAAAAAAAATTTAAATATCTCTATTTGATTTTACTCGGCTACATTTTCTTGAATTGTGTTCCCTATAACGCTTAAAATCCTTATTTCTTGCTTCTTGTGACTCGTCCGTTAATTGACCAATAGGTAAAAGCGCATAAGATATAATTTCTGGTCCATGAATTAAATATTTATGCAGTAAAGGAGGCATCTTGTACCAAGAGTATCACGGAAAGTAGCAAAAAGTAGCAAAAATATCTTTTTAAATTTGGAAGCCTACATTATGACGAAAATTCTCAGATAGTAAACATACCTTAATATGGCTTAATTCATAAGTGTATCAACTCGTTTTTATAATTTTCTTTGATTTTTCACATTGCTCTGATAGTAGTCTTGTGTAGTCCATATAGATAGTATTAAACATATAAATTACCGGCTCTTAGCATAGTTACATACCTAAACTAGATGGTTCCATGGCTAATTCACAACCAAAGTACTTTAATCGAGTCAAAATATCACTGGAAATCCACTGAATTATAGGATAATAAAACAATAAATTAAATAGTAACAACTTTGAATAATCGCTGCAGCTTACTGAGTTCAACACAAATCGTTAGAGCACTGTCAAAATGTGCCTTAGTAAGTCATTTCATCGTGAGATAAAATGTGGGTCTATAGGCGGTAATTTTTATTTTGAATTTTCGGTACATTTTGATGGTACTTGCCCCAGTGTGCAGCGGGTTGAACTTACTACGAAATAGAGGTTGGACTGACGACATAATAAAGGTAGCAGGATAAGGCTCAGGCAGCTTGCAACCTGCCATTGTGGAAGTTTTTAGGGGAAGCCTGTCCTGTAGTGAACATCTAGCCGAATATGATGACTAGCAAGACCTGTCACATCGAGATGTATCTATTTCGCGGGGCACAGACGCGAATTTAATCGATAAAACGGAATAAAATAATGAACTGACTGGCGGGGCGTCCATAAAACACGATTTTATCATGCCGTAGGGAGGGGCACGTTTTCGAATATCGTAATAAAAAAGTCACAGATGTCAAATTTATGACGTTGGACCATTGTAAAGAGATTAAAAGATTTACTACGGGTCGGTCCGTACCGCGTTGCTGCCGCGGAAAATTTTACAAGTTTAATAATATTGTAATCCGTTTGTATCGGTTACCGGCACGTCCAAGTTCGTCTTTGTAGCAAGTCTTTTAGTAAAGTATACTGCCAGTTACTTGTTTGTCTTGCAGACTCCGTTTGCGGGCAATCCCCTCGTTCTGTATGACATCCGCATTTAAAGATTATGTGAAACTAGCATCGCTGCAGTTGGATGCAGCCTCGCTTCAGGTTTAGTACTCACTTGTTGATAGAAATGTTAAATTTTGCTCTTTAATGAACGCCATTCAATTATCACGAATTCACGATATCCCATATTCAAGTATTTCTGTACACAAAAAAAATACATAAGTCTCATTGGAATAAATAAAAAACATTCACCTTGATTTTTACTATTACAAGACACATTGTAATAAATAAACATAATGAACGCTTTTTAAAAGTATATTTTTACTACGGTCTTAAGAAGTTTCTCCACAAAAAAACCTTCCTATAATTACGATTCAATTTTAATGTAAACAATTCTTGTAGGCGCCATGAAACATGTCTTTTCAGTTCAGTATCGACTCACCAAAATCATTTTTATGTGTACTCGTGAACTTTCGCTTATAAACATACCTGAAAATGAAAGAAAAACACATTATTTTATCGTGTCAACTTGTCTACACAAAGATAACAAATCACTATGAATGGAAGTGTAATATGAGAAGTACGCATTTGTTTTATTAATGGTAGCACGTGACTTATAAATACAATTATGGATGACTAAAAACACTCGTAAAATTCTATACTCCGCATTTTTAGCAATAAGAATTTTTTTAAACAAAGTAATAAGCCTTTTTTTACACAAGTAGGTATAACAAATTACGCTAAAGGGTGGTTTGACACTAAACAGGTCCTGTTAATAATGTTGACTGTATTGTTTTTAATAATATAGTAGAAAAATCAGAAAACCAAGTATTAAACTAATAAAGTTTTTCTTCTGTATGTCTTTTATGGTGCTAATTGTTGTGATGTACTTTCTTTTATAATGCCTATATTTATTGATGAGAAACCAATATTATGTTCTTTTTAATGCTAAAACAATGAAGTATACCCGTATGTTTCTTATAATTAAGGTAGAAAATTTTCCTAAGTTTTACTTATAACTGTAAATATCTAACTTTTACTTATAACTACGACTACATCTTGTAAAGGTCAGCAAAAAGAGGACCCCAAGCTGCCATGACAACGGACTAGAACCCCCGACCTCCTGTCAGTAGATATCCCTGTAGTGTCACGCAAGATGCATCTTTACGCTTCGTTTGAAGGATGTAGGAAAACATTTGGCTTTGACACTAAATATTTTAACGGCCTCAAAACAGACAAATTTTTGGATACAACTGTCTTAAGTAATTTCTTTTCAAAGCACTAACTTATGCAGATATTTAGAATGAGAGGTACGACAGGCAAATGGACCTTAGTTTTTAGACTTTGAATAAAACTGGGATTTGGACTAAGACATAAAAGCCTGTTTACAAAAACTCCTAGAAAAAAAAGCAAAACCTTCAAATTTCGCCCCCAGCTGTCAATCTTCAAGGAAAATAGTTAAGTCTCCTTATAGTTAACCCCCCTAGTTTGTAGCTCTTTTTTTTATAAAAAGAGGAAAATAATGACCTCATTCCACCTAATGGTAAACGATCGTCAGGTCTAAGAGTTAGTTCGACGGGCATAATAGAACAAACCTATCTAACTACATAACTACGTTGCAAATTTTTTCTCATATCGTGTAAATGTGTATTATGGAAATAATTTTATTATTAAGCTGGAAATATTAAAATGCACAATAGTAATTTGAGTAGATTAATAATTTCTTTTAAACATGCCACGCTGGGCCACACAGCGCCATCTAGCCCCAAACTAAGCCGAAGCTATAATATCCTTAATTTTTATCTGTATGAAATAGTTAATGGGTTAAATTTCGTTAGAGTAAACATTATCCTAAACAGCAAATCCCATTTTACCACCAATCTCAACATCATGATGCGTCAAACTCTCCGAATTACTCTAACAAGATGCCCCCGCCGAGGCGAGGTCTTATAATACGTCCGTAACTTGCAAAATAAATCACCGTAAGCGCCAACGCCGCCAAATAAATAATTTTCTTTATTCATCAAAATTAAAAGGAACAGTTGACAAAGAGGCGTGCTTAATTAAAATCCGTTTTACTCTGATTTTCATAACGCGGGCCCGATCAAGTTGGGGTGCTTAGTTTGTTTTGGCGTTCTAAGACTGATATCATTATGGCGACCGACGCGCTTTCTGATGCCGACTTGGAAATATTTATACATAGGCTTTTAATTAGAGGAAGTTTGTTTGGGTTTTTCTTTTGAAAAAGTTACAATACAATGTTCTGTCCTTGTGGTTTCCGGATTTAGAATAAGACCACCCAAAAACGTGGGCGTTGTAGAAGTCGAATCTAAATCAACGGTCGTGGATTCGATTCCTATCCGGGTGACAGCATATTTGTATTAGTATCTAATTATAATATTTGTGGTACCTTAGTAGATACCTATAATACAAGTGCTAATGCTACTTACTTTGGTTTTGGAGTTAAAAGAAAGTCTCCCTTCCATTTAGAGTTAGTCGGTGTAGTAGACACTAATCCACATATGAAATAACCATGAACAATAAAGTAATGAACAATGTAATGGTACCAATGATATCGGCTCGCTATCCTCACACGAACACGTCTTTACTCGGCGGCGGTGGGACACAGACTGACTGTCCTCCCACCCCGCACCTTGCGTGAAGTGTAGGAACGAGACGACAGTTGTCAGTGTCAGATGTCAATGTCAGATGTCACTGTCAGATGTTTGACAGTGTGTGTAGTTGTGTGTGTCTGTTGTATGTTCGTGTATGCTACATCTCTCCCTTATTTTTTTTTATTTTTTTAGTTAATTATACTTATTTATGTATTTGTAATCAACTTTATTTAGATATTGTATATATGTCCAAATCATTAGTATTAGTTATAATTTCAGTATATAATATTTGGCTTTGCGTCCGCTCCTAATATATTGTAGAATACCTCGTGTAAATCAGCTCCACCGAAATGAAGTAAACATGCTCTTTTCTATTCTCGCTACTTCCAAGTAGATGTGTACACCCCGCGCTTCTATCGCTCCCATCGGACCGCGACCGACCTTATATCACCTTCGCATTCGAATTTGTCATGTATGAATACCGATTGTAGTTTACCTGTAGATAATAGGTATGACGACTAATTTTTGTTTTGGATCAATATTAATGCATCAACCAACCATAGAAACATTGGTGAAAGAATTACTTCGCTTGTATAAAAAGTCCCCGAGCTATGACAATTTCAAAATCACAAATATCAACGCGCCCAAAACGCTTTAAGCAAACCGATATTGCGCGGTGTTTTGTATGCCTCGTTTAAGAAGCTTGTTCGATGGCCATTTCGAATAATGCGTTTATGTTATGGATTTCATATCAAAATATGTTTTAATTAATGTACCTAAAACAGTCTTATTCATGATTTATGATTAATTTTACACTTCTGGAACCGATTCTCCCGATGAACCTTGAAGGCCTATTGCGCTCTCAATCCGCAAAACAACTTCGTTGTGATTTCTCAAATAAGCGCTACTTTAATGGTTCCTTCCGGCAACCATCAAATAACATGGAAAATCACCCATTGACGTCTCCCCTATTTGTGTGTTTTTTCTGTATTCGTTGCTGTAAATGTGTGTGTAAATGTGTACCTTTGCAAACATTTTTTTTTCTATCTAATATCATATAGTGTTACGCAATTTAATGCATTTCATGAATTCCCGTGTTATTACTAACTGAACGGCCCGCAATTGAATTCTTTATTCCTTAGATCGCAATTCAATGCACTATTATTAATATTGGTAACGCAATTAAATGCATAGTCATCGCAATTCAATGCCACAACCTCGCAATTTAAAGCCATAACTCTATTATTCGCAATTCAATGCCATGTTAGTAGGGTTACCAGATAGAACTCGATTAAATCTGGGATAACTCCAGGACAACAGTGTCGAGCCCTAGTAAAATATTTGTACTCAAAGAGGAAATTGATATTTATTCTCAAACACATATTTTTATAAGATAGCTATGTACATACTCAGTAGGTAATTAACGCCAGTTATAATTTTAGGATAAATAAAATAATAAGATAAAACAGTCTCCCCCTGCAAATAGATTCACCCGTAATACCTTTGCACGTGGCACTTTTTCCTGCTAGCACTGCGACATGTAGCCTGCTGAGAAGAAGTGCCGAAACAAACTCAAAAGTTAGATTTTTTTTTATTTTTTAAATAAAATATATAGATATACAATAAAAAATAAAATTATGAATGCACGAACACAAATGCCTGCACCGCGCGGGAACCGAACCCACGACTCCTAGCCCAGAAGGCCGAGGCCACCACCAAATGAGCCCTCAACCCAGTCAATTTTGTTGAACATAATAAAATTATTATTTTTTCACTTTGTCCTATGAATGAGTTACCAGTCATAAGAAGCCTGATATTGGAAACAGCAAGCCTGCCCCTACCTCCAGGATTGCACCGTCGAAGATCTGAGTTCTTTACTATATAAATTTATATTTTTACTTTCAACCATATATGCATTCAAATAAGTACTGTGATGCCACAGTCAGGACGCTAACTCCCTAAGTGATTCACGAGATCAGTAAGTAACCAGTTTTTTTTTTTTTTTTTTTTTTAACTGTTTATGTAGCTGAACTAAGTCCCCCCACCAGTGCTCCTATATGAGGGGTCTATTGTAACTTAGAGTCCACAGCAATCCCTAAAAAGGTCGTAGAATCAACAAGCTCAATGTGTTCCCCATTTATATAAATATACTAGTACGAGTATTTATTTACTTGCTTCACATTAGACATCATGAATTTAATAGACTATAAAACTAATTATTAGAATTAAAAGCAAATTATTTGTGTCAAACCAATACCTGCTAAAGATCATTATTTACTTCGTCAGATACTTGTCAGTTTCAATAATTAGAGAAGTGTCATCCGCCAACAATACCCTCTCACTCAAGCCCTCAGCGAAATACGGAAGGTCATTTAAATATATATTGAAAACAGCAATGGTCCCAATATAGGAGAGCCCTGGGGCACTCCCGTACGTAGTAGGGCGCCAGAAGATTCACTTCCGTCAATATAGGACTTCAAACTTAAAGCAACATTCGAGACACCATAATGCCGCAACTTCAGAAGTAAGATTTCATGATTAACGCAATCAAATGCCTATGATAAATTACAGAAAACACCCACTGTATCCTGCTTACTTTCCCAAGCATCGAATATATTATTATGTTTCATCAGAGCCACTCCTGCATCAGTAGTGGACCTACCTTTTGTAAAACAAATTGCTTTTTAGGCAATAACTTTTTTTTTCTTAAAGTGAAATACTAATTGGTTAAAAATATTTTTTTCCAAAGATTTAACTAAGTGCAGGATCTTAGTAAGTATGTAAGTCGAATAATTATTTTTTATGCTGTCATGAGTCAAATGTTTAGTTATGCCAAATCGCCTTCACTCGCTCAGACAGTGAGCTAGGCTGCACAAAGCAAGAATGACCAGTTCTATATTTTGTAAAATTCATTTTAGATATTTATTCAATATAACATAATTCAAGAGATGAATTACAATTAACTATCAAGAATAATATAATAATTATTTTTCCCGGGATAATTGAACAGACAAATCGATGTGCGATATCCTGAAATTAAAGCAACGCTATCACTACGATACTGACCAGTATTTTGCTTTCAAAGTGTTATTGACTGATAGCGACTCCCTAAAAATGTTGATATTGTTATCACCAGTGTGTTTACATTGTAATTAGTCAAATGCCTTGTTGTGCAGAGCCCCTTTCACTCGCCATCCTAGTGAGCTAGACTTGCGAAACGCGGTTGGCCTTATTAGATGAATTACAGTTTTACATGCTCATAATCATTTTTTTTTTTTTTTTTTTTTTTTTTTTTTTTTTTTATGGTGATTAAATTAGATTAGAACAAAATAAAGACAAAATTACAAAGAAATCGTCACTTGAGCAATTACGAATACTCAGGTTCTTTGGAAACGTTACCCGTAATAACAATTCGATGGAGCGGTTGGTGATTCAGGGCAGAGTCGAAGGTAACAGACCACGGGGTCGATCGCCTACCCGCTGGACAGTCACCATTAAGTCCGTCACCGGGACACCTGTGGTGGAATGTTCTCCTGCCACCTGCAGGGACCTGTGGACTGATCGCGAAAGCGGCAACCACAGTAGCAGACGACTCCCCATGACCACGACCACTCTGTCAAGAGTGAACAACTGAGAAGAGAACCTAAATTTAGTCAAAATACTAAATAAATACGTTATAAATAAATACCCAGTTGTACCAAGCCATCTCTTCACCCGCTGCCAGTGCAAGTGATTACCACCAGCGGGACCTGACCAGATGCTTCGCCATACCAGTCCCCTCCACCAGCTGCCAGTGGGCCAGACCAGTACCATACAAAAGGTCGCTGATACGGCTGGAACCTGGGGGTGTGGAATCAAACGAGTAATGGGAAACCACAAAAACACTTTAATATACAGCCGTAGCGGACTGTAAACTTCAACACACTAGATAAACAATAAACAATAATATATCAAAACCATAGCAACACAAAATACTTTTAAAAAACACTTCTAAATACAAAAACTATATATAAAACTATGTACATAAACGTATATAAAAAGGTTGTCTGTCCGCAACAGTCGCTAAGCGGAATTCTACGGAATGCTTAGTCATACTAGTCCGCTTCACCCGCTGCCAGTGAAACAGACTAGCCCAACACATACGGTGCCTCTGCAGTATTCAAATTTTAATAAATGTATTCATTCATGAGGGTAAATATTTAAGAATTTAATAATTAGTATAATCTAACTAACCTTGTTCTGGCTGCAACTCGAGAGGCTACAATTAACCTTGTTTCAGTTGAAGTTCCACCACTCAAAGGCCTTAAGCTTGTTTTGGCCTAAGCTTCACCAAGCTCACAGGCCTGATTCAAGCGTGTCCTGGCTGAAGTATCACACAGACACAAGACAAGACACAGGCTTCAATTAAAACTGAACAGACAAACATTGATTCCAGTATTATTATAAAAGACTATTTTCATTTCAACTAATATCGGTGACCTACCCCTAATCGCAGCACTCCTAGTGACCGAACTAATGACTTTGTAATTAACAATACCTACTAATCAATAACTCAAATTATCTTAACATGTATACTACATTTTCATGTAAATATAATTCTAATTCAAGTTCTTTGCCAGGTAAGCCTTGTATACTTTTGATGAATAGTATTTAACTGGTCAGACTTTCCCTTTGTTGACATATTTACATTGCTAGAGTTATCCTTTATTCTATAGATGAAATTAAGACCAAGAGCTTAGTAGTAAATGATTTCGGAATTCGGGACAACTAAGTCTAATTATTTGGGCACAGGTCAAGAGGCAAAATTCCGGAACAATCCAGGACCTTCAACCCATCTGTCTTTATATGCATGCGGTGTTTACCTTTAAAGATTGTTACACTTAGTTGATAAGATAACATGTACTAGTATAGTATAGCTTTGGTGTATACAAACGCTGGTAAACCTATTAAATAAATAAATAAATCTGGCAAGCCTACATGATTGTTACATACAATATCAAGATGTGGCTTTGTTTACAACGATACTGCTGTTGCTACTGTTAAGATACCTACACGCGTAGCGTTATACGTTAAAACTTAATCTCGGTTTATTTTTACCCATAACGTCATTAACTAACTAACAGTAACAATCCCTACGCAAAAGTAGCAGCTGTGCGTTATGTGCCTGTCCTAATACCATACTTTTAGTTAACTAGGCAAGTTATGTAATAAGTTTATTTGTCATTATTACGCTCTGATAATGCGCGGAAATCGAGGTACTTGTATAATTAAATATGGTTTATTGTGAATCACCTACAACCTCGATTACTTTACTACCTTTGTTCCGTTCCGCGATTATTGAACGGGTCAAATACCGAATAGTATAGTGTACTGAAAACAATATGATTTAGCTTCTTTTATTTTTGTATGTATGCTTAATTACATTGTCTAAGCAATTTTGCACATATCTTTTAGATTACTGCAGCATTATGCAAATCAAAATATGTACCCGTGTCGACGGTGCAACTGGTTTAACGCAAGCAGTAGGTAATCAAAACAAAGATACATTGTTCTTTTTCCACCATGGATAATTATTTCGTTAACTGATGGGTAGGTACGCAAAATTATTTATTATATTCTTTAGTGAAATTAAACGTTCATACAGTGATTGAAATAAAACAGTTTAAACGTATTTTTTTTTTTTTTTTGCTTAAAGCTACAATACAATAATTAACGACCTATCCGAGCACTCGCTTGATTTTACTTTATTGGCAGTTGAAATGAATAAAAATTGCTACGTATCTAAGAAATCTAGCATTGAAAGAATGTGTTTCTTTATTTACAAAATCAAACCCATTACTTTACCTTCTTTTTTTTTTTTTTTTTAATTAAATACAGTTTTCCTAACAGTATAAACAGTAAAATTACTTACAGTTTTTCCGTCGTCGCCAAAATGTAGTAGACACTAATCCACATATGAAATAACCATGAACAATAAAGTAATGAACAATGTAATGGTACCAATGATATCGGCTCGCTATCCTCACACGAACACGTCTTTACTCGGCGGCGGTGGGACACAGACTGACTGTCCTCCCACCCCGCACCTTGCGTGAAGTGTAGGAACGAGACGACAGTTGTCAGTGTCAGATGTCAATGTCAGATGTCACTGTCAGATGTTTGACAGTGTGTGTAGTTGTGTGTGTCTGTTGTATGTTCGTGTATGCTACAGTCGGAACAGACCCTTTTCCGCAAATCGACGTCTGAGCGCCTATTTTGCGTGAAGTGGGCTGTCTATACTACCTAGGTTAGATCCTACGTTAGGTCTTATTCACGCCAGTCTAGCTCATCCAGAAATCCCAGCAGACCCATCAGCCTGCCAAAGATGTCTAGGAACACTCCTGGACTAAGCGCCAGGCTTACCGAGGTACCTCGTCCTGTACTCCTTACCATTAAAAAAGCTAAACACGATGCAATACCAAGGCATACAGTTAATAAGTACCAACATAGCGCCAGTACATAACAGCACCGCTCAATCCCAACTACCACTCATTTGCCCGTTCCCAAACCAACGGTAACGTTTTATTTGTGTTTCTATTTTACTTTTCCCACTGTTTCCCTGTCGGCGTCTGGTTTAGACCATTAAGTAATCTCGCTCGTGTCGGGAGCAGCTAATGCATGTCTACGGGTGCTAGTTCGCTTCCCCTTAAATCTAACGTTTCTGTACTTAACGAAATCTTTCACTGTAATCCGATGTTCGTAGTGTGTTTACCGTAGACGGTTGTTAAGCGGACCGATTGCGAAATGTCCTTTTACTAGCGATTCAGTATGTGGTCACACCTAAGCTAGGCCATATTCAATGCTGTGCGCGTATTAAAAGCTTATAGCTTATTATGTATAATTATCTTAAAGTTAATATATGGCTAAATGATACAACTGACTGCGATCAATAAATAATATTCACATCAGCCTTACAGTCCGTCTAAATTAAACAACAAATTGTTTTAGTGTGCAAGGAAGAGCATGTATCTCTTTAAATTTAGTAAGCTAAAAGAAGCATTTTAAAAACCCTCAACCCAATCTGTCTTCTTCTGAACCGATTTTGATCTATTATACTTAAGAATACCTTAATTACATGACCTTTCAAGTAAAATAACTAAATTAAAATAGCTCAACCCATTCCACAGGAGGAGTTGCCACAGACAAGCAGACACGTTAGACATACAACACCTCTCTTTTTGGGTCAGGGGTTAAAAATAACTAACATTATTTTCCAAAACTACCGATTTCACCGTACATATTATTTTGAGATTTTCGCCCCAATATTTCAGACGGCCAGAATCGAAAAACAAAAATGGAGGTTGATAGGAAATCGCTATAAGGCGATTACGACCGTAACTGACGTTCAGGTAAAACGTTGAAATATTAATGCGTCGGGTGTTTTTTATTCTCTAAGCTTTCCATCCTTCTGTTAAAATCTCAAAACGGCGGAGAATATTAGAAAACAATCTCGAAGATTTGCATTTATTTTCCAGTACTGTTTGATTATCATATAAAAAGCTGACGTACTTAAAGTTTAATTTTTATAACGCCTAGAGATAAAATGACGCTTCATTTAAGATAATAAACGCCTAATTGCGAAATACTTCAAAATATTGGCATCTCTATTGGGTAAATTTAAAAAACCAACATCGCAAGCCCATACAGCTCTTATTTTCTCTAAACTAAACTTTAAAGGCATTGAGATAGCCAAGGAACATCTAATATGCATATCTTTTAATAAGACTATCTGACATAGACATGAATCGTATAATATGTCCTCAGAAGCGTGCACCATTGCCACATATAATAAGAAATAGATTAATAATATATATCAACAGAGCGGAATGGTGCTTTACGCTCTCTGATCGCACTAATAATATACACACAGCGATAATTAAAGAAACCCGGTCTGTATTTACAAACGCGACTCCGCACAGATTAGATCCGGCAAAGATTTATTTGTAAACGGGCGTTCTGAACAAGTGCGCATCGAGTTTTCAATTACACAAAGTGATGGCCACAACTTTGCGGGTGCACCGCGAAAAACGCTGCCGCGGTCACCCTCTGACCGATTGCACACCGTTCACTGCACACCCCGCTGTACAAAAATCAATGTACAGGCTACGGAATAAGGTTAGTTTTCCAAACAACGCTCCGCCACGAAGTCGGCGCACAACTCGTTTTCGAAAGGTTGAAGGAAAACTCGATCGCTTTTCCAGGGGAAGCTCTCAGTGGTTTATTGCGTTATTACCTGGACGTGTCTGCCGCGTCGGGACAGCCGCAATTTGGGAAGAAAAGACGATATGTTGCGAGGAAAGGGATTTTATAGAGCTCTAGAAGCGTTGGAGAAAAGACCAGCGCCTAGCGTAATTTTCTTTGATCGAAAACTCTGTAGGACACTACTAGAGTTTTTCTTTCAATTCAATATTGCCGGCTGGTTTGAAACCGCCGTTGAGCACAGTACGCTCGCTCGCCACAACGATTTGTCATTGCACTCAAATAACGTGCCTTTTAGTGGCAATTGAATGAAAAACGGCGAGTTTACTTCAATAACCAATGGGCAAATATTCTTTTTCCCAGACCAATACACTAAAATATCAATTTTAGTAACACTATGTGCGAAAATGTACATAAATAAGAGACGTACTGTGTAGCGTTTATGATTCAATGTCGTTCAAAATACCGACTTAAGTGGTTGTTCGCATTTTATTATGTTTTATTACCGACTGTTCAGTAAGTAATAAATAAATTTAAATATGATTATTGTATAAGGTGCTGAACGTTTAGAATCTGAGCAATGATGACTTAGTGTTAAATTTTTCCATCGCGAAAAAAAGTTTAACTTATAAAAGGTATACTGATTACAAAATTATTCAGTAAAAAATGGTGTCCTGTAAATTTATCAGACTCTTAAAACCTTTTCGGCTATTGATAAATCAAACCTATGATAATATAATTAACTTAGATACTATAATACCTTTACATAATAATTATAAAAGCGAAGTTAATAGAATGTGTTACTGAATACGTAAGTTATAAAAAAGCTAATATAATAAGTAGAAAACTCACTATCCATAAACCAGAAAGTAACGAATTACGACGTGCCGATTTTTATATATCTACCAATAAAGGAACAGTGTAAAAATAAAAGTGTTACCGTTGACACGAACCCGTAAGCCGTCTACACCGTATTCGATTCAATAAAAACGTCGATCTGCGAAGATTTGCCCCAATAATCGGGCGACAAAAACCGTAACTCCATCTTAGGGCCTATGAAATAAGAGTGGATGTCTATAAAATAAAATAATAACCGGTCAATAAAATCTTTCCGCGGCGGGTCGGGGACGAATCTGTCAAATAACAGACGGTCGGGGGTCGGGAGAAAGAAGTCGGGGCGAGAAGTGGTCGAAATTTGATCTGTGACGGGTCGTGATCGCGGTTGCCATCAATTGGCGATTGGTAATTGGGTGGCAGTGTCAGCTGGCCGGATGATGATGCCAATCG
The DNA here is from genome assembly GCA_031163375.1 of Conogethes punctiferalis. Taxonomy (NCBI): domain Eukaryota; kingdom Metazoa; phylum Arthropoda; class Insecta; order Lepidoptera; family Crambidae; genus Conogethes; species Conogethes punctiferalis. Next base: position 13,278,528 of record CM062084.1, read on the forward strand.
GAGAATATGGCCGCTCGTTTTATTTGTAAACGAAGACGTCTTGTAACTTCTACGCAGATCGACTTTGGGATGTTTTCACGCAAATTAATGAAACGTTTCAGATACTTTAGAGGTTTTCTTTGGTGTTGAGTTCGTTGGACTGTTAAAGTAAACATTTGTTACAAAAAGGATGGCGTTTATTGGGTTATCACAGTGAGGAAGCATAATAATAGGTACTCTACTAATCGAATTTCGGCCATTGCCAAATGGAGACTAACCAAATATGTAGGAGATATTAAGGCGCACCTCTATTTCTTTACTCATGACCCAATGGGACGATAGTTCAACGTTCGACTAGGAAGAGAGAGTGAGAAGAAAGAAAGAAAACTGAAAGAGAGAAAGAGAAAAATCAGGCACAGGACAAGCGGAATAACGTGCTTTCTGTTAGCGGAGTGTATCACCGACCGCCAACTTCCTGCTACTGAGTAATCTCTTTTTAAAAAAATCCAGTATTAATTTTTGGCCCAACTTTATCAACAACAAAGTCAATTTGCTTCAAATGCAGGTATATATAAGATACTCCATTAATGAAGCACAAATGGCCGTATCGCTCTAAAACTTTATATTCTCATAAGTTTACCGCATTTGAAAGACTAAATGCCATTCACACACTTGCCACATTGGGTACCTCTAATACGAGTTAGGAACTTACGTCGAGTTACACAAGTTTTCGACCACTGAACAAACTTTTTAACTTTTTTCTGGAAAGCTACTTGAGTTCTTGAGCTTGCTATTATATCGCACACAAATACCGTCTCAAGTGGTGTTAAAGTTTAAAATTAATGGGTTAATTTTTTTAAAATGGTAATAGTAACTGTTTTTATAATTTGTTAAAGAGCTACTAATTTATTAACACTGCGGTTGGATTTCATTAGTGCGTTACAACTTAATTATAATAATGTAGCGTGAAATAGTAATATGAATGGTGAATGCCAAGAGACTGGCCTCTTCACTCTTGATATTCTAATCTTATTTCTTGATGCCTATTTTCTTTCTCCGTCACTGATCCCATTGATTTCACACTTTTTGGGCAAAGGCTATCAGTTCTCTCTCGATGTTAGACCACCAGGGTCTCGGTGTAAGAATATTTTCTGAAGCCTTTGTAATATGAAGTAATTAATAAATGTGCCGGCCTATACGTACAGGTAGTTGTTACTACCAGATAAAGAGGAGATAATCTGGTGCCTCGGACTTGGGGCGTCTTTTATAAAAGTTCACTGACCTGATGACGGTATAGTACAGCACAGTACACGGAAAACCTGAGCTGATCATGAGATTGATAACTTATTGGACCTAATTAATTCTATGGGACATGGAAGACTTAAAAAGTTTCCTTTATTTATAAAATATTTTGTTTTATCTACGCGTGCGTCATACTTTTGAGTCTTTTGTCTTTCAAAAATGAAAAAAATATATAACATTTGTTCATTATACCGTTCAATTGTCATCCCAAGTATGATTCGGCTGAGAAGCGAGACAGTCTTGTCAATATTTCCTAACTCCACGACGAACAACGTTTTCCTATCGCTAGTTCGCAAAACTTTCTGCCCGTATGAATTAATAAAGACACTACCATAATACACTTAAGGACAAAACATTTGGCCAAAAATATTATTAAATAGCACTATTTACAGAGTTTGTTTTAAATAGCTATTGCAGATTGGATTAAATTCTTAAAACGCAGTATTTATATTGTTTAAATCATAACTGACAATTAACTAAAACCACCTTACAATGCATTCAATCATCTTCATCATCATCAACAGTCTCTTACAGTCCATTCTGCTGCGCATACAATACATATATTAAATTTTAGTTTCATCCTAGAATGTTTTCATTCAATCAAAAACTTAATTGATTACGAATTGTATATCATAAAAATACTTTTTAAGAGTCTGCACCGCCTTTTTCCTTAGATGTATTTCTTTAAAAGATATTGTCTTTTTCCACATGTCACTTTTATAAGGTTTTCAATTGTTTTGCACATGTGATACCTGCATATTATCACATGTACGAAACAAACGAATGTGAAATATGAACTGTGCTATTATGAATATTTATTATAGAATATCTATAAATGAATGTCTGTGTGTATTAGGCGGGCTGAAAAGTTCGTAGGCTCACATATAAATGGCGTTGCTAGTATCAAATTCATATGATTTTTAGTTAGCCCTATTCTTCAAAAAGCGCGTGGATAAATTTGACAGGTGTTGCACTATTAATATCTGAGTTATAGCATTTTTAGTAAAATAACTTTTGATACTTTGAAAAAAATGTATAAAATGGAATTTCGTGTGCTAACAAAGCGTTGCTTTTTGTCAAAAAAAGAACTGTTGAAGCCATGATTTGGATTGACAAACATTATTTGGACTTCGCATCATGAAAATAAACCGTATTGAAGAGGTTTGCTTAATTGGAATGATGAAAAATGAGTCCCAAGGACGACGCACCCAGTGGACGTCGGAAAGAGGCCGTTACCGACGAAAACATCAAAAAAATCCAAAAAAATATTTTTGATTAGCGGAAAGTAAAGTTTATTGAGATTTGAGATCCTAAATATATCAAAGGAACATATTGGTCACATTGTGAATGAATATTTGGGTATGTGAAACCTCTGCCGAAAAATGGCTGCCGCGCGAGCTAACAGTCGACTAAAACCAACAACGAACCAATAATTCCAAGCAGTGTTTGGAGTTGTTCAATCGTAATAAAACTGATTTTTTGCATCAATATGTGACGACGGATGAATCATGTCTCTATCATTTTATACCGGAGTCGAATTGACTGTCAGCCAAGCGGACTGCACATGATAACCGACTTCAAAGTGGAGAAAGTTTCAAATTTCGGCTGGCAAGGTTATGGCATCAGTATTCTGAGATACTCATAGAAAAATATTTATTGACTATCTTAAAAAGGACAAAACCATACACAGCAACTATTTACATAGCGTCATTGAAGTGTTTAAAAGATGAAATTACGAAGAGCGGCCTCATTTGAAGATAAAAAAGTGCTGTTTCATAAAGACAATGAACCGTATCACAAATCAATGAAATCGATGGCAAAATTTCATGAATTGGATTTCGAATTGTTTCCCTATCCACCGTACCCTCCAGACCCGTCCTCTAGTGGCTTTTTTCTGTTCTCAGACCTTAACCAGGATGCTCACTGAACACAAAATTCGCACAAATGAAAAGGTGATCACCGAAAGTGAAGCCTAGTTTGATGCTTAAGACAAATCGTTTGATAAAATGGTATCGATAAATGGTATGACCACTAAAATCTCTATATCGCCTTAAAAAGGAACTATATTGAATAATAAAACCAAATTCTATCAAAAAAATTTTTTTTTCTATGCTAGCCTACGAACTTTTCAGCCCGCCTAGTATATCTATTTAATGTTGTGTTTATGAAGCTGGATTGTAAATGAATTTTTTTTTAATTATATATGGCAGCAATTTTTTTTGCTCGCTTGTGTACAGAGGAAAATGTGACAGCGGTCCAACACGGACTTCAGAAATGAAGTAAATGATTGTCATAAGCCTCCTTCGGGATTCTTCCCCTATTTTTTTTTGTTTGCATTAACTCAAGTTTGCGTTTAATTTGGGATAACGTTGACCTATTTATATATCGATTTGCTCTAAGTCTAACACCACCTATTCTAAACAATTAGAAGAAATGTTTGTAAAACCTGTTGCCTTTATGAAATGGGTTTGTTGTATTAGGTTATCGGTTGTATGAGCATGATTATGCTACATGTACCACAATAGCAGGCACATTGTTGCCCGTAACGACAATTGTTTATCATATATGTTGTAGCTTACATGGTTTTAAAAACTGTCACGAATTTGCAAACTCTGCAACGACCCATCCGCGGTGTTTCCTGATCGCTACGACACGGTAGGCAGCGGCATGGCTGTGCCCCTGGCATTGCTGATGTCCATGGACGGCGGTTACTGTTTAACATCAGACAGGCCGCCTGCTTGTCTGCCACCAACAGCAACAAAAAAGAGAAGTGCTTACAAATTTCTATTTCGCGGAAACTTCTAACTGAAGTATAAAGTAAATTGTGGACGAAGTTATTCATAAACCAATTACATGATAATTGAAAGAGACCCGTCGATGGGCGTTACAAACATTTTTTCCAAAATGATACTAAAAATTTCTTAAAATTGGGCATTTCCAGGAAGGTCCGGGTAAGAAAAATCTTTAATAGAAAAATTTTTGTCGACTGCTCAAACTGTCGTTCGTTTTCAAAACATCAACAAACGCTTAAGATGCCGTAGCACTCGAGTCGTAAAACTCCATACATGTGGAATCTGTGTCGGGTAATCGGTAAATGTGTTCATAGTGGCTTACACGTGACCGGCGGCTTATGTTCAGACTAGGTATAAATAGATGTTCTAGACTGAGATTCGGACCTGGCTTAGTAAGTAACGTCTTCGAGATTGTTTGCAACACATATTTACGCTCCAAGTTACAGTCACGGTATTATTATACTTTGAGATATTTTTAAAATTACAAATCAAAATCGAACCCTAACAAGTATAAGCTAGAGTCTACCACTAGAGTGGTCAAATCATTTACGGCGGAAATTGTAGAAGTAATCATTTAGTTTGTCTTTGTATAGGCTATATTTATTGCTAGAAAAGTTTAGGGATCCCTACTAAAATTGACAATAATGTAACCAATCGAAATGTTTATCGAAATAACCGATTCGAAGCCAGGACGGGTCGCTAGTAATTCATAGTATGAATTTCATACATCTATACCTTTTTGTGCAATAAAGTTATAATAGCAAAATTAAACAAAACAACATCACAACATTACATAGCGAATATCATCCAAACAGTAAGTTCACACTGGCCGAACGTTACGTTGCTTGTTTAAAAACGGCGCAATACCCACAGGTATCACCGTGGTCGTCCTAGAACACGGTGCCCATAACAATTGAGCCGGCAAATTGCAGTCTTGGTCGGACCCGCGCAATAACCTCCGACTTCTCATTATGCAGATTGCCCGATCCACGTGTGCACTGCACCTTAGTACAGTGAATGGGGATGGCAGTGAAGCGGATCGGCTTAGTTTAGCGGGGCTAGGTGGCGCTGTGTGGCCCAGCGTGGCATGTCTTGGTTTATTTTATTAAAAATACGTATTTGTATGTAGCACACTACGTTCTTACTAACCTGGTTGACTGGTAGAGAATGCCTACGCGGCATTAAGTACGCCTTTTGTACAATTTTTATGTGCAATAAATAAAATAAGTAAGTTTGTATGGATGGATGCTTGTAACTCTTTCATGTGAGAACTACCGAACTGATTTAAATGATACTCAATAGAGGTAGTATCATCATCAGTCTGAGACAGTCACTTTAATTATCATCAGTATTTACTGTCACTTTAATTATCATCAGTATTTACTGAATAAGTAGGTTCGATGTTAATATGAAGGTCAGGTAAGTCAGAGGTTGGTTCCCCTACCATCGTATTACTTAATTGCCGAAATCAACAAACGAGATCTCTTTGTGTTCCGATCACGCGTTTAAAGCATTAATATTTAAACAATATATAGAAAAGAGTACACAATACTACATTGAGAGGTTGAGTTCGCAGAATGTTACTGTCATTTGTTTCGTTGTGACCTCCGTAACGTCTTGAGCGGTCACACACGATCTGAGAGTGATGTCAATGAACCAGAAAATCGTGAGGTGAGCGAGAGGGTCTTCTCCTATATTTTAGTTTCAGTTTCTAAATCACTGGAACCTTTGAAATATGTTGAACATTGAGACCACGTGTAAAGTAAATTGAAATGTTACGGACAGGAGCGTACCGAAAGAGTATCATTTTGGTAGTGGTGTATTCAGGGTTAGCAGTTTTCGAACTTATTCATTTGTGTAAAAACGTTGATATGTTTCTTGTTGGATGGTTGGATTTACTTCATAATATTGACACTATGTAATCGTAGTTTATTTTTAAGCAGCTTGTCGACACATCACCATTATCTACAAGTGTCCATTGCTGGAAATAGGCCTCTTATTCACCACACTGGGCTCTAGCAGTAGGTTTTTTTTGTACTTAAGTAAACGCTGCTATACGTTTCCTGATATTCATTTAGTCTTCTTCTGTGACACCCACGAAATAAGATGAGATGGTCTTATTCAAAATCCAGAAACTGCAAGGACATAGTGTACACGAGTACACACTGAGGTTTATTAGATATATAGATATTCTTTATTCTGCACCATACAATTGACTAAAAACTATAATGTACTAGAGACAAATATGATCTAAATCAGATACTCAACAATTATCACGACTTAAAGTACTCTGCATGACTTGGATAAAACATTCTATATGAAAAATATTAATAATACATAAGTAATATTACGTACGCTTTAAAAGCGATCGCCTCATTTAAATAAAAAGGTAAAAATTTGAATCGAAGACACGTGAGGGCAATCGCTAAAAAATAAAACCTATTTCAGCAACGACCAAATTGCCCAGATGTTCCCACTGGGATGCATTATGTTAATGCTTAGCCACGGAATGTTTTAAAAAGCTAGACCTCAAATAAGATTCCATCAAAATATAAATATGTATGGAAAAAGTGGCAGGGATTTTTGCAGTAGGCCATTTCTAAAGCGTAGCCGAGGACTTGCTCAAGAGACTCACTATTTGGAATGCAAGTGAGATTTTTAAATTAGGTATGCTTATTAAGGCCATCTAATTAGTTACGTTCATGTTTTTATTATCATAGTTATAGGATCGATGCGGAGTTAGAATTACGATTTTAAGAAGCAGGAATGACTCAACATGTAACATACTTAAGTAAACATACAATTCTGCCCAAAGTAATAATGTTCTCGAAACCCGTGTTTGAACGAAATCTGTAATTCAAGGTTTAAATTTTGAATAAGATGATTAGTTAAGACTTTGATTTCAGTGAAACCAGACACTTGAAAATGTTTTGCTTGTCGGTCACCCGTGATCATGGCAGTCAACGCGTTAATAAAGCAAATTATTTGATACGAAAGACAGATACGAGTATTTTCCAACAACTAACATAATATCACATAGCAACAACATAATATCTTTTAATAAATTACAGCCTATGTGTAAATTTGATGTACTCGTATAAGCTTCATTACTGTAAAGTTTCATCAAAATCTTGTTGGTTGTCCTAATAAATAAATAAATAAATCGGTTCCGTAGATTTCGCGTGAAAGAGTAACAAACATCCACCCATATATACTTTCACATTTATAACATTAATATGATCATATTATTATAGTTGGCTTAAATTTAGTTTCGATACCAAATGAAACCTATTCAAAGACGATGATTATGTAGTTCAAACATTTATAAAGTATTGGAAACGAACCCAATTACGTAAAGAATACAGTACAAGATTACACAAACGTACCAATAAAGATTAAACCAAATAAAAACCCGACACAAAATTTTGCGCTAAGCAGAACTTAACAACGTTAACCGTGAGTTATCAACACTTTGTGCCATGAATGCGGCATAATGGTCCGGTAATGAGCTCTTGTAACTACACACAAGTAACTCCGCAGTGTATCGTCGGCAGATAATCTGCATAATTGGAAGTCGCTGTAGGATATTGCGTCCACGTGAGGGGATGAGCAATTTTCTGCGTCATTTCCGTGCGAACGTCCAACGGGACGGACGGCGTTGATGGTAAACTTTACTTAACTGCACTCAAAGTATGTAATCTAAATATCTTGTTGTTTCTATTCCGACGGTGATATGGAATTTGCTCTTTTTAGTTTTTCTTTTTCTCTCACATCCGTAGTATTTCTTCTACCTGAAGTTTGTTTTGGAGAGATCACCAGAATTGTACTGTACCTAAAGATTTTTCCTGCAAATTATTTTTGTTCAATAAAGAATACATGTGTACCACGGATTTACCAATCTTGTGTGTGTAACAACTATAACAATCTCCTGGCCGAATTTTGGTCACAGCGGCCATTCACTAGCCTAGCCATAGTTTGACATCGGCGAGAGATCAATCGTAAGACCGACGGCTTAAACGTGATTTCGGATGCATGTGAATGTATCCGAAAGCACAGTCCAGATTCCAGGGCTAATTTCTTTTCCAACAATTTTAACCCGACTCGAGATTCGGTAGGATTCGAATCTCGAGTCGGGTTCTCTTCTGTCTAGACGGCTTTTGATAACACTAACAGCAGTATAACAACTAGAGAAGGGGGCGTTTATCATCATTATTTTCAATCTTATTTTCTTGTAGTATAAAACTTTGGGAACCTATGTTGTAAATCATTATCCGTATCACCAATAAAGATAGCCAGATTATGTAAACATAGTAAGTTTTTCGTGTTTAAGTGCTAAAGCTAAATGATTCTGCATAATATTAATAACGCTCGCGTGTTACCTTTTTGTAAGTACGTTTTATGAGTAGTCACGGCTCATAAAATGAAATGGTAAAGATTCTTTATTGAACATAAATAAACATATTTTATTTTTTTACGCTTTTAAATATTTCTTCTTTCTTACACTTAGATACAAAACATTATTGTACATTTTCACCTACCACAAAAGTGTAGAATAATGATTATGTTAATAATGATATTAAATGATATATGATGATAATCATAATAAAAAATGTGTATTGCGTGGTTATTTTATAAATAAATATCACCCAACATCACATACATTGCTCCGATCCCAAAGTAAGTAGCTTAAGCACTTGTGTTATGGGTATCAGAATAACGAAGGTACCATAAATATAAATGTAAATACAAATACAAAACGGAACAAACAAAAACGTTCATCACACGAATGTTTGTCCCGAGTGGGAATCGAACCCATGACTCTTGGTTCAGAAGGCACGGTTCACTACCAATAGTTTGACATAAAACACCTTTTTTTCCTCTTATGACCAGATCTTTTTACTAATTCTACTGTTTAACCAATTTAAATGATCCGTGATGTCGGAGCGTAGAAGGACAGACAGACGTTTCTGCTAGAATGTAATAATAATAAATAAAAACCCTACCAATGAATTTCTAAATAGACAACGTCAAACTCACGTCAGAGGCAGATCAAAATGTGTTTATATTAGTTTTGCTGTCTGTTCGTACTAACGCGGGTAAGGAGGCACGCCCTTTCGTTATTTCGCTTATTCGGCTCAGCTTGTGTTAAATAATTCCTGGGTTTGTATCACTAGGTAGACATGGACAGCTAAATCCATATAATATGTAATTAAAATTTTAATAATTGGGTACGTATACCTACGTACGTATGATGTAACATGACGCAATAACAGGCAAATAATTATGGAAAGCGTATGTTCTAATAGATATGCCGTAAAAATAAGGAAAATGTCTTGTTGAACCCAAGTGTACGGTTTCAATTCTTTGAATCTCTTAAAGTGATCGCTTTAAATAGCGGTTTGAAAATACTAGGCTTTCGTTCCGGCGTAGGACGTGGAGTGACGATTTGCGCAAGATGGCTGGCAAGTGTTGGATGCGGGAAGTCTAAGACCGATAAAAGTGGCGTACAATAGGAAAGGGCTATGTCCAGCAGTGGACTATGAGAAGATAAAGAAAATGATAGGTGATAAAGTTTTTTTTTGGGTGTGTGACTTTAAATACTGTCGTCCAATTCTTTGCAAAATATTTACAACAATCGAATTATTATAGTGTATAGCAAACCCGGCGAACTCCGTTTCGCCAACAGATGGCTGTTGAAATTTTTTTTCCTTAATTTTCTTTGCTATAAACCTCACGGAGCCCGAGACCTTTCTAACGAATGCAAAACCGTGGAAACCGGTTCGTGCGTTCTGGAGTTATAGCGTCAGGGAGGAAAACCCGACTTATTTTTATATAGTAGATTAACGATTGTTGAACCAAGATAATAATATGTAAATGATACATATCATCGTAGAACGCACATATGATATGTATCAGACCTAAATAGGAAGAATAACGTTGACATTTAGAATAAAAACAACTGCTTAATAAACCTAAGCATATGAACGAAAAAACACTGTAATAAGTAACACAAGTCAATGGACAAACTTAATCTTCATATTCCACTTCATTGACAGAAACGAATGAATGTATGACATTAAACGTTTCTGAAACAAAGTATTCGTTTAACTGATCATTAGTTGGAAGTAAAAAGAACGTTTAAAAGTAGCTGTCCGTTTGCGAAGATTAATGGAAGCGGACCGTACAGGAAGGTGATGCTCCCTTAGTCTGATGGAACAGTAGAAATGTGGATACTGGGACAGGTAAATTGTAACGGGTAGATTTTAAAAGGTAGTTTTGGAATTATAATATTAAATAAATAAAGGTAGGTACTTAAAGACATTTAATTCGGTACAATTAAAACCTTTATTAACAGCACTCATCGCTTATGTCCGAATATGACGGCTGTCCACAGCTGTTAAAAGTAAAAATGTTAGATAAAAAATATCGTGAGTGAGTCCCTTTTTTAAAAGTAATACTGACATGAAGGATTAAAACTAACAGTAAAATTCTATTGAATACCTACCTGTATAAAATTGCTTTTAATTGAATTTGTATTTCCAAATATTTTAATACGTAAAATATTTATTTCATTGCTTTCACGAGTGTTGTATTCCCTTTAGATTCGACAAAATATGATACGCTATCGATATAAAAAACGAAGTCCACACTCAAAATAATATGTGATTTAATATGGCGTATACTTATCAAACTGTTACTTGATATAATATTCAAAGGTACTCACTTCACCTTTTAAGTAACTGACTTTCCACAGACGTCGAGTATACAGCTTACATACGCAGTTTCTACGAATTCGGAACGTCACTAAACGCACGACCAAAAAGAGGCGCCCACCTCGCTGACGTGGCCTCGTCATCCGTCCTGTTAGTAGCGCATCAGAATGATTACTCGGGTCGTGGGGCGATCAATGCATCTCCCGCCCCGTCACGTCACTCGTTCCCGTCGCCCATCGCACCGGCCGGCCGCACCATCACGCGATTTCTAGTGACGCACCACCTTTTTTCATCCGATGAAAGCCCCTATTTATAAAACCCGACGAATAGTTTCAACGGACCGATGAGCCGGCACTTTTTGCACCGAGATACGTTTGCTTTATGATAATTAGTCGGGCCGAACGCAGCGTTATTTAGTTTTTCATAAGTTTTTCCTTTCCGCTTAATGTTTAATCCCCATTACCACCCGCATAATTTCATCGTTTGTTTTAAGAGTAATGGGTTTAGTCGTAATAAGATTTGCTGGTATTATTTCTCGTTCAAAGAACACAAATATTTGTTTTATATTTGCGTTTGTAACTCGGAAGTGAATTAAATTAGAGGATACGTAAGGAAAGCGGCAATTTCCATCGAGCAGTTTAAACGATGGGGGCGAGTTGATTCGAAAAGCAGGTGTCTACGGATTACACGTAGATAGGGTCACGTAGCGGTCGCTGAAATGTGATGACACTGCAATTCCATTCCTACAGCACTTGCGTGCAAACGGGATGCACTTACAAAGATAATCCACATTAATCCACTCTATGATAAGATATCGCTGATACATGTACTGAAAAAAAGTACGGTCTGTTATATTCAATTTGAAATGAATCTTGGGAACACTTCTATGAATAAAATAGTCATCTAATACAACTACTAGTTCTCATAAAAAGAATACTTAATAACGCCTGATTAATATTTTCCAGAATTGTATGCTGAGATGGAATAGTGGATTAAACACTATGAAATCCAAAGTCATATTGAACTTTTCGTCCCAGCGCATAAAGTTATTCCGAGCGAAATTAAACTGTTTACGTTACAGCATTAACCGGATCCGCTAAAAGTTTATCTTAATTAATCTTTTGAGCTATTTAGTCAAAGAGAAGTAAATTCCTTTGCCCGCTTTATTGAATTCTAAGTCCCGGAAAGTTGCCTTAAATAAGAAAGCATCGATACGGTACCCCAGCTCGGTAGTCTTTAAGCGATTTCCTAACTTAATATAAAGTTATAAGATTGTCTAGTCGGAATTTCATTGGACGGCAAGATTTTTCTACGACGAGATAACACGGGCGCTCATGCAGCAAGCAAAGCCTTATTGTTGCATTTGCTGTTAGGTATTTTGCCAATATCACACTGGCCAAAGTCTCCAATTTCCCTTGCGTTTAGAAATTGTGTTTCAGTCTTATTCGATTTCAAGCGCTATCTATTGCAGAGAGCCGGCGCACAAGTGGGATTAACTAAGCATTCGCCACGCACGTATACATTCGAATCTGCATTTCCGGATGAAAAATTTAAAACGGCAGCAACGTCGACCAGCATTATTCATTCAAGTGTTCGCAGAGAGAATTAGCCACGTAAATTACCATTGTAAATAGTCGTCGGAGGTAATAGCGAATATTGAATTATAGATGAAGTATTGGAGGTACGGGATGAATCCAGTTTTTTCGCGTTGAAAACCCTGAGGGAAATTACTAGCTACGTTGTGGCTGCAAAGCCTTCAATTTATGCAGGAGCTGCATTGGCGTCTATCCGGATGACAATCTTGACATACGGGGAGGCAGATGAACAATGCGCTTTGCGGAGCTTAGGAAATACGTCAAAACGTTCGGCTTTTTGCATCGATGCGATATTCGTATTAATAAAACTCGTTACAGGAGCAATAACCGTACTCGACGTAAACATTGCTGACGAAGGACAGTTGATATTTGTTGTTGTTTTGCCTTTTGGTAATTCATTGTTATTATCAAGGCTTTATTATGCTTTGAAATTCTATATTGAGTCTCTTTTACTATTCTGTTTTTACGAAATATTAATTTTATTTATACGTTATTTTGTCATTGTCAAGTTTATAGGTTATAAATGTCTGTAGTATCACGTGTCTGTGGGTACTATAGATGAGAGCTCTAACTTGGCCCGACAACGCAACGCAACACAACCTCACCGGTCAACGGTCGAACATAGACTAACTGCCCGCTCAGTAAAGTTACGCATGAGACAAGTAACTCTCAATCTACAATGTCGATACCTATGATCTCATACCATAATACATATACAATTATAATGCACAATTATTTCCAGTGAATAAGACGTACATTTCAACTTAATCATAATAGTGAACTCTCTGATCTGTATCTCTTGGGTAAAGCTTGAACTTTCTCTGAAGTGCAGTAGAAAATTCAGAGCTATACACAATTTTCCGTGAAGCTAACTGCCGTGTATTTCTTTAAACCCGCACTCGACACAGCAGTAAGAATTAGGTTAAACCTTTGCGAGTCTTGTAGAAGTAGCTAAAGGCTGACTTGGCTGTTGCCTGATTTTGCGTGAATTGTATTGCTGGTTTTGTATGACCTTTAAATGTACATATTTTATATTGTTCACATCCACATCTGACAGACTTGGTGGTTCATTTGGTAGTGACCTCTGCCCTCTGAGCCAAGGGTCGTGGGTTCGATTCCCGCACAGTACAAACATTTGTGTTCATGAACATGTCTGTTTGTATTGGTCTGGGTGTTTTCTATGTATCATATGTATTTATTTACAAAAAAAAATGTATTTAAGTAAGTTTATCAGTTGTCTAGTACCCATAGTACAAGCTTCGGCTTAGTTTGGGGCTAGGTGGCGCTGTGTGGCCCAGCGTGGCATGTCTTGGTTATTTATTTATTATTTATTTTATACTATTTAAGTCAATTTACTAACAAATATGGATCTTTATCTGAAATAAACATTTATTATTATTATTATAATATAGTTAGACTTTTTCTTGTCGAAAAAGCATAGTGGCTTTCCACCAGATGAAATATGCGAAAAGGAATGCTAGTCATCGTGCCAACCACGTACAAATGTCATTACTTATGGCGTATTAAAGACAAATTTATCATGGACAGACACAAATATGAAACAATTCAATTGACAAAGATGTATCCTTGTGTACACAGATTCGAAGCAACAGTTTCGACAAGTCGTGGAGATTTTCCTAAAAGTTAACTGGTGAGAATTCCTTTAAAGTAAGTAGGTTAAGCTCGTGCAGTCGTGTAGGATCAGAGACACGTCCGCGACGGCACAGTATAGGAAATATAACAGTGTAATAGTGTCTTAATTCGTACATAATAACTTATAGGGGCGCAGTGAACGTTATTAGTCAAGTTTTGTGATTGGATGTTAAAGAGGAGACGCACGTAAGAAATTATGCTCTATTTCACATAATCATACATATCGTGGACATCCCCCTAAAAATGTTACAGTCCGGTGATGATGACAAGGCCGCCCTGGCCATCATCGTAGTCATTTAGAAAAAAAAATCCTAAAATTTAACAACTAATTATGGTTTCATTGCGTAGCCGACCTGATATCAATATAGGTACACATCCATTCACGTACATGTGAGTAAATACGAATGTGTATCACTTCTAAGCTTAAAAAATTATATACATTTTATCAAATATAAACAGGGTATGAAGCGGTACAGTCTGGTCGATACGTGCTGCGCCAACTAGGGGTGTTGCGGATCGCATACATTTTTGACTTTGTCGTCTGGTTAATATCAGACAAGACGTAGTATAAGACTAACTTTCGCGTTGTATTATAAGATATAATATGTTCGGGATTTAACATCGCTGCCACAGTCTTCCCCGTGACGTCGGACTTAAAATAGGCATGAGCGCGTTAAATTTCGACCATTTCATATCTTATCATTATCATGATCAGCCTAAGCAGTCCACTATTTGACATAGGGCTCTCCAGTTGTTCGCCACTTAGGAAAACACCTGGAGGATATACCCATAATCACCACGCTTGGGCAGACGCTTCTCGCTCCGGTAACGCTGCTGCCCGTCAACGGTCTGTCGTATTTAGCTACGCCTTCAGTTGCGATGGTTATACCGCTACCAGTCAGTTGCCAGCGCCTCGTTTGTTATTCGGCAGGATGCACCACAGGCATAAAGGTGAGGTTGGCTTGGAGCGAAAAGATGTTAGGCCGCTCCCTTACATTAATATCTTAAGACACTACGACACTTTTTTTTATAATAGCTCGACATAATGTCTTCCCTACGCCTGATGGAAAGCGAAAGAGAAGCCCAAGTCGCTGTGACAACTGGCAAGTAACTGGTTAGTTACCTGTCAGTTGCCACTGCCATGCCGGCCCAACCCTTGCCCCCCCACGAGCTCCGGAGACCCTACTCACCAGCAGAAACACGACCCGGAGGTCATTTGGCTGCGGTATTCTATAGGGTGGAGGTCCTTCCCCGGACAGGCAGCTCAATTCGAGCGAAGATTCGCTATGCCCTACCTCTATTAAAAAAAAGCCGGTTCACTGTAATCGATCCCATTGTGGCGCGGCATTGTATCGGGCGGGCCATGCGACCTGTTGCTCCAACTATTTTATTAGCGCGAGTGTGTCGGTGGGCCATTCTTTACGGCGCTTTGTCGACGCTCGTTTAGTCCACACAGCGCCGTTCCGTGATTGGCCCGGCTTATAACGCAAACAACAGACATATTTTCCAATTGTACCGCCCTTTGTGAGGTCGACTTTTTAAGCCCAAAGCTGGCTGCTGATCTAACATTTTTGTGGTGCGATTTCTGCCCAGTCGACGGTGGTTTGAAGATGGCCGAAGGAAACTTGTGTGTTTCAGACAAAACAATGGATTTGTTGCATATTTTGTTTTTACTTTTCTTTAATCGCAAACACAATAATTCTAACAAAGAACCGATGAAGGCAATTCTAACAGCTTCTACTCGTGCCAACATCAAGATTGAATAACATCAAGAGAGCAATCATCAACGGTAGCTGGCAATCGCTTGAATATGTTTGCACTATTCATGAGCGTGCATAATTTTGGATTTTGAATAGTTTTTCGGAATAGAGAATTGAAAATCCAAAATGGGTAAATAAATCATTTTAAGAGTAATGGATTCATTATAAGCAAAACTAATAGTGCCTTCAGCTTACCTATTAGAGAAAATAGCTAAACCACCGATCCTTAAACTGTACTGATAACGAATCAAGTCTAATTGTCTTCGATACAGATGGCCTGCAGTAACAGCTTACGCAAGTACATTTCAGATAATCTAGACAGTATACAACAAAGCACTTAATGCTACACCCTACGTCCTGCCTAGGTATACCTAACGTACGTAATATGGGTATAACATTCAATAACTAAGTTAAGCTGATTAGTTTAATTAATCCTCGTTCCCAGGAGGATCATATATTTAATGTATTACATGTAAACCGTTTTGACATGATGCGGTAATTTAGTGACTTGTCAGGTACAGTGTGGTGCCAAAATAAATGAATTTCATTTATTACCACACTAGCTTCTGCCTGCGGCTTCGCTCGCGGGGTGAATGCTCTATACAAACTTCAGGGAAGTGGGGGGTAAGAAAGGGGCAAAAAGTAGCCTATGTTACTCCCCATCCCTTCAACTATCTCCACTTATAAAATCACGTCAATTTGTCGCGCCGTTTTGCCGTGAAAGAAAGACAAGCATACAGACAGACTTTGCCATCTATAATATTATAGTATGTAGTATGGATATCAGGCCTATGCCCTGCAGTGGGACCAGTAAGACAGGCTCATGATGGTGATGGTAAGCATTCTCTTGTTTCAGCAATTAAAACACTCAATGCAGCAATTATTGTATCTTTATACAGAAATGCTATTTTCTATCTGAATGGCTAAAGACACTTATAGAATATGAAAATAAATTTAAAAAATATATAAAGTATCTACTAGCAGGTAGCGGCGGAGAGAGAGAGAGCGGGTGCAAAGCTATGCCCAATATTCTAAAGTTTCCAAGCCCCTTTTATAAAATAAGATAAATAATGAAATCCTAAGTTTTCCGATTGTTCATTATTGATTTCACGGTTGTATCCATCTCTGGACTAAGAAGCTAATTTAGATCAAGCGAATAAACAAATTCCTTCTATCCGCTGCCCAATCGGTCTTCGTCTAGACTATGTACACGTTACGCCAATCTTTCCTCCCAGATCTCGCCTGAGAGGGAAATTACAACATTCGCATCACAGTCCACTGTGTTTAGACAGTTTCGGACCTCGGCAAACAAACTGATTGCTGCTGAAATTCTAGTTGACATGGGCGTTCAAATATCCGAAAATATAGTAGTTATTGTGGTACAATGCAAAAAGGCAGCAGCGTTTAGCAGGGTATAAATAAAACCTACTGCGGTCACCAACCCGCCTGCCGAACGTGGTGACTGAAGTGAATTCTGATGACGGCCTATGTCCAGCAGTGGATGTATCTACGCTGATGATGATTGTGTAGCAAGTCATTGAGATTTTTACTATACGATTGGAAAATCTGCAAAATTGATTGCTAGTTTCCTTGATCCTATTCAAATATTGGGTTTCCAAAGCGAAAGTCAATCAACTTTTGTATGCTATACGATCAACCTAAAGTAGGTTCAATAAACTCAAAGCCGTAGGCTCTAACGACGCTTATATGTTATCAGATATTTTATGATATAGCCATTACAATTAAAAGATTTATAATTCCAATTTCCAGGAAATTTTTGAGATAGTTGCTACGATATTAATTTCAGTTATTACTGAATGATAGTAGATATTCAGTAATAACGATATGATAAAAATATATGAATGTGGTATATTTACGAGCACGAATGATTCATGATTTACGAGCACAAATCGAAGATTTAAAAAATTCTATGTACGTACCTACATTGCTTTCGCCATCCTATATACCAAATTCAACCACGCTGCAATTTTGATCAGATTCCCTCTGTACAACAAAACCGACCACCGACAAATCCTATAAAAACCAACAAAACTGAAACAACTACAAAATCTAATAGATTTTTTTTAGTTCCGCTGTATCCCCGAAATGGTTTCCGATAAAATCCAGCTCAAAGATGATTGGAGTGCGTCCGATGATAAACAATGTGCGTTCGGAGGTGGAGGGCACTCGGAGGAGTGCACAATGCACGGCCGAACAGATGCGAGTGGATACCGGATAGTGGAGTGGGGGCCGTAAGTGCCCTTTGACGTATACACTGGGCACTGGTTATGTTGGATGTTGCTTTATATTTATTGTGGAACGTGGAATCTGAAGTTTCGAGTAATGTTTATTATTATTGGAATGCCACATCGTCTACTGTATTAACAACGAACTAAACTATTCATCCTGTTGAGACACCTAAGACAAGAGAGCACTTTCTCAGCGGTAGGGTTACATACCCTCCACATACCAGAAGTGCCGTCCGCTTGTCATATGCGGCTGGCCAAGGCAAGCAGATGCGGCCGTATGCTTCTTCGCAGCCCGAGTTCCTGCAAGTTGCTGCCCAATGGCGACACAGGGGGCTTTAGTGGGTAGGTCCTCTCATTCTGGGAGGTATGAGTCCTTCTCATCACGCGACTTCCCCCGGAGGCGGCGTTAAGGTGTTCCTTATGCTTTCCCCTCAAAAAAGACAGCTCTTTCTTCACCGATGTTTATGAGCGTCAGTTCATATAACGACATCCACCCATAGTAATAATTTTTTTTTTTAATAAAAATCCGTTCGTTTGTGATAACAAATTGTTCCTCGACCGCGTCCACAACAAAGATAGAGCAAAAGCAACATCAACACTAACCACGGTAAGCTGTTATTCCACTACTACCAGAAAAACACACGAAACAGTTGTTAAACTTAAAGGTAAACCGGCCCCTAGTAGTTACAGAAGAACTTACATACGGTTTTGAGTCTTATTGCAAACACATAAGACCTCACGTGTTTCCTTAACACGCGACTGTACCTTGCGACCACAGGGAGGATTTACAAGTTTTCTTCTATTGGACCAAATGCTTATTTCAGTTAAGGCGACTGTTGATTCTTGTTTCCTGTAGATGCGGTTTGTAATGTTTGCCGCAGTTCAGGTGGGTAAACGATTCTGTCTAGCTAGCTTATGTAATCTAAAATGTTCTGAAGCGTGCGCTTTGAAACTTAGTTCAAATAATTTTGCTTTGCTTATTAAGATAGAGCTGGGTTACTACTTCATTTGCAAACATTGAAGCTGAACGTAGCATAAGTCGTGAATGTCTATTTTAGAGGAGGGCGATATAATTGTATAAATTGCAGGTAAGCTAAAATTGTGGTAAATTACGTATAAATATACTTGGAAAAGTATTGGAAATTGTTTGCTAACATTTTAAACTTTACGCAGACCAAAAGTGCACATATATACATAGCATTATTGCAAATAGTTATTTGATTGGAATTTTTACTCCCATATAAAAAGTTGTTACCTACATTTGAGCACTACAATCAGTAATGGTGAGTATATTTATGTATGATTATATGATCTTGGTGTATTTTCATTATTATTATCATCATCATCACCAGTCTATCTAGACCACTGTTGGGCATAGGGCTCTCCAGTTGTTCGCCACTTTAGTCAAATATCTCCATAATCGCCACGCTGAGCAGGCTTGTATTTCAAAAAACCTTCAAATAGTGCAGAAATAACATATGAATAATCTCTTTCGGCTAACTAATATAAGTCTCGCAAAATGTAACTGAGCTAGTGTTCAGTGTTGTGTCGGAATGAGAACCTAGGTTAGTTATAACTTTAGTTACGATCCAATACACATTTGCGCCGCAGTAATTACCACGATACTACCTATTTTCTAACAACGTAACGGCACAAACAGATTAACCTAACGTCAAAAATTTATTTGCTCATAGTTGCAGTACCAATTTGCTATTATTAATACTTCGAATACGCGCTTTCCTAAAAGACAGTCTATTATTTCGCCGCCTAATTCCCGGACGGTTCAAATCCAGAGTTGAGCCGAAAATTGCTACTGGGGTTTTCTGCACAGATTCAGGGAAGGCGGTGATGGGAGTATCCCATTACAGAGGTGCCTGTGCTGTTCAAAAACAGTTAGCCTGCTTGTCTTCAGATGTCCTCATCACTTGCCTACCCTGCTCCCATTACCTAGTGTGGACGCTATGTTTTCTTCTTCTATTCATCCCTATCAGCCGTCCTAGTCTCATCCACTGCGTTTTCAGTCAAATCATCCTTCACGGAGTCCATATTTTCTTCGGACGTTCTCAAATCTCCTCTTTAGTAAAAAAAACTAATATTTGTTTTACGCAGTCCGTCCCCGCCTTAAGTAGGCGACTCGCAAAACTTCCAGAGAAGCGTGTTTTCGTCAAGTTACACGAAAGCCCTTTGATATTTGTCCGTTTGCGGTGGGATGCGACCGGCAATATTCCAGTTGCGAACATTAATATACCGTAATCCTTGAGGATTTTAATGCTAGTTCGCGATATAACATTGTGTGTAACTGAATAAGTTACGGCTGTTTCAAGTGACGTATTTACGCTTGAGCGCAGGTAGCTAGTTCTGTTGTCCCAATGAAATTGAGGTAGATCAACCCGGATTCGTTGGTGCGTAACATTTGCTCACAGAAATTGAAGTTAAGATGTCTAGTACAATTTACTGACTAGTATTTGTATGTAGAATATTCTACGGATGTTATATTGTTATTGCTATTAAATTTTGTTATTGAAACAAACAGTGGAAGATCATTCGGGATTTTTAATTGTTATATACCTACTCGAATAAGGAGGCTAGGAATTAATGAAATATGTCTATGTTGTTATGAACATCATTCGCCTCTCGTAGTCCACTGCTGGACATAGGCCATATCAATTTTTTTTTTTATTTATTTATCAACATAAAAAATAAATATTACATTAGAAATAGTAAGTGTTACAGCATTTGATAAACCACTAAGGTTTGTGATATAATGCTGCCTTTTGCATCGAGACAATAACAATAAAAAAAAATTAATTAACATTAGGCATTAACGTCAATACCAAGCTCACTTTCTCCAGCATTGATGGACAAGTGAGGACTTGTCCATCATTGCTGGAGAAAGTGAGCCGCAAGCCTGGCTTTAATGTTGGGTTAATTGAATAGTTCGTTACTTTGGTTGATCTTGCGCTTCTCGTCCTGTCATCCAGCACTTTCCAGAAGAGAAGCTGTATTCACTACAAAACTCCCTTACCCCAATGGTTGTCGGTTCTGCAGCTAATATGGCCAGCCCACTGTCACTTTAGCTTACAAATCCGGTAAGTTATACCTATGCCTAGGTTCTCTGTTGGATCACATATCGTATCCAATCCCGCAGAGACTATGTCTTGGTGAGCGACTTGTCTATAAATAAATAACATAACCGAAATAACAACAAACAAACGTCAGACAATCATACTTCAATCTAATTCCACACAAACATTTGCGTAGTCAACCAAAAATGTTCTACGAGGAGCGAGATCACAATAAAATGAGAAGACATGCATTAATTATGCGTAAACAAAAGACGGAGGCGATGTTCAGCCGCAGCAAAGAACAATCTATTAAACAACAGAGCGACGAGGCGGTAAGTGAGGATGACAAAACTTGATTCGGCGACTAATTAGCAATACAAACATGAATCAGGGGCTATTAGTTGTAATTGAATTGTCGCCGGCGGCGAAGTTGTCGCGCGACAAATTTAAATATCGCCAAGAACGAGGTTTTAGTACTTCACCCGCCACCAACAAAGTTTCCCGGCAATTTCCCGTTTTATTCCTTAGGCTTTCCCGTTCGATATCACCCGTGCCACCGTAATTGCAAACTTCAAAACAGCATTCGCATCGGGGACATGTCATCCGAATCGAACATTGAATTTCAATACGGTCATTGTTTCCGGATTGGCTAATAAATATTCATAGAAAACAAATGACGGCAAATTACTGTGGCAACTTTCGCCGATCGGGGCGGCTCGCCCGGCGACAATTTTTCATTTGAATTTTTTCCAAAACACTCTTCTCGTTGCTCCGAGGAAATTATCTCCCTCATTGACTAAAATTTTTCACGGCAAGTTTGACATCAATCCATTAAATTTTTTTCCACTTTTATCTTGGAGCCGTCATGGCAAAGTTGAATTGTGTTAATTGCGAGCCCGGATACTTTTGCGGGGTGTATTTCGAGAAAAATAAAGAGCACTTCTTGGAATTACTAGTGCTATAAAAGGAGTTGACGAGAAGGAAGAGTTGCGTAGCCTTAATTGTCTGGAAATACAGATAGGTTTTGTACACAGAAATATGAATAAAATAAAGCACGGGAAGGGGTGAATTTAAATAAGGAAATTTCGGATGTAACTTGTTTAGACGTCCTACTAATATTATAAATGCGAAAGTTTGTTTGGATGTTTGTACTCTCCTTAACGCGAAAGTACTGAATGGATTTGAATTACCTACATCATTTTAGCTTACATAGCTTTACATCATCATACATTACAGATTATTTCAGATATCACTGATATTCACGAGCAAGGTGCTGCTGTTATTCAATATATCTATATTATATAAAGCTTACAACCTATATATAACCGATGTACTGATGATTATATGTAGTCAGACTGTACGTACATATAAGTCCTCCCACCTTGTAACTAAAGCCATTAACAGCCACTATAAATACCCTGTCTGTCAAACCAATTCCCATGATGGACAATTTCATGAAGACAAATGAACAAGAGATAATATCATCTACAATATCGGCTTTAACAGCGGCTACAAAGCAATTTCTTTCCCATCCAATTGTATCAGCGACATGAGCCATGCTCTTTAGCAAATGGAACAATGGTTGATGTGCCAATGACAAATGATGGGTGATCATCGCGTGCACTAAAGCTACTGACACACGTGCTCAAAAGAGTATGCTCATAATTATCATCATCATCAGCCTTTATCAGTCCAGTGCTGGACATAAGCCTCTCCCAATATTCACCACTTTGATCGATCCTGGGCTTCTCGCATCCTGCACTTACCAGCCGTCCAGAACAAATCGTCACTCCATCTGGCCTGAGGGCGTCCTACACTATGATGCCGAGACGCCGAGACGCGGTCTCCACTCCAGAACTCGTTTGTTTACCCCTACGATTATCGGTTCGGTAATGTGGCCAGCCCACTGCCACTTCAGCCTACTAATCTGATGAGCTATGCCGGTTGTCGGTAACTGATGAAGGTGATGTAAGACTATAAACCAACCTCTACGTACAACAATCATTTCGGTCGTTCATAAATTAGACATCGCGAAAGCGGGCTAATTTTTCCTAAACTTTAAACTTGTACCGCGTACAGGTTAACGGTACTAATTCGCCTTTACAGTTCTGTGCGTCCACGTCCACGTAACCAATAGGTTTAGGTGCTAAACAGCAAACTCGCTTGCGGGCCGCGCACGGGTCAACAAGCGGCCTAAACTGATTGAAGGGTTAACGGGCGATGCGTCCCTCTGTACATCAGTGCGTGCGTGCGCTCACCAACTCAATTAGTATCTTCAGTTTCGAATGCTTTTTCGCTGTTCCTACATATTTTCAACCCTATCTCGGTAGCTGCAAAGATTAAACTGATTTAAACCTAGTCTAGTCAGGGATTGCCGTACTGAGCAATGATCATCGGGGAGTGTGGGATTGCAGATTCTTTACTGTACTAGGTACAGACCGCGGCTTTGCCTCTCCTACCGTTCGCCACTTTGCTCGATCCCGGACTTCGATAATGTATGCATTACATGACAAACAAAAACAAAACACTGCATTAATGACACAAAGTTGATGTTTAGAACTAATAAAATCGCAACGCAATTGAGTAACTCTGATTGTAAAATGCAAATGCAATTTGTTTTTTATGTTAATATGTCCGGACGGGCAATATTACGCACCTGTTGTTAACTTTACGTTACCCGATGACAACTGCAGTGATTTTATTTTTCTGACGTCATAACCATCGGACTGCAGTAGAGCGAAAGATTCCCTAGAAAATTAAGCAAGACTCTCACAGTAGGCTTCGCCTCAACTTCCATAGATAGTAAGAACGGCCAAACCATGGAATTCTTTGCCAGGCTCCTAGTTCCCCGAAACTTCCTATCTTATGATATTCAAGACGACAGTGAACCGGTTTTGCTCCGACTGCGATATACCATCAGGTGAATTGCAGACGCAAATCCATAATAAATAAAAAAATCACAGCTAAAGGCGCCCCGTAGTGAGGCTCGAGCCTCGATCGGCCATTAAATACGTATCAGTGTCCAGAACTACCCAGCTACCTCTACACTAAACGACTGGACAGTACTCATATACCATACCACTAGCCACATTATTAAAAACAAAACACGCTCAATACGACAGCCATCCATCCCGAACATAAATTGTTTCACCACTAATTACCACGTCATACGGAAGGTTGGCAACGCCGCATATCTGCAGCATCTCTGCCCTGACCCCTGCGGGCATAAATTACGACTTGAATTTCATTTCCTTGTCTCCTTTGATATTTGCTTATGACTTACGAGTGTGTGGATGTTGCGTGCAATCAATCATGCTGGGACTGGTATGTTTGAAGCGTGTGAGCAAGTTCTTATAATTGAATTATAGGTACATGACTAGTATTTGTGTGTGGCACTAAGTTAACTAAGCATGTGAGAACGCATTGTATGAGTATACACATTTTGTAGAGCAACTAAGGTACCACAAGTATAACACTTAAAATACAAACATAAATGTTAATCATACGAATGTTTGTCCCGGGTGAACCACATTCTTGGTTTAGAAGGCAGGAGTCATAATATGAGCCATCGGGGCAGTTTAAATGTTTAATATGATGGTGATGTTTTCTAGTTGCGACTTTGTTCGCGTGGACTTCAGTTTTTGTTTTGATGACCCTGCAAAAAAATGCATTCATACATACTTATAACGTCACGCCTTTCTCCCAGATGGGTAGGTGTAAACCACGTTCTTCCAGTTGCTACGGTCCTGGCACACAACTTTTGCTTTGTCCACATTCATCAATCTTATGTAGCTGATCTGCTAGAGTTCACCATAAGACGTTCCAGGTCTTCGATTATGAATTTTACAATATTACAGTAAACTATTTCTGCATACATAACGTCACTAATATTTCATTATAGTCTATCTCTAATCGATAGTACCCTTTAAATCTGTTTCACGTTAACTTTTGAAGTAATGTTTTAGGTACGACCTCGGCTCTCTAAGCTAATCTCTCGATCCTCTTTATCATAAACTATTACTCTGATACTTTGACCTCTATTACTACGAGTATTAATCCTCGTTAAGACGATCACCGGTAACCAAGTATTGTAAGCACTATACACTTGCTCTTTGAAATAGAGGATTATGTTGTTCAAAGCCAGATTATCAGTTTGCCAAGTTGTCGGTTTAACAAGGATTTGAACGATATGTAATAAAGTAGATTTTGCTGAAAAGATTTTTTACTTGGTCGTATTCGAATGTTATTTTCATCCTACCTTACGAAATTTGCCAAAGGAAAGAGAATTAATTTATAGAAATAAAAGAAAACGGCTCTGCAATACCAGGAGAAATATAAAGTTTGTAAGGATACATTACCAACTCTTTCATACCAATGTGCTAAGATCATGTCACTTAAATTGAATTAAGTCGCAATATGAGTAAAAACAAAGACAATTATTAATAGTATGAATAGATATTTGTCAGAGAATATAGGCTTAGTAGTTCAATTGAATTTTATCACAAATTTATTACATTTACGATGCGTCATACACAATTTGTGATTCAAAACATAACAAAGCGGAGATCATAGTAACAGGTGCGTAAATAAATGCTTCATCAGCACTTTTCGCTTGTATATTAATAGGTAAGTGGCACCCTGCAAAGGGAAAGGGTGGATGCAGGGCTGACAACTAGACGTTTCTCTTCTTCGATTTTACCTACATGTTATTCGAGAAAGAATGGATTTTCTTTCTCTCTATTTTCTCTGTATTTTTTATGAAATGTTTCTCTTTTATGAAATAAAGTTGTTATGTGATGTTATCAATTACTGCTCCAAATGTGTCCGTCCAAATGATTATGTCCTGCGAATTGGTCATATTCCTAGGTTACCTTTTTTTTGTTTCACCGGGTAAAAATGCAAATTTGAGGTCAAATCAATTCAGTTGCAAAAATCGGTCGGTATTCAATGATGTGTCATCTCAGGGCATATCATATAAGGATATTATACATATTCTTTTCTCTTCCATATTTTGTACCTATTTTTTACGTAATTTCAGTATCGTGTCTATGTTATGTTGCATATTATATCCATAATAAAGGTATAATAAAGGTTTCTTTTTCTTATGCCTTTTTTGGGCAAAGCCGCGAGCTCTTGCTAGTTACTAATAATTCCGTGAGTTACTTTTTATTGAATTTATGTAGTGTTATCCGAATCCACCCAAAATCTCTTCTATTCCTGAACAATTTAATGTTACTGCAGCATCATACATGTATAAGACAACAATGTTGTATCTCCGAAGCTACCACGAGTAAGGCACCGTGCTAAAACGTAAGTCTAAATCAAACCGGCAACCCTAAGTCTCAGCGCTCATTTCCTCGAGTCAGCTAAGTCGGGATTAGGCTTCTCGCCACACGCATTGAGATTCCGGTTCCCGGCGAGCGCTCGGCGAAATTTATGAATTATATGTTTTATAAGAGGCGACACTTGTGCTTTTCACATGAATCTCATATTTTCGACTTCGCTTTCAAGAGTTCTTTTGTAATCCTAAGGTGTTTTTCTTAACTGGCCCGGTTTAGGGGAATTGCTTTTCGTTTCTTTTTGAATCTTTAATCTTTTGGACGACCAGTTTGGTTCAAAGGTAGTGAAAGCTTCTGGCACAGCGGTTGCACGTTCGATCCCCGCACAGTACAAATATTTGTGGTATGAGTGTTTAATATGTAGAATACATATTTATTTACAAAAAATAAGTATCTAAGTAAGTTTATTAGTTGTAAGATCTATAGTACAAGTTTCGGCTAAGTTGGGAACTAGATGGCGCTGTGTGACCCAGTGTGACATGTCTTGGGTTATGTATTTATTTCCATTTCGAATCTTAATCAGACCTAGTACGAGTGTGCTCAGCTCCGCCACCCCCATTGCAGTTTGGTCACGGACATTGAACTAAGCCTAAACCTTTCTCCTTGTATCTTAAGCCTGTAATTCTATGACGTGAACTGTCTAAATTTAAATTTTAAGATTTCCTACAAGTAAATAAACACATTTCAAAGAAAGAAAATACCGTATGGCACTAGAACTGTATATGATATATATTTTTTACTATAAATACACACAGATTACCGACTCCCCGCCAAAAGAAAACTATGATTATGTTATATGACTTTCCAGAAATAGTATTTCAATTACGTTAAAGAAATTCCTGTAGCGAAAAAGAAAATGGGGCTTATATTATATCGCGTTGAGAGCCAGGAGCAAGCCGAAATAATATTTATTCGGAGATTGCTTTATGAAAAAAAAATCACCGCATTGATGTTTGATACACACAAATATTGCCGAAGAAACAACTTACGACACAATAATACAAAGTTAATTGATATTAATACTCAGATTTCGTTATAAAGTTTGTGTTGCTTTCATATATATATTCTGATGAGAGCCTATGCTTGACTGATTACTAGATTAATAATTATTATTAGTCTACTAATACCGTACTAACACCATCACACTTACCTGTAATTTAATTAGACTTAGGTCCTGTTTGGGATTTCTCACGACTGGTGAAGTGGTGACCCAAATTAATAAGACACATAATATAATTATTAATCTTATCATTTTATTTTTAGAATTATGACACAGGAATTGACATTTGTTCCATGTTAATATAGTATGTGATTTTCCGTTTTGATTCGGCCCAATCAGTACACATAATCAACTTTACAATTACAATTTGGGTTAACCATCACACTGCCATATCTTTAACCCTATACTATCACCGCATCAATCAAGGACGTAAATCAATATCCCAAAATCCCTTAAACTTTCGCCACTACCGACTTATTACCACATTTTGTTTCTCCACCGTACAATAAGCCCGGAGGACAAGAATATTTAATTTGGTTTAATATAACACGCGACGGTCCGTTCTAGAGCAAAGCAAACGGCGACTTGTTACGTTTTAAGTCAATTAATCCGCTGACTACGAATCTACGGAATATACTTTTTAATTTTTATTAGGCGCTGAAATTGCGGGAACGTTCTCTTGAAAATATTCGCAGCGATAAGATCTCTTTCAGCCCAGTGAGGAGATGGTGTTTTTGCTAGAAGCTTGTTTTTGGAATATCCATCGCTGGTCGTATTTTGAAAACTATGTATATTGGACTGATCTACACTAATATTATAAAGAGGAAAGATTTGTATTTTTGTATGTAACGAACGTATGCGAAGAGTGCTTGAATTTTTTGGCCACATAGCTAGGAAGAGTGAGCAAAACCTAGAACGGCTCATCGTTACGGGCAAGGTTGACGGCAAAAGACCAAGAGGCCGCAGTCCAATAAGATGGTCAGACCAGATCCGTTCCGCCCTGGACACACGGCTACACGTCGCACTGCATGATGCCAGAAACCGGAACAGATGGCGAGACATCATCAGAAGGAAGCTCATCCAAGGGGAACTTCACGACCCTCAGTAATGAGGATTACGACGCGAGGAGGAGATGTAACGAACGAAACTCAAAAAGTACTGGACCGATTTTAATAATATATTTTTATTAGAAAGCTAATCACAGAGTAACATAGGCTATCTATATTTAGTTAAAAAATGTGTGTCTGAAACGCCATAAGCGAAGCGAGGGCGGGTCGCTAGTCTTTTATAAGTTTAGTTGGGGTATGGCTGATGAGTTTTATCTTCCTGTAATGGTTTTCTTTCTTTTTTTGGAAGTGCTATGTCCTTCTGGATGGCTATCATTAGGGTCATTCTAGTTTTTGAAACATCTACACAAATCTCCAAAAATTAGCAACTATATCAAAACGAAAAACCACTATATACCCAATGAGATTAATAGCCGAAATTGCCTCGAGTTTAGAATGCAATTTCCTAGGATCTTGGCGAGCTGCTTAATTCCACTGCCGGCATAATAAAACACGGGACAGTAAGTCTAGAGAGCAAAGCAAACTTGGACTTGTTGCATTTAAGTTAATTAATACTGAGCAGATCAGATAAAGTCGGACGGGGTCCGTGTTCGTAATGTAGTTAGGCAGTACTTATTTGTGGCGACGTGTAGTTGAATTTAATCAGGATAATAATAAGTTTCTGAACTACGAGTATGATGGCGGATTAGATAGTGTTTTATTAGCTAAGTGCAGTTTCTTTGGATGTCTTGAACTTTACTAGAGGACTCGTCGGAAAATTCACAAATACTTACTTCCCGTATTCAAACACGTTACTATGACATGCGCTAACGCACAGGTATCCAAAAACTTATTCATAGACAACATTTGACTGGCGGTCGGTTGTCAATGCCTTACATAGAGTTGTTAATTTACTAACTAGATCAAATAAGTTAAACCTAAGTAAACTGTTATCATTATTGACTGTAATATCATTCTTGATAGCCTTATCGAGTTCACTATAAAAAAAATAATAGGATGTAGCAATGAAGAAATTGTTTTGACCGCCGAAGAAAGAGAGGGTAATGTTTTAATTAACTAACTTACTTTGCTCACCCAAAAAATCAACGCATGATACATTACATATGATTGCGAAGCATTTATAAAGTAACATCGGCTATGTTGTGTTGGAATGGTTTCCATGTTTGGTTAGTACTTGAAATACTCACCAAACACTGTCGTCCAAACCTTTTTATTGCTAAGCAAAGTTATGGATATGAACGCCATATAGTGCACATTATAACATACAATTGAATTCCCAAAAGGTATTTTTTTCGATTAAACAAACACCAAAGTCTACACCACACAAGGGTACCAAATTGAAATTTCCACCTGAAACAGTCCCAAATATAACTGTATCTAAATAATTTAATACCATAAATAAAGGTCCGAAGAACCCTAAGTAATAATAAGGGTCTGCTCGGCCGTCTTTCCGGCTGCATATCGGTTTATTATGTACAAGGAGATCCACTGGGGTCACTTTGACCCTGCCCTAATTTTTTTTATGAAACACTCTTTATTAATTGGACCTAGTTCTGCAGAAAGCAGCCATGTGGCACTTTTTCGAAAATCGAGTTATTAACACAGCCATACTAAATGCGACATGCCGGATTTTTTGCAAAGACAGCCATCTCGATATCTCTTTTAATGGCGGAGATATGAGCTGTCAAATGCAGCCATCCAACAAGAATATTTTGTAGAAAACAGTCATCATGGTGTAAAATGCAGCCAATTTGGACACAAATTGCTAAAACCAATACTGCATAAGTCAGCCTACTATATGGCTGTTTTGAACAAATTTCAAAATGTTAGGAGTTATCAGGGATCGAGTTACGTATAAGCCAGCCACTTCGCCATGTTTGTTGATGCCACGTCCTTTCCATTTCAGCGTCTTGAACCTTATCCTCCATTTCATTAGTGAACAATTATGGGAAATGACATTTTCTTGCCTACAGGCCTTGTTTGCTGATTCTGTGCAATACTTGGACGGACAAGATTGCTTCATAGACAGATACATGCACATTTCTTCATTTGGATGTATCGCCAGTCTACTTGGCATCGCTGCAGAGTCTCCAGAAAAGGCCAGATTCCAATCGAGCCAAAGGCATTCTCTTAGTCCATGAATGCTAGATAGAAGCACTGATTATACTATTACTCTTTATAAATAGGTAGGTATATTCTGCCGCTCTGTGTGAATGTGCCGTATACTCTTCGAAATCTAGCTTGTTCTGGCCGTTGGAATTTGTCGAATCTTTGCGAAAGACGATTCGTAATCACTCTTAAACACTATATAGACGTGCAATAGGGTCTACTTTTTTTAAAGAACAGAACAACACTCTTATTCCACGCCCCTGGAGTTCTACCTTCAAATAAGACAGCGTTTTAGGTGGCTTCTTCCAAGAGACTGTACACCTTAGACCCCTGATTTTGCTCGATCGAAATAGTGTTGAAATACAGGAAGCCGTACCGTACTTTCCAGGTTCTAAACCGGGAAAACCCATTTTTCTGACGAAGTGACGCATGGGTCGTCACATCGTTGTATCATTAACCTTAAGAGTTCCTTCTAAAAGTTTAAACTCCTTACCCTTACTCTGAATATTGCAAAATCTCGAGCCTTTTTTCCATGAGGACACGAATCACATTTTTAAGTTGCTGGTTAACGTCAGTGGTAGTTTTCAAGGCAGAAAATGGATTCTCCAGGTTGGAGAACTTTATCAAGCGGACACCTTCGGCTTTTAAGTCGAAATTCAGAGTGCCTCGGACAAGACAAGTCCGTCATCGCTGCCAGAGTTGGTCTCGTTGATCGCGGATACATCTCTGAATATGTGCCGGCCTGTCTGCTATAATAAAGTCGATCTCGTTTTTGTCGAAGTGTTGGAGCTTTGCCACGTCTACGTTTTTTGAGGCTGCTTCTTGAAGAAAGAGTTTATCAAGAAGAGCCCCTCACGTTCCAGAAAGTTGTAAACATCTGCCCCCTTTGATTCCTGACCCAAAAATCATAAGATCATACTACCGATTCACTACAATTCTGTACTCCCGCTTTAGCTTTGAAGTCCTCATGACGACATTGTAGTGGATCTTGGTTGAACATTTCCTCCACTTCGTAATCCGAGGGTGCCGAGGTCACTTTTAAATAAAGAAGTAGTGTTCATAAATCTAAGAAGACAATAAACATTGTGTTATTTTTTTTTAATTAACACGATTTTTTAGTTTTCTCACAAATTACAAACATTATTTTACATGAAATCGTAAAGCTATGTGTATATTATGACGAAGTCTGACCTTTATATTATTGTTATGCCATTTTAAATTAGTGCAGAATACAGCCAATTTACATCATCCAGCATCCAACATCTAGCCATCGTAAGTTGGCTGTTTATTCGGTACAAAATTTGATGAAATAAGCTATTTAGCATAAAACAGCCACATCAAAAAACAACTATTATTGGTGTTATGCTAAACGATATATAGTCGTAGATAAGATATAAAAATCTGCTTTACTTTTCCGAATAATTCTCAAATATAAAATAAACAGAAAAGTCATAAATAACTGAAGGGGAATATTCGACAGAAAAACGCTCATATCTCCGTTCGTACTTTCCATCATTTGGCTGCTTTCTGCAGAACTAGGTCCAATTTACATGTTCATATGTGGCCAATGTTGTTTGTATTTGAACATTTTGTTAGGTTGTTGTATACTGGAGGTTTCATAAATTTGACGTGTGAGTAAAAACTATGCCAAAAGCTTGCTTCAAAAAGTGGTGCGGGGATAAAAAAAATATGCCATACGTAGAAAGAAATTGAAATACGAGTACATACGAGTGGGTATAAATATCTACTAAGAAATAAACATGGGGCAACATCACATGCATTGCTCCGACCCCAAAATAAATAGCTGGCTTATGGGTGTCTGAATAACGAAGGTACCACAAATATAATATACTAAATGACAAAATAAAATTTAAGTCTGGGTGACACGGAACAAACACGATTTTTATCACATGGATATTTATTCCGAATGAGAATCGAACCCACAACTATTGGTTCGGAAGGCGGAGGTCACTACTAAATGAGCCACCGGGCCAGTCAAGTTGTCTTTGGTTTGTCATCATGGCTGTGGGATTTAACTAAAAATTAAAGCTTCCTGTCCGTTCTCAGACGATTTTGAGTTCGTCCACCAAGCAAAAAGCAAAATCAATGACATCCAATTGCTTCACACTGAATTCCCCTAAAGAGATGCGACCTAACATCCAACACCTTCCTATACTACAACAAATTTCAATTGTATAACATAAAGCCTAACAACATCAATTTGTGATCCAGAAAAAATCACTCGCCCCCACAGTACGATTGACGGTCCGATAGCGTCGGATATTGGTTCGGGTTCCGTACACAGAACGATCACAAACTTAAACCGGTGTGTCGCACGCGATGTTCAACCCTTCTGTTTTCGGAATAAGAGTTGAATTCCCACGTGGCGGGCACACGGAAGCGGCCTAATGACGGCTTGGACTACAATAGCATGTGTGGCCCTTATTATTGGTATCTGACCTGACCGCTACGAGCGATTTGTCTAAATGAGATCCGGACCTCTTCGATGCTTTGTTATTTTTTTTTTATATCGTCGCCCGCTGCTCCTGACGTATTGCGTTGCGCCTTTTCCTCGATTTTATGGGCCCATCGATTGTCGCTTCCCCAGCTGACCGAGTTCTGATATAATCGTGGACTTTTAATAAGTCTTTGAGGGGAATTCTCTTACCTTTAACGTGCTTAATCGGATTTTTTTATTGCCCCTTGATATAAATATCAATATCTCGACCTATATTTGGAGAACTTGATGTCGCATTTTTAGGGCGTTCGTCAAATCCGAATGTGGGTTTGGTTACCAATCAGAGAGGAGAAAACCCAGACAGAGGTACGGTTTTTTTATATTAGCTCAGTATTGTGGCTTATTTTCACCTGATGGAAAACTGGAAAAGAAGCCCAAGTCGCTCTAACAACGAGCGAGAAACCTCAGTTTCTAGTCAGTCACCACAGCCATGCTGGCTGAAGTGATCACTGATACTCACAGGCGCTTTTGCTAAAATAAGGTTCTATTTCCTAATAACTACGATGATAGTCAAACTGATGGCAGTATAACCACCAAAAGTTAAGGCGTAGCAAAATACCACAGGCCGATGACGGGCAGCAGCGTCACCGGAGCGAGAAACTACGCCCTTCGATCGCCAACTAGCCTGCACAGCGTGGCGATTAGGAGTAATTTGGGCGCCCAAAGTGGCGAACAACTGGAGAGGCCTAAGTATGTCCAGAAGTGGACTGCGATAGGCTGATTATGATAGCCAAAGCCTTGTCACGATCACCGGACAGCGAAGCTCCCACCAAAAGAAAATTGGGTAAAGTCAGCTTCTCATTACACCTAAAGAAAATTAGGTACAGTTACTAACAGTTATATGAAGTGTGCTTCATTACGATTATGTTATCGAAATCGTCGCTCATCGATAATTCTCGTGTCGTCGTACATATTCAAACACAACAATAAGTACTTAACTATGACTGATTGTTCAAAACAAAGAGTAAATACCGCATCACTCGCATGTAATATTATTGTAAGGTAAATCTGTTTCGCGTTTCAAATTTGTGCAAAATTGAACTATAATGGAATAACAATGTTGAACAGGAAATTTTAGTTAGGCCTAGTGGCTAGTAGCATTGAAAATGAGCACGTAACACTGCGATAAAAGGTTCTATTTCGTTTGGAAGTGTGCGTTGAATAGATGTAGTGTGTACCGCAAGCACGGTAATCCCGTACAACGGCGATTAATCTTCGTTGGTGCTCTCACGAGGTGGTTAGTTGTGGGTAAATTTGTGGGGATCGCCACGATTTGCTGGCCATAGGCCCCGCGGGTCGTGTTCGTCATACGTTAAGCCTTTGTTGGTTTAATCGGCTCTTTTATCGGCGCAGTATTAGTGCGATGCCGGCTTGAGGGCTAAATGCGCTTCGATACGTAAACAAACATGGATCCTGCATATTGTAAACAAAATAAAAATATCTACATTAAGAAAATACGTCCATATCACCTTATAAAAACCGTAGGGGTAACATCTTTCCGTTATATCCGTATGGAAACTACACAACAATAATAAACAAAAATAGGATAAGTCCTAACACCGGCTAAGAAGCTGAAATCTATCTTAATCTTAAGTAGTCATTTAGTCGACTATTTCGACACCTGCGGTAAGAAATCAGTGTTTTCTTTGCTATAGCGTATCCTCAAATTGTATCCTTTTAAAATGATTTGTGTTCACTGTCATCGCCACGCGGATAAACTGTTGAATTCAAATGTATATTTACCACTCATCTACTTTATGTTCGATCCTACTATACGATATCGATACTATTCCAGACTTGCAGTGATTCGTATTCTTTCCGCCATAGTTCTAAAGATCAAAATACAATTAACCTAAAAAGGGCAGACAAGTAACATTGTTCCATATCAATTTCGCTCTCCAATTCCGGCATCGACATAATCCCGTGATCATTAGTTATGCAAAAGAATATGAATATTAGACGAATTCCGCGACATCATAAATATACGTTGGGACTCTTGTTTTTGTGTTTTCTCTATAATTTGGCTGACGTTGAGCATCACGTGACACCGTAGTAGGGGTGATACGTTGGCATTTGGTGTAATCGATTGTATACGATTGCATCGATTCTGTATTGTTTGGTCATTACTACCGACTATTATAACCACACATCTACACAACACTCAACTCAACGTAAATTAAAAGTTCATGGCAGGATTGTGTGGTAGTAATGACTTTATTTTCACATTCTTGTGGCACGTCATATAAACATTGTAAGGAAATTTGGCATTAAAAAAGAGTAAGTATAAAGTTTCTTATCGGTTCTAATGATTCTGTTTATCTGTATGTCTGTTATTTTAAATGTACTTGACCATTTATAAGTGTTGGTCTCAAGTCTCAATCAATAGCGATATTTGGTGATCTCTTAAATGTCATAAAAAAAAATATATTTTAAGATCGGATTTCGCATAGTAAGAATAATGGTGAAAACAGTCGAAATACTAAAAAAATCCATTTAATTTCGTTTGTGAGGGATCAACCTCACAAACGAATCATCGTTCATCATCATCGTTTTTGAATCGATTATCATCATCAACTGATGTTGAATCGATTAAAAACCTCTATTCAAAACAAAATGAGATCGCGCGTCCCTACCCAAGGCCTAATGTTACGCTCGCGTTACAATGTAACTTCTACCTTTTACCAAATTGTATTTTCGTGTTCGGCCGAGTTTTCCTTATAAATACTGTCATTAAGACAGCGACACTGTGACAGGTGTTAATGTCTGGGGGAGTATCGAACCCATTTGCGTGTATTGTAAACAATATATGTTATTTCACCCGATGACGTCTACTGATTACATAGCGTGTTTATTTGAATGTAACGTCGAACTTTTCAGAGTACATTTGCTTTCAAAAGTTTGGAACTCTCGAAATTCTACGCGCTCCGAGGGCGCGATCATAAAATTCTTATCTACTTTTATATTTGAAAGGATGATTTGTATACGTGTTAGTTGAATTATGTTACGTCGGCTCATGTTTAAGTTGGAAAGTTAGGAATGTTCTCTCAAGAACATTAAATAACATGGAGTCCTATCAATATCATTTCATAGCAAACTACACCAGTTTACTAATCTACTATGTTGTTATGGATCGTTATATCATTATAATAGTAAAAATATTATCTCTCTTATTGTCTACGTCCTTATACTTACTAGACATTAGCACAATATTACTATGAATTAAGGGTAGTTGATATTTACGAATATTCAAGGAATGTGTGCTTTTCTAAAAGGCATTAATTTGCTAATTATGTAGTCTTCACTCAGCCAATTGATCAGGGTTTATTACTGAACATAGGTTTCCTTTAATTTGAGCTTCGTTTACTCACATCCAGCTAATTCCAACAATTCTTTTAAATGTATGTATTGTTATGAATACAAAATTAAGTGAAAATCACTAAGATTAACATCATGTTTATCTGTCCCTAAAAAAAAGCAACCAAGTACTCGTAACAGCACTCTAAATCAATGTTCTTCAGGCCGTGTCAATCACAGCTCCATAACAATTACATGCGTATGTAAGTTTCTAGTGTTGCCAAGCGTTTTGCATTAGGCGTAGAATGTTTTAATTAGTTGTGACACGTCATAGCCGTAACTCACCTAGCGCGTTATATTCTGCATTGTTACTAAGTTTCTGTAAGTAGATTGATAAATTATCGCAGAGTAAATTGTAAGGCTCGAACCCATATGCTGGAGGTATTAAACGGGATAAAGTAAAGCCCACGAATGGTGCCGCTATTCGAACGACAAGAACTTCGACGAATAAATTAGTAGGGGGTAGGGGCGGCAAAACTGTTATCTCGATTCGCAATTTTACAGCTTTCGCGGAACAAAATCTACGGAGTAATTATTCCGGTTTCGAAGTGAGGAGGGAAACAAAAAAATTAAAGGGAAATCCGTAATCTTATTTGCCAACCTTTGAGTAGTCACGCACTGATAAACCAAATCTGAGTTTCGTTTCTTCAAAATATCCAACCGAATACAAAATGTCCTGTTTATTTTTCTGTGTGATTTATTCAACTGTTAAATGAATGAACAATTCTGGAAGAATGGGCGCGGAAATTCTGAAAATAGTTTTTTTTCTTTAAGCGTGTTCCTTACCCCAATATAGGTATTATTATAATAAAATAAACACAACGAGTCTCTGAGAGGTTGTAGGAAACTTGTAGCAGCGTTTTTATATGATATCAAGCTTACGTTTATGTTTTGCTTGCAAGTAAAATAAATATTTTGAAATCGGCTAGTAACAATTGAGGCAAATGGT
Source organism: Conogethes punctiferalis (assembly GCA_031163375.1). Taxonomy (NCBI): domain Eukaryota; kingdom Metazoa; phylum Arthropoda; class Insecta; order Lepidoptera; family Crambidae; genus Conogethes; species Conogethes punctiferalis. The sequence goes on from CM062084.1 coordinate 13,315,972, forward strand.
ATGAGATTCAAAGACTTTCTTGCCATGAAGACTTAAATAAGTCACGTTAATAAACATAAAATTACAAAACAAAATGTATTAATTCAATTTACTACAATTTTGTTTATCTAAAATCATATCTATGTAGAACAAAAAGTTTGGTAGAAACTTATATTTTTTATATTAAAATAAGAACGTTCAGACTGAAAGCTGTTATACACTTTTTAATGTTACGTGCGTAGGTAGACGATTAAAAACTTGAGGATGACGAAAAAGTTGTTATTTTCATTATAAAATTTCGTAAATATTACTGGTAATCGTGGGTCCTATTCTCTCATTTATCTTCTTAACTTTGCCCCTTCGTAGTCAACAAAGTGAGTCACAGGCACAAAGAAAAGCAAGTTACATCAAAGCGAAGACTACGAGCTCACCTGTAAAATATCATGTCTCTCGCTTGAGCTGCAAGGGCATAAACTTGGACCCTCCAAAGAAGGGGACGTCATTACAAGGGCCCACGTCATTTGTTTATTAAACATCCTCCGAGATGGAACAGTATAATGGCTCGGCAGACTTTGTCATGCCGGTTTCCCTGGAAATTAAATCGTAATGATGATGCGAACTCTCGCCGTTCGGGTACGCAGGGTCCCATTATTAAGTCCCATCTTGAGGTCAAAATGAATAGGTTTTTAAAAGCCCGCTTGGTATGACAACTGTCATAGTGAAAAGAATCTCGCGGCGGAGGGCGGGAGGTATTGAATAGGCGATGGTTTGCGAAATGCCCTCCCTGTTGGCCGAATCTTTTTTGTGTTAGTATCGCTTGAAAGGATCGCTACACTTAGTGTTTTTAACAAGAGATAGATAAGTGTAACCTATATTATTTCAAAGTTCACCTGTTTTCGATAAAGGTTAAATCTATATAAGGTCAAAATAAAATCTCGATAAGGTCTTTGTAAAATAAAAAAAACAGGCTATTGTTTACTTGTATGTACTTTATATAAGTCTCTTAATATTGATCTATTTCTGTATTTAAATAACTACTGGCTGATTTAGAATAGGGCTACACTATCTCATCTCGAGGATATCGTAGAAGACGACTAAGGGAATGTCAGGAACCGTGCACCAGGGTACAAATAAAACCTACTGCGGTCACTAACTCGCCTGCCAAGCGGGGTGACTACGGCAAATCACCCTGAATGACAATTGCCATTGGGGAAGCCTCTGTCCAGCAGAGAAGTTTGCAGGCTCATGATATTGATGATGATTACATGTATTATTCACTTTGTAAATTGAAAGCAATCCGCCCATTTGCTTTTCTATAAGTAATATTCAAAACAACAGCAACTGATAAAAGTTGTACACAAGAAATCATTAACAACGTATACCAAACGTTTACGAGTATTATCACAAGCGCACGCTATAATACAAGCAAGGGAAAACCACAATGCATGAAGGTAAAGTGTAATTGAAACGCTTTCATCTTGGTGCTTGTTCAAAAACTCATTTGTTTATTAATAAAATTACGCGTAATTTGTAACCCTATACGAGAGTTGCAATCGGCTTTGGCTAGACGCAATTAAGCGATTGTTGTAAGACGATAAATAAGGAAAAACTGTGCGGTTTTTATTAATTATAAAGCAAGTTAAATAAAAGTCTTGTTAGAAAATGTCGGTTCATCAATCGATTACATAAAAGTTTATATAAGTGTTTTTTACTTGTGTCGTTTTTAGTAAAGTTGCATTAAACGTTACATAAAAAATATTATTACCTTAATGTGTGTTATTCTATTTGTATCTAAAGCTTACTTTTCACAAAATAGTGTCCGTTAATATTAATGATAAATAAATAATCCACAGAACCGTCTATTTAGAAGGCAAGGTTCATTTCATCACTTTCAGATGAGCCACCGCAGTAGCCAATGAAAAAAAAAATTGTTTATTTAATGTGTTAAATAAACAATTTTTTTAGAGCAACAATTTTCAACAAAAGCTATGCTGTGACATCTAGACTCGAACTAAGCCGAAGCTTGTACCATGGGTACTAGCTAACTGATTAACTTACTTAGATACTTTTTTAAATAAGTTAATTAGACGTATAAGTGGAATAGATTCAGTGTCCTGTCAAAAATGATGTTGCTATTTTAATACTTACTAAGTTAGTCATACTCGTACAAGCCAATAACGCCTTAATGGGCAATAAAAACATCTACACCAATTACCGTAGGTAAAAAAGTTAATCCAAGAACTTTACAGGGCCTCCGAAAGTTGAGAACTTTTAGTCACTAATTAATATAGGAATAAAAATCTTGAGAGAACTTTTTTCCAAATAGGAAATTGAAATTATCAGTAGGCTTTAAACATTTCTTTCCTCTTCAGCGGAAGAATTTTAATTAAAAACTTGTTAGAAGTATTCAGGGAATATGTAATCTGTTGTAAATTAATTCATAATTGCCAACCGTTATACTGGATGTGGAACATTTGTAAAACTTCGCCAAAGTGAGTAGGTAAGTATAATATTTTGCGAGATGGCGGGATCCGTTAATAATTAAATTTAGAATCATTTTAATTTAATATCGTTTAGCACACCTTATGGAAATACGATGTATGAACACACTCTTATAGACAGGGGTTACTTAATATGATAAGTCTGATGTTTATTGCTGTGAACCATCAAATACTAAGAGGTCTTGACATGACGTGATTTATTAATTATTTATTAACACAAACAAATGTAAAACCACGATCCACAATCACAACTACTTTCAAGCAAAGATTTTCCCTTATACTCTACGCCTGATGAAGCCCAAGTCGCTGTGACACCGGGCAAGTAACTGGTCAGTTACCTGTCAGTTGCCACCGCCATGCCGGCCCAACCCTAACCCCCCACGAGCTCCGGAAACCCTACTCACCGGCCGGAACTCAACCGGAGTTCATTTGGCTGTGGTATTCTATAGAATGCAGGTCATTCTACTGTATTAGAAATTAGTATTATTACGTTTCCGTATATAAATAAATGAATGCGATATTCACGTCTTCAAAAGATAACCTTAGTATGAGACCAGGTAATGATTGTGACACCGAGGCAGTCAAGAGTTGATCCGATATTTGGCTTACTACATACGAAGATTTTACACATAGAAACATGGTGGTGTTTTTAATTTCCTACAAATAAGTAAAAATAAAATAGCTGTTTTTATGTAGACAACATTGATTCTGAACATTGATTTGAACAGACAACGAAATGAAAGGCTAATGAAAATGGACTTCCTAATCCGAGGCTCAACGAAAACAATTCGCTATGATACCATTGTGGTATCTGTGACATAAAATTATATAAATAACAAGATTACAGTCCCCAACGGTGCGAAACAAAAGATTTGTTATCAAAAAATCCGTGCAAACACCACCGTTTCGCACAGATCGATATCGGCTTAACCCCACAACGTCTATCGAACTTGCTTTCGTTACAATAAATCCGCAACGTTTTCCCTGCCATTAGGCAGCGTGAACTCCGAAACCGCTGTTTTAATAGCGCCTTTAAAATAATTTCAAACACAATTTCTCCATTAAAAATATAAAACGATGAAACTGGAAGTGTGCACTTTCTATGCTAATAAAATTGTAAGTAGATACAAGTATAGTACCACCGGTGGAAGTATTTTTAAGTCGCGTAAAAATTTAATCACGACTTTTAATTGAAAGGCGCGGTGTCCATAGTTATTTGTCGTATATTTTTACCGCGTTTTTTATGGACGTACCCAAATTAAGGTCGTATTTTACATGATGATGTTTCTGACATTTATTTTACAGCGGATATGAATAAATGTGACGGACAACAGGTTACTTTAGGTAGAAAGCTTTCAAACAAAACGTTAGTAAAATATTCTGTTTATAGTAGTATTGGGCAAAACAAAAGCCGACCAAACAGATGAAAGAAAAATATTATTTGAAAATGGAATGACAGGATAAACAGGTTTTATTTTAATTCGAAATCCCAAATATAAACGACTTAATTTCAATGCATTGTAGCTAATTTTATAAAAATGTAAATAACAGCGTTATTAAAATATACACACGTGACAAAAATCTACCACGAATTTTCATTTGCTTGGTAAATGGTACTATGAATGGTAGCAAATGTTTGTATAAGCAATACAGTCGTTTTTATTAACAATTATATTGGAGCTCTGGGTAAACTAAACGGATACAACGAGGTACATTGTAATTTCATAGATGTCTAGAGTAGAGGCACTACTCTCAATATAGTCTAATACAATAATTAATATACCTTCACGAGCATGAAGTTAAGTTAATCCATTTTAAACTGACAATGTCAAAGAAATTCAACCAAGTTTAGTTATCTTACCTTCGTGTATTTGAAGTTCCAAAAATGTACAACTTTTAATTAACACTCCGTCAACTGTCAACAGTCTGATTACTTTCAAAACAAGCAAAGTAATTACTATGAAATAACTGTGCAACTTATAGCTTAACACTTCACTGTTACTGATATAAACTTAATTTATAAAAGTTTTGCTAAGATACCGCTTCATATATCCTTCTAAAAATACAACAATTAGGTTAAATGTTATAACACTACAAAAAAACAATCGATAGAAATTAAGAAAAACCGCTCGCCTTATGAGAGGTCGTTCTCTATAAGCTCAAAATAAGGACAACAAATATAACTGAAACATCCTAAAAATCCATTTGGTAAGTCATTTTATAGTCAAAACCAAGAAAGTAACAAAAGTAAATTAATTCACTTTCGTGACACTATATTTGCTAAAAGTTAAGAAAAACTGCGCGCATTTGACAGTAAGGCTGATTACACACGGATCTATTCTCCAAAAACAACGCGCATCCATCGGCCCCAAAGCGAAAACAAGCGAAATATAAAGTTGAGGGTTCACAGTCCACAATCCGTGCAGCACTGGCCAAACGAAATTCGGCACTAGTCAGGGCTTCGGAGCACACACATAAATCCACACTCCCCAGGGAACAAGTGTGGAGTAATTTGCGCACACGAGAGCTCCGTCGCGAGAGCATTAACTATTAAATTCGTTGCATATTAAACTACAACCTTAGCTGTGTAATCTACCTGAACGCGTGTTCTTGTGAGCATCCTCAAAGCTAAAACATAAAAATACATTTTTTAAAGTGAATTTGTTGTTAAATTGTCCTTGACGTCTTGGGAGAAACATTTTAACATCAAGTTTTTTTAAATTGTTTTAAGTGGCTTAATGAGAAGTGAGAGTAGTTGCATATTAAGTTTTTTATCGTGCACCCGAGAATTGCATTGCCAAATTAAACATCAGTTACTCATTAATATTAGATCGTCAATTTTATAACTTTTTATGTAAATTGTATATTCGTTACAATGGGATAAATCTTTAATTAAATTATTCAAACGCAAACTTATTATATATGTAGTTGCTAAATGCACATTCCTTTTAGATAAAACAACTAACAAAGTACCATGTTACATACCTCAACATCTTCTGTACAAGAAACAAGACCGAATTTTTAAAATTTAAATTGCTGTGCTTACAGTTTAATCATTTGTATATTTATAATTGGCAACAGGTTAGATCTCCCCATAAATATTGTGAATGCCTTCACACAAATCAAGCCGGATCACTGTACCTGACAGACAGGCAACGTTAACATACATTTTTACCTTTTAAACAAACACAAAGATCGGAATTGCTACGCTCCAACGGAAAAATGTTTTCCTCAAAATAAAACGTCGTGATTATTTAATCATATTACTTATTATTCAACTGCAAGCGAGCAACGAGGAAATTGAAAGTCGCAAGATCAAAATTGAAAAGGTTCCCTTTTTAAAAATTGGCCCGGACGGGAAACGGGGGTTGATCAGTATGCCTGACGAGTAAAATGATAACTGAAATAGATACAATGTTTGCCCTTGTCCCCGGGGAGGAGGTATCAGGACCGCTTAACATTATTGAAGAGTGCAGACGTTTCGGGAATAGCGAATTCACCGTGCAATGGAGCCCCGCAGATCAAAGGCAAACCACGCTACTGATTTGTAGCTAAACTTAGTAAAGCTCCGCGCGTGTCTGCCGTGCAGTTTGGTTCAAATGGATCTTTCGAATACGGGGAATATAATCATCTCTATTAGATATTCATTTCAGTATTATTGTTGTGTTGAATAATAATGTGGCATTGCGACCTGGAGGATTTACCCTTAATCGCCATGGGCAGGCGGGTTGGCGATCGCAGGGCGTACTCCTAGCTCCAGTGACGCTGCTGCCTGTCATCGGCCTGTGGTATTTAGCTACGCCTTCAATCGTGATGGTTATACTGCTACCAGTCGGTGACCAGAGCTTCGTTATTCAGCAAGATGCACCACGGGCAGGTGAGGGTGGCTTGGAGCGAAAAGCTGACTTACATCTCTGAGAGTACCGTTGTAATGCGTGTAAACATGTATACTTAATATCTCCTGCATCCTTGGCTAGTCTGCTTGAAGATTGGCCGCTGTATCGAAAAATCCGTCAGGAGAGTATTATTAATACCAGAATAAAACGAATAAAGGCGAATTATTTGAACACATGCCATGACCACGTGTGTTTGTTTACTTTGTCATGTGTTTACACACAGTGTTCGCGTTACTACATTAGATGCTCTTATGCGTTATGCAACGATGTCAATGCACAATTAACTTGCACACGTTTGAAATAAGCAATGTAAATGGTCTGTTTTCCATTACAATTAAACATGTAGTATGAGACCAGGAGGCCTGGCTCCTATACTACAATACCTATTCTATCCTACAATAGCTATTTCATGAAACAGCCATTGTTTCATCATCATAATCATCCTGAAGAAGTCCTCTGCTGCACATAGGCCTCTCCCAGTGACATTTATGATTTGAGGGAATTTGCCTTAGTCACCACCTTGGCAGACAAGTTAGTAACGACAGTAGCTTTTATCTGCACCCAGGTAAGCGCTGCTGCCCATTTACTGAAACTCCCTTAGTTGTCTTCTACGGTACCCACGGGATGAGATACAAAAAGGGGAAATCCGTTTTTTTTTAATTAGAAAAAATATTTTCGTAAAAGGTTACATACTGTATAGGTAAGTACCTAATTTTCTTGCGCTACGTACCAAGCCATTAGCACGAAATCCACATCTAAAAATATTCTTTATTGCCTGCAATTCCTTACAAGCAGACCGTGAAGAGAATAATAATAAAAAATAAACGGTTAATTCATAGCGAAAGCCGATGCGCGTAAATGCGCCCCCTCTCTTTGCTGTACTAACCAATTTAAGGGAAGAAAAAAAAAGGTTGCGTAAATAAAATGGCTCCGCGTTTCTGTGTAGTTTCCGGATATTATATATTTATTATAAGAGGTTTTTATTACAATAACCTATCATCACCATAATTTAACAAGAGTATGGTTTGTACTCGCCAATTTAATAAATAGTCTCGCTGGCATAATAAATTCTAAAGATTTTAGAGCTATTTATCGAGAAGGGACGTGCATTCTTAACGATAGACTTTCAATTGCGGGCGAATTCTCATTTAAAAAGGGAAAAATTTACAAAAATAGTTAATTCCCCGCGTGTGAGAGAACCCTCGCTCCAGTTTCAATTTAAAGGAACGCTAAAAATGAAGCATGTCAAGTGGTTCCGTACCCTCGACAGGACAGAGTGCGCCTGTTGGCTGTCGAAAACAAAGAGACGTTTCGAGGAAACTCCCCCTTTTAAAATGATCTAAGATTAGTTTGAGTGTGGCTCAATCACCTTTTCGGTTCCCGTGGATTTACTTAAAATAGGTCACCGGCGTACTTTTCAACCTTTTTTTTTAATGAGACTGCTTTTTTCTTGGGTGTAATTTTTAACTGTTGGTAGAAGGTAACATTGTGCGTTTCAAGTACTCCACAATACATGCTTCAGTACGAGTACATTTTAACAACGAGCTATTCAAAAGTATAAATGAATGCGTAAATTATACTTTCGACAGCCTTATTTTTTTTAAATCCGCCACGCACATTTTTATCTCATGTCTTACGAGTGGGTAAGGAATCGGCCTAAAATTATTTCGTGCTTCCGTGTATCGACAAATAGTGCTTCCTATAAAAAATTCTATCGATAACTCCAGTACCTACTAGTCACTTTTTGCAATGTCAATGAACTGCACCTCAACAAAATCCTTGAATAACCCTCCCTATCCGTTCACAGGATTCTCAACCAAGCAAAGATCGCTATCAAATGGAAATCTTCGCCCCCATTCCGCCAGTAGACCCATCAGAAGCAATTTCCCATACATTTTCCCATGGCATACGGCGTGCAAGTACCAACAACTTTTCCCATTGCAGCGCACAGCGGCCGTGGCAATGCACTTTCGCTGACCCCGAGCCTCCTCCCACGGCTTCCCTCTCGCTCCCTCGCGGCGCTTTCTTCGCCCCTCTCGCTCTGTGCGCCTGCGCTTCCCGAGTAATAACATTCTACGATGCCGCGCGCCGCCAGAGTGGAACGGGTTTGATTATTTGTATGAGACAATGCTCGTTGCAGTGACCAACTAAGGTGCACTGTAATAAAATCTGGACTTGACTTTCCAAACGTTATTTTGGTCTACTGGTACTTTATTTTGAGCGTCCTAGTGGAGTGGCAGATGTGAGAAGTACGTACTTGGGCTCATAATGGACAACTGGTCTGAGATGTCCAATAATCAAAATAGTGAAGATTAGCATCTTAGTGTGTCGGAAGGCAAATTGCTTTACCAACCAGCCGAGTAAGTAAAATAGGTACGTACTTTAGACTCACTTAGGACCCTAAATACCTATTTAACTGGTGAAACATTTAAAAATCTATTGCGTCTGGAATACGAGATTAATATCAGTTCTGGTCAGTGGTCATGTCTTACTTTAACTGTCGAATGGATGAATTCGCGTAACAATTACTTTTCTTTAAAGATGTATGGGATGTTATTTGATGTACCTACTTACAAAAACATAGTATTGACTAACTCTAAGTTTGAAGATGCTTCAGTTGATTGTAACTCACTTGCATAACTATTGTATACAACAAGAGAGGTAGGGCATAGCGAATCTTCGCTCGTATTGAGCTGCCCGTCCGGGGAAGGACCTCCACCCTATAGAATACCGCAGCCAAATGACCTCCGAGTCGTGTTTCTGCTGGTGAGTAGGGTCTCCGGAGCTCGTGGGGGGTTAGGGTTAGGTCAGCATGGCAGTGGCAACTGACAGGTACTAACCAGTTACTTGCCAGTTGTCACAGCGACTTGGGCTTCTCTGTGTATTTCCATCAGGCGTAGGGAAGCCATTATGTCGAGCTACTATAAAAAAAAATACTATTTGTAATTCTAAGTAATTTTTGGCGTGCGTGCAATAAGCATCTATCTATCTTAAACGCAACACGTAGACCGTTACAAAGCGGACATGTTCAATTTATAAGGTACATAACTTCTTTTATTGTCATCTCCGAAGTAACATAACGCCGTAATACCATTAAATCCTCGATTGTTTTATGGTTATTACACTGAAGTATTGAATAGTTGACTTAGCGGTACACGTTATTAACTGGTCCTGTTATTTACTTAGCTTAGCTTAGCTGGCATTAATGGGTTTACTATTTATAGTACATTCGGTTTGTTTTCATCGCACGCCCTAGATGGTTTAGAATGCAATTTATTGCTATAGCAATAATAATGATGAAAGTTTCTTTCGGCTTTAATGCATTCAATGCATAATAATATGTACTAGCTGTGCCAGCGGCGCCGCACCCTTGGATATCGGGTTTCAAAAATAACGGACTTCCATAAAATACTTATACCTATACCTAAGTTTTAAGTTAGACCTCTAGTAATACATTAGTGAAAATCGTATTCAATTTCATGCAGTAGTTTTTGAAAGATGCGTGTTCAAAAAATTTCTCCCGTTTTCTTAACATTTCCCTTCACTGCTCTGCTCCTATTAATAGTAGCGTGATGAAAAGTACCCTATAACCTGCCCAGGAGTATGAAAAATAATTGTACCAAGTTTCGTTAAAATCCGTTGAGTAGTTTTTGTTTCTATAAGGAACATACAGACAGACAGACAGACAGACAGACAGACAGACAGACAAAAATTTTACTGATTGCATTTTTGGCATCAGTATCGATCACTAATCATCCCCTGATAGTTATTTTGAAAATATATTTAATGTACAGAATTGACCTCTCTACAGATTTATTATAAGTATAGATAGATATAGATTATGGATGTTGAATCTAAGGAACAAGTCAACAATCAAAGTTTTTATTTTGTATTTGTCAAACTATATCGTTTACCGACGAATACTTCTAATCGGACAGATAAAAATAAATATATTTATATTTCGTTGTATCATTCTTCGATATAATATTTACAACGTAGTCCTTTTATCCTACAAGGCATAATCGCACGCTTTTTAGAGAGAATCGATTCTAAATCGATTGAGCTCTCAATTTTTTTTTTTTTTTTTTTTTTTTTTTTTACTACCCAATGCTACTACTACTGCCGAGCCGTCATTCTTTTTTCGTGCGAGGCAGAGTACGCGCGCTCCGAACGTTTCATAGATTTAAAAATCGTAACCGTTCGTAAAGCGGCATTTAAATAATGCCGAAAAGAAAGTATACGGATATGTGTTTTATCAGTGCTAAAAGCTTTACATAAATCTTTTTACATACGAGTATGTAGCACGTAGAGGTTGTCCGTGGGTCAACATAACGTTGCTTTTTGATGCCAGGAGGTTAACCGTGTGTTAACACGATGGTAAAATAAACTTTATATGCATAGTCGCTACTAATGCATTGCTCGGAGGTGGGCCGTGTGCCTTCACGTGAGTAAATTTTTATGTGCGTTTTATCAGTGCTAAAGCCTTAAATAATCTTTTTACATACGAGTATGTAGCACGTAGAGGTTGTCCGTGGGTCAACACAACGTTGCTTTTTGATGCCAGGAGGTTAACCGTGGGTTAACACGATGGTAAAATAAACTTTATATGCATAGTCGCTACTAATGCATTGCTCGGAGGTTGGCCGTGTGCCTTCACGTGAGCAAATTTTTATGTGCGTTTTATCAGTGCTAAAGCTTAATAATCATAATCATAATCAAAAATTTATTTGCATAATTTTAGGTGTAACAATGTGGTGTATTAAAATAGTACGAGTCTCACTAAAATTTGCCCATGCGATCAAGCGTGCAAATATTAAGTACCTACTATATAACTTTAAATAAATCTTTTTACATACGAGTATGTAGTACGTAGAGGTTGTCCGTGGGTCAACACAACGTAGCTTTTTGATGCCAGGAGGTTAACCGTGGGTTAACACGATGGTAAAATAAACTTTATATGCATAGTCGCTACTAATGCATTGCTCGGAGGTTGGCCGTGTGCCTTCACGTGAGCAAATTTTTATGTGCGTTTTCGCACTATTCCTAATTAGCTCATTATTTTTTCAAGATAATGAGCGATGCCAACTTATTGAGGAAGATCCCGAGAAGGATACTCAGTCCCAGCCTATTTTGGACGAATGCGCGCCAAGCGCCAAGAAGCAGCGGCAGCAGCGCCAGAGCTGGACGCCGATGTACTCGCCGCGTTGGGTGAGGTTATCGAAGAAACTCCTAAGGTGGGCCCAAAAATTCACGATAGCTTAGCACAGATATGGCTTCCCATTCCTCGTAAGGGTATGGAAAAAGACGCTAAGAACAAGCTTTTAAAGCAGAACTCGGTGCCCGAGAACTACGCGCTCCTTCAAGCTCCAAAGTTAAACCCTGAAATTTTGGCTGCCGTATCCGACCCCACTCGAGTCGAGAGGGTCGAGAGCGTTCAGCAGCAACTAGGTGCTGGCATCACAGCACTTAATAGGGGCCTAGATCTGCACTTGGACGCTGACTCTGATAGGCTTCAGGCCGTAAAGCATTTGAGCGATAGTTGTCGGCTCTTATGCGATTTACATTTCGTTGAAACAGAGGCTAGAAAGAAGTTTATTACACCTAGTCTTGATAAAGCTTTGTGATAAAATAAAAGCTTCCAGGGCTATTGAAAAGCAGAGCTTACAGATTAAGAAATATTCGAATATTAAGTCAACAATATCGTCAAACCCACACTCTCAACCCTCCACCAGTCGTCAAAGACCACAAGGAAACTGGATGGGCCCTCCCCGTTACCCACCACCCATGAACGGGGGGGGGGGGGGCACCAGTCAGCCGCAGGACCACCTCGGCACCAGTCAGCCGCAGGACCACCTCGGCACCAGTCAGCCGCAGGACCACCTCGGCACCAGTCAGCCGCAGGACCACCTCAGCACCGCACTCGAGGACGGCTGCCCCTCACAAGCAACGTGTCACCAATCAACACCCATAGAGGTACACGCTGGAAGAATCCAGCATTTTATGACTGTTGGTGTAAAATTACTAAATTTCAGAGGGAGTTTATATCCCTTTTTCACATAAACCTAGACAATCATTTATTCCATGTAATAATCTTTCTCCCGAGGAGGCTATGTCTTCGGTAATACAGCAACTACTTAACTTTGGGGCTGTATCTGAATGTGAGCATTTAGAAGACGAGTATATTTCGAATATATTCCTGGCGCCGAAACATAATAGGGTAAAAGGTTTATTCTAAATTTGAAACACCTTAACAAGTTCATCTCTAAAAAACATTTTAAGATGGAGGACCATAGGACTGCCGCTAAGCTCATATCCAAAGGAGGTTTTTTAGCCACTATTGACATACAGGAGGCCTATTTCCTAGTTCCCATTACCCAACTACATCGCAAGTACTTGCGATTTGAGTTTAATCAACTGTATGAGTTTAGCGCCATGCCATACGGTCTATCGGTCGCACCTAGAATTTTTTCTAAGATCATGAAAGAAAAATTATGAACTATTTACGCAGCCAAGGACATAAGTCCGTAATATGTCTTAATGATATTTCATGCATAGGTTGCGTTTGCGTTTTCTGAATGTTACCATAACGTAGAAGTACCTAACACTTAAGTTACTTAATTGCCGGGGGTTCATTATTAACTTTGAGAAAAGTGTGCTGTTACCACAACAATCGTGTAAATTTCTAGGCTTTATATATAATACTGTCGATATGACCTTAAGCTTGCCATTAGATAAACGAAGCAAGATTTTTAATTCTGATAGAAAAGTTCCTTTTCTTGTCCAATTTCACTATAAGAGAGTTTTCTCAACTAATAGGTGTTATATACCAAAAAATTAGAACGCCTTAAATTCTTAGCCGTTCGGACATATCATAATTATGGGGTAAAAATAAAATCCGATATTTCTATCTTACCGGATCTCTGTTGCTGGAGGAATGCAATATAATATTCAAATAATTGTATGCAACCAAACAATGATTTTGCATTAGAAATATATACTAACGGGTCGAGAACTGGCTGGGGAGCGGTTTGCAACGGCGATCGTGTCAACGGGGGTTGGTAAGACGAGAACTTTTACGTCACATTAATTACTTATAGTTAGTGGCGGTTTTCATGGGGTTGAAATGTTTTGCAAAACATTTAACTAGCTGCACATATTGCTTCGATTTGATAATACAACTGCTATAAATTACATAAATCGGTTTGGAGGAATTCAACACCTTAATGACCTGATGAGAGAAATTTGGCAATGGTGCGAAAGCCGAGATATCCTTCTTTTCGCATCATATTATTATATTAATACTCGCGATAATGTCGAAGCAGACATTGAATCCAGAAGAACTAACATTGATGGGAACTATCGGATTGGGTTTTCCAAAAGATACCTAGTAAAAAATTTGGGTCAACCCGACATAGATTTGTTTGCTTCTCGCACTAAAGCCAAATGTCTCCGGTAGATATATTTCGTGGAAGGGACCTTTTACGTTCTCGTTACAGGTTGCAACACCCACTGAACCGTCAGCTTATCCTGGGGGTCGCAACGCTCTCAGGGCAGCCTTCCGAGACAAAATACTTCGCCTGTAGCTTTAGAACTTACATTGGCATCCGTTTCTAAGAGCACATTGAAACAATACGAAGTAACATATAAATTATGGTGGAAGTTTTGTATTGACAATAACTTAAACTTTTTTGACACTCCTAGTACTTTTGCGATGGGGCATCTTACGGTTCCATTAATAGCCATAGGTCGGTACTCTCATTGCTTCTAGGAAATAATTTCGGATCAGAGGATCGAATTAAGCGTTTGCTAAGGGGGATGTATAGGCAAAGGTCTTCCCGTCCAAAATATTCAAATACGCGGAACCCGCAGGTAGTACTAAGTCATGTAGCTACTTGGTATCCAAATAGAACGTTAACACTAGAGAAAATTTCCAAAAAATTTACTATTTTACTGGCTTTGTGTACAAACTCTATCGTTAATAAAAATTTCACACATTACTCGGTCCCACTTAGGTTTGAAGATTTTGGTTTCAGATATTATTAAGACATCGGCAGCAGGTCGCGATCAACCGGTTTTACATTTACCATATTTTTACTGATAACATAAGAATATGCCCAGCTACGACCATAGAGGATTATTTATTTGTTACATCTGACATCAGAACGGAAAATAGAAACGATAATTATTAATCACGTTTAGAAAACCACATTCCATATCTTCCACATAGAAAACCACATTCTTCTCAAACCATCAGTAGATGGATTCGGCAGGTTTTGTCAGAAAACGGGGTCGATTTAGATGTATCTGGTGCTCATAGCACAAGACATGCTTCCACGTCGGCTGCTAAGTCTGCTGGAATTGATATAAGCACCATAAGAAAGACAGCGGGTTGGTCTAATTCATCTTCAACATTTAGTCGATTTTATAATCGGCCTCTCAGTGATGAGGGTGCATTTGCTCGGGCTGTATGTTCCTTGCCTATAGAGGATTAATAGTAGGCTATGCTTAGCGTGATTCATATTATAATTATGTATTATAATATTAATAAGATATTATTATCATAAATAAGTTAAAATAAGTTGAGACGAAAGACTTTTTTGTGTTCATTGTGTAATCACAATAACATATATTAATAATTTACAAATAATGTTATTATGTTCATAATAGGTATATACATTTTCTATAAAACTAGTGTTTATGTTAAAACATACACCTAGATAGTTACCATCTCTAAACATCTACGTTGTAAATATTATATCGAAGAATGATACAACGAAATATAATTGATGATCAAACGAACTTCTTGAAGTGAAGTTCGATCGATATTATATGAGTTGTATCATTCGAAGATATAAATACACCCACCCACCCTAACCCTATAACTATGTATAGAAAATGTAAATGCTAACTCCAAATTACTCTAAAGAAATGACGGCTCGGCAGTAGTAGTAGCATTGGGTAGTAAAAAAAAAAAAAAAAAAAAAAATTGAGAGCTCAATCGATTTAGAATCGATTCTCTCTAAAAAGCGTGCGATTATGCCTTGTAGGATAAAAGGACTACGTTGTAAATATTATATCTTCGAATGATACAACTCATATAATATCGATCGAACTTCACTTCAAGAAGTTCGTTTGATCATCAATTATACAAAATTCTGAATAAAAAGTAGATTATCTGATATTTAGGCACTATTGCTAGCGCCTTTATAACAGAAGAGTATGATCATGGCCTTGTTAAAAGTGAAGAAATATCGCATACACAAACTTCAAATACGGTACGGTAAAATATCCTATAGGTTATCATATCGTACGGTCACTTTACACGGAAGCTTAAAACAGTGCATTTTCATAAAACGTTTCAAAATATTTTGCAAAGAAGAAAATGGCTTTACAGACAATAGCGCTATTAATATCTCAGCGAATTCCCCTTTGAAAATATTAACACCAGACACTATGTACGGTATGCGACTCCCGCGCTGCTAACACTAACAAAAATGACATTTACTTAAACAAAAATTCAACAGAAATAAAGCCTTTGTACTTCGCGTTTCAAATTCATGCCGCATGATATATGAAACAGTAATTAAAGTGACGAAGAACAACGTATGCAAATCATGTGTGAAAAATCTGCGGCGAATGCATCGCAGTCATAATAGCAGAATGAATGTTTCATTAGGGGCGGGCGTACTCATCGCAACTTGTAGAAAGCGACGCGGGTAACTTACAATACTAACAAAACTATACACGTACCGGCATTTACCCGTCTCCGTACAATGAGAGGTTTCGCAGCGAACCATTTACGCTATAATCTGTTGAGTTTGGTGCGGAGTTTGCTCGAGAAAGCGTTAGCATTGACTTTGCGCTACAAGCTTGACGGGCTGCTTTGCTTAGCTGCATTTTAGAGGTCAGTGTACACGCATAGCACGTAGGACTTATGCGGGAAATAAAAAGGCTGAAGGGATGGCATATAACAAAGGAGTTCATTAACAAAGCTGGGGATAGGATAAGAACAAATGTTCCAAAAGGATGCAATAGGAAAATGGTTATCTATATTATATAAAGCTAATCTAATCTATATTATATTATGCTATTTATATTATCAGTGTAATCTTTCATTTGAAAAACGTTGTTGTTCAAATTTTTCTTGGCACCTCATACATTTTGCATGTTATGTATGAGGTGCCAAAAAAAAATTTACACATTTTTTTTCTCATGGAAATCGATAAAACGAGTCTAAGTCGCTGTGGCAATGGACAGGCATCTGACAATTACCTTCGCCCAACACCCGTCAAAATGTATTAAGATAGACCGGTATAGTGTGCGCTTAATGCGTTACTCGATTTTCATGATTTCCTAAACGTCAGTACTGTCATATAACTATTACACTAATCGTGATCGCTTGATATAACTTGGACAGAGCCTATGCAAAACTACTTCTTCACTCCACGCTATTGTACTGTGCGACCGGGAATCGAGCAGTCATAGATTTGCCCGCCGTAAGTAGAATAACTTTCTTGCTTACGAGAGCGCTTCAACTGCCATTGTTAACGTCCTATATAGCTACACTTATCTCCCCGCGTTCCAGGTGAATGATCTTCCAATATTCTCTCAAGATTCTAAAACTACATATACTGACTTACACATGTAACACTACTTGCATTTTAAAAAAATAATTCCACAGTCTCTGAAATTACGAGTAGCGAGCCAGAGTCAAGTTACGGATTACGTGGGAGTGCTCCGGAATGATCCCTTATAGTTTGAAAGCGAGATGTCAAGCATGCAATCGAGCGTCACAGATATTTGAACTTTATCTATCAAAAATTTAGGACGACATTCGTTAGTATCACCCTCAAGGGGACGCCGTTCTAGGTTTACCAGCACACGCCGAGCGAGGACCGCAAGGCTCGAACGGGAGGCCTCCGCCGTTCGAAATTGATGCATAAGTCCGTGTGGTTGGGTGCAGTTTCGATCGCGGGAATTATGCCACTGCGAGAATATGCGACTGGCAACATTCCATCGCACAATGAGTAATTTAAAAATTCAAAAACTCGTCGAGGCTCGGCGTGCGCGAGGTGAGGCGATCCTACGAGGGCCGCTCCGCTATTGAGACTGTTATCTGGTGCAGTACACAGCGGCGGTAATACGCACCGGTGAATAACACAGTTACCCAAATAAACATGTGTCCTTGTGATGCAAAAGGACATTTGTGTTACAAATATTTCAGAACAATACGTCATTTTTCAATGGTACGAATGTGTCGGCTTTACAATGACTTACTTCAGGATGATAATAACCGCGAGCTCGATATCTTTTATCTATCTTTCTCGATTCCGCCGCACCGTCAAGCAGATCCTCAACTGCGCTTTCCCGTCTAGGGTAAACTAAAATGTGTTGCTACCGTGCAATAAAAAAGCAGAAAACAGTAGCAACTGTTTTCTGCTTTTTTATTGCACGGTAACATCAATATCACTATCATATAGGTTGAATACTTGTTTTGCGTGGCTTTTTTATCATGCTGTGTGTACACATTTGAGTAAGAATCAAGTTCAGAATTGACAACATAAAAGAATAGATGCTTAGATTCTAAGCATCTATTATGTTGTCAAATATTTGATTGTTACTTGTTGTGTATGCCAAAGTAAAAAGATGGATGTTTGGGATAGCGCCGCCAAGAAGACCGGGGTTCCTCCTGACTTAAATTGAAAGGAAATCTTGAATCGGATGTCAGTTAGGTCGAACACGGAGCAGCGCTGTCGATGCGGATCTAATTGGTAAACATGCACCGATCGAAATGCTTGATCGTTCGCTATTCTGCTCCACTATTTTTAAATTAAATTCTTTCAACTCGGTCGTATATTCCCAAGTATAATTCCATCGTAGCCGAGCTTCGTATCGTTGGTTTTTGGAATTCGGAAATAGGTATTTGATTGCAATTTAATTATTCAGCAGCTATTCGGTGCATATGCTACGCCTGTTTTGCGGTAGCTCCGATATGCCGATTGATCTGTTTCATGCATACTTGAATGTTTTAAGCGAATCACGCGAATTTTGTACTGCGATTTATTTTAAAATTAATTCTTCGAATATTTTATCGGTTTATTTGCGGGCTCCTGTCTATGAAAAATGACCTATGAAGTTTTGTTCAACGAAAGATATATTGTTGAATTTCGTTTATTATGTAGTTGTATCAAAAAAGGAAAACTATTAACAAGAAGATACAGTTCACATGCGCAATGTTTAGTAACCGAATAAGTAAAGACCGTGGAAAGTCAACAATCTGTAACAATTTTAATATTCAGTAAGAGAACCAATCTCATAACGCAGCATGAAAAATAAAAGGAAAATAATTACAGTTATTAGTAATTACCAACTCGTGGTGTACGAACAAATCTTGAGACCTAACCAGCTTGAAAATGGATAGTGGCAGTAAACAAAATTGGCCCTAACAAACATTGCCGTAGAGTTTAAAGTCATTTAATGAGGGCGGTTTAATTTCCGGATTTTTCATTTCGGGATTGAAAAATGGACCTTGGTTGATAGAAGTTAAGATTGAAGTTGGGTGGGGGGTGTGTGCGTTGTTTTCAGGCGTGGGATTTTGAGCTCTGGATCAATATTACAATGGATGAGTTTCGCGCGAAGTGTGTTTTGAAGTTTCCGCAGTGGGAACATGTTAGAGTGAGGTGGTAAAAACTGTGCTGTAATTAGTGTTTGGAGCCGAACCGTGAACAGATGCGGGAGTCGAGTGGTGGAGGGCCGGTCGAGTTGTGCCCATCGCTACATAAACTGGTTAGGGCTATTCTTTTGAGCTGTAAAAATTTGACGAGTGAAGTTACGAGTATTGTTCGGCGGCTAAGTTTGAAATTAAATGCTTATTTGGATTCGTTCAAATTGAGTTATGGTGATTTTTTTCTTCGGTTAGCACAGTCCAAGTTCAGTTCATTTTAAAAATCTTGTATAGGATTTTAAAAATAGGCCCGGCCTTACATTAGGAAAATTGCAATTTACATAACATTAACACACCCAAAACGGTTTCTTCCTATTAGATAGATAGAATATTCTTATTGCACGCCGAATAGTTGACTTAAAACTAGGGATAAATATACATATTAATGTACAATTCAGACAGAGTTATCTAAAAAGGAATTTCCAGTCGAAATCCCCGCTATCTAGATTCATCTCTAGACATTAGATTGGAGAGAAAAACTTTATTTATGTAGGAATGAGTTCGAAAAAAGTTGATAACTTTCGTGAAGGCTAGCTTTGATACTTCTGCAAGTATGAAAAGTCATGTTGATTAGCTGTTTGGACTTTTATTTTGACGTATCTCTGCTTTTTCCCGTTTTAAAGATGTTGTCAAAGTAATTAGGAGCGTAATTTTTGCTTCTATAAATATGTTTTTATTTTATTGGTGTTTTTAAAACTTTATTTCTGTTATCGATTCTGACGCACAACAATAGTGCATTAAGTAACAATTAGTAATTTATTGCAATTAATATCCCTCTGGTCTCGCTGATGTTCGTTAAGATTATAAGATGAATAACAATAATGTTTTTGTCTTCTACATAATTCACTTAAATAGAGTATTATTAAATACAGCATTGTAAATAATTGTAGAAGGCTAAATAATAGTCCTCAACTTGCATGTTTGTGTGTCTCATCATCTCACATTGTGTGTGAGTAGTGATACGTACTGTATATTATTCTGTGAGTAGTATATGCATATATAAGCAATAAAATATTTCCTTTTCAAAAGATATATGTAAAGCTTTTTATATTAACTGAAAACTCTGTACAAAATACTTTACAATAATTCCTATATAACGATTAGTTGGTACGACAACCGCGTAATATACTACATAATTAATGGAATATTCATACAGCCGTGACTCAGTAAAATTATGCGAGCATTAGGTATTGTTTGACACAAAACGTTTCGCACTATCTGTCAAATAAATGGCCTTCCGTGAAATTTCCGAGGCAAAACAATATTTTACCACATCCAGTGCTAAATGATTAATGTTCTGTTTGATGTCAAACGATTCAATCCGCTTTGCGGGTTCTATTCAACATCATTGAAAATATTCTCGATATTATAGCCGATTATTGGTAGGTAGCTATCAATTTTAATTGGACAGGTATTTAGTGTTATTGATGACAAGTATGATAATTTTAAATTTGGCCGTATAAATGGTTTGTAACACTATTCAATTCAATTCATTTATTTCAGGCAGGCTCCATATACCCAATGTTAGTAACAATCGGGGGCACGGCAGTGTCCCCGCCAAGTTGTTTTCCTTACAAATAGTGTTAGTTAAATTAAATTTATCAATCAAAACTAAGTTAGTAACAATTTTTCTTATGAATAGTGTAAGTTATCTACTTAACTTAAATAATCATTAGTATTCCTATGTATGTGGTTCACCACCACTACCACCATAGGCTGGTGGCACTCTTTTTCCCCAATACCCTTGAATGAGGACTAAGACGATGTTTAGCCTAAAATACAAATATAACCTGCGACAACATCGTCAACAACATGGTCTTTAAAATAGAAAATCTACCACTTAGTAAGCTTTAAATTGACTTAAAGTAATCTAAGTTCATTATAATAAAGTTTAATTGAGTTTTGAAATCGACTTACCGTTTCGGACGCTGTGTAACGCCCGTTGCTGCACTCAAGTAGTGAAGATTCACTCACCTGGAAAATGAAAAAAAAAACTCGTTAGATAGTTATGTTTTTTTAATGCTAATGAGGGCAGAGGAGTAGGCAGCCCGTCACGGTAAGTCACGGCTTTGCCGATTTGATTGATTTGGTCGCTTGTCCCTTGTCGCAGCGACTTGGGCCTCTCTTCCCCTTTCCATTAGGCGACGGGATGCCAGTATGATATACTATGTACTTTAAAAACCTTAAAAAAAATAATGTTGGTATTTACGCAATCACAATTATAGCAGAAAAAGATGGCGGATAACAGAATTTTTAGCAAAAAAGTAATACCGACTTTAATATGGTGACAATGGGACCAATCCGGAAGTACTCGTTTCGAACAAAAAAATAATTAACTAATCGGAGATATGGTGTGGATACAACAAAAAGAAAGAAAAAAAAGTCAGTCGAATTGAGAACCTCCTGTTTTATGAATTCGGTTAAAAATAGTAAAGCAGCTGCTTCACCAATCCGCATGGGCGACTAAACCCTCTGACCGCTGAAGTCTATTTGCATGAGTACCCGTCGCCAAAGCGAGCCTCAAACACCACGCTATGGTCAACAATACCGACCAGCAACCCCTAATGAAGTTACCAGCGCTTGTAGACGAACAAGACCACTCCGCAATGGGATAATGAGTGGAATTTATGCACAAATGCAATCTTACGGCTTGTTTGAACTCGAGAGAGCTCAAATTCGATTCGGAGATGTGGAATGAATCGCATTACTTCTAAATGCATTCTACGTTAAATAGCTTTGAATGCAAACAGATAGTGAAATTACATCTCGGAGAGTTAAGACAATGCGAGACAAATACTTGGCTGTAGATAAACGTAATTCTGTTCCGGTTAATTTAAAAAAGACAATTTTAATAAATAGTTTTTCTATCGTTGGGGAGACAGAGGGAATTCCGACACGGGTAGGTAGGTTGCATTGGCAATGAAAATTAAGCCATAACGTAATAATTATGTACAAAATGTATGTATTTTAAATGATAGGTTAGTTACCAAATTTTCCAGATATTAATGCCATGAATGCATTGGCAATGATTGCTAAATAACGGCTATAGTATCCGAGTCACAAACAGCCTCAGTCTGTACTTACTAAAACGTTAATTTTAAGTGTTAAGTTAACAATAATAATACAAGGCTTAACATATTTTCATTTACATAGAGACACTAATACAAACAGTCATGCCTACAAACGTTTGTACGGACCAGGAATCGACCCCACGACCACTCTGTCAAAGGCAGCGTGCACCAATGAACTAAACTGTTCATTAAAATCTAAATAAAAAGATAATATACCTACTAATTAACCTGCTCGACTATTCGCTATAATTACCGTACCAAACAAAAATACACTACGAAATGAGCAAAATTAACCCGTTAAAGCCGGGACAATAGTACCCCTAGTTACCCAACAGTGTTAAGTTTGCCGGGACTTAGCATAATAGCCATTGTACCGACAACCGAAAGTCGATTGAACCACGGGAACCGGTTTAAAGCCAAATGATTTTCCATTAATAGACGTTTATCGCACAAAGGACGGTAATGGTGAATTTGAAGCTCTGTTATTGATGCACTGTTTGGAATATCATCGCATAGATGCGCAAATTTGGAACGTTTTAGCCGGATTGATAGACGTTTGACTCGCTCTGCGTTTGGGGCATCGACTTATTAATTATTATTTTAGGTCGTTTCTATGTTTGTGTACACTGTTTAGTTGATTTAGTCACAGCAGCAGTACCTAAATAGCAGCATTTAACAGCAGAGGATGAATATAAAAAAAGTAAGCGATCCGATCCGACATGGAATATGCATTACTTGGTATATTTATGTAGGCTTATTTTACGTGTTTAATATGACATAGATAGTTTTGCACTAGGTTACCCATTTCTGTCGAATCTGGTTTCCTCTACCTGAAGGTTGTCTGAAAAAAATCGCTATTAGCGAAAGGACCGCCTAAATTGTACTTTGTTTTTGTTTGTAATGTGTTTTTTCTGTAATTTCTGTGTTTTTCTGCAATAAAGAGTTTCTATCTATTTATTGCATGTTCATGACTACGTAAATCTTTATTGTGCAAATGTTATAACAAAATTATAAATAATTAATAAATTAACTCAACTTAGTAGATGTCGTTTAACGATAAGTATAGTATCCTCTCTAAATAAATCAAAATGATTTAGTTAAATCGCGTTTATTATCTCTAAAGTCTTATACATCAATGTCTTTACTGATAATCTTGATTGTAAATATCCCGCATTCTCCCGTGATTGAGTCGTGCCATTTAATTAAACATCTGACCTTCCGTCACTACCATTCATGTTCAAAAGATTTACTTTTAGCATCATCATCTGCATGACTTTTAATTAAATAAAATTTCGTATCAATACCGCCGTATTCAATACCGTTAATAATCGTCAATATTATACAAGCGCCGACATGAAACTGCTTTTATAACAATACGTGCTCTTTAAAATAAACAAAGCAAGGGAATATTCGCATGTCTGAATTTCTGATATTATGAGCAAATTCCAACAACGTCGTTGGCGAAAAATGGAATAAAGGAGACAATAAATCCGGCATCCGTATATGGACTACACACTTCGAAAAATTCCAGACGTACCAATCGGATTTTTGCTGACGTAAATTCGCAAATAATGGAATATACGAATAGATGCGATGAACTCATTGTTTGAGAGTATTTTGTTTATGTATATTGTATTTTGCGTTATAATAATAAATATTAAGGGGGTAGCTAATTAACTGTCGGCCTTGCTCTTGCTTGGAAGGTCGTTGGTGAAATCCCGAAACGTACCTTTGGAATTTAATCAAAAATCTGCGCACGGAAATCTTATCTACTGAACTAAAATAAACTTAATTTGTGGTTTTGTTTTCTAATTTTTTAAATTTAATTCCTCAGGAAACCAACTGCGTATTTTATTTTAATCCACATTTTCGTACAAAAGCAAGTGTTAATGTATTTAACATTAACACCAATAACAGATGTCCGGATTTAGAATAGGACCATCCCATCTCATCCCGTGGATGTCATAGAAGACGACTAAGGGAATATTAAGAAACAGGCAGCAGTGTGTACCTGGGTACAAATAAAACCTACTGCGGTCTCCATCCCGCCTGTCAAGTATGTTGACTATGACAAATCCCCCGAAAGATAAGTGTTATTGGGGGAAGCCTATGTCTTGCAGTGGACCTCTGCATGCCAACGATGATGATGATTAACAGATCCTTACATAATACATAGTCCATCATCCAACAAAATTTTGAGCAATTAACTATTGTTAAGTTAATTCTTCAAACGAACGTATTGTCAGTATTTGAAGCAAATATTGCTTACAAAAATATCTTAAAACGGAATAATGTACAATGAAAGGCACACGGGGGTGACACAAATTATATCCGGGTTAGCGAGGAGTGTCGGCATGTTTCGCGCTACGCCGAGCGCGGGCAAGCTCACTGACTCCCACGCGTGACCTGCGTCGCCATTGCTGGGAAACTGCTTGTAATTTCAATATTTAAATGGTTATACTCGTATATTCTTTATTGTTTCTTTTTTGAAAGGGTTAAGGTTTGATTTGAAGAAGAACTTTTGTTTGAAGAAGATAAAGGCTAAATGAAGTGTCTTGCGCTACGACGTGTGCGCTCAACTTCACTGTTTACTATCTTAACTAATATTATAAAGCTGAAGAGTTTGTTTGTTTGTTCAAACGCGCTAATCTCAGGAACTACTGGTCCGAATTGATTTTTTTTTTGTATTGAATAGACCATTTATCGAGGAAGGCTTTTAGGCTATATAACATCACGCTGCAACTATTAGGAGCGAAGAAATAATGGAAAATGTAAAAAAAACGGGGGAAAAAATAACTATTCCACGCGGACGAAGTCGCGAGCACAGCTAGTACTTGATATATTTAACCATGGCAAGGAAAATACTCCTTGAGGAAAGCACCTCACAAATAATCTCATCAGTTGACGCTCCTCGGGGAAGCAACACGTTATGTGGGATTCGCTCCCCCTCTAGATGGAAGCGAGAAGAAGAATACCCCCTAAAAACCCCGGTTTACACCGCCAATGCCCCTTGGGTGATAGTAACGCGGGATCAGAATAACCATCACGCCACGCCACCAGCATGCCTTCCTCAAGGGGCCCATCGGATGTGATGATAAACAGCTACCACCGCCCATAAACTGCAATGCCAGGGACACAGAGCCACTATCTGCCGAGAGGACAAAACTCTCTTTACGCCACATTAAAAGAAGGACAAGGCGTAATGATCAGGAAACACCACTCCTGGGAGCTCATTGCAAAGCTTGAATGTACGCGTTAAATGGGAATATATCCTTCATTGTTCCATATTACGAGTTAAGTTTAGACCTTTGGTTTGAAAAAGGCATAGAGACCGAACGAATATATTTTCTCTCAAAAGTAACCGGCGCGTTGAGTGTCGCGAGTTTTACGCTACACCAAGTGTGAGAAAGCTCACTGACTGCCAAACATGATCTGTGTTCCAAAGCTTGAAAATGTTGCTGATATATTAAGTAGAAATTAAATGTTTTTTTTTATTTTGATTTACATAATTTCTATGTAAAGAGATTCGGTGCCCATTGATTTCAATGCGGCAGTCAGGCTGTTCAAACCCGTGATGCTCTTATGGTGAAGGAAAACATTATGGGAAAACCTGTACATCATCACCATCGGCAACCTTCCGCAGTCCATTGCTGGACATACATATACAGCAACAGGGTGGCTTGGAGCGAAAAATGATGGCGCTCCCTTTCATCCCTTCACACTTGTAAGTTGTGTAAAGTCAATCAACAGCGTAGTTAACTAAGGCATTGTAGCCCTAAATTAGATTAGGCTCCAAGGTCCATCCGTAGAGACATAATAAGCTGTTGATGATGTTTGTAAATCTTAAAAGTCAGTAAGCGAGCTATTTTCCATCAACAACGTAGATTTGTAACTTGAAAAGTTTAAAATTATTTTAATTGTCACCTTTTAGAAGTTCATATTTAGTCTCGTTTCCTTACATCTCCTCAAAATTTCATCACAAATCTACGAGGAACCTCACCATCTTGTTACTTAAGAAACAAAGGTACACTGCCATCAAACACTGAACATGTCAACTCATTTACATGCCATGCAAACTTTGCACTAAAAGTGCACGCATTGTCTTACAACCACTAACAATAAGACCTGGGAACAGATGGAAGATTTTCTCGCAAAGTTGAAGCTTGAATTCGGTTGAGTTGTGATGGCGCCCCGGGCAGATCACAAGTTAATGCAACTTCAACTTTGTGCAACGTCAGTCTTAAACGAAACTTAACAATGTCTTAACTAATTACTTGTTCCTTGTTTGCTTTAAAACGTTCATACGTCGAGCTAATAAGGGATGTTGCTGTTTAGTTAAAATAGCAAAGTGTAGTGGGTTTTGCAGGGAAGAGTAGGATTATCGTGGAAATTGTTAAGCTAAAAAGACTTTTTATGTACCTACCTTTGTAGAAATAGAAGCTTTTTATACCACTTACAATGATGGGGCTTTTCACCTCAGGCGGTCATTTGATATGCTAGCTTAATTAAATTAAAATTTACTTTCAACAAAGTAATTTCGTGGAACACTTACGACATTTACTAAGTTACGAAGTTTTTCAAAATCGATTCCGTAGATTTTATAATAATAATAATAAAGTTTATTTTCCTTAAAACACATAATTATAAACTGAAAAGAAGTATAATCAATAGTATGTATTGATTTAAAATATTACTTAATTTCTTTCAGTGTATTACATTCCTAAAGTTAGCAGAATCATTCTAAGAAAAAAAATACAGGCATTTTAAAAGATATTATAACAAATTAAAATAGTGTAAATATGCAAAGCCTCACTTGGTTCATTACCAAGTCAACGTCTACTTACGTCATGCAATGTTCAAAACTTAATAAACTTTAAACAATACCGGGGAAGATGCGTTGTCAGAACTTCTAAAACTTGAAGTGAAACAGGCGACCGACTAAGTTACGCCCCTATTAAGGTACACAATGTGTCTAATGTACGATAATTTACTAACCCGTACGACATGTGTATGAATTCAAGCGATATTTAAAATTAAGTGCGTATGTTAATGGTTGTGTTTATCTAACATCTTGTTTTGTTACTTTTTTGTTTTCAATGAATTTTTATCATATCATTTTGTACTTTAAATGTGGAATAGCCTTTTTTTGAAATACACAATTTCGTAGGAGCTCAATTTTTCGAAAATCATTGAATCTCTAAATCTGCAAAATCGTTTGACTCGTTTTAGGAATACATTTCGTTTAAGACATTTCGTGACTAAAAACTTTTTATTTGAATAGTAAAAGTAACGAATCTTCTCATCGGATTGTTGTTCAAAGGACCGCCATCAAATAACAAAACCAAAAATGTCAAATAACTAACAACTACAAAGAGTTCAATTTCATTAAATCAAACAACAAACATCGGAAGTACCGAAACTACGTAACTCGCAACTAGAAATTAGTTTTCACATCTTCAAAGTAGACATTCCGGGAGCTAAATACAAAAAAAAAAAGTTGGAATTAGGGGCACCGGTTCGACTTCGCAAGTCAACTCAGATGATAGCAGTAATCTCCCTCCTTTGATCAATGAATACTTTGCGACTTCCCTCGTCAGTTTTTCGAAGAGGCCGGCTTTGTTCGTACAAGTTGTTTGACCACTTCTTTCTTTGTTTCGACCGCGGTATTCGCGAAAGAGAATCAGTTCAATCAGTTCAAGGCTGTCTCGGTTGACAGGAATCCTCATCAAAGTTCTACCGAAACTCGGTAATAAATGTGTTTCTTAAAAAAATACTGCGTCAGAATACATTATGTCCCTTAATTTCAGTGTAAGACTTCAGTGTATTATTTTCTCCCCACATAATGTAGAACATTTTTTAAATTGAGCCATAAAGCGAATCCTTAGCGAGCAACCTGGCAAACGCTGGAGGGATTTTAATAAAGTAACGTCTATTTTATCATGAATTTATTTTACAAAGCGTGTTTGATATATACATTTTTTTAATTAATTCGCTTAATACCTTATGAGGAAAGACTTCATGCTCCTCACT
This sequence comes from Conogethes punctiferalis, assembly GCA_031163375.1. NCBI lineage: Eukaryota > Metazoa > Arthropoda > Insecta > Lepidoptera > Crambidae > Conogethes > Conogethes punctiferalis. The sequence goes on from CM062084.1 coordinate 13,344,173, forward strand.
AAATGTTTAAACTACGTTATGATCGTAATCAAGTTAATAGCAAAATTATACTACACTTTGACCCGTCAAAGAACTATGTACCGAATTCGGCCGCTAAACTATACATTTTAAATTATGTTCGCAATGTAATAATGGAAGCTATATCATGTGTAATTGTTGTTTGTAAGATGTACTTATTTAGCACTTTAGAATGTCATGTGCGGGAGAAAAGTTCATGTTACTTCACCGTTATGTCTTTGTTAGTCTATGTTCCAGCCTACAGTGCATATTAAAGACAATTGGTAGGTAACGCTTGTACAGTACACATCAAAGCGCAACTAGTGCAAAAATAATCCTTACGCCGACGAATTAAGAGACATTCTGTACCTGTAATAGGACTTGGTTACGAATCTATTTATAAGGGAAGGAAATGTGTGTAGTCCGGCGTATTTTTATATTTATTTATAGCCTTGTTACTAACAAATGAAACTACCAGTACACGCTAACGCCCGACTTGAAAGTTACTAGGCGCAGTTGAAATCAGATGATAATATTCGATTCTCTTGTAAACGCAATAAGGTCTATAATCCGACGCATCTCACAAGGTACTGTTCTTGCCTATACGCATTTACATGTATGGAGAATATATCGGATAAAAATAGTTTTATGACTCAGTAAAAGTAGACCACTCATGAATCGTTTAAGTGTGTTTAGAAAATTTTATTCAGTAAAGGCTATTAATACCACGAGTAGGTACTATAAAACAAAACGTACCTATAATACGGACTAGTATAATAAATATATCATGTATTTGGCAAGTTTCCTTAGACATTCAGGATAGAGTAGAGCAAAATTAATGTGATGTAATATTTCTTGAAAAATATTACACTACTTAGTTCGGCCGCTCAGAGAATGCGGTACTGACACATGACAATTTGTCATGACTAGTGTATAATACTTAGCGTTGATATAATTTTGCAACGTGAATTCCATTCGTTATGCATATTTATTAATGCTACATAAATTAGCGGACAAGAATCGACTACTACGGTGATTATTTGCCACGTTCAGGCAGAAGTCACCGCAGTATTGTTGACAGCTGACGTTGACAGCTGACGTTGACAGCTGACATTGACAGCTACGTCGAGTTCCCGCCAATTAGTACTTAAACGTCGCTTTTTGGTTAAGGTTGTTGTTAAATGCTTTTCAGATTATTGAACAGTTTCTTTCATTACAAAGTGGCAATTTTTTTACGTTCTAACAATCTTTCAAAGAGTTTCTAAACCGCCATTTTCTGACGCTGCTTAAAGGAACAGTGTGATGGTAACTAACACTTATTTATACGGTTTGTGGTAAAAGGAGTCGCCACTCATTTTTACAGGGTCCATAAACGGTTTCCAACGGTTCGCTCCTATCCATGTAGGGATACTACTTTGTCCCGATAAAAGATAAGGAAAGTTACTTGAAGCGAATGAGGGTTAAGAGTACTTTTTGTAACGGTTACACAAGTATGACACTTCAGTCACTTAGCTATACCGCCGGATGGGCGGGTAAACACTTTGTAAGTGACCTTTTTTAGGTTAAAAAATCTTAGGTTGAAGTGCATGGGTTAGCAAACAAATCATAGTAATAATTGAATACTTTTACTTAGTCTTTTTTAGCATGTTAGCAACATACATAGTAACTGTATCTATGTACGAACATTCTAACATGAATATATTTTAAGTTTTCTTCCTTCAAAGCCCAAGTCACTTCGGCAACGTACAAATCCTATTCAGTCACTAATCACATGCCAAATCAATCATTTGCCAGTTGCCATCGCCCATACTGGCATGTACAATTATTTTGGCTACATACCGCCTGATCACGAAACGAAGTCACTTCACGGGTGTTGCTACGAGTGGAGGTCGCCAGCCAGGTAGGTAAACAACCAAAGTCGACTCTAACGAAAACAACGAAATGGGATTGTGATTTGTATTTTTCTTCGTTACCGCACGGAAGTCCAACAAATATGTGCAGCCAGCCTAATATTATACCCTTGATCAATGTAATGAAGCCCGAACAGAACAATGACGAATGTTACCTGCCCAAATGCCGCTTCACACTCCGTTTGACCTAATACACTTTTAACTTTGACTTTCAACTATTACAAGTCTATTTATCTCGCGTACTTTCGGCTCGTATTCAACGAGTCACGTTGCTTTTGGCCACATTTCTTTTTAATCCCCCGACGTACGTCCCATTCATTCAAAGCACGTCGAATGTTCATTAACACATCGTCCATAACTTGTCTATTTTCGTCCTTTTCTCGTCAACTCCGCCTTTAGTAGCGGGTCGCAGAATTTCAGCCCTTAATTTGTAAGTTATCGATTCGTTCGTCAGTTAAAAAGACGAAGAAAATCTTCATTCGTCACACTTTCACCAAATCTAGAGTACTATTGGGACAAGTTTACTTTTGGGAAATTTTCAGTACCACCTTTTTTCTGAGTACCAATAGGATTAATGCAAAGCTATCTGCTATTCTCTACAAAAAGGTTCTCTGGAAGAGATCGCTCATGGCGATAACACCGCCTAAATTATGCTACAATTATATACTTTCCTAGTCTTAAGTAATTTTTATGGTGTACAACAAACAGTATCTATTTATCTACATATACATAATATTGTTTAGCCTTTAGTACGTTTAAACCGTCATACTTCATACAAGCCCATACAGGTGTTAGGGGGAAATTTCACAGCCGATTGCTTGCTATTTGGGTTCCTTGGGAGAATGACCATCGGTGTCAAATTCGCCTTTGTAAAATTCCTATAATGGACCTATAAATATTCTTTATCTATATTCCATTGACGCAGATAGGGGGCTAGCATGAGGTAGGGGACAGATATATTCGGTTTAGTATTACCCTCTTCAACGATTTACCCTACCCATTTCTTTGTCATAAATTAATTTCTTCTTGCTATTACAGTATTCAAGCAGACTAAAAGTCGTAATCTTTTAATTTATATTATCTATTGTTTTAACATTGTTTATTCGATCTTTATTACACGCAAAGATAAAAGTCAAAGTCGATGCTTAGTTGCGATGCGTTTTCAACCAGTCAATTTATAAATTTGACCTATAGGTCAAGTAAAAACATAAGATGAAACATAGTAAAAGTAAATAGTTAATTTTATAAAATTAGGTAACCACTATATATTATACATTTTTCATTATTAACATGTTGACCGTCATAGTGGTCACCGATGGCCTGCAATAGTTTTTCTCTAGTTTATCTGTGTCTAGTTTTTCGGCAGTCAAGGACTTAAACCATTTAACGACTTTACCCAGTTCCAAATATTCATAATAAGCGATTATTGTTTATTATTTGTCTAGTAATTCCAGTAGTATGAATTGTTCGCATTTTACTTAACTTGGCCCGATAACATAATTTCCCAAATTACACTTAATTAAGTATTTCTTCAATATAAACCTAAATTAACTTCATGCTACATTACGCTGGAAGCAATTTAGTGTTACCAACTTCAAAGAGCAATAGACTAGAAAGGGATATTTCATAATAACGTAGGCATAACCCAAATTATATAGGTATAATTATACGTTTGATACTTTCAAACCTACAAAAACCGAATTTGAATAAAAGTGTTATCTTTACTAACCTGACTTACATCTTAATCTTAACTAATATTATAAAGCTGAAGAGTTTGTTTGTTTGAACGCGCTAATCTCAGGAACTACTAGTCCGAATTGAAAAATTATTTTTGTGTTGAATAGACCATTTATCGAGGAAGGCTTTAGGCTATAAAACATCACGCTGCAACTATTAGGAGCGAAGAAATAATGGAAAATGTAAAAAAAAAACGGGGAAAAAATAACTATTCCACGCGGACGAAATCGCGAGCACAGCTAGTATTATATACAACTTAATAAGTATATTATACAGCTAGTGAGCAGTCAATCCCAGTTGATTGACTGCTCACTAGCTGTGAGAATTTCCGTGGCCGGGGGTACAGTTGGGATGGCAGAGCACTGGACAAAGCAGGTGAGATTTTGATTTTCCATCGACCCGACGACTCTTTCTCTTTCCATCAGGTGCCGGGAGGCCACTAACCACTATGCTAGGTTACTACAAAAGGACTTCCTACCGGCCGGTAGGTACTGAGTTGCCTCAAGTCGTAAAATATTAATAAAAATATAAATTTGATCCAAGACATCTCGATCTTTAGGCGGCGTTATGTTTAAAATACTCGTAGTCACACTGTGTCACATTGATATTAAGTATAAGATAACTTTCAGTGTACACATAGTGTATGAAAAACAAATACTACAAGCCACGTCGGAGGGAAATAGAAATACATTGACCGATACGGTGAGACACCGGCTAGCGATTTCATTGTTTATATCCTCTGTTTGTTTGCCACACAGGTATGAGGCGCGGCCGGCAAACACAAGAAAAATAATAAAACATGGAGCGCCAAACTTGTAAAATGATATTTGAAATGTATGACTGTATTACACAAATTAAAGGATGTTTTATACAAGACCGTATGGTTCATTTGGATCCGCTTAAGCTTTGAAAATCATTCTGGAACCTATTTGGGAATTGATGCAGCGGACGGATGGGAATTGTTGAAATTAAGTGTATATTGTTTTTAGGTTTCTTGATCTATCATACCTATATTTACCGTATCACTTACCCTTTTGGGGGTATATCGAAGACGAAATGTCGAAGCCTAAAGAGATATTTAGTTTTTTTATTATATTGTCTCAGCATAGAGCCTTCCTTTCGCTAGAACGCCTGTGAAGGAAAGCTACAAAGGTCAAAACCCCGATATGTTTATCGACATTATTTAGTTATGTGTACATTTGCTAGAAAAGTTCATATAGATTCTATTTTATTTTTCGAATATTCTAGTACATACCTAATATTCGACAGACCAAAAAATACAATATAGATAATGAATGATGCTTGTTTGTATAAACAATTTGCACAAACGTCAATAAGATTTATGATCGTTTGAGAGTAAGACAGATTATGTAAATTAGGTAATGAACAATAACACCTACTACATTCTACATTGAAAGATATTTCCTTCTGAAAATACATTCGGGAACACACAGCTCCCGAAATAGATGTATAGTGAAACCACGAATTAATCTTCAAAGTTTTGTCGGAAATATACCACGGAATATTGAATTTATCTTCATAGAATCAAGTCTACCTTAAATCTTTCCTGTTCTGTGAACTACCAATTATATGTAGGGTGAATAACATACAGTACAGTTGGCATCAAAATTTAGTAGATTAAGTTTACGATTATTATGTCCATGTAATAACTTATATTTTTGAATGTTTTACATTTGCTCGTCTGCCGCTTCTTGCATTAAAAAAAAACTAAAGTTTTGCTCACCTTTTTTGCCTCAAGTACTGTCCAGATTTCTATCAAATTATCTATACAGCGTGCTTATAGGATGGTGACGGATTAAAAATACAAGTCACCACCCAACTCTTCCTGTGGGTATCCTTTTTTGAGTCTTCCCGGTGATACGGCCTATGCGCTAAATCCCTATCACTTCAAGTCCTATGCTGTGCTACTATAAAAACATACAAATATGAACCTAAACGATCTAATTGGACAGCATCTGTTACACAAAACCCAAATCAGGACCTCACTAACAGCGCTACGCGAAAAATAAATCTGTCTAAACGCAAAAGGGGACAAAAGATTAATTGAAAATCAATATGGGGACATACCTTTGCGAATCTATCAAAATACATTCAGTTTGCTTTCAAACGATAACGGCGGGCCGAATTATACTGTCATTCGTGATTAATGCGACTTATGACGTGCTTTATTGACTGTACTCCCCGAGCTGACTTTGCAAATGAAAATAAAAATTGTGGCGTCACCTAGAAGATCGGACGCTGGTTCATTAAATCAAAGTGATTTATCTTACGCAATCGCGTGACAGAGGATTTGAGCCGTAAAGTTGCATTCACACCGGTATTTTTTTGTTTTTTTAGGGATGTAAGGGAACGACTGATCATCCTTTCGCTCCTAGCCAACCTCACCCGCCCGTGGTGCATCCTGCGGAATAACAAAGGTGCTGCCAACCGACGTACAACCACCACAATTGAAGGCGTAGCTAAATACCACAGGCCGATGATGGGCAGCAGCATCACCGGAGCGAGACGCTATGCCCTGCGCCAGCCCAGCGTGGCGATTATGGGTAAATCCTCCAGGTGTTTCCCCAAAATGGCGTACAACTGGAGAGGCTTATGTCCAGCAGTGGACTGCGATAGGCATGATTAATAACAAATGAGGCTCCGACAGACTGGTGGCGTTAGAACCATCAAAATTAAAAGCGTACCTAAGTAAATTTTTCTCGTTTTCCCAACTCTACCCTTCCCTGCTCCTTTTGATTGTAGTGTGATGAAAAGTATACCTACTATAACCTGCGCAGGAGTATGAAGAATAGTTGTACCAAGTTTTTTTTAAATCGGTTGAGTTATTTTTGTTTCTATAACGAACATACAGACAGACAAAAAATTTACTGATTTTATTTTTAGCACCAGTATCGATCACTAATCTCCCCCTGATAGTTCTTTTGAAAAGCTATTTAATGTACAGAATTGACCTCTCTAAAGATTTATTATAAGTAGATAATTAGATATAGATTTAGTACAAGTTCAAACATTTTACCCGTATACCAAAGCCCACCAATATCCTTCAAAAGCTTTTCACCTACGTACCAATGGGCAAGAATAACCAAAAAATGTTATTTAACGGGGCGACGTATCAATTAGTTCGATTTCACGCTTTTACACAAATTTGGAGCCATTTACACAGGGTGGGTTTTTTTGAAAACCATTAGGCTCAAATGGATGGCTCGAATCATCGCCAAATGAATGGCTGTCTTTCACAAGTCTGCTGTAAGGCCAATGCGGAACGGATATATTCAATGGACGTTTTTTCTCTCTATGAAAATCGCACGCATTTTTTAAATCTGTAACTGATTTTGGATGATAAAGGGGAGATTTAATTAGGAAGCGGGATTTCATAGCGTATTTTATGTTAAAAGTAACGGTTTTCTTTTTAATTTTTTTATACGTAGCTAAAGAGGTTTCACTACTCATTCTCTCAACGTGTAATTTTGCACAAACGTTGTCAGGGTTAATGGACACAGGGTGTGTTTGATATTTAAAAAAGATTGGCATTTCCGAGAAACACAAAATTACCTAAGTTCTAAACTGCGTGCAAAAATAAATTGACGCAGAAGGAAATGTGACTTTTTTGTAAAGAAAAATGATTGATGTTACTGTATAAAATACCTATTTATAACTTAGAGTTCTTACAAAACTTTCTAAATATTGGTACGTCATACGTATTGGCGATCGAGAAATCTCTTAAAGTATATTTAGAACTGGCCAGAAAGTACGCGGAAATCAAACGTAACTTTTAATACTCCAGGAAAAAGAAAACAAAAATAAATTTCTGTGTCAATAGCCTAGCGAGGGTACCTTACGAATTTTTAATTAGTTCCATGCGATACAAACCGCAAAGAAGGTTACAATCAAGGGCGGACGCAGCACTAAATCAAAACAAACTTCCACTCGGATCCCTTTTACCAACTTTCTAAATAACGGCGAACAATCTTTTTCATTAAAAATCTCCATGAGCCCGATTATTAGGGAAGTAAAACGCCTCCGGTCGGCCGGACCCAAGTTCGGGAATACGCTTAAGATTTCGCGGGGTCAAACTTGGGAATGTTAACAGATAATTACGGTAAGTTTCAGCTAGCACGAGACATTTAACAGATGCTTGCCGAGCGGGCCCGCGAGCGCACCATGAATGCTAATGAGCGGCGAGACTCCACAATTCCCTATTTTATTATTATGACAATAAGCTCCTGTTTCGCGTGCCTAAACCCGGTGGGCTTTTGGCAGACGCCCGTTAACACATTCGGACTCGTGTCTAAGGTTAATTAGATTAGTATCCAACAATGCTCAGCAGATGTTATAGAAAAACAGATTTGCGTCATGCAGATTTTTGGGCTGAGGTGGGAACGGTAAATGGCCGAGATAATTTGGGCTAATGAAAACGTTCCTGAAATAAATGCCTCGTGATTTCTGGCTATCAGACTCATTTGGTAGTGATACTGCCTTATGAACCAACGTCGTGGGTTCGATCCCCACCCGAGTAATACGTTGGTGTGGTGAACATTTGTGTTTGTTCTGTCTGTGTGTTATATTTGTATTTAGGTACATATATATTTGTGGTCACTTCGTTTTTCTGATACCCATAACACATATGCATAAGCTGTTTACTTTGGGATCGGAGTAATGTATGTCATCATCATCATCCTATACTAAGTTTATTACCTAAGTTCTAAACTGCGTGCAAAAATAAATTGACGCAGAAGGAAATGTGACTTTTTTGTAAAGAAAAATGATTGATGTTACTGTATAAAATACCTATTTATAACTTAGAGTTCTTACAAAACTTTCTAAATATTGGTACGTCATACGTATTGGCGATCGAGAAATCTCTTAAAGTATATTTAGAACTGGCCAGAAAGTACGCGGAAATCAAACGTAACTTTTAATACTCCAGGAAAAAGAAAACAAAAATAAATTTCTGTGTCAATAGCCTAGCGAGGGTACCTTACGAATTTTTAATTAGTTCCATGCGATACAAACCGCAAAGAAGGTTACAATCAAGGGCGGACGCAGCACTAAATCAAAACAAACTTCCACTCGGATCCCTTTTACCAACTTTCTAAATAACGGCGAACAATCTTTTTCATTAAAAATCTCCATGAGCCCGATTATTAGGGAAGTAAAACGCCTCCGGTCGGCCGGACCCAAGTTCGGGAATACGCTTAAGATTTCGCGGGGTCAAACTTGGGAATGTTAACAGATAATTACGGTAAGTTTCAGCTAGCACGAGACATTTAACAGATGCTTGCCGAGCGGGCCCGCGAGCGCACCATGAATGCTAATGAGCGGCGAGACTCCACAATTCCCTATTTTATTATTATGACAATAAGCTCCTGTTTCGCGTGCCTAAACCCGGTGGGCTTTTGGCAGACGCCCGTTAACACATTCGGACTCGTGTCTAAGGTTAATTAGATTAGTATCCAACAATGCTCAGCAGATGTTATAGAAAAACAGATTTGCGTCATGCAGATTTTTGGGCTGAGGTGGGAACGGTAAATGGCCGAGATAATTTGGGCTAATGAAAACGTTCCTGAAATAAATGCCTCGTGATTTCTGGCTATCAGACTCATTTGGTAGTGATACTGCCTTATGAACCAACGTCGTGGGTTCGATCCCCACCCGAGTAATACGTTGGTGTGGTGAACATTTGTGTTTGTTCTGTCTGTGTGTTATATTTGTATTTAGGTACATATATATTTGTGGTCACTTCGTTTTTCTGATACCCATAACACATATGCATAAGCTGTTTACTTTGGGATCGGAGTAATGTATGTCATCATCATCATCCCACATCAGTCCACAGCTGGACATAGGCCTATGTGTAATGTATGTGATGTTTATTTATTATTATTATTTCTTTTTCATTGGTTAACCTGCGGTTGTTATTCTACTAACTTATTCAATATTTAAGGGCCGGTTTAAACTTAATCTTTGACGGAATGAGGTAGCCTTTCGCGAGACATTAAGCTTTTATTGAGGCGATTAGATTAGGCAAACAAATTAAGACAATAAGATTTGTTAAAAGCTATTTGAATAAGGTTGAATATTTAAATTGTTTATTTATGACTTATCGTTTGCGCGAATGCACGAATACAAAATTCTATTTTGTATGAGTATAACTCCTGGAAATTGTACAGACCTGTGGGATACCTAATATTAGGCCTACTCAATCACTTATGAAACTTAATTTAATTCTTGAGACGTTGATATTTTTGGATTTTATTTGTTTTGCGTTTTCTGATCTTCGAGACAAGGTTTGAATTCGTAAGTCTTCAAATGTTTGACGTTACGCAATAGACTACCAATTTATTAATACTCATGGAAGTATCCTACACTACCGATTTACCTAAACCTTTTCAAAAGACGAATATAGAGATGTTCTAATTTTGAAATTGCACGCACGACGGTACATATCTTTCATCACAGACTTTGAGACCAGAAGCAACTCATGTGCATGCTTAAATAATTTTTAAAATGGAACATCTTCGCGATGGTATGTTCTTTACAGTTCTTTACTATCTCGTGACGTCACACATTTTGCATTGCGATTAATCACAGACTTTGAGACCATGCGACGCATCATCTACATAGATGCTTTAAATAATTTTAAAAATCGAACTTCGCAATCAGAAGTTCGTAAGAGAGCCCCGTGACGTCACGCGGCTTACGTTACGATCTAAAAGCGACTCATGAGCATTCTAAAACCATTTTAAAAATCGAACACCTTTTCGAACATAATCGGTAAGAGTGGCTCATGACGTCATGCGTCTTGCGTATTTGAAGCACGTCTGCACGCCGCATGCGTGCGCGTTGCATAATGCATCTAATGGCGCGACCCGCTGCCCTTCCGCTTCCTGCGCGGAATTAATTAGCCTTTACACATTAACGCGAGGTGTGACCTTTTAAGGGCGTTTTTTAGCTGGGTGTAAATGACTACATAATCATCATCAGGTGTAGTGTAGGCTAGCGGCGATAATAGAAGCTACTTGCATTAATAATGCAATGGTGCTTGTTTAATAAAAGTGCAGTGGCCTTTTATGCCCTTTTTGTGGAGTTACTATCAGTATTTTCATAATTAGTCCGTTTGAGTATGCGAATGCATGTCCTATTATAATTCATATTGCGTTATTTCTAATTCAGTGGGTTTTGAACAAAAAATGCATAACTCTTATCTAACGGTTGGTCGGTTTAATCGCAATAGAACAAGACTAATGAAGTAGCAAAAAGTGACTTTACTGACTTTTCTTAAAACAACTTTTATTATTTTTTACAAGCTTTTGAATAACTTGCCCTGTTGGAGTAGTTAGTAGTTGAATTTTGAAAGCTAAAGATCAATTCCCCGTTTTCTGGTCTAGCATTTTCGATTCGTTACGTACCAACGTATTCAGATAACCATGCCATATTGACAAAACAAAATAAATAAATAAACTTTTTTTTTTTCAATAAATATCTGATATTAGCTTTTTAAAACGCTAAAGTATTTTTCAGTTCGCAATTATTGTACCAATAAAATACCATCTAGTGATAATCATACAACAAAGTCCATAAAATTTGAACTAATTTAGAAATAATTTCTTGGGGTATAGAACTCGGAACCTTTAGACCGTTCGTGCTTTGGGCGAGTTTGTTCTCTACACAACGAGCCACCGAGAAAAGGTCAATGTCCTAGTAACCAAAGTTTCTCTGTACATCCAAAAATAGCTCCTCAACATATCAACCGCTACATACATTTAAACATCTAGCTAGAATCTTATCAACAACTAGCTTTCGAATCAGAGTAGACTTTACACTAGTAAATTACACGTGTGATGAACCCATTTGCCGGTTTCGTATCCGTTTCCGCGTAAAATTAATTGGTCCGTTACGCGGAAGGATGCTAGGATGTAACAACTCATGTAAATTGATGTCAGCCAACATCTGCGTTAGATCTATATGTGTCGTACACTCGCCATTTACTTCTTACCACAATATCATTGTATTGCAATCTGTGCGAAACATAAGCATTTAGGGTACTTTCGTTTGAGATACTTTTGGTTAAACATAAATAAGGAGACAAGTTCCTTTGTAGAGATTTGTCAAAAGTTTTAAAACGTTTTGGTTATAAATGTGTAATGGAAATAGGTAATGATTTATATGGATTCATGCGGGCAAAGCCGCCGGCTGCAGAAGTAATCTTATAATTCTACAATTGACAAATCAAACCTGTAGTTCTACAGAACACAACTGCCCTATAGGAATTAAAGCTTATTTTTGCACTGTTGGTGCTCTGTAAAGACATGTTAAACGGAGACTTAGATAAGACTTGGGTCAGGACGTTTATAAAGCATTATTGTTGAATCTAGGTTTTTCAAGTTTCCCGCGCTGATTATCATCATCATCATCAGCCCATCGCAGTCCACTGCTGAACACAGGCCTCTCCAGTTGTTTGCCACTTTTAGCAAACACTCCAGGTGTTCTTCTTCTTCTTCGGCTTCACCCGTAATCGCCACGCTGGGCAGATTATAATGATACACAATCAACGCCGCCGTATATGTGAATTGCAAGAAAAATTCACACATTAACTCTAGGCACAGAACATAAAGAACCAGCGCTGGTTGTATAAGCATCGATGTCTGGTGTATCTCAATCGGCAATAGCTATCGAACTAAATCACCTAAGATACTCGGAACTGACTAAAGAATTATTTTTGGAGGAACATTTTAAACATCGTGATTAATGCGGACGCGTTCACTATGCCTGTGCACAGGTGGTCTTCTGGTAAGTAACTATCTGCTTGTTACGATGACCCAGATTTTTTTTTGGATTTTCAATAGATTCTCATATCAATTTGAAAAAAAAAAAGATAATTAGACAGTCGTTAATTATTTGTATTCGTTCACTTTTAGTTCACGTGCAATGGGACTTATCGGCTACTTATCAGACTATCCTGAAAATCGGTATCGTGACTTTTGCATCAATTTAAATGCAGAGTAAAAACTATTTGGTGCATTGCATATTTATATGATCAACAAATAAAGTTGATTTCTTTCGTAATGTTCTGAAAAGGCAGTTGTCATTGGCTATAAATGTTTTGAAAACAAAAACATAAAAACACAGAAATTAAAGGCAGATCCGTTATTTTCTTTAACATCGCACAGTGGTTATGCAAAGACATTCGGGAGCAAAAAAAGTCAATTACATAATTCCTTGCCATTTGAACCGTAAATAACACTTCAACTCCAAAACCAAACCACACCTTATATTTTTGCACCGTTCACAATACACCTAAACCGTTTCTATTCCATCAAACCCGATAATGGACCTCGTCTCCTCACGCCGGATATTGAAGCACGTAATCTGGCTTCAGTGTGTCTCCATTCGCAATTTATCGAACGATGAATGGTCCACCCATTATACCAACCCTTAACCTTCCTACTTATTAATATCTACATAATTTATTGTAAATTGCATTCTGGTTAGGTGACCCTGTTCGTGAGTAACGGCCTTATTAGGGATTAAAAAGTGCGAAACGGGAGTTATTGCTGTCATTATGCGGTGATACTATGTACAGATATATATTTAACATTTTCCGATGTAATTTTGTCAACCGTTGGGGTAATTGAGTTCTGGAGGACATCGCTTCTCAGAGTGTCGATTTACTCAGGAAGGCTGGCAAGTGCTGGATGCGCGAAGCTCAGGATCGATGAACATGACAAAGAATTTGAGAGCAGTGGACTGCTACATAAATGACGATGATGTATAATTTATTTTAAGCTTTTCGTAATGAGAGTTATATAAATCGATTAAATATATTAAATATCAAGTTGTATTTATACTAGAATCCGATCTAGCAGCGTCCCTTTTTAAGCTCAAAGCTTGAGAAGTAGTTAGTTATTCAAACTAATTACTTAAAGAAAATGAAAAGGTTTTTTTGAAGAAATAAATTTCAAATAGATGTGTAAACCACTACTTTTCTTTTTCCATAAAAACGTTAAAACTATAAATTTTTAATTTGAAAATATACCTAAGTGGTTCAATAACATTATGATGTGGATTGCATCGAAATGAAGACGAATAAAAGCTAGTTCGCCAATAAAATTTGCAAGAGTTAAGTTCAACCCACTGTTCTAAACCAAAGGCGAGCGACGTAAATTAGTGCGTGAAAAACTTTCAGACATTTCGTGAGGTTATGAACGTTTCCTCGTAAAATCGACTGATGAGGAAATCGCTGTAATTCGTGAACCTAATGGCAACGGGTGAATGAATGATTTCTTATTCGACAGTATTACGCAATGTTTCCGTGTAAACTTTCGTGTTACATAGGTTTTACGACCTTATAAGGCAATTCGATTCAATTTTAATTATAATTAAAATGGTAATTTGAGCTAATAATGTTTTGGTACGAATAGAACTGTTAACTGTACGAATATAAGTGGTAGGTATAAGAAAAATGAAACTGACCGTAGGTCCGTGGCTAAGAGTACGGCTGGGGATAAAGTTTTGGGCTCTACAAGAATAAATTAATTGCATCATCGGTTCGACTAAATAAGCATGACGGGGATCGCCTACATTTTTAAAGTTTTATCGTCTGCTTAGATAACATGCAGTCATTTTTACATGTTTATTTTTAAAAAAGGAAATCAAAACAAATATATTGCTGAAAAAATATTTAGTGATGTTATAAACAACGCTTGTATCGATAGCTACCCAGTTATTCCTGAGATAATATTTATGATGAAAACCTTAATGGCAAACAAACTCTATATTGAATATTACAAAGCGTTTATCTAATCCAAATACCACATGATATCAAATAAAAAAACCATTTCTCTCCTGTCAAACAAAGCGAGTGGTCTCAAACATTTTCGAAAGTAAATAATGAACAGTAGCCAAGGAGGGAAGGCAAACAAAATTACGTTATTGTTTAGAAGGAAAATATTTGCCGAGGCGAGATGTCCCGCTCGGTAGACAAACGGTGTTGATAATAATTAATGTATTTGCAATGAATACTCACTTAGTAAGCTAAACTGAAAGATACTACCCCATTTTTGGACACATTTTTAGTTTTTAAATTCGGTATGGTATACTCGCGTGACCGAGGACCACCTCATCTCAGTTCCATATCTTAATTTCGTGTCTAAGATGTATAATAATTTACGGTACTGTTGTCAAGAGGGTCCCTACGGAGCTACTGCCTCTAATGACTAAGGCTCGCCTAAAACCAAAATGTGCCTGGTCCGAGATACCCAAAAAAAACATATACCTATTTAAAACTAGCTGTGCCCACGAATTCGTCCGCATGGAAAATAGTTTCATCCTCTATTTTATCCCCTTGGGCGAAGAACTGGTAAAAATCCTTTCTTAGCCGATGCCTACGTGATAACATCTACCAGCATGCTAAATTTCAGCCCGATCCATCCAGTGGTTTAGCCTGTGCGGTGATAGCTCACTATGTCAATCAGTCAGTCACCTTTGAATTATATATATTTAGAAGATAGATGGATAAGTAGTTACCAAGATATTATATAGGTTTGTATAATGTCTCCTTACGAATTCGCGTTATTCAAGACTCTTTTACATAACCGTTGGTTACTCCAAAACATCTCAAAGTACAGAAACGAGAGGAACTCACGTGCTAAGAGTACTCTCGATCGATCCCATGCGCGTGACTTTACAATCGCTCCTCCACTTAACAATATTAGTAACTTTTGATGACTCCAGAGATAACAATTCAAATTAATCGTGGCCCATTTACCTTACCGATCCCGATCCGCCGAACAAATATTAATAGAAGGAATTGGATCATCTATTTAACATTCATTACTCAGTGTATATTAGAGATTAACGCCAATTCCAAAGGCTAGCCGACGAGACCGAACTGCAGATTCGCTATCAACCTCCAAGCTTAATCCCCATTTAACACTATTATGAAGACCACATAAATTTATTCAGTGCGGATCGCTAATAAAATAGATCATTCTCTCGATAACGGTTTAACTGACTTGTAATATTTCGATGTGGTACGATTGGATGGAAGTCGCGCAAGATTGTTGGCGAAATCTGGAGGAGATTTGTAGAGAACGACTAAGAAGACATTTTTGATAGTTATTATAATACTACCATATCACACCCCGATTAATAGGGTCCCGTAGTTCACATCCGAAACCTAGTTCGCATCCTTCTTGTCAGTCCTCAGCCTACCTTCCAAACGATTGGTGCAAGAAAGGTGTATTTTTTGGACTTTCTCCCTTACAGTCCCTTACATACTACCCTACATAAACTGGGATGTATTTTTTCTCATGTCAAACTCAACAGTAGCAGTAGCCTTAAGTGTCATTATTTCAAGTTTTCAGTATTCATTTCTTTTAAGTATTGAAATATTTGAAAATTCCCCCAACGACCTCTCAGCCGCGGTGTCTGATCGCTACAACATGTTCTTCTTTAAACGTCGTTTAAAGAGAGCTCTTCCCTCACGGTAGTTGGTATGGCATGGCAATGTCTATGGGCGGCGGTTACTTTTTAACATCAGACAGACCTTGCTCGTATGCCACCAAAAGTAAAAAGAAAAGAAAACTGCTCATTAAAATACTATGTATCTTCATAGAGCATTGCATAGCCACAGGCGCGCAAGATGACTGGCTATCCAGATAATCAATTGGCAACACCGAACGATCGAAAACTTAAACTGTCAGGTTTTCGGAGTTGAGTGGATAGCTGCCGGGGAGGGCCGGTGCGACTTTGATCTTCATAACAGCTAATTAATTGGATGAGGGAAGCTTAACCGGCCGTATTGACGGCTCCATGACGCAGTTTCGACTTGGCCTAATAAGATCGTTTCGCGATTAGCTACTCGTAGTTGCGTTGCTAGACCAATGATTGTATCGGCAAGGTTTGATTCGCTAATGAGTTTGGTTCAATGGATATGTTTTGGCTGGTGTAGGGTGCTTATAAGGTGCACGGTACACACTCACTGCTCAAAGTCTGGGAAGATCTCTTGCTCGCTAACGGTAATACTATCCGTGTGACAAAGTTTTGGTCTCGGACAATTTGATCGGTCGTTGTTGCTATAGACACGACAGGAAGATAACTAGGTACTCAAAATAATAATTATAATTGGTTATGTTAAATAAAATAAAATGCACTATTTTCAGTATCCATATTGTAGGCAAGATGGTATCATACTAAAATGGCTTTCCGTTTGAATTAACTATTGTTTACCACATCGTGAAACTATGTCATTGACACAGTTTTGTTATTTTTTTACATAGAAGGCTGTTTCATTTGTTCATCATTCGATGACATGACTGCGTTTAGGGTAGTTCTAGAAATTACGATGCTTGCCGATTTTGATACAGCTATATATAGATACTAGCGACCCGGCCCGGCTTCACACGGGTGCAATATATGCACTTATATGTATTGTACACAAAAACTCTTCCTCTTGAATTCCTCTACCTATTAAAAACGCATCAAATCCTTTACGTAGTTTTAAAGATATACACACACATAGAGACAGATCGAGACTATATAGTTATAAATAGTAAGCATTCTATAGTACACTACCCCAGAAAGATTTATTTACACATCACAGCGCCTCAGCATACCTCAAGAAGAGACGAGTTCCATACAAACGACTCCCAAGCACTTTAAGTATTCGAGACATGATTCTACGTTCACTCAGTTAACGGGCGACTAAATGTCTCAGACGAGTTGTTAATTCAACTAATTAATTGTTTGAATACCCGAAACGTTGGGAAAATTGACAGATTATTCGGCGTTGATTAGGAATACAGGTATTATGTGTCCATTAATGTAACTAGGTCAGCCATTTTGATTTTCGTGTGTATTCAGCACTCGGATTGAAATGACTGTTAAAATTCCTAGAATAGATTTTAGATAAAAGTTTTGTTTTACAACAAAATAAATTTAGCAGTCTTTTTAACGAGTACATATAACTTATTATGTTTTGTTTATTTAATAGTATTGTATTTTAGTGGACTTTCATTTCACGCAAAATTAAATGCGTTAGCTATACACGGTGTTGCTTTTGATATAGAATAAATTTAGGATTAATTAGACCGTGTGCTAAGGAATGAAGGGGTATAAATGATTTTTGTTTAAATTTCTCATACAAACTAATTCCTTTCCTTATCTTATCATCCTTCATACAATAAATGAACTAATTATTGTATATCAAAAGTTAGAGAAAACGTTGTATAGTCTGGCATCAGACCAAATGCTTATGCTGTTGAAAATATATTCATTTTACGTTTGGTATCCTTCCATCCAACGTTTGCTATGAAAAAAAAAGAATATTTCAATAGGCATCTGTTGAAAAAAATGGTGATACGTTCAAACCGTATCGCTGGTTGGTCCGTATCCGTAATATTGGACAGGTGTTCTATGAGCTATGCGCTCGTAAAAACAACTACATGCGGATTTATTATTTAAAGTACTCCACGTATTGTTGCCACCACTCGTTTATATTGGAATAGATAGCGGGGAACTATTCGCGGCACTTTTATTTAGCGAGCGGACAATGCGATGAAAAAAGTTTTTGTTTTCCATCCGATCAGCGTTTGGGGAAACAAATGAATAGTCGTAACGTGAATTTATCTAATTCACTGTTTATGGAAATGTTTGCATTGTTTATGTTTGATTTGGAAAATAGTTTGAATGATTTTTTATTTTTGTTTACTATTCCTTTATTGACCTTTTTGTTTACATAACAATGTGTTCGTAACTAAATCAATATCAAAAATGTATGGAAAATAGAGCGAAAACCAAGTTGCGAGTGCCAACCAATAATTAAAACTAAACTATGTTTTATGTCCTCATAATTAGATATTAGGCATATTTGGAGCAAGTTTTGTTGGTTGTCCTCTATATAAACCCAAATTTTATAAATACACTTATGTTATTTTTCATTCTTAAACACATTTCTACACTAATATTATAAAGAGGAAAACTTTGTTTGTTTGGTTGTAATGAATAGGCTCAAAAACTACTGGACCGTTTTTAAAAATTCTTTCACCATTCGAAAGCTACATTATCCACGAGTAACATAGGCACAATTTTATTTTGGAAAAAAAAACTTTACGCGGACGAAGTCGCGGGCGGAAAGCTAGTATTTGATAATTTCGAAAATTCGCGGTTGCCCTCTACCTTCATTCATCACCTATAAAACTTGACAGGAAACATAGTCTTCTTACTTCCATAGTTATGCATGAGCAAAATGCTATATAGAACTACCACGTAACAGTTGAATCTATAATTCGAAGTACCGTTACAAGCGAACGTAACACAATTTGAACCTTATTACAACAACATACGCGTCTTGACGACAATATGTAATCGACTGTCAGTTCGCACGATACAAACGAAGGATCGTTAACAAGGCCAGATTAACGTCAGGATCAAGGAGAATTAAACAGAATCGGTAGTAAATCGAGGCTTGTAGGTGCAAGGTGATAACTGTACTAAGCCTGACGCACACGTGTAAGCTTAAGTTCAACACAGAGTTAGGGCGTTGTCATACTGGTGAGAGGTTTGAAGGCGGAGCGAACGCGCGGCCCCCGCAAAGAACCTCCACAGTTTCGATGTCTGTGCGCTATTTTTTTTTAAATTAAGGCTATCTAGTTATCTTCACCGGACGTGAGTAAGTGTTGCGGAAGTGGAAGGCTCTCATCCTTACGAAAGTTAAGCAATTGAACTTAAACAACAGACCTACAATAGTAGGGCTCGAACCTAGGCTTAGGGCGTAACTAGGAGGGTTCTTATCTACGGACGCTGTTTTGAGGAGGTGCCTGTACGCGGTACCGCGGGTGGATAATTGAAATAGCATATACGCTGCAATAGCTTCCTTGACTATAGTATTAAATATAATATTGCGTTTATAAAATAAATAAGTACATTTTTAACATTCATTTCACACTTTGCCGTCTTATTTGGCAACTAATTTCAGTCTTGACTTGATAAAATGTCATACAAATCAATTAGAGTCGAATCCACAGAGCAAACGTTGCGAGGCCGCAACATTTTCGCGTATTCGCCACACGTCGGCACCGCTTTGAAAACGCGCGCAAACCGCTAGTGTGGTAAGGCCCTAACTTCAACACAAACTTAAATCCTGCGACCAGCACAGATTGCTGAAACAGAGGGTTCACGGCGCACATGTTTGTTTTGCCTACTCGCTTTCAAAACGTTCAGCAAATATCGTGCAAATTGAAGATGAAGTCCGTTGTTTGACTATTGTTTAACTTGCTAACGTATACTGGATAAAATATTGCACTTTTGCATATTTAGAGGTGAGGCAAAGTTGGTGAATAGCTACGGTAGCAAACCAGCTAGTAAATAGAGGATAGCAGTATAATAGAGAATGGGGTCTGCCAAATTATCGCATAACTTTAATTTCTATCACGATAGCTTCTCATTTGGCATAGAAAATCTGCTTTGATATCGCTTTTAATAAAAATACTATAATCACTGTTAATTTCGATAAAACACATTCGATAAAAAGATTTGGTGATATTTTACGACGTCGGGGGGTTTTAATACATTTTAGTATAGGTAATTAGTCAATTTACACGAGTCTTATAAATTCGTATGACATATTCTATTGATAAAGGTAAATCCTTCATAGTAGTGGTTCCGAAACGAATTGAATGGCGTATCAGAAGCGAGATTTTTTTATAAGTTCCAATTCATATAAAAATAGACCGAAAAGGTTTCATACTGAACATTTAGTTATGTTCGCCTAGGAATCTGTTACATAAAAAAGAAACACACAAACACACTGTGACGTAAACTAACCATTCTGTTTACCGCACCCCTATTCTTTGTGGAAAGGATTTCACATGCGCTTGCAACTTACTTATCAGACGACACCAAATGTTTGCTTAGGTAACAGCGGCCTACCACGCCTGGACACAGTCGCATTCACAATATGGTAATCACCTATTAAATTCAACGCGTTAACGATCATATTAATTAATTTGTGTAAGCTTTCCGTTTCACTAAATACCGTTAATTGGGTATTGTTTAATTATTGCAAGACTCGATCGGCGTCTGATAACAATAGCTTTTAAGTGTTTTAATAGGTAAATAGGGTTGATTGAGTAAGAAATAGTTGGCTGTTATTAATAGTAGTGAAAGGGCGATCCTTTTAGTGAATTTAATGGCAATTATAATGAACTATGTTTTACTGTCTTGACACGGTAACAGATCTAGAGAGGATCCCATGCAATATTGTCCGTTTCAAGCGATCGTTTCCTCCACGTACTTTCAAACTCAGGAATAAGCTCTCAGCCTCGGTATTCCCTGATCGCTACGACCATATCTTTTAAATGGGGTTTAAAGACAGTTATCTACTCATTGTAACCAGCGGATTGGCTGTGCCCATGGTCTTGTCGAGCAGCAGTAATGGTTTAGCATCAGACAAGTAGTCTGTTCATCTGCTAACCGCAGCAATCTAAAAAAACATCTAATAGCGTTTGGTCATTAGAACATAAGGCTTAAGTTTCACATTAGCCATGATTTTCGGTATGTTGTAAAAGAAGAATGCAGAATTTGATGTGTTTGTAAGAAAAGGTTATTGGTAGAGACTCCATTAAGAGACTGTTTACAATTTAGTATCAATACTAGTTTTACGTTTTATATTAATTGAAGCTCTTCAACGAAATGTTTGGCTGTCCGCGTTGCCCACAGTAACTCTGTGGTGTTAGTAAGTTAAAACAAACATGTTAATATAAAACATTATAATATTTACGAAAGAACATTGCACGTTGCACATCAATATCAACAGAGTTAATATGCTCGCAAATTCATCATGACATTCCGTTACAACAAATACGTTGACGCAAAACGAAAATGACGCGTTCACAAAATAAAAACATTTACGACAACGAAACAAAGACATGAAACGGAACGTAAAATCGATATTTTGATGTTTCGGGTGGTTTTATCTAGGTGTTTTATCATGTCTACCGTGGGCTTTCAGTACAAAAGTGATAACACGCTACTGATCTGAGATAACGGCTGGGGGACCCTCTAAAAAGCTAATGCGTTTTAATAATAACTTAGTTGTCAAATTACTACGCGCTCCTGGCGGCGGTGAGGCGTAATTTTGACACTTAATGACTTAAGTGTAAGAACGGAAGTTGGGTGACAGGAGTTTATTATCACCTCGAATGTATTAATTTTTAAACACTTCTGTGGTGTGTGGCGAAGGGTAATTTTGGTTTTGGAGCTACATTGATTGAGATTCGAATTATTGTCGATTATAATAATTTGTATTGTGGTCAGTAAAACTGAGCGTAAATAAACAAAAATTACACCAGGAGCGAATTGATAATTATGTAAGAAGTCTTAAAAATATATATCTTCTATCTTTTAATCAACGTACGCAACCTGCATACTTCCTACGTGGGTATGTGATCCTGGTACTTCTTACCTATTCTACCCATCACTGAATCAGTCACTGTTCATGTTATGGTGGAAATTGGACATTTAGTGACTAAACGATTAATGTGCGTGTTTTTAAATGATTTAAAAAAAAACTTTTAAAAGTAAAATGTTAGCATTCGGCTAAAACGCGTCAAACAAAACCGGAACCGAAACAGACAATCCGGCCGAATACGGCCCTAGCTCGTTAACGCGCCGTCCACTAATCTCGGCCTCCCCGAGGTGCGACGTGGCCTACCTACAGAACCCTTGATTACCCTCTTCAAAACAGTGATTTTCATGCGGCCAGAACAACTGTCCGTTTTGGGTAAACAGACCTAATGGATAGTTTGTGAAAACTTAAATGTCGTTGCGTGTACAACAGTGTACAGCGGTGGCGTGAATAAACTGTAGTAGAGGGTTTTGTATCTTAACCCTTATAAAACATTGTGCAATAAATATAATGATTTATTATTATTTTTTTACGTAACCTCAACACTATAGCAGAAAGATCTTAATCCTTATGATAAAATATTGATAAATAAAAATAAAAAAAAATCTATTACTTTACGAAACCTCAATTTTATAGCGCTCCGGTAGCTCAAATAACCTATAGCAGAAGGATTTTAAATAATCTTAACCCTTACAATTTTTCAATAAATACACAACTTCATTTTAAGTATTTTATTATGAGCTATTTGTATTGTTTATTTGTCTCTCCGCAGTATGTTAAAATAAAATAAATAAATATGAAATCCGTTACTGTGCTATCCTCACAATTTCTTTACTTAATACTAGCTTTCCGCCCGCGACTTCGTCCGCGTAAAGTTTTTTTTTTCAAAATAAAATTGTGCCTATGTTACTCGTGGATAATGTAGCTTTCGAATGGTGAAAGAGTTTTAAAAACGGTCCAGTAGTTTTAGAGCCTATTCATTACAACCAAACAAACAAAGTTTTCCTCTTTATAATATTAGTGTAGATAACCATTCTTTCTTATGAATATAAGGGTTATTTTAAAAACAATATTCTAGATGACTTCTATATTGCCCCCTCACAATAAAAGTTGTTATATTTAAGCACTACAACATGTACCTACGAGGTATTTGATGTTTTTCAAAGAACTCTGTATAGTGTACTATAAATACAAACTACAGGGTCGCAATGTAGAGAATAAAGTAGTTCTAGGTAATACAATAAAAGAGGTAAATAGGCTATACGTATCTAAAAGTGGCTGTTTGTAACTACGCCTGGGGACAAAATTGAACACTGTTTTTCTAGGTAAGGTAAAAAATGGTGACAGATAATTTCGTCCTACAAACGAACTTTATACGCTTACATAGATGTAATGATTGTATTATGGACGTAAAATTACTAGTGTGTCCATGTTATTATAGTAGTAAAAACAAACAGATAACGTATCAATATAATGTTATTTGTGAACCACAATCAGAATGTCCGACTGAGAATCAAAATCGGAATCTATAAATCATTAGGTTTGGGTTTGGTTCAGTTGGAGTAAACGCTGTACACATTTGTGTACATGAACATATCATATCGTATGTTTTTACAAAAATCAAAAGAATTCTTAGTTATTTTTATGAGTTATCTAGTACCCATAGTACAAGCTTCGGCTTAGTTTCAAACTAGATGGCGCTGAGTGGTTATTTATTTCAGATTTATTAAACGGAAAAATTAACGGAGGAAAACGGAATCGATCATGGTGGCGAACATTAGGAGAGGCCTATGTCCAGCAGTGGACTGACACGGGCTGATGATGATGATGATGAAACGGAGAAATTAATTATTTGCATTAGGTATGTTGTTGTGCAACCACTTATGGTAAAACACAACTAAAGACGTTGTTTCGAATGTTCAGTGTTCTTATTCTGTTTACGTAGAGAAACAAGCGACGGCTCGCCGAAGGTTCGCAGGTGCGGTGCGAATAGTGCAAGTTTCGACAAAGCGCGGTCTGCGACAATGTTTAGCTACGGTCGTCTTCCCTTTGTAAGTAGCTTATGACAGCGACACTCAAAGTACACGTTATTCATTCGTTCGCGAACGTTAATACTTCATACGCGCATTCCAGACACAGTTCAAAAATTGGCAGACTTCGGCGGGTTAAAAACATTTTCTAAAGAAAAAGAAACTATGAAAAAACAGGTTAAACTGTTAGTCCTGTGACGGGGAAGAGATCAGCTCTATCCGGTCGTCGAAACGTATCGGATTCGAATTTTTTAGCCCGACACAATGTCTTCTCTACGCTTGATGGAAAGCGAAAGAGAAGCCGAAGTCGCTGTGAACGGGCAAGTAATTGGTCAGTTGCCACCGCCATGCCGGTCCAACCCTAAATCCCCACGAGCTCCGGAAACCTTACCCACCGGCAGAAACACGACCCGGAGGTCATTTGGCAGCGGTATCCTAAAGGGCTTAGTGCTTCCTCGGACGGGCGGCTCAATTCGAGCGTGGATTCGCTATGCCCTACCTCTGTTCGAATAATGAGAGTGAGGAACAGAGTGTGCATCAGCGTTTGCGCACACTTGTGCACATTAATAGTTTCTGAGTACTTGGCTAGTCCCCTCGGTGATTGGCCATTGTGGCAGAGATTCGGTCAGGAAAGTATTATATTAAGTAACGCAGGATAAAAAAAATGTTTTCCACAGCGAATCGCATAGTCGATAACGTGTCGGAGATCGATTTCCGATCTAAAAATACTCGCTGGCAATACCTACGCAATGTTAATCGTCTGTTTCTGTTCCGCCATATCAAACCATAGCTGTCGGGCGAGCAAAGAAAATTACATTAAAAAAAAATACAATCTCTCACTCGGACAGCGCGTTTAGTTACTCACGAAAATTACAAACGCAAAAAAACATCAGGTTCGCTCCCCGGTCTAATCAAACACGGCTCTCCCCTCGGAATTCTTAAACAAATCACCAGTTGCTTATAAATCGTACTGATTCCATCCGAGATTTATTCCGTTGGGTGCGACGGCCCATATGTTCGTCGAGTGTAAACCGCACCCGCGTAATTTACACACATAGGTATTTGGCAACACTGTTTAAATAGGGGGGCGCCTAAATTTGTACCCGTAAGTAGGGAGTAATAGAGGAAGTTCGGGTCTTATGTAATCGAACCCGGGCGGGACGAACAAACTAACTTTTTATCTGTTAACTTTAGAGTATGTTACGGGTGAGCCGGGAGATTTATTGACAACAAGTCTGGAGCGTGAACGAACTTCCGATATATTTGGGTGCTTTCAAATGCGGTGAACGTTATGCTCTCTGTAAAATTAGATACTTCCACGTTATTTTTAGACTTTATCAATACGTTATTCAAGTATCAATATCAACGATGCTATTCAAGTATTAATATCAATTCTGCACTGTCATTTGTAGTGATCAATTTGTTAGCCATATATCTATTATTTTAAAAAGGTAGTTATTAAAATGACTTCATACATATGTTCTTAAAATAACTACGTATACTCAAATTAATTTAAATAATATGAAAAAATTAAACAAAAATTAATGAAAAATTCGATTCAATTGACCTCCTACCATAGTCTAAGTAATACTCTAGATTTAAAAGGAACCCGCTGTATATGCTAAGCAATATTCGTTACAGAAAAGTGGTCTGGAAGAAATTGCTTTCTAGCGTTAAGACCGCCTAAATTAAATCACAAGATGTCAGTAATACCTTATTCAGTAAATAAATAAAAAAAGACTATCTATGAACCTATTTTTACTATACTATTCTTTTATACATAAAAAGGCCAAAGGTAAAAAAGGAACAAAAATATACGATACCATAGACTCATATAAAGCGATGAGCCCACAGCGTTCCATGGACTAGGATTAAATCGATGGTTATATGTTACCAGGTCAAACGGAAAACGGGGCAAGTGCAACTCAAGTTACATCCATAATGTTAGTTAGGTATGTATAATGTATTCGAGATCACGGTATTTCATAAATAATATCTATTATTTGTAAGATGTGACGATGTTTTTAATTTGAAAAATATATATGTTTAAATGGCCTATGGTCTATGTCCAGTAGTGGACTTATACTGGATGATGATTGTGTAAATGTTATATCTACAGTGGAGTGG
Organism: Conogethes punctiferalis; assembly: GCA_031163375.1. Lineage (NCBI taxonomy): Eukaryota > Metazoa > Arthropoda > Insecta > Lepidoptera > Crambidae > Conogethes > Conogethes punctiferalis. Next base: position 13,370,401 of record CM062084.1, read on the forward strand.
TCGCTTTTCGGGTTCCGTCACCGGGAGGCTTTACTCATAATCGCCATGGGCAAGCGGGTTGGCGATCGCAGGGCGTAGCTCCTCGCTCCGGTGACGCTGCTGCCCGTCATAGGTCTGTGGTATTTAGCTACGCCTTCAATCGTGATGGTTGTACTTTGCAGCACGCTACCTACATCCATTTCTGCTTAGCCCAATGGTTGACTGGTAGAGAATGCCTATGCGGCATTAAGTCCGCCTTTTGTACACTATATTTCATTTGTGCAATAAAGATTGAATAAATAAATAAATAGTCGCAGTCGCAGTCGGTTGCCAGAGTCTCGTTTATTATTTAACAGATTGCACCACGGGCAGGTGGGGGTGGCTTGGAGAGAAAAGATGATGGGATGACTCCCTTACATATTAAGTTGTGCTACTATAAAAAATAATCCCTGAATAGTTTTAGTCATTCTTTCCTAATACAAAATTTTTCAAATTCAAATTCCTTTGTAATTTTTCCCCGAAAATACGAGTATAACTACACAGCGAACGATACTAAGAGAAAAGCTCTTGAATTATTACTGTCTAGCTTTAAACAAGTGTGGTATTCAGACAGTATCATAAGCCGAGCATTACCCAAACTTGTGCCAGCACTTCAACCTTACACCTGCGTCGGCACAACACTACTCAATGTTTCGCTGAGCCAGCCCAACACTTGTTCGTTTGTATTTCACAGTATAAGACACAAATATATTGTGTTTTCTTTTATGCTGCTTGAAAACGATGGAAAATGAAGACCGTAATCTGCTGAAATTAAATGCACTAATCAGTTAAAGAACTATAAATGAACAGACTTTTTGCAAGATAGTTTTACGACAAAAATTACAATATGACAATATGACTTTTTTGATAATAAAAAAATAAGTTGCAAAATTAAAAAAGGTTGCAACACAGCTCATTAAAAAATGCACAAGATACTGGCAGTGTAGAATTATTATAGTCTTTTAAATGTGGCGTGTGGAATTAAAAATGTAAAGGCGTCGAGACACTTCAGTTTATTTTTATACTCCCATTTCAATTAGTAACTCAAGACCTTCGATAATTCCGACCATTATCAAAAGACCACTCATTGACAATTATGCAGATAAGTATCCAAAACGATATTTTCGAGTAAAAAATTACGAGCAATATCCCATTAAATCTAACGTATGTTTCCTTCACAGAATGATTTTTTAACATCAGCTAACAGCATTTTGGGAAACATAACTTTTCACTCTGCCACACCTGAGGACTGTACCATTATGATGGTCGGGGCATCGAAATAGCGACTCTATCACAACAAAACAGAGTGGAATTTACTGTAGCTACCGTTATAAGTGAAATAATCTATAATTTCAAAGTTGTATCCGTTGGGAACAAATTCACAACTAAAGTACAACTTGCTAAGAGAATTTATGATGTACTTGTGTAGGTGTATTAATAGGCCTACGAGATTAAGCGAGATTCAGGTCAACCTAATTACACCTATAATTTGATCTCATGTCAACTGGTAGGTACTTTTAGTGATTAGTCAGGGCGGTTACTTACTTATTTGGTTGGTGTGGTTACATAATAGTATGTATAACTATGATATCTTTTAATTAATGGTTAGTGATTAGAATTCTAAGTCACAATCCTCTAGGATAGGGATCAGGAGGTAAAGATGAGAACCCAAGGCGGTAATGAAATAATATGATGAGTAACAATGTGAGTATACATTACTTATTTTTAGCATTATAAATTGTATGTAGCAAGAAGCACAGCCTTTAAAAATAAATGTTATTGTACTTAAATACAACAAATTACATTAAAAAGTCTGAAACTTTTAGTTTGACACATTTTTTATCGACTTCAAAAAAAGAAAGAGGTTCTCAATTCGACTGATTTTTTTAAATGTTTGTAACTTCTGCTCCTTTAGGTATTTTATAGAGCCCACTTTTCACAATGATTTTCTATTATCATACCAGTACTTATTATTGAGACTTTATAGTGTTACTTCTAATGCAAATCAAACGTAGTATAGAAATAAATAACTTAATAAACTTTCTTCCAAAATAAATACATTTACTTCTTAACATTTTTCATAAAATATTATCAAAACGCCCTTAGCCAACTCAATTTTGCTATTACTCCGAACATTATGGTAATTTCAGCACCTTAATTTCGTGACATAATTTCCGGCGTGCCATTTTAACCCCAAACTAATGTTCATAAAATGCAACAAAAAATATGTAGAGCAGAGAGTTAAGGTTGGAAAATGTAGTCCATATTCTGGTACCTACGTTTCAAAAAAATTATTACAACGCAATTAAAATTTTGAGAAATAGTAGGCAAGTATTCACTAAAAAAGGATTGTTTTACAATTAAACCCCCTAAGGTACCTTTTTTTCACCCGAGGCGAGAAGGATACTTGTGTCATTTTTTTTCGTTTTTGAAGACAATCCATCAGACTCTGGAACAGACTATCTGAAAATATCCGTAGTGCTCCTAGCAGGGCATCGTTTAAGGTTCTTAAATATTATCAGCTCCAACTTTCCGCGCGTTAGTGGCTTCTCTTCACATCTCGGTCGTCGTCCTATTATTTATTTATTTATATTTATTTATGTATTTATATTTATTTATACACTAGCTGTGCCAGCGGCGTCGCTCGCGTGGATATCGGGTTTCAAAAATAACGGACTTCCATATAATACCCATCTATACCTTGTGCCTAAGTTTTAAGTTAGACCTCTAGCAATACATTGGTGAAAACCGCATTCAATTCTATGCAGTAGTTTTCGCGTAATGCGCGTTCAAACATACAGGTTTAAATTTCTCGCGTTTTCCCAACACTTCCCGTCACTGCTCCGCTCCTATTGATTGTAGCGTGATGAAAAGTATCCTATAACCTGCCCAGGAGTATGAAGAATAATTGTACCAAGTTTCGTCAAAATCTGTTCAGTAGTTTTTTTTTCTATAAGGAACATACAGACAGACAGACAGACAGACAGACAGACAGACAGACAGACAGACAGACAGACAGACAGACAAAAATTTTACTGATTGCATTTTTGGTATCAGTATCGATCACTTATCACCCCCTGATAGTTATTTTGAAAAAATATTTTATGTACAGAATTGACCTCTCCACAGATTTATTATAAGTATAGATATTTATATACTTTTAGTATATTTATATACTATATATATATATAATTAGTATCAGCATAGTAATAGTTATTATGTACGTGTAATTACGTAAGCTATGAATCAACATATAACATTTTTATTCTTTATTAGTTTTATGTACCTATTAGTTTGTAGCACACTACCTATGTGCAATAAAGATTAAATAAATAAATAAAAAAAGACATCTTAATTGAATCCTAATAAATTAATGGTATTTTAAAAAATTCTAATTGCCCCTAAGGGGATAAAATGATAGTTGAAATTCGGGCTATGGATATAGAATAGAAACGTAGATGGAACCAGGAACGCTGATGGGAACTGAGTAGGGAACAAATTAGCTTCGTATCCTGCGAATAGTAAAGCATTTCGATTTCTGGCAATACTGGTCGAGATAAACGTCTGATAAACCTCGAGACAGATATCACTGCTATGTTAGTTCATAAAATTTACATTTATTACCGAAACAAAAGCAAAGCCGAAATACCCGAAAGTAACACCTTGAACCGCGACAAAAATTCAAATTTGATCGTTTCGTCCCGCGTCGGAACCATCGATCCGACTCTACCTGCGACCTAAAGGGCTTTCTAAAAGGCTTTCTGTTTGTTCAACCTCATTCGAGCTCTCTGGTATAATCGCGCCGAATCGAGACACTGCTATTCAAATGCACTAGGGCTGTTGGCTATATGGGATTTTGAAAATAGTTGCTCTAAGAAATGTATGGTTCCATGAAACTGATTTGGTACAACTAGTTTTAATTTTAGCTATGTATTATTATTGGTCAATGCCAAAATGTAATAAAACTAGAAAGACCTTTAGCCGTCCCCATTTTTATGTACGAAATAGACATATGGAAAAGATTTGCAAGACAGCGGCAAAGAATAAACGCTTTCGAAATGTCGTGCCTAAACCATATTTCCATCCGCTTCCAGAGGCGAATACTCAGGATTACATGGACCGACAAACGCGCAAATATGTCTATCTTCTCTCAACTGTCATCTTTTCTCAACCGTTTCTAATACATCAAAACCATAACTATAACGATCTATCATGAAATAGGTATTAATGAAATAAGTATAGGAGAACGTTAGCAGAATCTAGAATCGAGCTGAACCAAACCGAGAGAAGTTTAAGAGAGGTAGGGCACAGCGAATCTTCGCTCGAATTGAGCCGCCCGTCCGGGGAAGGACCTCCACCCTATAGAATACCGCAGTCAAATGACCTCTGAGTCGTGTTTCTGCCGGTGAGTAGGGTTTCTGGAGCTCGTGGGGGGTTGGGGTTGGGCCGGCATGGTGGTGGCAACTGACAGGTAACTGACCAGTTACTTGCCCGTTGTCACAGCGACTTGGGCTTCTCTTTCGCTTTCCATCAGGCGTAGGGAAGCCATTATGTCGAGCCACTATAAAAAAAAAAAAAAATCGTGCCTAAACCATATTTCCATCCGCTTCCAGAGGCGAATACTCAGGATTACATGGACCGACAAACGCGCCAATATGTCTATCTTCTCTCAACTGTCATCTTTTCTCAACCGTTTCTAATACATCAAAACCATAACTATAACGATCTATCATGAAATAGATATTAATGAAATAAGTAGAGGAGAACGTTAGCAGAATCTAGAATCGAGCTGAACCAAACCAATAACAGCTGTATGTGTTGAAATGACCGGTATTTAACTTTCGGTTACGGTGCCAAACTAACGTTACAGCCCTAATGCACGCCTAGGGTTGCCAACTGTCTCTCAACTAGAGAGCTCTTTGCAACAGCGAATGTAAGGGAATGTTCTCAGAGAATTGTAACTGAACTGTAAGTAGGTTGTGCCCGTTAGTACGACGTTAATCAGATGAACGGCGAACTTCGTATATAATGAACGTTTTGATTTGTATTCAATTGTTAATTCTAGTTCTGAACAAATAACTTTGAAATTCTGTAATGATTGTGAATAAAGCCGGGAAGTTAGTTAGTTTGAGTGCATCTTAGAATCTATTGTATTATGCCAGATGTGTTGTTAGTTTTGGACATTACGGACAGACTTAGACATTACGGACTTAATTACATGCATGTTTATCCTGAACCGCGTGGGACTGTCTGATTAAATTATAGATACACTTCCAATCTAAAGTCTAAGAGTCCGCAAAACACAGACTTTCTATCGGCCGATAGTTTGTTCGGGCTCATAAATAAGTATGAAGATCAGCCGATACCAATTCTTTGTAGTATGCGGAGTTGCATACATCTCCATACAAGTCGTAAGTTAAGAACTGCCCTAATTTCTAGCCGTATCATTTATAATCATTTTTATGAATTGAAGTTTTAGAAAATACTGATGCCGAGTGCAAAACTCCTTTATCATATTTATTACTCTTATTTATATTAAACGGTTTTATTTTTAAATTAAGAATTTCGTGTGTTAGTGTTTTGTTTTATGGAAGTATGTTCGTCATTGATCAGGTGCGTTTTATTTTCATCAAAAAGAAATAATCAATTAATTCGTAATATTTGTAATTAGTATAGCGTCATCCCTACCATAGTTGATAGTGACACCAGACGTACAGTGGCAGTGCAAAATTAATGAACAGCGGTACTTCATCTTAACTAAGGAAGAATCGTTATTTTGAGACGTTGAAAAATACAAGTTTGCGCCAAGTTTCTGACGGTTCCCGAGGTGTTATGAAGCTAGTCATTACGGAACTTTACAAACTAAAAGGTATTCAAAGAGTTGGAAACCAACAAAACAAGCATGAGGCGATTGTACAGTCGCGGGCGAAAGATGTAGAATAAATATGCACAAAAAACGGCAGATCAAGTTGTAGGCACCCCGACTTAAGGGTTGTTACTAAGTCCTAGTGTTTTAACTTGATGTGGGTGCTCACTGCACATGAACATATAAGATTTCTATAATTTTAACGTCCTTTAAAATACAAGCCACAAGGTTAAAAATCAAAAGCACTTTAAATGCGATCGAACATATTAAAAACATTTGTTCTATAAATAGATTTGATCACACAGTAAGTTTCTGAAGCTGTTTCCATAAACTTACTGCTTTCAAATGCAAAAAATACAATATTTACTACCAGGCGGTCGAAACACTAGACAGGATTTATCAATTGAGCTAATCAGCACCACTAAATCTCAAGTTAAACTTTTATAGTGAAGAATGCATTGACGTCTCACGTCAAAGTGCTAATAAGAAAAAAAACTTGTAATTTTTGCCAGAAATAAATGATTATAGTTTATTTATGCACGCGACTGTACATGCAAATAAAAATAAATCTGCACTCTACTTACGCAGTTGAAATATCAAATCTGCGTGAACTTTCTCTAACAACACCCACGTACCTGGAACAAAAGGATTCTTCGTTAGCACAAATTAATTAAAACGAGACAATTAACCTTTACCAATAAATAAATGTGTTGGACAATGCACATCAACTCACTTAGCCTCTAATTAACGTTTTTCCTTGTACTAATTGAGAGTCTCTCAGTACACCCACTCCCGAACCGAATTAGAACAGTTTGGTTTCTTGCTAGATAACTATGATAACGATGTAGACGAGAACTACATAAACACCCAGATTAGTTCGCAAAGACGGAACAATCATGAAACATAAGCGAATCTTAAGACAACGAAAAGTAAATAAATAATAAATAAATAAATAACCCAAGACATGCCACGCTGGGCCACACAGCGCCACCTAGCCCCAAACTAAGCCGAAGCTTGTACTATGGGTACTAGACAACTGATAAACTTACTTATATACTTTTTTTTTTTTTTTTTTGTAAATAAGTACATATTATACATAGAAAACACCCAGACCAATACAAACAGACATGTTCATGCACACAAATGTTTGTACTGTGCGGAATCGAACCCACGACCCTTAGCTCAGAGGGCAGAGGTCACTACCAAATGAGCCACCGAGCCTGTCGAGCAAGTAATGAAGTTGTTACATAATCTCTTAAGCATTTAATACAGGACGAAGATGACATTGTATTTACAAATTCTTACTTAGCTTAAACTTAGCTCGAGAGATCGGCGGGTTATCTAGACACTTGCATTCTGATTAGATACTTCATTAACGAGGGTCCCTTCAACGGAATTCTTGACGGAAAACTGTACACATTTTTACTTAATCTTTCACTTATTTTTATCTGTCAACTAGCTGTGACTTCGTCCGCGTGGAATAGTTTTTTTTTAACCCTTTTTTTACATTTTCCATTATCTCTTCGCTCCTAATAGTTGCAGCGTGATGTTATATAGCCTAAAGCCTTCCTCGATAAATGGTCTATTCAACACTAAAATAATTTTTCAATTCGGACCAGTAGTTCCTGAGATTAGCGCGTTCAAACAAACAAACAAACACTTCAGCTTTATAATATTAGTTAAGATGTATAGTAATGTTATTCCTAAATAAGAAAGTAGTTTGTTATTGCGATTAATGCTTGCACACTTGACAAGCATTTTCTGTTCTAGATGACTACAATGATAGTTAAAGCCGCCTTCATCATAATCATCAGCCTATTTCAGTCCACTGCTGGACATAGGTCTCTCCTGTTGTTATAATCGAATTTCGGGGAAAGAAGGGAGGCAGTGAATACCCACTAAAAACCGGAACCTTACTCAAGCGCTCCCCGAGTAATGTCAGAGACCCTGCGAGCCAAAGCTGCTTTGACGCCACGAGCGCAGACTCTCATCTCTAGGAAAAGTTAGGCAACACTAGTTGTGTTACTTAACGTTAGCACTAGGGCGCCCCTTAGTGGGCTCGGGCCTCGGCTTAGGGTGTTGCTGGGAGGGACCGAACACTATTATGAAGAAAGGGTTATTAAGAAACGACAAGCTTGATAGCTGGCATAAGCCAAAATCCAAGAAAACAATGTGACATCCAATATTTTTATGTTTTTTTTTTCTTCATTTATTACTTTAAAAATGTCACACACACAAAAACGACACTACAAGAATAGTGTGATTTTTGTGATCAAAACAATAGGTAAATGTTATCTGGGATTGCCCGCCCCTATATACAATTCTGGCTACGCCCTTCCTAGCCAGCAATATGTTAATGTGTAGGTTTGTCAATCCGTCAACATTAGCGGTCAGTACCGCAAATTTGCAGCGTAACAGCACCGCATATTAGTCTCCGATACAAATAGAATTAAAGTAATTCGCTCATCAATGCAAGTTTGATGAGTACCTATTGGTATCGGATTAAACATTATCAATATTGAAGTTGACTATGGGGGAATAGTATAAGATTAGCGTTTATGAATGGTTATGAAGGGATCGGATCATGCTTTTAGTTTTTCAATGAGGTTGAACAAGAGAATTTTTGGTTGCTAAGGGTGGGAGATGAGCAAGCGGCCTGTCTGATGTTAAACAGTAACAGATAACTGCTATCCATGAATATAAGCCATGCCGCTATGCTAATGCCTACCGTGAGGATAAAGTTTTCTTTAAACCTCATTTAAAGAAAAATGACGTAGCGATCAAGAAACACCTGAACAATGAAGCAGATGATTGGAAGAATTGACTTATAAAGGTTTATATAGCTTGTGAAGGTAGTTTAAGACCTAGGTGTAATGTAATCTTTTGAACAAAAAATACTTCTTAGGATCCAGATAGACTTGATAAAGGAGTAAGTTCTATGATCTGCCTTTATAGTTAAAGGCCTATATCCAAAAACGTGTTCAGTCTTGAGACACACAATAATGATATTAAAAAAAATGTATTAACGATCATAATAAAACCTATATTAAAATCCCTGCTTAAACGCAGAATGAACTCAAACCGTTCACACAAATTTGATATATTCTGATTACAGACTCACAACACCGTATTACGCGGAATCGGCGATCGAAACAACGTTTTGAAAACGAACCCTCAAAATTAGCGTATCGAGTGCGCAATGAGCGAGTGTCTAATTTAATTAAAGTTATTTGGTAACCGAAACACATTCGGTATTCAATTGCTAGGTAAGTGTACGTACGTATTAGTAGATTCGACAACAGTCACGCCATAATATATTAGTTGGTAATTCAATAATTGCAACCATTTGGAGTAATTATATTAAGCTTTAGTGTACAAATTGGTTGATTTGTGAGAAATGTCTATATTATGGACAATTCATTGTATTATAGGTATAGGTATTTTAAGCTTGCAATAATTGGGATTTTCTCACTAGACGCAAAAAAGACTAAATACCATTCTACTACTAAGTACCCTAAACCGACGAGTAAGTATGAAGAGATTGATGAATGTGGACGAAGCAAAAGTTGAGTGCCAGGATTGTAGAAAATGAAAGAGAATGGGAACCTCCATTTCAAATTTAATTTAAAATGTTATATTTTGTTTATTTTTTTAAATAAAAGAAAAAGATTATGAGACTTTAGCAATAACACTGGCTGTTTAATTTTAAAATAATTCTATTTTGGCGTAAAAAGCCACCTTTTCAAAACAAACCTTATAAAATCGAACAGCCCGAATTAGTAGTGCGGCCACACATCAACAAACAGCGAGTGTCGATTTTAATTAAAGTTATTCGAAAACCGAAACAACATTCGGAATTCAAACGCTAGGTACATTCGGAGCAATAGCCGCGCGCGGACCGCCGGCGCGGCGCGTCGGTTAATCGCCTCGCCACCAACTAGTGGGTAATCCTTTCGAGTGGTGTGCATATAACGACTGCATTCCGACCCGTGCCGTGTTCAAAGCATACGGTGACTGTCTGTCCGGATGTGATGGGATTTTAATCTATTACGAATTTATGTCAATAGACGAGTGAGCATCTGATGTCCATGATACTATAGTTTAGGACAAATACCACCAACAACACCGTCTCCAGTCAAATTTCTGCTATTTGAAAATCTCTCTAACTACCTATGAAGGTCTTTTCTATAATCACCCGTAGTAGACTCCACAATACAATGTATTTAATGAAAACAATGTCAGCTCCTAATCATACCTAAATATATTAAAAGATAGAGAAGAGTAGATAATGATTAAAGAAACGAGTAGTTAATCTTAGCAAATTTGATGCCAAATATAAAATACACTAAAAGGTTTTACGTATTTTATTTTCTGCGTGTTAATTAATAAATCATCAGTTATAACAAGAATGTTTCATTATGAGTGGAATATTAAATCTATTTCGTAACAACAGGTAGCAATTTTAAAAAGTTTGTTTTTTAAAACGCTTCTTAAGCATCTATTTTTTTTATTTTATAACAAAATCTTTCAGGATGACCTCACACCACCTGATGGTAAGCGGTCGTGAGGTCCAAAAAAATCATCTAATTTTACGAAACTAACAAACGTAATAAAAACACTCCCAAACAATAATTCTCATTAGTAACAACAAATACGATCGCTTTTCATGGTAACCCTAGTTGCATAGAGAAATTGCGGCACTCGGTCGGCTCAAAGCGATGACGGGTCCGTATCGTGTCACGAGCGAGGCTGCGCGGTCGCCGCGCGTCCCACGCTACTTGCGACTGCGAATGCGACTAAAACATAAATGATGCGACATGTCATCGCATCGATGCATTTTTGTGTCTATTTACTAAAAAAAATTTTTGTCTGTAGTACGCGAACTGGCATCGGTATTAAGTTATAGTTAATTTCGGTCTAACTGGCTCGTTCCTAGCGCAGCACATCTCTCTTGCTATAGCTATAGCTAGGTAACGCAACCAGCGTCCAGAGTCATTGCCTCAAAGACATTGTTATTGGTTTGGCAAATTTCTAATGAAAAAAATGTGTTTAAAAAGTTTCAAATCTAAATCCATGCGGACGAAGTACGGATAAGGTGGGCCACATACATTCGGAATTCTGAATTAAAATTCAGATTTGCAGAAATAATGCTCTACTTACATATAAAATGCTGGAGCGCTTTGTATGCAAGTAGAGCATTTTTGTTGCGAACGTGATTGTCAATTCGGAATTCCGCATCGAAATTCCGAATGTTTGCGGCTCACCTAAAGCTAGTACTAAGCGTATTACTAACTGGTTTGTCAACAAGGCTTAGTATACTGATAATCTTCAGCGCTCTTACACCTAAGTAGCAACTGTGACACGACACACTTTTGTATGCAAAAGTGCCCGATGTACTTAGTGCACTAGCATGACTCATATCACATCATAGCCTCACACGTAGCAACACTAACGGTGAATGTCTTGCCCATAATTTAGGTACTGAAGCAGCGCGGATATAATACCAACTATCCGTATCATTGAAATAACTTTCCGCCCGCAGTTTCACTGGCGTCGATTGTTATCTTCAATAAAATATAATGCTTTGGAGGTTTTTGAGCTTATATCTTCTTTTTTGCAATCTACGGCAAATTATACTCGTAGAATCCAGGTCGACGCCTGCTCTCCAACAAGTAAGTTCAAAATGCTGTGTCAGCTTTTTGTTAATTTTGGTAGTTTGTTCTGGGTTTGTGTCTTGGAAGGGATTCGAATCTACGGCATTAATCCTTTTAAGAAGACGTTGTGCTGTATAATTCTTCAAAAATAAACCAAAAAGCATGCAGTAGCGGTCTTGTCAACAAACTCTACGATAATGATGGTACCGTAAGGTTTTACAGGATTTAAAAGCATGATTAAATCTTTGTGTCACATAGAGTGTGGCCAAAAAGTGGAGTGCTTGTTGATTTCTTAGAAATATGGCTGGTAAGGCAATAAAAGTCAACATTGTCACTTAGTTTTGGGAACTGAAAAGCGGCGCTAAATATTTGTAGAAGATTTCAAAACCAAAATATTATTTTGTGTTGTTCCTATTATGTAGAATCTATTTGAAGATTCCTAACAAAAGGCACGTGAACTCCTTCGGTACATAACGAACTATAAATCGTTTGGATCCTGTTACTCGGAAGTTATTCATGTAGGAACTCATTGCATGTTCTGTTCACGGCAAAATGATTTATTTGCTTAAGAACATAAAGCTTAAATTATGAAATTGATAACTGCTTTAATGGACAATAGATGATTTGCAATTATATTGTTCTTCTTTGAAACCATAATTTCAGTTAATAGTAATTTGTTAATTAGATCTTTAGATTTTAGATATCTTTACATTTTTTACGATTATTGCAGTATTGTTTGGCTATTTCATTGCTGTGATATAGATAGCATAAGTGCTCAAGCCACTTACTTGGTAATCGGAGCAATGCATGTGATATTGTCTGATTATTTCATGTGTTTATTGTTCAATAGTTTGTTTACCCTTAGTGATATAATATGTTCGACAGACATATACAACAAGAATCGAAATACTTTACCTACATTTTAATAACTTCCATGACTTAAACGCGCCTCCGATTATTATGATTCGAGGTAATCAATTTACTCGTATCCGACGATTTATATGTGCTTGTCAAAGGTCTATATGATTAAAGATGATTTTTATTTTTTGATTTCATTCGATACCAAATTCAGTGCATCTTTTAAGTATCTTCAAGAACATCCGTGCGGTGACGGATAACAATACAAATCCCGTCACATTAATTCCCGTGGGTATCGTAAGAGTCATCTAAGAGAGTTCTTGAGAATTTAGCTTCTCAACCGATGGTAGGGTTTACTTGACCATTCGGCTCGCATTACGAGGGATCAGACTGTGTAGCCAGAGATAATATGGCATGACGGTGGCAACAGATAAGTTACAGAGTTGGGTACATATCCGTTGTCGTACTTAGGCTTCTCTTTCGCTTTCCATCAGACAACGGGAAGCTAATATACAGTGCTGTTAAAAAATTATAAAATTCCGAATCAAAGTTACAGTCGCACGCGCATCCAACAGCTATTAAACGGCCGACCAATCACGCCATCCCAGTCCAAATACACGTACACAAACGGAAACCCAACGCGGCAATCTAAGAAAGAATAGGAAACATCTCGCTGAATGAGCGGGCTCCATGCGCGGGCGCGAGCGTTGCCCCCGCGGCCGAACGCGCCTGACTGCATTCCGGTGCGCTTCCTGGCCGGGGCAAGTGCAGCATTGCGCTGCAAGTACCTCCCCTACCCCCCCCCCCCCTCCCGTAGCCCCGCCGCCGCCTCTCTCCCGCACGAGCCTAGAGATCCGAACAAAGAATCATTGTTTCGACGGTTGATGGTCATTTTTGAACGGACGCTGAGTGGACATCGCGAGTAAGTAAGCGAATGGAATGGGTGGGCGATTTTCGGTGTGACAATTAGGATTCTTTGACTGGTGTCGTGCTAAAATGGTTTTCGAATTGCGGACACGTATTTTATAAGTTACTAGCAGCCCGTCCCGGCTTCGCACGGGATTCGGTTACATTGTTCAAATTTTACCAAGGATCCCTAATTTTTTTTCAAAATGAAATGTAGCCTATGTCAAATTGGAAGAATGTAGCATTCTATTGGTGAAAGAATTTTTTAAATCGGCCCAGTACTTTTTGAGCCTATTCATTACAAACATACAAAAAAAGGTACAAATCTTTCCTCTTTGTAATATTAGTGTAGATATGTATTAAGCATAGTAGGAACTTAGGTATATACGAGTTTTATGTTATATCAATAGTAATATCTTGTAGATTTATATACTAAGAAAATTATAGCTTACTTCCATGCGCTATTTCATTTTCAGTTAGTCAAAAAACTTTCGCATTTATAATATTATTAGTAGAATTAAGAATAAGAACAAATACTAACCAAATGTAGTTTCAACAGACAGTAACAAAGTCGTTCTAAAAGATTAGTACAAATATAATAAAACAATATCTTGATAAAAGAATTTCAATGGCGTTTGATGTGTGCGACTTGCGACCCTTAGCCCCTTTTAAAATGATCATAAAATCTAATATTATGAGGCAAAATAAAAGAGCCCCTCCGAGCCCTTTGTAATCTAATGCATTAAGATTATTAGGTTGTTCTTACATCATCTTATTTCTTTAAAACGAACCGGCCCTCTTTACACAGTTACCGATACAACGTAATCTTGCCTTCAATCTTTCACAAGTTTGTATTTCGGCATGTGGGTTTTCGCATTCGTTTGAATGTACAGTCTACGACATGTGAACTTGTATGCTTATAATGTACAAACGTGATATAATCCTTATGGTTTGTGTGTTAAGAGCAGAGCGGAGTGAATATGTGTAGCTTACTGTACAGTGAATGTAGATGCGATTTTAGACGTTATTACGATGTCTTGAGAGCACAAATGAATATTTACGCAGGTCTGTGCCGGAGATGTATGGGACTGTTTTGACTTTACAATTTTTTGTCTGGTAATGTCTGAGAATGGTCATCATTACGCTGGAGCGACGGCATTGCCGCGTTGTGTCATGGTTTGGGGAAGCCCGGCCACTTAAGCTAAGAATCCCTTAAGTAGCATTTGGGGGTAGTTATTAAAATAACAGTTAATGTTTGAACGTCACTTGGAGGGTTTGTTAGCCGTATTGTCTGTTAGTAAAAATACATAAAAGTGGCCACATCGTCATCATCATCATCATCATCATGGCATTAGTACCGCTTGCATTCAATGACATACCTTGAGGCTTGGCGACAGTTCCCCTGTTTAAGTTTAATTACATACCGTATTTCGTATCAAATATGGTTTTACCCAGAATCCATGCAGAATACGACTTCCATGAAAATAATATGTTTTATTATGTGGGTCGGATATCCAGTTACATCGAATATTATATAAAATTATTTTTTTTCCGTTTTTTTTACCTTTTCCATTATTTCTTCGCTCCTAATAGTTGCAGCGTGATGTTATATAGCCTGAAGCCTTCCTCGATAAATGGTCTATTCAACACAAAAAGAATTTTTCGATTCGGACCAGTAGTTCCTGAGATTAGCGCGTTCAAACGAACAAACAAACAAACAAACAAACAAACAAACAAACTCTTCAGCTTTATAATATTAGTTAAGATTAAGATTAAGATTAACTTCATTTACAAAATAGTTCATCACAAAAATGGAAGCAGGGTTCGCCGATAGACTTCCAAAAAAACCCACACACACACACGTATACACACACACACACACACACACACACACACACACACACATACACACACACACATACACACACACTCAAAATCGTTTTTTTTTAACTTCCCTTAATTTAGTTTAGTAAATAACAATTATGTATTTCTCTTCTCTGTCTGCTACATGTATTATTATCTGTAATGTCCACATCGAGTGAGGAGAGTGCTGGTGCTCTGTAACACAGGCTCATAGCCTAGCTCAGACACCAGTCTCTCACAATCTATGTGTTTTGTGCCTGACGAAACTTTATGTACCTACCGACAGATTGTGAAGAAAATAAAGAAATTTTATTATATTTATTATTATTATATTATAATGGATATTAACAGAATTGTACACTATATGAAAATGATTTCCAGCTAAACTAAAATAACATACAGCACATTCGTTAGATGGCAAAAGGATCGCGTTCAAATGAAATAGTAAAAAAGTATGCAATATCCATCAGATGGCACCAGTAATATTTCTCGGTATCCATAAAAAATAGACTTTCACAGAACACGTTTCCCATCGGCCTGATCCTCCGTGAGCCGAGCAAAAAACTAGTACAAAAACAAGTCAAAGGCCGCGACTTGTAAAAGCATATGAACCGACCAGATAGCTCTCACCGCAATTAAAATCCCGATGGCCGGCAAACCTTCGGTATCAAATAAAAATCTGAAAGCCGACCGGCTAATAAAGGTACATCTCGATCGTGTTCAAAGCGTACGTAACGTACACTAGTTATGACTGAACCTGCAGATGGAAACCCGAGCAAAAAGTACGGAACAAGTTGGTAATAGTCCGTTGCTGAAAGCGTTTTCCGTGAGGCTTTTAAGCGCTTATCTTGAAAATGATAGCCGTGGCCGGACGCTGAAAGGCTCTGACGACAATTTGCCTACATTAGGACATAGTCCGTCGGGTGCTAGCCGAGATTTTTCTGAGCTGTTTTAGTCCGTGACTGAGCCGCCGACGTCTCTTTTGAAAGGCGATTTGAGTTTTTACGAGATTTATCAATCAATGTTGGTTTGGTACGTCAGTGGAAGGAGATAACTGGAACGTTCTTGAACGAAATCATACCGAATTACTGGGAAGTGTGCAAATACTCCAATTGTGTTGCATTCTTTGAGAATTCTCGATTATTTGTTGTGTCAAATAATTTATAAAGTTTTATAAGGCAATTTTAAACTTGGACGATTTTATGAAATAAACTTGTGGTTATCGCCATAGGGTCCAATTCCTGGGGAAAGTCTTATCACCGCTATGTAGAACACTACTGCTCAACAAAGCAGCGCCATCTATGATAACATTTCATATACCAATCAGTTATGACGGCCGCTAGTGGGGTTTGTTTTGTTTCATAAATGATTACGATGACAGCCAAGACGACCTTTTCTTCATCACTGGACTGCGAGGGAAGGGCTCACACTCCTAGGAAAAAGCTAAGAAACACGCTAAAGGCCTCAACATCGGCTTAGGGCAAATGAGCGCATATACTAGAATATGTTCAAAGTATCCTACCAAAAATAAAATCAAAGCGCCAGCAAACATAGTTTCCGTTCAACTTCTCTTACGAACGGAATGGAGTACCAACCGAATGTTGTTTTTTATTACAAACCTTCACGGGCTATCTGTTTTCATTTATCGGCTCAAAAGCCGGCGCATCCAACTATGAAGTAGGAGGAATCAGTTACAGTATGCACGTTGGAATATTGCACGTACTACTACACTCGAACGGTATTAAATTCCTTGCCAGAGGCGGCAGCTTTATTTCAACTCTTTCACGTAAAACAAAGCACCAGTTTTTTTCAACTATACAACGCTAATGAAAAATTAATAGTTTTGTTTCTACGGAAGTGGGTCACGTTTGTTAATTAATGTATAGTTATGAAAAGGCACGGAATAGCAAAATGCGCTAACACAGGCTCGAACAAAGGGTTTAACTTGTACTATGAATATTTTATGACATCTACTACAAAATATTCTTGAACACCGTGTCTCGACTGAAAATCTATTTAGAACCTTCCGTAACTAAGGCTAAATACCTTATTCGGTTCACCACAAAGCTCTTTCTAATAAGAAGACACATTTGTTAGAATTTTTTTATGTATCATATCAGAATTAAGTTGAAAAGAGGTTATAACCATAAGAACAGTTAGCATTTTAGTAAAAAGCTCTCCAGCTTTTACCAAAATCCCAAAAAAAAGTATTTCCTACTTAGTTTGGTTTAATGATCAGCCTATTCTGCTGGACATAGGCCTTTCCAGTTATTGGCCACTTTAATCGATCTTGGGCTTCTCGCATCCAGCATTAGCCAGCCATCAAGCTCAAATGGTCACTCTACCTGGTCTGAGGGCGTCCTACTATGTTTACCAAAAAGCGGTATTTACTCTAGAACTTCGCTTACTCCAACGGTCAATTTCGTATAGGTTAGACCTATAAATGTAAATAACGTCTATTGATAGTTAACCAAAAATAGAATGGATGACCTCGACCTTAAGCGTCGCCTACAAAACAAAAGAAGTCTAAAGAAATTTTCACTAGACTACAACACAGCAAACCCGTGAAGCATCTAGTAGAAACTAAGATTTGCGATCGCATCTCCGACTTAATTACCTTCGTGTTCAAACAACAGCAACATTTCTTAGCTAAAGAAAAAAGACCGTCCACCTACATTAGGTTAGTTATAAAATTTTCTAAGAACACCTGAACTAAAGACGTTAGTTAGCAGTGTATCTGGTACCCTCGCATATTTACTACGATTTGTGCGGCGGAAACTTTTAATTGAACAAGTATTCTTTTAACGACTTGCAAACTTGCAGTTTTGCAATTTTGTTCGAGCTGCATCGATATCTTTTCGGTATGGATTATTCAGTGCCTCGATGGATGTACACAATTTGTACTGACTATTTCTCTCTTAACGTTAAGTTGGTAATTGGTTGTGAAATATTCTCGTTCTTTTTGATAGATTCAGTTTTACGATAGTTTCGAATTGGCGAAGCCTTTGTGAATATATAAAATGATGTGAGACTTAACATTTGCTTTTAAATAGGAAAGTATACTACGAGTAAGTATACTCGTACTACATACAGTAACGTTAATCATTATCCTAAATTCTGTAATGCTACTACTATGCCCAGTCTGAGTCAATTGTTTAAGCGCGTGGTAAAGATACTATCTATCAAAAAATTACTTGTACATTATTAAAGACACGTACAAAATTAGGAACACTTATTATTTAGAGATCGAAACAATGCATGTTTCTGGTAAAAAAATATCACAGTTATCATAACCATTTGCGAAAAAATACGTATGTTGATATTTCAACAGAAAAAGTACATTTCTAATTCGAAAAGTAGCCTTGGCCCAGATACTTGGACTTCGGAGTTTTAACTCGCGTTTGTAAAGTTTGTACGGAAAGTACAAGCTGGCTTGTCCGCAAGCCGTATGTTTGTTCCTTGGCTATTTCTGGACTACCGTAGCGGCCATTGTTACTCGTACAGCCGAGAAGGTTAACAACAAAACTATCGCACGTATACGAGAGAATGAAAGTAAAAATATTGAACGAAACCAATATATTACGTTTCGGCGGCAGTGTATGCGAAATTGTTGAAATTTCCAACCGTTTCACGATACGAGTTGCTTTTCTGTTCCCCGTTTTATGGGCACAGACGTAGGTGTAGAACATTGAACACAAAGAAAATGCACTCTGAGCACACACGATTGTAGCTCCAAAACGATGGGGAAAAAGAGGAAAACAGCTTCATAGCACAACAAAGTATCCTTCTAACTTTCTAAGTCGTGTGAACCTTTTAGTTTGTTTAAAGTTCAGTCATTTGATTTTTTGCACGTTATCACAACTTTACTTAGATGTAGTGTTTTAAATGCTGTTCTTTTAATATAGATAATCTGATGTAGGTCGATGGCGGGCAGCAGCGTCACCGTAGAAAGAAGCCCTGCGATCGCCAATCCGCCTGCCCAGCGAGGCGATTATGCATACAGCCTCCAGGTGTTTGCCCAAAGAGGCACATGTCCAGCAGTGGACTGCGACAGGCTGATGATGAATATAGATACAGTGTCTTTTTATGCAATTCAACATAATGGAACGAGTTCATTGCCACATTATACTCGTATGTATTTTAATATAAAAGTTCTATATATAACCGTACTTTGGTGTATCTGTTTCAATTTAACTTCTATAATTCTCACACCCAGTATCAACTAAGTATTCACTATAAAATCAAATTTCCAAACGCAACACTAATACCGTTCGCAAACCACACACCGATTTTCAATATCGCCTGCAATGCTTGCGTTTCGAAACTATACTAGCACAACGGAAATAATAACCTATTGCAAAATTCCGATACGTCATTCTTTTCATTTTGCCACTGCAAAGGTTTAAGGGTCCGCATTCGTCATGTCATCGCTCCTACCACTGGTTGGAGGTAAACAGCGCGGAACCCGTGGGTATAAAAAGGGAAAAGTCGAAATATTGCGATCGCTACTCCCTACTCGGGATGGGGAGCGAAATCGACAATTGAAAGTGTTTGATCCGTATGGTGGCAATCGAATGAAAATATATTTTCAAATACAAACTCGATCACTATTAGGAAATTTTATTTGGACGGGGCGACACAAAACAACTGTCTGTCCGAAGCGTTGTAGAAAAATAATGTCATCTAAACATAAACTTACGGTTATTGAATGTTGTTTGATTGGATGGCTGGGGTAAATCAATAAATGTTACTCGTATTCGTAAGTTTTTGGATATAATGTAGGTAAAATATCAAAACAACAATTAAGATATTATAGCACTGAAATCATGAAATTCTCCGAAAAATGGTTTCGTGAAATTTTACATTTTGTTAATTATTGGATTGTTCATTCTTATATTAGATGTTACAACTAGTTACATTGAAAAAAATAATTACAAATCACAATGAAGACTGATGCAATGTTTTAGCCATTTCTTAATTTGAATAAGAACCATACAAATATTTTGAGATCCGGGCTACATAAACATATACAAAACATAATAACCGCATTAATGATTACGAAAGCCTTAGTAGTTACGTATCCACGTAGTATTTACTTTTCTTTTTCTCTTGTTTGTTGTTACGAAAGAAACATTTGAATTTGAACAAAAAACAAAAGAATCGCGCCGAATCAAATGAACAAGTAACTTCTCCGTTTCGGAAATTCTTTCCGTAAGTATGCGATTCGAATGCTGAATCATTCGGATAATGTTTCGATTTTCAATTGCAACTGTTACCTGCGATTGCAACAGTTGCCGCGGAAAACCAATATTGCCGTTAATGGTCGACATTTGAATGTTTATTTCTCATTTTCCTTAATATTGTAAGCGATTTTTCATACGAGTTACGATACCGTTTCTAAAGCTGTAAAATTTCAAATATGAAACGTTAGATTTATAGATAAAGGCACCAAAATACAAACATTAACAACAAAAAGCATTACAGACATTTTTTGGTACATATAAAACAGTCTTATCGCTAGTAAAAAGCATTTTGTAATCTTTACGCCTTCTGAAATTCAAAACGTGAAAGTGTGGTTCCAGTTTTCAAGTTTCACGTGCGAATTTGCCAAGTTCTTAATAAAATGTCAAAGAACAAATAATATTTCATTCTACTGACAAATTTTAAGGCGCTATGGCGCCTTTTAAGTTAGTTTTTTTAATTTTAGTTTTTTAAGTAACTTAAGTTATGAGTCCATTATTCAAATCTCTAAAAAGATAAGGAGAGATACAAAGAAACCAAAGAAAAAAGCGTTTAAACAACAACATAATTTAGTCGTAATTCTTGTAAAAGACGCAAAATTGAATTATACAATAGAACACAATATTGCCGGCGTATTATAATGAAAGAAGCATCGCAAAGCCATGAAAGAATTTTCTGCAAAACGAGTAACGAAAAGGGCAGGTTAAGTTAATAAGCTTATGGAGGCTCCTTCTCTCACGTTGACCTGGGCAATTTTTTTTCATTACTTGCATCACAAAGGGGGAAGAGCCACTTTTCCTACTTTTTTCTTGTCTAGTGACGTATTTTTCATTTATAAAGACATAATGCCGTTCTTTTGTTAAAGAAACGCTAGAAAGGGCTATATTAAATACACTAGAAACAATTTCCTTGGTTTGTTTTCTCACGGGAGTTCGGAAATGTTTGAGACCTGAATGGTCTAAAAAGTTTGGAAGTAGCTTAACTAAGTTGACACGAAGAACAGAAACACTGTGGTGGTAAACGTAACTGTAAGTTAAAGAGTTAAAAGTCAATTGATAAAAACAATAGGTTTCTTTTCAATCACATCAAACCGCTTTGCTTTAAAAATAGGTTGGCTAAAGAATTGCTCACAAAAGTATATCTAGGCAGACGGCAATCATGCGTTTCATAACAAAAAATAACAGCTGGTATATCTAGCGTTCTGAATTCGGACTCTCCAGTCAAAAAATCTTTTCAAGACCCTTTTCTGTGAATATGCTATTAGTTGTAACTGTCATGTAGGCGTGCGATATGCTTCTTCACTCCTGTCTTGAAATACCATGTGAAAAGATGTAAACACATCAGCCCACTACAATAAGGAAACCGGTGGAGGAGCGATCGCTCCTCCACCGGTCCGCAGGGCCATTGCGGAACGTATCGAGCGTACCAAAATGAATCGGTACGAGGAACACCCTTTGCATCTGCACACTCCCGTACCCCGAAGGCTGAGGAGTCGTCGCAGCTTTATTAGTTGCGTTCGGCCGCTCGAGGTGGATCCTCCCACCGCCCGACGTGCTCTGTGGATGGACTTACTCCCTCCACCTGAGCGCTTTGTACTACCGTCGGAGAGCCTTCCGCCTGGCCGTGAGCTGCCGTGGCCCACGTGGAGGTCTCTGAACCGGCTTCGGACGCAGGTCGGTAGAAGTAAGGAGAATAGGTGGAGGTGGGGTTTCGCGGACGGGTCCGACCTGACTTGTGCTTGTGGGTATTCCCCTCAAACCATGGCTCACCTCGCGGCATGCCCGGCGTGCCCATCAAGTTGTACGCGGGACGAGCTGATGAGGGCGTCTAGGAGGGCGGTTCGTGTGGCTGAATATTGGGCGGAACTCGTTTAGATTGCCATCGACACGATAAGAAGAAGAAGAAGAAGAAGAATAAGGAAACAGTGTGTTATGAGCCAAGTTTGTTTAACAATATGATTATTATATTTCAGTTATGTTTATAAAACGATGAGCAAGCCCGTTTCGTTATGAACAGTTGAAATGATCGCACAAAATCGACTGGTGTATTGAGCAAATAACCACATTGATTCATTTAATTAAGCTTACATAGTTTGGGGTGCGGTTGTAAAAACGTTCATAATGTAGCCGAATGGATAAACGTGTGTAATGCAATATTACATTTTGCGGCTTTGGTTTTTGAGATATCAATGCGAATATAGTTAATTTTGTGGGGGATTGGTTTTCAATGAGGTATCAAACATTTTTCAATTAATCGGTCTCGTTTTGGTATCAGTCGGTGTATAGCTAGAGATATCTTAGGCTTCCTTTTAGGAGGCACGTGGTGTATGGCGTCGTGTATGACACTGAAGGCATGGCGATGGCAACTGACACGTGATTGATTTCGTTACTTATCCGTTGCCGCGATATAGGCTTCTCTTTTGCTTTTCGTCAGGCGATGGAAACTATACTATGGCAATAAAAAAAACAGTTTTTGTCTAGCTTACTTGTCTTAGCTTCGTCATCTTGAAATGGCGAACTCGCATTTGTTTGTTTTCCATAGATCTAGTCAATATAAAGTTGCCTCTTTATCTATGATTTTCAGGAAACAATAAAAATATTTCTAATGTTTAATCTTCTGCACTGGACGCACATATACAAAAACTAGCTCAACTACACGAGCTAAGCTAAACTTAGTTCTTATTTTAAGTGGACGATTCGCCAAGTCACGAAATCAAACTTAGCAGATCAAACAAAAACGGCGCGATTATTTTCACCATACACTTCCCGGCCACTATTTTTCCAAATTCGACGAAACTTTTCCCTCAACCTCCACCCGTAATCCGGATCAAACAGATTCGCATCGCAAACGGAAACCGTCCGCGCAAAAACAAACAAACAAATTATAACTATTAAGGTGACGGGTTGAACACTGGCCGATATTAATATTTCCGTCGGGGTCCGTTTTATTCAGCAAAATTGCAGTTAGAAAGATCCTATTAATGAACGTCCCGGGTCCTTTGTCCGACTCGGAGCGTTTCCTGCACAATCGCCCTGACACCGAGTAATTAGGGAGAAAAATTTGTTACTACCAAGTCTAGCGTATTTTACTATGCGGTGGTAATGTTAAAAAGATGCCGCTGATGTGAACGTGTTGAATAGCTTGTGTTTAGTCTAGCACGGAAACTGCGCTAGGTAAATGTAACCTATATTTTAGAAAAGATTGTCTGTTTGACTTTCTTCTATTTTTAGTAAGTTGTGCAATAAAGATTTGCACGAATATACTGTTCATATTATGCATTTGATTTATTATTACGTCAGATTTTGTATACATAGACTTTTCTATCAGATTCCTTGGCAGAAAACATCCATTTCTGCTCATGTTTCACCTACAATACTAGGTTTTTAGACGTGGCGTGAAAGCATGTATGCGAGCCGTCATAGTGCGAGCGATCGACAAAGCACTCACTGTGTGCTGTGGATCGTTCATATTTTGTGGACTTCACTGTCAGGTCCAGTGTAGCTTCTGACAAAGTAACCTAGTTTGTGGATATTTTGACAAGCAAATTAAAAAAACTTAGATGAATAACGCAAACATTACAGGAAAAAACCTTACAAACATAATGGAGTACGATTTAGGCAGCTTATCATTCGTAGCGATTTCATCCAGGTAACAGTTTCGATATAAAGTTTTATCACCTTATTACCGTGATAAGAAAGGGTTAGAATTTCAGATTTTGTTAAGTAATAATATGTTTAAAAAACAATTTTAATTTAAATGTTGAAGGAAAGTAGAAAATTTATTTGCGAAGTTGTCTTTGTGGAGAAGTTTTAATAGCATATTGTTCTATTAATTAATTAGTTAGATTAGTTAAGATTAAGCTTTTGGGTATAATTCTTATCCTTAAAGCGTAGTGTTTGCAGCACTTATTACATACTATTAGTATGAAATTGATTATTGATTTTTTTTTATAGTGGCTCGACATAACTTGAAATTGACAGGCTCGGTGGCTCATTTGGTAGTGACCTCTGCCCTCTGAGCCGAGGGTCGTGGGTTCGATTCCCGCACAGTACAAACATTTGTGTTCATGAACATGTCTGTTTGTATTGGTCTGGGTGTTTTCTATGTATAATATGTATTTATTTACAAAAAAAAAGTATCTAAGTAAGTTTATCAGTTGTCTAGTACCCATAGTACAAGCTTCGGCTTAGTTTGGGGCTAGATGGCGCTGTGTGGCCCAGCGTGGCATGTCTTGGGTTATTTATTTATTTATTTATTTATTTATAATGGCTTCCCTACGCCTGATGGAAAGCGAAAGAGAGGCCCAAGTCGCTGTGACAACTGTTTCTGCTGTGATGTCTGTTTGTATTGGTCTAGGTGTTTTCTATGTATAATATGTATTTATTTACAAAAAAAATGTATCTAAGTAAGTTTATCAGTTGTCTAGTACCCATAGTACAAGCTTCGGCTTAGTTTGGGGATAGGTGGCGCTGTGTGGCCCAGCGTGGCATGTCTTGGGTTATTTATTTATTTATTTAATTATCACTGCAAGTTACAACGGTAATTACAATGCGCTTTGTAACAAAACTCGGTGTCTCATTGCTCGCAGCGCAGGTATAATTTGTACAATTAACATTAAAGCTAAAGGCTCGATTTTTTACTATCGAGCCGTCAATGGGGAGATATTATCGCGTTTTAGTGCTTTCTTTCCCACGATATCGGAGCTTTAGTGTCCATAGGTTTTGTCTGTATGAGTCTTAATATTGAAAGGATTGATGTATTCGTCTTTTCTTGTATTCATCATCAGCTTGTGAACATTGCTGGACATTGGCCTCCCCCAATGATCATTGTCATTTGGGGGGACTTGCCTTAGTGATCACTCTTGACAGGCTGGCTGGTAACCTCAGTAAGGTATTAGGGAATATGCAAGACTTTTTTTATGGATTTATTGAGCTCTTTTATCTTGCAGATACATAAATATCGAAGAATTTTTATACTATCTTTTCTATTAAGCGAGTTATAAAGCGTTAAAGTTATTGCTTAGACAGAGAGATCCGACGTGGCGGATGACGTCACGTACCGTGCACGCCATATAAACTCCACAGAAAAATCTGTTTCGCGTGAGAGAGACGGACATATTTACTTTCAACGACTGTATCTCGCCCATTTTTCAGCCAATTTTGATTTTGTTTTCACTGTTCAGTAGTATATTTTTATCTATTTTACGATAAATTAGTAAATACATGAATCTATTTTTCATGCAAATTCCCTTTTGTATACAGGTAAACGCCGTCGTCTTCTATGACACCCACCGTCCTTGTGAATAAAAGCAATTTAAAAGAAGCTACCGCCGTGTTCGGAAAGTAGATTTCTACCGAGAAGAAACGGCAAGAAACTCGGTAGTTACTCTTTTTAAATCGCCAATTGTTACATATTTTGGTATTACAACATTTTTAAATATTTTAAAGTTAAACAATACAAAATAAAAGTTGAGTCTATACAATGCAAAGTTTACTACGAAGCATAATAAAAATAATTCATATTTTCTAGTAACTGATAAATACTAC
This sequence comes from Conogethes punctiferalis, assembly GCA_031163375.1. Taxonomy (NCBI): domain Eukaryota; kingdom Metazoa; phylum Arthropoda; class Insecta; order Lepidoptera; family Crambidae; genus Conogethes; species Conogethes punctiferalis. Next base: position 13,396,353 of record CM062084.1, read on the forward strand.
AAAATTTATAAAGGCACCATGTTATTATTGTAACCCGTACAATGCTTACACAATGTTACGTACTAGTAACATTCGATTCGATACAAAAACATGCAATCGCGGCCTCACAAATCTCATGATAATAATAACAAAAGATTCTACAAATAGTGTGGAGACTAGTTTTTTGGCGTCCACATTTGAATCTATGGCCGTTCCGGTTCGTAAGTCGGCACGATGACCTTATATTATTTATTGCGTGGCGCGAAACGTGAGCTTTAGCGGTAAAGAAGATAGTCTTGAAATGACAGAAAAAAGAGTTTGTTGACATCCAAACTGCTTCATGAATCTTTACTTTTAAATATAAAGAGAACCTTCACTTTTATATACTTCCAAAAAGCACATACAAATTATTGCGTAAAGTTGCAAAGTTTTTAAAAAAATAATTTCAGTCTAACACCGGTTCGTTATACCGCTTTTACTGAGAATGTCGATAGCTAAAGGGGACTTTTAATAACAAAGGGGCGTGACACCTAAAAAAAAAGGATTTTCTCTACTAATTTAATGTTTCCCGGTAGAATAAGTATTTATATTTCCATTGGAAGAATGACTATTAAACGAGCGTATTGTGAATGTGTAGTTATGATAGGGATTATAAAATATACAGTTTTGCTTGAATTATTTAAATTCATATTTCGTCACATGATTTTACTTTTGACAATAAAATTGGGCCATCATAGCGACCAAAAAAAAAACATATTTCGATTAATCAACCAGTGAGAGTATAATTTTCCGAAATAAATATAAAATTTATTCATAATTCCGGAAAACGCTTACCTCTCATCAAATAGAGGCATTGATGTACAAAAATTTCTCAGCACTTACGTTGACGCACCGGGGCCCCTCGCAGCCAACATTTTTTATATGACCATAAAATGACCAGTTGTAATTTCAAGATAAGTTATATAAAATTAATATTTACTGTTAGAGAGTACACGGTACACCTGCCCAGTCTTAATGGGCTAAGAACAGTTAGCTATAATGTCTGCCCTATGCTTTGTTTTAGCTTTTTATCGCCTAAGTTCGCAACGAGTTTGCGTTGCAATGTGTATCTAGAGGACGGTTCAGTGTAATCGTGTTGAACGGAAATTACTAACAGCTGTATGCATTTGTCAAAGTTTTCCTGCAGGTATTACATATGCTGATATCTATAGGAGGTTTGTTCAAAAATACTGAGTTTAACCCTTGACTGTGCACATCATTCGGCATGTTTTATATAACCATTGTCTGGTAAAGGGTTAAGGAAGAAGTTGATAAGTGATAAACCCTTTTAAGCGAGCAAGTCAAATCAGATAATAATCCTTTTGATAACGGTTTTTAATGAAGAATCGACGTCGCGGAAGAGATGATATGTTCGTTCATATCATTAATATAAAAGGAGAAGGAAAATATTAGCGGTGGTAAATTAGTAAGTTTAATAGTAGGTAATAGAAATAAATATCACCGTTAATATTAATTCTGCTAATAATATTATGACTAACGTTTCCGTTTCTGAGAGTTGACTGGAAAAGCCGCATACTAATTTCTTTACCTAAGAGGTTTTATTGCCATTTATACAGTATAATAACCTATTCGTTTTGGTTCCAAATTGACAATGACTGTTCATTCATAGAGTTAGGGGTCTATTTTTATGGCAGCTATGTTATGACATTGATTTTTAATTGACCTTGCTTAAAAAAATTATCTGACACCTTAAATCAAGTTTAAAAATTTATGTTTTTTAAAGTTTAAATTTAAAAGATCCATGTGAGTCTAAACTAAAAATTAGTGACCCGAAGTTTTACATTAAGCATAGACTTTGTTTTATTTCAACCTTGTAAATTTACCACTGTTTGTTAAACAAAGCAAAGTGTTAATTGGCTAAGCTAAAAATTAACTCTGTATACTTATGAATGGGTAATTTTGTTCTGCCCAGCCGAGTACGTACTTATTTACAATTAGTTACATCACAATGGAATGGGAGATAGTGAGAAATAGCACATACATGCGCACTGTGTCGTATTTGTGTGAAAAATTTACATACCATTTGCATTAAAAGTTTTGATGCAACGTAAACGTACATGTTTAGCTTTTAATTTTGGTATTTATTTAGTTTTGTAGTAGATTGGACCTTTTTTTAAAGCAGCTATCAATATAGCCACCTGAGTTACGTATATAAAGGCAGGCTTAAAATATATATGCTCAAAATACTTTGATTTCCATTTCAGCACCCACTGTTAGTTTTTGCGAAATCTGTAAAATATACATTAATATTTTTTTCTTATTCAACAACATCAACAGCTCCTGTTTTTTTAACCTTTCGAGGAGATTCTGATATTTTTATATTTTGTATGTTTGTTACCACATATCGCCAAGAACCGTGAACCAATTTGAAAAATTTTTTTCTTGTTCGAAAGGGTATACTTCCTAGTTCTTTTTTATGCAAGAGGCGGCAGACGAGCAAATGTGATGCCTGATGGTAAGCAGCAGTATGTAAGCACTAGTTGGTACCATTGTCACAATATTGAAGACGGTTTTTTTTTGCTAAAAAATGTGCTAATTATTGTGTGTTCCGTTCGCTCAGAGAAGCTTATTCTAAGCTTAGAGTTAGGCATTAGTAAACCACGCTGACCAGTGTTTTCATAATTATGGAAACAAACAAATTGCGGACATCTAATACACGTGTTTGCGGCATTTATGCAAATTCGTACGTTTTGTTTATTCCACTGTACAATGTTTTATCAAGTGTATGATGAATTTAATTGAGCACGCGACTACAGACCGGAGTTTATCCGAAAATGTTTAAAATGGTAATTCAAAGTTGCGAACTAGGGCCATCGTTTAAAAACTGTTTATGAGATGGCTCTAACGAACGCAGAGGCACGCACGCCCGCCACTTTGGGGTGGAAAAAAAAGACTAATCTACCCTCGCCGGCTCAATTTCACGATGTTTGTAAGTACTTTATGCAGTTCAAACTACCTAAATTTTCAGTGGTTGCGCTGTCAGTGTTTGAAATCACATTTTTATCTTCGAAAGATTTATGTCTGTGGGTATGTTTGTACCGAATAAACTAAAAAAATACTGCGCAGATTTTAAAAAATCCTTTCACTATTGGAAAGCTTCATTCAATTTGAGTAACATAGGCTGTATTTATTGCTAGAAAAGATCAAGGATCCTTATTAAAACGCCATAAACGTAACCCAATGAAATGTTTATCTGAAACACGCGAAGCGAAGCAAAGTTTGATGTATTTCTCTTTAAGAAACTGCATTTAATTTGTAAAATCGCTTGTTAGCCGCATGAAACTACGTTAATATACATTATTTTGTAAAAAAAACGTAGTAAAATACCTTCGCAGCTGTAAAGCGTAACATAACAGGTTTATTTGCTCTAAATTGTGTTTCAATCTTAAAAATAAAATATATAAAAGAGACCAATAAAATCATAACTCCCCGATAAAACGCAACTAACCGAGAAAAAATAACGTGCCAAGAGAAACGTTGCAAAAATATCACGTGACAGAATCTGTTCTTTGCATAATTGATTGTTGAATTGGAATTAGTACTTATTAGACGTATGAATGCAATTAGGCGGGCATATATCTATCGCATACCGTTTCGCGTGGTCGCCGACGCTACTTTCAAGCGAAATCGGTGAAACTGATATAATGGTCGAGCACACCACGCGATACTACTCGCGGCACGGTATGATTTATTGTAATAAGAGAATTGTTATAAGTCTAAGCTAGCTTCCGCCGTTAGCGTCGCCCGTAGGAACTATAGAAAACGTAAGAGTCAATTTTTTGGTTATATATTAACCTCCTGTTGCGTGCTGAGTGTTAAAATAACATTCGAGAATTTTTGACAAATATCTACATGAAAAAAATTTGATAAGAAATCGTACCTACATAAATTTTTCATTAGAGATACTTAATCCTACATTATGTTTCATATAAACTCAATAAACTAATATTTCACAGTGATTCAATGACCTACGTATGCCGTATATGATTGATTTACTTAGTAATTCCTGTTATTTATTGCTAGTATTGTAACACAAGGGTGAGATAATTAAAGTTTTCGAATTTGTAACACTGCAATAAATCTGATCGTAGCATACTTTTTGTATGAGCGAATTTATGTGTTTAATTAGTAATAACAGTACTGAATAATTACTCCGTAAATAGTGGATAAATGTTGCTACACATGTAAAGAATTTATTAAGAAATAACAACTCTCTGATTTCACGTAATAAAAAAAATCATTTTTATAAGAAAATGTGACAGCAGAAATACTCGTATTATGTATCCAATTAAAATTAAATAGAAAACAATCACCAAAAATGCATATAACCAAAGACATGTAACATTTTTAATTGCATCACTGTTTTATCTATTAAAATAAAAGTTACCAAGAAATCGCGAATAATGACGTATAAAAATGGTTTTAATTGCTCCGCCAGTAATGCGCCGATGGGAATGCAATCGCTTTTTATGACTTGTTCCGTTTTTAACATAAAATACCAGGATGTTATCTCTAAATCGTTAAATATTTTTATGCTACTTTCATTGCGAGCGCTGTTTTTCAATTCATAAAGATAAAATATTTGTGTAAATTACAACGCAAGCTTCATTACACTTCCACTATTTATTTCGGCAACAGAGAAATGATATGCAACTGTGCAAATTGCAGTTATAACAAATAGCCTTTAACTACGGTTATTTGTTTGTTTGCAATAACTCTCTTGGACGTTAAGCTAATTGTTTTGACCCAGCAAACGCAGACGTCTGCATGGCGCATTCCGTTATCTAAAAGTCGACTTCCATGAAGGTATTCAGAGGCGGCAACTGCTGCGTTTCTTCGGAAACACTCGCAGCCCGTTATTTGGTCGCGACTATGAATATTTCGCGAACGTGACGTAAATTCAAACGTTTATTATATTGTTCGGGCCCTCCGTCCATCGGCGACGGTTAATTTCAACTCACGTACCGACACATGCAAATGCGTGGAATGTATTAACTGATGCTGTTTGTTAGCGTCGTCATAGCAAAACAAACTGATTATAAATAACACCACTTACAGTAAATGACTGTAACAGGTATTGTTGTCATAACAAATGTGATTACATTGTCATCTCTAATAATAAAAGGTAAAAGAGCTCTCAAAGAAAATTGCTTCCTCTCAGTGCCTTCTAAGATTGCATATTTTAAATTCTTTAGACTGTATTATTTATTGAAAAATGTAAGTAACTCTCGTTTCCCACTTATTATTTCTGTTGAAGATTGTTTTATGTATAATATGATAGTTGTCATTTAAATACTCGTACCTTCGAGTGTTCGGGAAGTCATGTCATCTAGGAATACATTTACGCTTATTTGCTTGTGTGTCGCTTATAAAATGCAAAAGGGCAATGGGTAACTTTAATTTAACGCAAATTATTCAGTATATTAACGTTACAACAATATAGAGAAAATTCTTGAAAATTCGTAATTAAAATCAACACTTTGCAGATTTGTTCATTAATATAAAATACATACAAATATTACGAGATACTCGTAGATTTGAAAAATATTGAAACGGTAAGTTTAAAACAGAAAATGGTGTGGGTAATTTACATTGTAATAGTGAATTTCATAGCATTTCTATTCTATAATTAGACACGTTCAGTAAAGCATGTTAAATATATATTTTGAGGGAATGGTAGTTAGTATTTTCACAATTTCACACATAAAAATATAAATTATATCATTTTTTATTTAATAAAAAAAGCGACAAACGATAGCCACACAAAAATAAAAACGGACCCCTCTAATGATATGATTAACGTTACAATCCAGAAAGAACGAATCAGATCTGAGTTTTATTAAAATAACGTAAACACACCTTTGACGGGTGGACTTAATGAGAAAAGTTAAATGCGACTTGCCATTTAAGACAAACTTCTGTCATCAACGTTTACTTTCATAGCAGTGCGGCCACCGTTGTACCGAAATGAGATAAGAATCTCCGACGTAAACAAATCTTGATTTAGTTACCGCCTGTCGAATGCTCACGTTCGATTTCCTGTTTAAACTTCTTTTCGGATTGCATTCAAAATTTTCGTCCCAAGTTTACATTGACGAAGTTTGGAGCGAGTTAAACGTTGTTTCGGTTTAGAATAACGAAATCTGATCAGTTGTAGAAACGGAATCGGTTTAAACGTTCCTTTCGTGAAGTTCGTCAAAAAGTTTTCATGATTTCCAGTTTGAGAACACGACGCGAGTATCCACTGTATAAACTAAAGTGATAAATTCCGAAACTGGTACAACTATTCCGTAGTTGGTGTGTGAAACATTTACTCTGGATGATTTACGTCGCTTTGTTGATAAATACTAGTTCCATTACTACGAAAAAATAGCACTCGTAGAATACTGCACACAAATTATTATTACACAAAATTTGCAACTTTCACATATAAAAATGTTAATACACAGTCATGTGGAGGAAGCTTGGAACACTTGCGAGTGATCGATGTCTCTTAATCTAAGTTAAATTCACGTTAATATGCTTAACTTATGCGTGTAAATCTTACTTGAAACTTCTCCATAGTTATGATCGAAGTTTGCCAAGTGATTCGGCTCCCGATAACGTTTCATTAGCAAATGTTACGTAGTAAATAAATGTTTATTTATACGGAGCACGCGTGGAATTGTGAAACGAACCGTATTTTGATAAACAAGCGAGTTATGTCAAGTTTGGAATAGTTAAGCGGACTTACCATGTTAGAGAGCAGCAGCCGGTGGTGTTTACCGACTTGGGGATCTAGGGCTTGGAGCGGGAGGGCCAGGGGCAACGGGAGAGGCAGCGGCAGCGGGAGCGGGTGTGGATGTGGAGCCGGCTGCAGAATCAACGGCGGGCAGCAGGCGCAGGGCGTCACGTAGGACACGCACCCAAGCTGCGGCGGGAACAGCGTGCCGGCGGCCTCCTCGAGGCCTCGCACACGTCTCTCACGACCGCATCCGCGGCCGACTTCAGCTTTCGTCGGCGGAGCCGACTCGGACCTGCTGAACTCGACTGAACGCGCGAAGTCGAAACTCGGAGTTGCGGCGGGAAAGTTTCAAAAGTCGTCGGGTGCGGGAGAGGGCCGCGAGGGAGCGGGAAACTGAGCGTTCGGGAGAAGCGAGAGACGACGCGCAGGGCTCGCGTGTGGAGAGAGTGGCGGCGTGCACGTAGCACAAGTCGCCAGGCCGGCGTGTGGCGGTGGACTGAGCGGCGACTGGCGAGGCAGGTGCGCGGAGCGCGCGGCTTGGGGGCGGGCCCACCTGACTCACCTGGGCGCTTGCGCCGCGGACGCCAGCCTCCGACCGCTCCGCTACACATCACATCACATCACATATGATGCGCGCATTGTTGCAACTTTTAACGATAATAACGCAATAGCTTTATTTTGCATATTATACACTATTTCAACTTTGTGCACCGTTGTAAACATGGAATTGTTCGGAACTTCGTCAAAGTTCGCGCAGTTGGAACAAGTTTTGTAGTCTTTATTTTTATTTAATGAACACGGACTTAAAATTCGCAAAATAAACTGCAAAGTAAAGCTCGGTTATTTTCAAAGCTATTTTAATATTTCAGCATGTTCTTGTTATAATGTTAAATAATGTTATTTGGCTTGATTCAAAACTTGACTCTACACGTTGCGTTGTGTTTTCAGATAATCATTAAAAAGTCATGATGTCTAAAATTATTTTCCCGTTTGCAGATGTAAATAAAGAGTCCTTTTATACATTCAAAATAATTATAGGCGGATCAGTGACATCACTCGCGTATAACGAGACATTATCTGGAGGAAATCTCCCGAAGGCAGAAATCGCATTGATCTCAGAGGCCGTCGTTAGAGGCCACTCTAAGCTCATTGTACACTCTTAGGGAGGATTAGGCACCTTTTAACGTGCCACTATTTACTTTTCCACGGGTCCCGCGTATACTAATGCAAGTGTAAAATGTGGTGCTTAGTTTAAGTATGTGTTTATTTTAGTGGGATTGGGGTATATTGTTTTGGACTCAGTTAATTGTATATTTTAATGACAATATTATTAGATATCATTAATTTTTCTACTTTAGTGGCAATACTAATAAACAGCAAATTATACTATTTATTAAATGTAATACTGAACCTTAAAGTTATAAAATTATGCTAGAACTTTGCCAACACATGAATAACTTATTTTACACACAACAAATACAATATTTCATTTATATAATGGTTTTGGTAAGGTGTTTTCGTAAATTCTCTTTAGACATACTAAATTGTCCGAGTTTATTAATTTAGATTATGACTAAAAGATTGACTCTGAGTCGGTATACCTACTATATGTCTTGTTAGAAAATACAAATAGTGTCCCTAAATGTTTCATATTATGTCTTTGCTTAATATTTATTGCTGGGCCAGTGGACTATTTGATAACACATATTCCTATGCTGAATATTTGTGTTCTACTATCTGTAATGGTTGATACAACATGCCGGCGGCTAAGCCGCCGGGTTCATGCCGAGCGATTCCGAGGAGACCTTTGTGCGGCAAAAGTCTCCTCGGTATTCGGCAAAGGTTCCTACGGCATAGGAACCTTGTGTGTAGGAACCTTAAAACTTCATGTTCGCATCCTGCCTCTGTGACCCAAATACGGAACATTCAAGCGGAAATATTTATTTTTTATACAAATCCTGTCATTTCCATCATTTGACGGTACATTTCGGGCACAAAAGATTACACTATCTCGTTAGTAGCACAGAGTAAGTAGGTATTATGAATCGTTAAAGTAAACATGGAGACTGAAATGGCCATTCCATTTGGTTAATCTCCAAAAAGGCAGGTAATGATATAGCAAACATTGGTTTTAGTTGTTAATGCGTAGAATTAGGGACTGGTCTTTATTACTTACGCGTTAATATTAAATAGGTCCTAATTTCGGTCCCTTTTTCTGTACTTCTAATGTCATAGTTTGTTTTAATACATGGATGTATTTTTTTTTTGATTAGTCATCTTCAATCAGTTGCCAGACTATGATCAGATGTGTTGAGTGAGGGTGACGCTTGTAGAGCAGAAAACCATTGTCTCACTATCTACTTGAGAATGTGGCTTCTCTTCAGTCTTTCCACCGCAACGACATCGTTAACTAATCCAGAGGCAAGTGGATTCGGGTGGAGGATATTGGTATACATGGATCAAGACACTCGAGAGCATGTCAGCCAAGTTCCAGCGAAGAGATTTATTTATCTAAAAAAAGCTTTGCAGTGTAGCAGTTTAAAAATTGAATAAACTATTACATGTCCCTTACTTATTTATGTAATCTTTATTGCCCAATTGAAATAGTACATCAGGTGGACTAAATACGGCGTAAGCATTTAGTCTAAACATTGGGCTAAACATTTTTACGACGCTGCTGCGCTTCATCGGTCTGTGGTATTTAGCTACGCCTTCAATTGAGAAATGGTTATACCGCCACCAATCGGTAGCCAGAGCCTCGTTAGTTGTTCGGCAGGATGCACGACGGGCAGATGAGGGTGACTTGGTACGAAAAGATGGGTCGCTCCCTTGCATACCATTTTGCTTATTTTTAATTTAATTTATTATCGCATTAACATAACGCCCTACTTCATAGCGTAGTTTGCGTGAAGTATATAACGTTTATTTATTAGTCAGCACACACATAATCGCTAAAAGCAGCTCATCGCAGTTCAAAGTATTAGTTGTTCCCGCTGTGTGCGGGATTTGCTCTCGGTACTTACCGCGTGACAAGCTCACCTTTGTGCTTGCGTTTCAAATTAGACAAAACGATTAGTGTAAAACGGTGTTTCACTATCACTCGGTAGGGGTGGCGCGCGTGAATTAACGCGGCGATATCATTTCGTGCTGCATTTATATGGAATAGCTGTGCCCGCGGCTTCACCCGCGTTTATGTAGGTGTGTCACAGAAGTGTTTCTTCATCCCTTTTTTTCCAGTAAGAGGTAGCCTATGTTCTTTCTCAGGGTCTAAAGATTATCTGTGCCAAATTTCATCAAAATCGGTTGAGAGGTTTAAGCGGGAAAGCGTAACAGACAGACAGACAAAGTTACTTTCGCATTTTTAATATTATATAGTAGAGATTACGATAAGAGAGAGATAGAAGGGAGCAGTGTGCGTGTTTGAGCCCCGAACTACGAAACTGTATTTTGAGACCATAGAGCATTGTATTTGTGGCTGACTTTGTGAGTTCGCTGGACTGAGCATAATGAAAAGATCAAAGTAAGAATCGACGATCGACTGTTGTTTCGACAAACTTAGTGTAGGACACCCTTAGGTCACATTTAGGTAGGAGCACATTGTACAGAGCATGTTGAAGAAATCAGTGGCCATGACTGCTGCTGGAGACGATGGTTGGGGTAAAAGAGTTCTGGAATCGAACTTTATGAATCCTGAATGCCCAGGCCAGGTGGCGTGACAATTTGGATAAGATAGCAGAAGCTGCAAAAGCCCAAGATAGTACAAAGTGGCCAACATTTAGAGAAGCCTATGTCGGCGATAGGCTGGTGATGAATGTTTACAACGACAAATATATTGTTTTATGACAGAGGGGGCAAACGGGCTTGTAGGTCACCATATGGTACGTGATCCTTTAAGACTCGTTTCTTTCAGAAATATTGCGAAAGTTTGGTTGAAAGCCCTAGATTTACAATGCGTACAGTAAACATAGATACATGGCAACTGTTTTCGATAGCAGGCATTAATAATTAATTAATTCGCGTCATCGGCACGGCCTTAATTACGGGATACGACACGACACGTGTTAGTCGGGATGAGCATATGTTTGTGGTCTAATTTGAACATGGGGAAATGAATTGATCAGGTACGAATAAGTACATATTACATTATTAATATTACCATTTATACATAACTAGCTTTTGCCCGCGACTTCGTATATCTCTTTAGAGCACATCAAAAAAAATACTTAGTTTCGGCTTAGTTGGGGGCTAGACGGCACTGTGTGGCCTGGCCAGCGTGGCATGTCGTGTCATTAGAACTAGACAAAGTATACAAGTATAGATCAAACCGGTTCTTCATAGAATATCCCCAGGCATTCCGACCCAAAGGTTTTATTTTCCGCTAAATAGGAGATTATTAATGAAAAATGGTATACTATTGCCTATTGTATAATATAACAGTCAAAATTTTTGAGTAGTTGCGTTTGTCGTTCTTGTGAAGTCCTTGCAAAACTTAGATTTAAGTCCTTGCAAAACTTAGATTGGGAAATACGGATCACTTTTCTAAACACGATGGTTTCCTTCAATATAAGCGGTGCAACTAGAAAACGTAAGCCGAATCGCCTAGATCGTGCCCACACCTCTCATATAAACCACGCCTAAATCTATACATAGACACAGAAACTGTGAAGCGCGCAAATTCCCCGCTTATCACGCACGCACGCGCATGTGCTGGTACAGTCGAATGCACCGCCATTGTTAAAAACGTACGATTTTTTTTCCAAATTTATTAAAATGTCCGTTTAACAGTCAGAACCATTAGTTCATTTACTGATTACTGATATATTTAGAATCATCTTACGAGATGTACAAGAGCGCTCAAAGTGGCGAAATATTAGAGATGCAAGTCCAGCAGTGGAATGCGAAATCAAATTTCGTTGCTCTTAACTTAACACTATCCGTACCTTATAGATATCAGATGCTGGATCAACATTTTCCGAAGCAGAAGCACCCTTATACACACACATACGGTGTCCTTCACTGCCAATTTTATTGTATTAAATTATTGTATAATTATTATATTTTTTATCGTATTCATTTGTGTGTGAGTAGCCTAATAATAAGATCCAACTGTGCTAGATGTGCATATTGTAAATTAAAACAAATTGTTTATTTTTAAAAGTTTTACACTATCTAAACATTTTTCTTTCTTTCAGAAAAAAAATGAGTACAATAAAGAACCCAAGATTCGCACTAACTAAACGTTTTTCTTAATTGAAGAAAAAGAAGGAGTAAAATAAATAACCTAAAATATGTCCTGGACTGGACCACACGCGCGTCATCTAGTCCCAAACTAAGCCGAGGCCAGTACTGTGAGCACTAGACAACTGATAAACATACTTACTTATTTTAGATACGTACTTAAATTTGTAAATAGATGCTGTGTGGGGATCGAAACAAAAAACGATCGTATGCTGCCAACGTCTATACATGTATCCGAGCGAGTGTACATGGTTCAAAGTTAGAGGCGGCGCGCCCGCGCGGGCCCCGGTCAGCGACCGGCGCGCGCGCCGCCAAGCCGTCTACGAGGTTATGTAACGCGACCTTAACATTCGGCGGGCTTATGTGTCAGCGTATACCCGGCTTAAGTTTAATGGAGTATAGATAGACTAGTGCCGCCGCGGCTTCACCCGCATACATGTAGGTTGGTCACAGAAATGTTTTACAAAGAGACAAAAAGTAACCCATGTCCATCTCCATCTCTCACTATCTTTTCATAAAAAATCACGTCAATTTGCTTTGTGACACAATAAATATTTCAAAAAGCTGAAACACAATAATTTTTATTTTGTTATTAAAGACCGAATTCAAAATTTCAGGGCTTCAACTTAAAAAAATAGCAAAGTTTCATATAAACTTTCAGTGATCTATCAACTCACAGCCCAAACCACTGGACGGATCGGGCTGAAATTTGGCATGCAGGTAGGTGTTATGACATAAGCATTCGCAAAGATAAATTCTTCCCACAAGGGGATAAAATAGGGAATGACACTCTATTCTACGCGGACGAAGTCGCGGGCACAGCTAGTGTGCAATATAAAATTTCCATTTCCAAACCCAAATTAGAGAAATACTACTTCGAATGTTCACATAAAACCAAACATTCGACCACAATTCGACAACACCCGTTTGTTAAGTTACGATACCATCTAACTTGGCCCTTGGAAAACCATTTCAAACTAGTGCAATCTCACTAAGATGACACACAATGGTGTGCAATAAAACATAGTTTATTACTACAAGCAGGGTATTCCAGTGAAAATATACGGGAGCGTCACGAGTGATGAACTTTCCGAGACGATGGGTATAAACCCCCGTCAGAGAATAACAGAGGGACTATTTGGAGTATGATCGTTATGTGATATTACTCTCCTGACGGATAGATCGAGTATCTACTTCGGGAAACATCGGGATCGTCTCAAAGAATGAGATGTGAGGGTAAAAAGTAAGTAAAAAAAGGTAACAGACTAAATTTGGTATACATAGTAAAGGGAATGCCTTAGTCTTGAGACTATATGAATGGAGCAAGTTGTTTGACGCATTTTATTAACTAGCGACCTGCCCTGGCATCACACGGTTGCAATTCTATATGCATATATTATACACAAACCTTCCCCTTGAATCCCTCTATGTATAAAAAATACCGCATCGAAATCCGTTGGGTAGTTTAAAAGATCTAAGCATACATGGGGACAGACAGACTATATTTTATACTATGTAGTGATTTACTACTGAATGAGCAAAGTGGTGGATATTTTGTTGCACAATTAAGAACATATTATATATATCATTTCATAGTTTTTGATTTCTCTGGGATAAATACTATCATTCCGATTATGTCGTAAAATTTACAATAACCATTTGAAGCCTATAACTTTCTGTATTTACTTAGCTACCTAAACTCATACTTACGTGCATAATAATTAATATTATGTTGGGTCCATCTGAGGTAATGCGTGTCCGGACAATGGAACTTTTCATGGCCTTTATATAGACGGCTCGCTATCACTACATTACATTACTGTATCTAATAATACTCTAACGAGAGAACATTTGAATCACAAATAATAATAAGAATGTAGAGAAATAATCACTAAAATGGGTCATAATATACATTATAGTAGTTTTTTTTATTGTAGCTCGGCATAATGGCTTCCTTTTGCCTGATGAAAGCCAAAGAGAAGCCCAAGTCGCTGTGACAACGGGCAAGTAACTGGTCATTCACCTGTCAGTTGCCACCGCCATGCCGGCCCAACCCCAACCCACCACGAGCTCCGGAAACCTTACTCACCGGCAGGAACACGACTTGGAGGTCATTTGGCTGCGGTATTCTATAGGGTGGAGGTCCTTCCCCGGACGGGCAGCTCAATTCGAGCGAAAATTCGCTATGCCCTACCTCTCTTAAAAATCACTTAATTAGTAAAATCACTAAGCACATTCGCTTTAATAATAATAAAAATATGATACAATTCCTCCGGTAACAGATAAAGAATAGAAATCACCGCCCCATCTCTTATAGAGAGTGTCGCAAGAGTCGATTAAAAGAATAGGCTTGTGTCCATAAAAAATGTAATTAGTCCGTCTTCTAGATTATTCAAAAATAAAAGTCACGTATTTTTTCATTAATTAATTAAACCAAAGATTACAAAGATATACCCCGTTAAAGTTTCGCGTGTCGTCACGCCGTGCAGCATTTTGTTGCACGGCGTGACATCAAACACCCCCACTCCTAAATTTTGATGCTTTGTGTGTTATTTTTCGTGTAAATGAAAAAAGGAAAATACGTGTCCAATATATTTTTATAATCGAAAATACGGACTAAATATAATGTAAGTATATAGTTTTGACCCTGGAAACAACAAGAATAGGGTCTTGAGATTGTATCTGCTATTGGCTTTATCTGGAAGAGATTATTTTATGCAATTAGACCATCTGATGAATTTAACTAGAATACATACTTATATACTCGTTATGTGCAATAAAATCTATCAAGTTACGTCTACCTGATTTTAAACAACAAATTTTCCTACTGAAAGAAAGAGGACGGCTAATGGTTGCCTATTAGTACTTGAGTACTACTTAACATCGACCTCTATAATTGAGACTTGAAGAAAAGAAGGCATTCTAGAAATGCAACTACTGGCGTTTTGCTAAAGTAAACAGCGGTACGACTAACGACTGAAATCCTCGCCGACAATACGTAGGTACGCGAAAAGAAAACACAAAACAATGTAGTATAGGATCCCACAACATTATTTTTAACCGACTTCAAAAAAGGAGGTATTTGATTTTTTTTGTATGTGTAGTATAAGATCCCACAACATAATTTTTATCAGACTTCAAAAAAGGAGGTTTTTGATATTTTTTTGTATGTATGCAAAAAAGGATGTTTTTGATATGTATGTTACCACATCTGCGAGAATTGTGAACCGATTTGGACTATTTTTTCTGTTTGAAACGGTGTACTTCATAGTTAGTCCCATTGTCACTATATTAAACTTGTCTATTACTTTTTGTTGTTACTAAATGATGTTATGCAACTATATGTAATGCACATACAACTACATGTTAAGTACATATTTGTATAATTATATTTATGTTAATATACTTGTGTATATATGTATATATTTATTTATTTAATATTTATGGTACATTATAATATTTATGTAGTAAATTTTTTTTTTTTTTTTATGTATAATGTATTTATTTATTATATTAGTTTATTTTTATATCTTCCATTGTGTTTCTCTTTGAACACTCACCGCACATAAATCTGCTCTCTGCATGACCTAAAGGTTAACTGGTAGAGAATGCTCCTAGCATTAAGTTCGCCTTTTGTACCATTTTGTGCAATAAAGTTTAAATAAATAAATAAATATATTTTTTGTATAGATAACTAACACGGGAGTAGTAAAACTAATATAGGTAGAGCGGCGAGAGCCCTTTAAACGGGATCGGGAAACACTGCGATATATCTAATTAATAACATCAGATGTCATGATTCCTGATTCCTATTATCAATCCTCATGTAAACAGCTTAAATGCCAGTATGTTGCGAAAATCAGAACGACGGTACCACAAATATAATACCTACTTAAATACAAATGTTAGTTAGAACTGATCAAACATTATTATCAGCACGTTAATATTTGTGAATTTTGAGAATTTGGAATTTAACAAGCTGTTGTTATTTATTATCTATACGAGTAATATCTATGCGCAATATCATATTAATTAAATGTCTAGAATTGTTGTTCAATTAGGTTTAAATAAAATCATTCATAGCGCCTACGCTATAAATGATCTTATGTTTTATGGTGTCCTAACGCCCACAGGCTAGGTGGAGTGACGATTAGCGCATGATGGCTGTATGCGAAGCCTAAGAAACAATTGGAAAAACCTATGTCACCAGCGCAGTGCAAAAGGCTGATGATGATGATAAAAAATAATGAATTATTAAATTACATTAAATACTAGCTGTGCCGGCGGCGGCGTCGCACGCGTGGATATCGGGTTTCAAAAATAACTGACTTCCATAAAATGATACCTAAAGGTTTAGTTAGACTTCTAGCAATACATTGGTGAAAGCAGCATTTAATTCCATGCAGTAGTTTTCGCGTGATATGCGATCAAACATACAGATTTAAAAAATCCGTTTTCACAACACTTCCCATCACTGCTTGGTTTGTACCGTTATGAAAAGTATACTATAACCTGCCCAGGAGTATGAAGAATAATCGTACCAAGTTTCGTTAAAATCCGTCCAGTAGTTTTATTTTCCTTAACGAACATACAGACACATACAAAATTTTTACTGATTGCATTTTTGGCTTCAGTATCGATCACTAATCACCCCATTGACAGTTATTTTGGAAAAATATTTCGTGTACAGAATTGACCTCTCTACAGATTTATTATAAGTTTAAAACTAGATAGAGAAGATTAAAACTAGCCTTTAATTTCAAATTAAACATGTTAATCATGATGAAGATGAAGCACTCTATACCTATTCTTAAAACCGGCCAAGTGCGAGTCGGGCTCGCGCACGTAGGGTTCCGTACCACTGATTGAATGAAAAAAATTAGGTAATTTGATTTATAATGTTTAAAAAAGAACTACTGTCTAGATTTCATTGAAACTAATTTCGTTAGTAGTTTACATAGTAATACACATCATATATTTTTTCAGTTTTATAGTGCCCATATTTTAGAAGTTACGGGGGGGGGGGGGGACACATTTTACCACTTTGGAAGAGTCTCTCGCGCAAACTATTCATCTGAGAAAAAAATGATGTTAGAAACCTCAACATCATTTTCAAATACCTATCCATAGATATCCCACACGTATGGGTTTGATGAAAAAAAATTTTTGAGTTTCAGTTCCATGTATGGGGAACTCCAAAAATTTTGGATTTTTTTCTGATTTTTAAAATCTTAATGCGGTTAACAGAATACATCTACGTACCAAATTTTAATAATGTAGCTCTTATAGTTTAGGAATAAACTGGCTGTGACATACGGACGGACAGACAGACAGACAGACAGACATGACGAATCTATAAGGGTCCCGTTTTTGCCATTTTGGCTACGGAACCCTAAAAACAGATCAATGTTAATATCGTGTCACGGAATCTTAGACCAGTAGCATCGTAATGTGAGTAAATCGGCCGTGCAGTCCGAATGCACGCGGGGAATAAATTGTTTTAATAAGGCATAAATTGGCGGGGGAAAAAATAGCACCGATCACGATGTTGCGATGGCTGGCCATGGCATTTACGCTCTATGCCCACCGTATATGGGTATTGCGATGCAGTTTTTGTCCAGGTAACCAGTGGGTAATTTGCAGTACTGTTGAAACGGTACTGCGCTCGGTGCCTATGATCAGTGTGTTTAATGTTAATCATAATCTATTTTATTATTAGACTGACGAGGTTGCATCTATAAGTGGGGAAATGGAAGAGTTTTTTTTATAATTGGTTTCCGAGAAATGTTTTTTCGCGTTGCAGTTCAGTAGCTTAGCGTAAAAAGTAGTGGTTTGGAAGCTTTTCGTTGTTTCAAAAAAGTATGTACCTATATGTTTTCAAATCTACGAGAAGCTATACAAACTATGTAAAGCGGATGTTTTTTACTCTTTCAAGCGAAAATAAAACGGATCTCAAAGGAACTAAGTGTAGTTTCTTTATAATTAGTGAATATAGCTCACACATATATTTAACACATAGCCTATAATCTACATCTCTTCAGCATAATATGTCTTCTACCTAAAAGTTGTCCCGAAAATATAGCTTTCGGCAATAAGACCGCCTAAATTGTACTACTTTAAGTCTTTAATACCTTTTCCCTGTAAATGGTTTGTCTTGGTGCAATAATGAATATCTATTTATAATTTTTAATGATATCGCAGTCCACGGCTGGACATAGGGCTTTCCAGTTGTTGGCCACTTTGGACAAGCACCTGGAGGATTTACCGTTAATCTCCACGCTGGGCAGGCGGGTGGGCGATCGCAGAGCGTAGCTCTGGTGACGCTGCTGCCCGTCATCGGCCTGTGGTATTTAGCTACGCCCTCGATTGTGATCGTTATACCGCCACCAGACGGTTGCCAGCGCTTCGTTTGTTATTCGGCAGGATGCACCACGGGCAGGTGAGGGTAGCTTGGAACAAAAAGATGATGGGTCGCTCCCTTACATCCGCATTTTTATACGTATCATAACAATGTTCGCGATAGTTTGTTTATTGTAGTTTATAAACCGACTACCAACAGTTCGCTTAATATGATTGTTTCATTACTTGTATTGTAAACATAATAACACCGATGTATTGATTGTTAAAAAGTAACGAATGAATCAGTGTAATGGTAGGCACACTGTGGGAGTCATTAAAAAACAAAAATCCAAGGTAAACAAGAATCTGAATCCAATAGTAATTGGGGAATATTTATAGTTTGTTTTACCTTTTTCATTGGTATACCTTCAATATATATTTCCATTAATTAAAAATGAATAATTTTGCTGTGCAAATAATAATAATAATAAAAAATTATTTCAGATTTGCATCCATATGTGTTAGTAAAAAACTTGACTTATTTCTAGGGTTAGTCTTTCTAATTCTACTATAAATTACATAGATTAACAAACAAACAAATCAAAAATATGTATTTTTTAAACAGAAAGTTGTATTGAATTGGTTTATTCGGATAATAATGAAGGTATCAAATACGAGTAGGTGCCTTTCCGCGTTGAAAAAAATACAAAATAATAATTACATGCGCAATAACTGAAACGTACAAAGAACTGGGCCCCTGGATCGATATTTGAAATCTTTTACTTGCTTCTCAAACAGTCCGGCCTCACTGGCACTTTTTAGTAGCCCAAACGTGCGGTATAGCGTTTTACTATGAACGTGATTCATTTGAGTATATTGCTCATGCAAATGAATATTATTATAGAATAACAATTGGTATAGTCTCTTACATGAAGATTTAAACTTATATTTGCTTATTTTAGGTAAAAAAATGGTGATTATCTTTTTACCCCTCCCGATTGGACGCCTTTCAACAAGGAGGATTGACGACATAAGAAAAGTAGCAGGATAAGGCTAGATGCGGGCGGTTTGCAACCGGCCTTTGTAGAAGTCTTTGGGGGAGGCCTATGTCCTGCAGTGAGGTCTACCACCTATCTACGGCCGAATACGATGATGATGAACTTTTTATAACTCGATGTATAATTTCCTGTTAGTAAGTGCTACAAAGTGTTAACAGGTGGTGTCGGGCACAGAGGATGAGTAAAGACTGCTGTAGAAAGTTTATCTGCCCATATGGCTGGATAGCTATGTGTATAGAAAAATCTTTAAACCATTGCTTGCAACAGTGCTGAAATATCGGATATAGTCATAACACAGGTCATATGCCTGAACCCCGTCAATAAATATACATAACATAGTTACCGTGACTGCTATACTGTTTTTAGAACAGTATAATTTTCTCCTATACTATGCGGCTATAATGCCATAATCTTCTTTAATTACAACGAGTATTCCACCTTACCCCAATCCTTAAGTAGAATCAGTAGTAAAAGCCCTTAGTTTCACGAGAACTCTCATCCCGCACCTTGTTACATTCCCCAAACATCCTGCAAGAGACTCTTTGGACTAATTACCTTGTTTTCTCAACGTGTAGCACAAAAACAATATACAAACCCACTCGCAACGTTTATAACTAAGTCATTGTTATAAATTTTAACAATACAAAAGCAAATACTCTCTGGTTAGAGAGCGTTGATTTGAGAAATCCGAGTATGATACAACAATATACTGAACCCACAATAACATACGATGCAGTTCGAAATAATTGCACCTGAAAACCGTGTTTCCGAAATACGAAATGTTCAGGTATAGATGGAAAATGGTTATGATTCGTGAACTGAACACAGCTTTGTTAATCCACTACAGTGTACGTTAAGTAATGAGGAGCCCATTAGGGCAAACAACGAGCGTTCGAAATCAAAATGGCGATATAACCGAAATAAAACATTTAATAATGTGGCCGGCGTGAAATAACAAGGGAAACTTGGTGATACCGATAATGATTTTGCGGTAAAGCGTTGTTGAAAATGCGGTATCAATTATTCCGTCTAGTGCAGTTTCTGTCTAATGTTAATTTATGTATTGATGGGATTAATTTTACACACTAATGTAAATGTGATAGACGAAATCAAAGGTACATTGAATAGAATGTACCTAATAAAGTACTTTATTTATTCAACGAATGGTGAAGTTTATGTTTCAGTATTAGTTAACGCTGCCTAAAACAGTGGTTTGTATTGGTCTGAGTGCCTATGTTTAATATGTATTTATTAATAAAAATAAGTATTCAAGTAAGTTTCTCACATAATGTTTGATAGGTGCTTATAATACAAGCTTCGGCTTAGTTTGGGATTAGATAGCGCTGTATGGCCCAATGTGTCTTGGTTTATTTGTTTATTTTAATTGATAATCTATCCCAGCCCACTGCTGGACGAGTATGCCCCTCCAAACGGACTTTAATTAATATATAGGTATTTCGCTGACTAAAGGACTTTTGAGTAAATACTACGTACTCTACCTAAAGTTTATCGAGATCGCGATTGTACCAAAATATGTTTGCTACAATTTTCCTGTAAATATTTTATTTGTTTGTGCGAAAAAGATTATCTAGCTATAAATAATTCAGATGTGTTTAAAAACTCTTTTCGGACAAGACACAACTGAAAACATTAATTAGTTAAAACACTACAGCGTGAATATATTCGTAATTAATAAACCTGGATAAAGCAAGAGCTTTTGCAGTACAAAGTGGGAATAGTGGGTTTGAGAACCGCATGATAATTATGCTAATTGCGAGCAAAAAGCGAAAGGGCACGGTAATATGATATCCAGTTGTACGTCATCCAAGGTGTAATACTAAAGTATGTACGGGTGTTCTCTGCTTAGAATATTCTTTGTGATGCGACATTCTACGAAAGCTGCGGTTTGATAGGGCAGCGCTGCGACAATCAAAAGCATTCATATCGATAAGAATATTTATATACGTCGGAGAGGCACAATCCGTGAACATAGTTTTTGATTATTTTAACGTTGTTTATGGTTTTGTTACTGTAACGGACTGGCCGCAAGGCGGCCAACCTCCTTGTTTAATACTTTTTTTCTTTTGTGTATATCGATGTTCTTTTGTGTATATCGATGTTCTTTAGTTAGTGTGAAAATTCTTGCGGTGTTCTTTTTCAATCCCTTGTGCGTGCTGTTGTTATTTTTATTTTGTGTTTTTATTTCTATTTTATTTTACTTTTAAATTATATTTAATTTCCTTAGAAAAAAATATGTTGATAATGGAAAGGAAAAGGGCCTCCCTTTTCACACTAAGAAAAGAACATCGATATACAGAAAAGAAAAAAGTATTATATAAGGAGGTTGGCCGCCTTGTGATCAGTCCGTAAAAGTTACGTTACATTACGTTTACGTTACATCAAACATATGTTACAGATGTCAGTTCAAAATGACGCGGAAGATGACGTTTACTGCGCGCGTACGCCGACGGTCACTTTCGCTCGAGCGGAAATTAGAAGAGGGAAAATGGTGGGACACCTTGTACGTAATGACATGACATACTTATGAAATCTATACTCGAAGGTAAAATATAAGACAGGAGAGGAAGAGGGAGGCCAAGAAGAACATGTACACAACAGTTGAAGGAAAGTTATTGTCATGACGTATAGAGAGCTGAAGGCACTGGCTGAGTCTAGGGAGGAGTGGAAATTTCTACAGCGACAACATAAATTAGAAGAAAAATCTATCGACCTACAGCCAACCCTAAACCGCCCTTTACCGGGACGGTAGCAGATCAAATTAAAAACAGAATTTATAATAAGTATCATTAATTATTTAATGCAATACTTTGGACTGGAGCTGACCGCCGCCACCTTTTTGGCAAATTCCTTGACTCCAAACGGAATGAGAAATTTAGATTAACACTCTGTAGTGTAGGGTTATGTGGCCGTCGGCGGTTCAGGGAGAGAAACATAATTAGTGCTACGTGGAAAATATTACAATTCAATTTGGACAGTCTGTTTTCAAGCAACATTTGTGTTAATGCTCGGTTGGAATGCATTTTCAAAAGCAATTTTGTCAAAACGACATATCTCAAAGCTGCTAGTAGTTTGTTGTAAGTTATTTTCTAATGAAATGTAAAATCCTGCGACTGTTAATTCGTGTACGAACAATAATGTGCAGTGATTATTACTGTTGAATAAACAAAACAATGAATAAAATGTTACATATAATTAGAGCCTGGCTGACCTGGTAATTCGCCTGATGGAATAATTAACGTTAATGAATAAAATGGTGGAGATTACACTAGACATGTGTTTCCTAATTTGGCCAAACCGGGAATGAAGTTATTTCGCAAAATGCTCTACCAATATGGTCATTTTAAATGCATTAAATATTTTCCATAATAAACGTAAAAGAATCGGATTTCACTATTTGACAGTTAACTTTATACACCAAGATGACCAGAAAGATATGTAAGTATCATTATTACCTCCACAATTTCAAAAAAGACTTTAACAGCAATAACAAATCAATTAGGCCGTAAGCAATTTAATTTCAATAAACGTGTTTTTCTCCCTTTCGAGGTTTACAAAGAAGCATAAATACAGAAAACAATGAAAAAAAAGTACAGAAACAATGGCTTTTTCACTTTTTAAACAAACTTTTACTCGGTTTAATTATGGAAGAGCTTCGCTAGGATTACCATTATTCTGTTTACGTAGGGGATTACGACAAAGCGAGAGTGAACTAAAATATTATTCAGTGGTTTTAGGTTAATGCGTTTTTATGTTTTTACAATATTATGTGTTTTTTTTTGCAAGCAATGCAAATTTTAAGTGGCAATGGGCAGGTTATATTGTTCGCAGAACAGATGCTCGATTGGTATTGAAGGTTCTCAAGGACTACCGCATTCACTATCGCAGAAATCAATCATTGTAAAGTGCTTTCGTGCTACAGTGGATATTGAAAGGATGATGATGATGATTTTTTTTACTTTAAATGAAAACTTTTACATGTTTTTACAATTCCTCTATTAAAGTGCCATAGAATAGAACGACACTCCTTTTTTTTCATAAACCTTTTTATGTTAGCAATAAGCATGTTCTATGTTAACTAGTCGATGTAACTACACATTCAAGCTATAATATAATAAAAAACCATGAGATTTAAACATATTTGTGAGCGGTAAAACGAAAAGCAATCACTATCTGTAATTAAACGGTGCAATAGAAGATACCAAGTATTTTTCGCATTTCAATTCGCATGTTTTGTAACAGTATTTTTCATTACTAGATCCAGACTTTATCCAGTACCACGAGTACACAATCCACATGTATCACAATGCCTAATTACGATTGACTGATTACGAATTCATATCTAACGAGCCGGCACCGTAAACAGCGACCTTTGTTCTCGACGCGGCTAAAAAACCGCCCATAATAAATTAGTAGCTTTGCTCGCAATATTAGTGGACACAAAGCCCGAATTAAACATGAATATTTGTCTCGGTCGCCCACAGCCAAAGGTCCAGTCGTATCCGACGCAGGTTCTTCGTAACTTAGTGGCAGCAAGCAACATGAGTAGGTTTGCACAGTCCAAGCCCCAAGGCGTATTTTGGAAGGCCTACTTTGTATGAATACGAGAGGTTATTTACTTTGTGACTCGTAAATGCCCTCTGAAATGACGACATTGTTAATAAATAACTTGCAAATCTTGTGTTTGTCTTGAAAAAGTTTTGTGGAGCGTTGTTAGGGTACACATATACCCGGTTACTTGTACATTATGTGGTATTCTGCTTATTTGCAATTCAACATGACCGCATTTAAGCGGTTACATATCGATATTACGGGTTACCCCATGAAATTGACTTTGTTAATACGAGTAAGTTTGAACTTTAATCATATTTGCAGAATAGAATTTTATTTTTGACCCGTGCTTGAGACTATAAAGAAAAAAGTTGTAATAGACAATAATACATTTAATTACAGATCGTTTGGTCAAGTGTTTTGTTAGAATTTTATTAGTTTTGGGAATAGGATTTTTCATTTCACCTTTATGTACTGAAAGGAAATGATGATAAATCTTTATATTTATCATCAAAAGTTTGTTAACTCCTTTTTGTGCCGTACCATCAAAAAATGGAATTCTCTGCCTGCTCATGTGTTTCCGACTTCTTATAGCATGGGATCCTTTAAACGAAGCGTGAAGAAGCATCTTGTAGGCCGGCTGTGGTGGCTGACTGGAAACTGAGGTTTAACACCCGCGGCCAGAGCGACTTGGGCTTCCTTTTCAGCTTTCTATCAGGCGAGAGGAGGCCACTATGCCGAGCCAATATAAAAAAAAACATTAGGAGTCTAATGTCGATTCCATGAAAATTAAAAAGAAATAAAAGTGTTTAGTACTGGCGTACTGTCCTAGCTGGTCGATGATAGCTCACACTGAACTGAAACACTGTTACTTCTTGAAGGTACTTTTATTTACTGCACTGTTGAACTATTTACACTGTTGATCTTGAACTGTTTTGTATTGAACTGATTTGTACTGGTTTTGAACTGGTTTTGAACATTCCGCCCACCAAGGGCATTTATGAAAAAATGACCTTAAAACAAAACAATGTACTGAACTTAACATAAACATTCAATATTAAACATAGCAACAAAAAAACAACATACCTAACATGAACAACATCAACATAAATTCCCTAAACACAAATAGTCGCATTCGAGTAGTGACACAATCCGCCCACCATGAACTACCTTTACAAAATATAAACAACCCAAAATATACTTAAATCAAATTAACATACTTTATACTCCAATAAAAAACATTAATCACTATGAGTAGGTAGAATACATAGTTTAGAAGTAGCTCTCTTAATTATGGAAGATTTGACCTGAATAGAGACTACACGTGTGACGCCATCACTACCTGCATGTTTTTGTATTATTCTACCCATTAACCAACGACTAGGTGGTAAGTCATCCTCTTTAATGAGAACAACATCACCTATTTCTGGCTCAGGTACCTGGTAACTCCATTTATATCTGTTTATTAAATTTGAAACGTACTCCTGAGACCAACGATTCCAAAAACATTGAAGCATACGTTGAACCGCTTGCCAACGTGACAACGAACTAACATTAGACTCTACATAACTAGTTACATCGGGCACAGCTAGCAATGGTCCTCCAACAAGAAAATGACCTGGAGTCAAAGGTCTCGGATCGCTTGGATCTGAATTATCTACAGTGAGTGGTCGCGAGTTCAGACAAGCTTCCACTTGTGTCAAAAAAGTGTACATCTCTTCAAAAGTAAGAGTTGTATCACCCAACACGCGCTTAAGATGGAATTTGGTGGATTTCACACCTGCTTCCCATAGACCACCGAAATTGGGAGCGTGCGGTGGTATGAACTTCCACTCCGTACCATGAGATTCCAGATACGCTGCACTCTCTTTTTCAATGCTATACACTTGTTTTAAATCTTTAGAAGCACCTATAAAGGTGGTACCATTGTCGCTCCACATTTGTGCGCAGGGACCACGCCGCGACACGAATCGCCTAAAAGCCGCTATAAAAGCTTGAGACGTCATATCGCTCACGACTTCTAAGTGGATGGCCCTAGTGGCCATGCAAATAAATAGACATATGTAACCCTTATACGAACGGTTGCCACGGCCCTTTGTTGTCCTTATTTTTATTGGGCCGGCATAATCTACTCCGCTATGTACAAATGCTCGGGAAGGCGTACATCGAACTGAAGGGAGAGAGCCCATGAACTGATTTTGAACCCTGGCATTTTGCCGTATACAAGATACACATCTGCGAATATGGCGTTTGACCAATCCTTTAACGCCTATAATCCAATAAACATGCCTCAAATAATTAATCATCAATTGAACACCTCCGTGCAAAGTGTTGTGATGGGCTTCTGCGACCAAGAGTTTGGAAAAATGAGAAGTGTGCGGTAATATAATGGGATGTTTGGTCTCTTCGGGCAATCGAGACTTTTGCAATCTGCCTCCTACCCGCATTATTCCTTTATCATCCAGGTAAGGACATAATGATTTTAATTTTGAACTTTTACACTGTATACAACCTTTGTTCTTTAGTTGTAAATATTCATCTGTAAATTCTTCCATTTGTACTTTTTTGATGCAGCAGCTTAATGAGTCTTCAATTTCCTTTTTAGACAAATAAGAGGTACGATTTTTATTCCGTTTAAGAAAACGTCTGCAGTATGCTACCACTCTAAGCATTCGCTGAAATGACGAGAAGCGCTGTAATAAATCATCTTCTGTCATCATTGAACTAAAATGTGACTTCACGGCTTCTTCTTCCAGGTTTATCTTGAGATCTTTTGGCTTATGATACGCTATGTTATCTTCCCAAAGAAACTTTGGACCAGAAAACCAAAGTTCATTACTAGCCATTGCATCTGGCGTAACACCTCGCGAGGCACAATCAGCTGGATTTTCCTTAGTTGACACATGAGACCACTGTGATGAATCGAACGTAGTTAAAATCTCAGAAACTCTGTTCGCGACAAAAGTTTTCCATCTACTGGGATGACTATTCAACCATGCCAATACCACAGTTGAATCCGTCCAGGCCTTCACATTGTTCTTGGAGACTTTAACTACTTCGGCTATTTCAGCTAGAAGACGCGATAACAGAGTTGCTCCGCACAATTCCAAACGAGGAATGCTGACCTGCTTTATAGGGGAGACCCTGGTCTTTGCTGCCAACAATGATACGTGTACCTTACCTGTGAAATCTACCACTCGCAAGTAAACTACTGCCGCATACGCCATCTTAGATGCGTCACAAAACCCGTGTAATTCCCGGCTGACTTCTGCGTGAGTAGTCCCCAACCAACGAGGAACCCGAACCGAAGTAAGATGGAATAATAAATCACGATAAGTATACCATTCAACTTTCAAACTCTCCGAAATTGGTTCATCCCAAGTAATGCCCGCTAGCCAAAGCTTTTGTATAAACATCTTTGCTATTATTACGCTCGGAGCTACCCAGCCGAGTGGATCATACAAACGTGCTATTATAGATAATATCGTTCTTTTTGTTTCAGATCCTGACGTCATCGTAGGAGACTTCACCGAGTATCGGAAATGATCTTCACTTCTATCCCAGATAAGACCCAAAATTTTTGTTACACTATCTGCTTTTAGATCTATTTCTTTATCTTCATTCGTTTTTTCCTTGGTACATTTGCTTCCTTGTTATGTACTGTACTATCCGTAGATTCTATATTCTTCTGCTTTTGATCTGTGTTCTGCTTTTCAGATTTTAATATCGCTGAAAGTAATTGCTCATTGTTACTATTCCACTTTTGCAATTGAAATCCGCTCTTTAACAATAGCTCCTTCATTTCTTTATATATTGTTATTCCTTCTTCCACACTACAGCAACCGGTCATCAAATCATCCATGTAAAAGGATTGCGCTACCTTGGGTGCAGCCAACGGGTAATGTTCGGCTTCATCGATCGCAACTTGATTTAAAGACCGAACTGCCAGATATGGGGCACAAGCAGTTCCGAAGGTGACTGTCAGTAACTCGAAATCCTGTATTTCGGTGTCCGGGTCTTCACGCCATACTATGCGCTGGAAAACGCAGTCTTCTTCAGCTACTCTAACCTGCCGATACATTTTTACGATATCACCAACTAATACTATTGGATGTTCTCTCCAGCGCAAGACCAGGTGTCGTAAGTCAGCCTGTAACTTAGGACCGACCATGAGAGTATCATTCAATGATATCCCCAAACCATTTTTACTGGAAGCATTGAATACTACTCTAACCTTGGTGGTTGTTCTTTCATTTTTTACAACAGCATGATGAGGTAAGTATACCGCTTCATCTTGCTTCAAATTATCTCTTGGGACTGGCCTCATATGGCCTAACTCCATATATTCATTTATTACTTCAGCATAGCTCTTTTTTAACTCTGGATCTTTCATTAGTCTTTTCTCTAATGACTTAAATTTCATTACAGCTATTTGCCGTGAATTGTGACCTTTGCAACTAGGTGAATCTTCGCGAAAAGGTAATTTTACAATATAACGACCTTCAAGATTTCTCTTAGTTGTGCTATTGAATATCTTTTCACATTTTTGCTCTTCTTCTGACCACATGCCCTTTGAACTATATGATTGTTCTTCAATTTCCCAAAATCGTTTCAATGCATCGTCCTCATTTATCTGTACATGCATGACCGATATTTTAGGATGTTCTCTACTTTGATCTATCTTCTCATAGGTATCATGTACCGTTCCAGACACTATCCAACCCAGTGCCGTATTTTGGGCCATAAGTAAGCCATCTGGACTTTTTTGAACTCCTTCTTTCAATATTTGACTGAAAACATTAGCGCCCAGTAACAAGTCAACTTTGCTTGGGCTGTCAAACCTTGGGTCAGCCAAACATAAATTGTTTAAACCGATCCAATTAATGCAATGAATTTGATGTTCTGGTAAGTGCGATGCTATCAGGCTTTTCAAGACGTAAGCCCTAATTTTTATCTTAAATTTCTTATCAATCCTGGATTGTAGATCAAGTGTGACCGCATGTCGGAATGTAGTTGAGCCTTTATCTCCTAGTCCTGTCACCGTTCCATTTACAAGTTCTTTTCTTAGACGCAGTAATTGTACTGTTTTTTCTGTTATAAAACAAGCTTGAGAGCCTTGATCGATTAAAGCTCTTACTACATGCTGTCCACAACTGTCAGACTCGGTGTTAACTAGAGCAGTTGCTAGTAAAACCTGTCCGTACTTGGAAACTTTTCTTGTGGACATACATGAAACTACTGGTGCAGCACTGCTCGAAGGAGTAGCATGATGATGTTCCTCTTTTCCATCAGTCTTGATTAACTC
The DNA here is from genome assembly GCA_031163375.1 of Conogethes punctiferalis. Lineage (NCBI taxonomy): Eukaryota > Metazoa > Arthropoda > Insecta > Lepidoptera > Crambidae > Conogethes > Conogethes punctiferalis. The sequence continues at coordinate 13,425,625 of CM062084.1, forward strand.
CGAATGCAAGAGAGAATGGTGGCGTTTTTGACAAAGTTTGCAGGTTGTTCGTTTTTGACAATTGTAGCTAGCGTGATTACCTCCTAAACAATTAAAGCATATACGATTTTTTTGTACAAAGTCTCGCCTTTGCTCGATATTCAGCTTTACAAACTTCTTACAGAAGCACAATTTGTGTTTCTCAGAACAGTACTCACAACTCAAACTGTTGCTATCTGTCGAAAGCAAAACCTTTGGTCTCTCATGGGAGGTATTACCATGATAGGGATGGAAAGGCCTTTTCTGATCTATGAATTCTAATGCCCGAAACCGATTTTCGAGGAATTCTTTAAACTGTTTCAAAGTTGGCAGCTCAATGGAGTCGGTATTCGAAACGTTTAACTCCCAATGTTTTCGGGTCTCAGGATCAAATGTGACAATATGTATGACAATTATGTCCCATGTAGTTACATCAATATTCAGGTTACGCAATGCACTCAGACAGTCCGAGGTGTTGTCCACTAGTTCCTTCAATCCAGAAGCCGATTCAAAATTCAGCTTCTTCTGTCCAAACAATCTTTTTAAGATGCAGTTTGACAAGTACCGCTTGTTATTATATCTTTTGTCTAATAACTCCCAGCACTGACTATAATTAGCACCCGTGATGGGTGTGTGCCTGATCAACTGTTCGGCTTCTCCGCTAAGATGCCCCTTCAGATAGTGTAATTTTTGTACACTATCCAAAGACTTGTTTGTGTCAACCAATGATATGAATAAATCTCTGAAAGTAGGCCATTCAGAGTATTTACCCGAGAATATCGGAATGGCAATCTTAGGCAACTTTACGAAGGAACTAGAGGGCTCACTCGTGACTGACTCCCTTATGATTTGGTTTTGCCCTACTGAAAGTTTTTTAATTTCTGATTTCATTAATGTTTTGAAAATTACATATTTGTCCTCCGTTTTATCGTAAATGTCCTCTCTTACATAGTTGCTCTCTTCTACGTCCTCCAATAAATAAGTTTCATATAACTTAATGTTATTTTTATGAAATAATTGCCAATCTCGTTCCAAATTTTCTAGTCTTGTCTCTACATATTCTAAATTAATTCTATCTTTAGGACTTTTCTTAAAATTTGCCAAACCTTTCTCTATCGATTTTGACAATTCTTTCTGAACATTAAAGATGCCTTCCATCTTTCAAAGCGAAATTAATTATGTACAATGAACTAAACTGCCTAACTAAAAAAAATGTCCTAACATTAACTAACTACTAACACCACTAAACTATTTACAAATATTTCTAAAGTATTCACAAAATATCACGAGTCCAATTTGTCCTTCCAAACCAAGCGTCGATTTCACTAAGATTAAGTCCGAAGCAATTAAGTTCAAAGTCGTTTGAAAAATATATACAAATAAATGTGCAACTCACGCTTGTCCACGACTCACACTTGACCGCGTCTCACCCTTGACCGCGTCTCACACTTGACCACTGAACCAAACCTGGTGCTCCTGTTAGTGTGACGCCACTACTACGTCACCGTTTGTGACGTCGACGTCGCCGCCGCGGCGCCACTCCAGCGAGGTTTCCTGTGACGTTGGAAGCACGTCACCACCATCAGCTTGTACTCCACCTCAAGGACTGGAGCCTTCCAGCACGATGGTCACAGCCCAGTCCACTCCACCTTGGCTGCCTCCAGCAGCACTTGGTGCTGTGGTGCTGAAGTGCTGGAACTGCACTCCTTCGCGGAGACCCGCGGTCCACTAGCGGGTTGTGGTCCCAGACCACTCTTCAAAAATTGGTCTTCCAAATCCGGCGCTCTGAAGGACCTTGTTTAGTACTGGCGTACTGTCCTAGCTGGTCGATGATAGCTCACACTGAACTGAAACACTGTTACTTCTTGAAGGTACTTTTATTTACTGCACTGTTGAACTATTTACACTGTTGATCTTGAACTGTTTTGTATTGAACTGATTTGTACTGGTTTTGAACTGGTTTTGAACAAAAAGTAATGTAACTGTTATGCGATTCCACTACGCTTACCAATATTTTAAAAGCTTTCAATCTGTAATTATTAAGTTATAAGAGTTAACTAGTCAGAGACGTTAACCTCCCACCTTATTAAAGGTACCTTGTGTATACAAAATGCGTTTTCATACAAATAAGAAACAGAAACCTGAAAGCAAACTGCAGCGTACCTAACCTAATACTACTTTGTCTACAACAAAAGCGAAATGGTCGTAAAACATTCCCTCAACAATGGGCACTACTTCTACTTGACATTCTACTTTGTCTACTAAGGATTTAAGATACGAAATAGATTAGGATGTTGTATACAAAGTAGCAGAACCTAACAATCAGGATTAACCCTAACTGCAGCTTTTTAGGGTTCAGTCCACGTCCGAAACTCTTTTAGTTTCGTCATGTCCGTCCGTCTTCGACTTAACTTCCAAGCGATTTGTGCTAAAAGTATTAAACGTAGCATGGATTTCTGTATTTAGCACGTAAACTTAGTGCTAAAAGAAAATAAGCATTAGGGAGGCGTTTGCCCAGAAGTAGAACAATAAGATGCTTCTTCACGCTTAGTTTAAAGGATTCCATGCTATAGGTCTTACCTATTATATAGGTATTGCCGCCTCTACCCCATTTTATAGGGTATGGATCAGATAGGTATTCTAAAATAGTCAGAGATACCTCAAGAAGTCTCATAGAAGTCTCTTACGACACTAGGAAGAGTGGCGCAGTGATTTATGCATGTCCATCCATGCATGCATGTGATCCATCAGTTTATACATAGGGAAGTTCAAAGTGAGGGGTTTTTAGTTAAGACCTCATTATTATCATAAGCCTATCGCAGTCCACTGCTGGACATAAGCCTCTATGTTCTTCGTGACTTTGGAAGCTTTACGCATAATCACAACGCTCTGGCTTAGGCGGGTTAACCTAATAAATTCACTTAATTAATATACTCTTTGAAACACCTAAATATATTTAGGTATAATTACTTTCAAAAGTATTTTGTCATTTCTCGTCAAAATTTACTATTACTATATGTACTTACAATCGACAGATTTGTGTTATAAATGTTCCCTTTAAAAAAAATATTACGTCATTCTTAATTTAAATCGCAAATGTAATACCTGTAACTAAAAAGATCTCTTTAAATCAGATCTCTATCGAAATATTTGCTTCGAAATAAACAAAATAAACACAGGGATCGTAATAAATATTAGGCAAACGCTGTGCTTACAAAAACAAACCGAAAAAAAAGGAAGTATATTTAGGATTCATCGGACTTTCATTTAGGTGAATATTAAATGGTGGATTCATTTGATTTCGATTAAGAGAAATAAATAAAATAGTGTAATCCGATTTGTGTCAACGTTGGGGAATAGGGTTTTTTATTTTTATAGATATGGTGGCGTAATGGTTAGAGTGTTAGGCAAAAAGCGCGAACGATCCGAATATTTCGGATTCAATTCCCGGTCAGTCAGGTCAATTCAGGAAATGAATTTTCAAGCGTTTATTTCTTTAGGTAAACGATAACCTACATTATTTCTAACCCTTGCACTTACTACATAAACTACTAAGCAATAAATATAGCCTAGCCTTTCTAGCAATAAATACAACCTATATTACTCATGGTAAATAAAGCTTTACAGTGGCATAGTAGCTTTTGAATTTATTGGTTACATAAATTCAAAGTGAAAGATTTTTATTTTGGTGTGCATGTGAGATAGATAAATAAATAAATAACCCAAGACATGCCACGCTGGGCCACACAGCGTCACCTAGCCCCAAACTAAGCCGAAGCTTGTACTATGGGTACTAGACAACTGATAAACTTACTTAGATACATTTTTTTTTTGTAAATAAATACATATTATAGATAGAAAACACCCAGACCAATACAAACAGACATGTTCATGAACACAAATGTTTGTACTGTGCGGGAATCGAACCCACGACCCTTGGCTCAGAGGGCAGCCGTAATATAGGATATAATTATATAACGTAACATAGTTATAGGAAAGCGATTCATCACTATCTCACTAGGATTATAGGTATAAAACGGTTTAAGTTTAGTGATATACTAATGACGAGATAGTAATGAATCGCTTTCGTATAACTACGTTACGTACGGTATATTACGGTTTTTGTCTATCTTACTGCGACATGCATATTACACACACAATCATACAAATCTTTCCTCTTTATAATATATAATCTAACAACAAGCTTTATTAACATAAACCTTAGTCCGCCATCCCGTGAGATGCGTTCCTATTAGTTGCAAATTAAACGGAATGTATAGTGCACTTGACATGACGTCAGTCTCGTCACTATCTGTTTAAATTCACCGGCATTCCCTAGGCGCAATACAATTTCTAGTTATACGATATACGCCGTGTTGGCTTTTGGTTGCGATTTGTATAAATGCATAATATATACAGTGTAAGTGGCAAGATAAGGTTGGGAACTAATTTGGGAATGAAGCTACGAAATTGCATATTTCGGAAAGAATTTGATGTTTTCAGACAAATTAAAACAAATAGAAAGATTAGTAGGTCTACTAATTTAAAGATTAGGGCTTAAAGACCAAGAGGTTCGGATACCAGGACGGCTTAATTTAATTGTTAGGTTTTTCCATGAAGAAATTGTGTCAGTTCATAGTTACATCGCCCATGGCCACGACCTGTCAGAAACGCATTCTCTCAGCGGCCAGACTATAGTGTACTAGTAGAGTAGGGCTTTAAAAAGATATACAGACAGACACTAGATATTACTAGACACTGTATTAGCACAACAAGCGCATGCGTAGCCCCCTATTTGCCCCACTAAGTGCTGATAAAGTGAAGCTCACAATCGCGCCTCTCATTAAACAAGGGGAAGTGTTTGTAATAATTGATTAAACATATACGTATGTCGGCACTTGATTAATTGACAGTGGGCTCGGGGCCGCGGATTAGAGTCGCTGGAAATACCTAAATTTATGGGGCTATATGACATGTTAGGTGATTAACTTTGGTGGGTTTCCGCGTTGAGGAAGGTATGATGGAACCTTTATGTTATGGTTAGTTTATAATATAATAATAATAATATGAATCCAGAAGAAAGACCTCGACAACAGAGAAAGGACCGAAGGCCCAGCTGGCAAAGGCGATTAGAAAAGAGAATTGCGGATTTAAGGATCAAAATTGGAAGAGTAACCCAGTACATGAAAGGCACCAGAAGTAGCACACTTATAGCACACGTCAACAAAATTAAAGAACAATACAAATTCCATTCCACTCATGAAGGTTCTAACACACAAATGTCACAATTTCTAGATACGCTAAAACAAAAACTCTCTGTTTATTCAAGCCGACTTAGCAGATATAAAAATTGTACCCTCCGAAAAAAGCAAAACTTGCAATTTCTTAATAATGAGAAACACTTTTATAGGGAACTTAAAACATCATGTACCAATATTCAAGACTCAACAGCCAACAACAGCAATAGACCAGACCCAGAAGTGCTACATAAGTTTTGGGCTGACATATGGGAGAACCCCGTCCAGCACAATTCACATGCCGAATGGATTAAAGAAGAAACCCAAAATAGTTCCAATATCCAGCAAATGGAATTCGAAGTTATCCCAGTAGAAATATTTCAGAAAGTCATCCACAATTTACACAACTGGAAGGCCCCTGGGTCCGACCACATACATAGTTACTGGTATAAGAAATTCACGACGATCCACCCATACCTGTACAATCACATAAATAAATTCATTTCAAATCCTGAAACTTTACCATCATACATTACTGCAGGGACTACTTTCATGCTTCCTAAAGATAATAATGATCTCCTAAACCCAGCTAAATTCAGACCCATCACCTGTTTACAAACTATTTATAAAGTAATTACCAGTTGCATCTCTGAAATAATCTATAAACATCTTGACAAATACAATGTCCTAACCGAGGAGCAAAAAGGGTGCAGAAAATTAAGTCAGGGCTGCAAAGAACAGGTTACCATTGATTCCATTATATTACAACAAGTATATAAAACAAGATCCGAATTATATACAATGTACGTAGATTACCAAAAAGCATATGATTCCGTCCCCCATTCCTGGCTTTTAAAGGTCTTAGAAATTTACAACATTCACCCAAATATTTCTTCATTTTTACATAGCGCAATGAAAAATTGGACGACACGACTTAGGGTAAATACATCTACAGAAACCATAGAGACGGAGGAAATAAAAATACAACGTGGCATTTTCCAAGGTGACGCACTCAGCCCTCTATGGTTCTGTCTTGCGCTCAACCCACTCTCCAATATTCTTAACAACACTTCTATAGGCTACCCACTTAAATATACAACAGAAACAGATAGTCCTATAAACGAAGACTTAATTAAACTTAACCATTTATTGTATATGGACGATATTAAACTTTACGCCAGTACCGAAAATGATTTAACCCAATTAGTTCACATAACAGAAATTTTTTCCAACGACATAAATATGCAATTTGGTATAGATAAGTGTAAAATAAACTCCATAAAATCGCGAAAAAGTTACGGCCATCAGTACACTTTAGAAACAGGTGAAATTATCGACCCAATTGATGATAAAACTCCATATAAATATCTAGGCTATTTACAATCACAAAAAATTCATAACACGGACATAAAAAATAGACTAAAACAACAATTTAAGCACAGACTGAATTCAATTTTAAAAACGCAACTTAATTCGCGCAATACCATCAAAGCCATAAACACTTTTGCTATACCCGTTCTTACCTATTCGTTTGGCATTATTAACTGGAGTAAATCAGACATTAAATCCCTCCAGCGCACGATAAACATAAGTATGACCAAATTCCGCAAGCATCACCCCCGAGCGTGCATCCAAAGACAAACATTGCCAAGAAAAGAAGGAGGTAGGGGACTCATTGATATTATGAACCTGCACAATAAACAAATTATCACACTCAGGCAGTACTTTCATCATAAAGCAGATTCTTCAAATATCCATAAAGCCATAGTACAAAATGACCTCAAACTAACACCGCTTAACTTACACGACTATAACACACAAAATGCAAACAATTTAGTTGACCAAAACACAAAGATAACTGAATGGAGCCTAAAGTCACTGCACGGGAGACATCGCCAAGACTTATGCCACCCCAACGTCGACAAAGTAGCGTCGAACGCGTGGCTAACTCGAGGCGAACTCTTCCCAGAGACCGAAGGCTTCATTATTGCGATTCAGGACCAGATCATCGAGACCCGTAATTATCAAAAATTTATCACCAAGAACAGAGCAATAGACACTTGTAGAAGATGCAATAGTTCAGCAGAAACCATACAACACATTACAGGAGCATGTAGAGCAATAGTCCAAACTGACTACAAACATAGGCATGACCAAGTAGCCAACATAATACATCAGAAACTCGCTTTACAATACCACCTCATATCCGCACCAGCAACCGCTTATTATAAATATAGTCCTGAATCCGTTCTGGAAAACGAAACACACAAAATGTACTTTGACCGAGCTATACTTACGGACAAAACCATCCATTACAATAGACCGGATATCACAGTAGTCGATAAAATAAACAAAACAGCTCTTCTCATTGATATAGCCATCCCCAACACCCATAATATCCAAAATACAATAGCCGAAAAACTTACAAAGTATACTGATCTAAAAGACGAGATAACCCGTATGTGGAAACTACAAAATGTCTCAATAGTGCCCTTAGTTATTTCCACTACAGGCGTAATCCCAAACCAGCTACATAATTCCATAAATCTTTTGTCCCTACCTTCATACATCTACACCCTAATGCAGAAAGCCGTCATACTCAATACGTGCAGAATTGTTAGGAAATTTTTGCAGACAGACATTCAGTCGCCAAATACCCAACAATAAAATGTTCCTCTGAAACGCACTTGGCTTAGGCCCGTGAATTTCAGTAAACCAGTGTCAATTTAAGATACTGAGAAAAATAAATGACCAAATAAATAATAATAATAATAATAAACTTTATTTTTCAATTAGGTACTTCACTAAAAAAACAGTGGCTGAAGCCTCCTTTTAAGCAAAATATTGCTTGTGTCAGGAGGCTTCGCTCTTCCATAAATAGTATAATTAAGTACCCTAGATCTAATACAATAACAAAAATGGTTTTTTTTTTAAAAGATTACTACCTAATTTAATTTTACAATTTTAAGTTAAGTTTTACTTAGCGTGCAAGTGCGTGTATAATCTCTGTACGTGCGAGCGTACAGGCGTATACGAGGGTAGTGCGTGTGTGTATATGTGTGCGTGTGTGTATATGTGTGCGTGTGTGTATATGTGTGCGTGTGTGGATATGTGTGCGTGTGTGTATGTGTGTGCGTGAGTGTGTGTGTGTGTGTGCGTGTGTGCGCATATGTGTTTGTGTGTGTATGTATATGTATTAGTGTGTTATGTGTGATTTACGACAATCTCTCTAGTAATTTTTCAGTTTCTTCATAGTTCTTACTCTGTAACCATTTCGAAATACTTTTCTTGCAGTCATAGTAAGTTTGTACATAAATGTTGAGTTGCTTATTTATAACATTGTACAGATGGGCCGCACAAGAGTTGAACTGTCTCCTCGCAAACAAAGATACTACGCAAACGCAAACTAGATAGTTTGGTATTATGGAACGTGTTATAGTGCGTGCCACTAAAGATGACACTTGCCGAGCGTCAGTAGTGGGGCGTCCTGACAGGTACCGTCGTTTTTACCTTAATTTTTACTTAAATTCAAGAAGTACCTATACGGTAATATTTGTATTGGTATAGGATCTATCTTATGAAAGTAGGTAGTGGTGGTCGAATCACGCGGTCTCTCAAGTCTCATCTTTTGTGGCACGCATTGTACTAGGGGAGAGCTAGACTCTGTGGATAGAGAATTTGTCAGCCTCCAAGCGTCTGCTGGACATAGGCGTCCCCCAATGACAATTGTCATTTTGGGGAGATTTGTTATAAGTCGTTTCGCAGGCAGGTTGGTGACCGTAGTATCGTTAGTAAGTAGACTGTTTCCTGATATTCGTTTAGTCTTCTTCTACGGCATTCAACGGGATGGGATGAGAATTAATTAGCTAGGATGAATCTGATTTTGGTGCGTTCGTGGAATTCTGTATTTAGAATAGTATATATGACCACCCTATCTGGCATAGGGAAGCCTATGTCCAGTAGAAGACGTTTGCAGGCTGATAAGATGATGAGGACATGGACAGAAGTATCAAATGGATATATAGCTGGTCCTTTACATCTTATTTTTTCATTTCTCCAAGATCTCTAGTGTCAACTAGTCCACCGAACCTATTTACAATTCCAAAACAGACATTCAAGCGCACAGATTAAATCAAAATTAACATTTGCGATTTCGGAATTGCAAAACACCTAACACTTACAGACATTATTAAATCTTCAGAATCCTTACTAATATTATGAATGCGAAAGTAACTCTGTCTGTGCTTTCACACCAAAACTACTGACCAGATTTTAATCTAAGTTGATACACAGTTTACAGCCTGAAAAAAGACATAAGCTATAATGCGAAAAGGGGTTGTAAAGGGGGGATGAAAAGTTAAATGGAATACAGCGTGTACTAAGTGGTGAAACATAGTAACGGCTAATTATATTATATTGTAAAAGTAAACGTAGTCATGATCATTGTAAAAAGCTGTCGAATTTCCAATAAATTTTTATTTCATTAAAAATAAATGTCAAAATTTATCTAAAAAAGAACTAAATATTAAGTAATTATTTTGATCCCCAAAACATGCCTATTAGCCTAGGTATATATTTTAAATACCTAGAGACATTCCACGCAGGCAAATTCGCAGGCACAGCTTGCACCTTAAAATAAAGCTAAATAAAAGAGAAACAAGTAACGCTATTTTAAATCCTTGGTAGTCGCGTTTCGTTTAGATATTCCCGCATAACTTATGCAAATGTCCCTACTACCAATCCCTCGCCTCTCTTACTTACACGGATGATATTGTGACAGACCAAATTAATTTTAACACGCGTATAACTTTACATAGACTAGTAATTAACGTCACTCGAGACGTTATGGACAGTTGCGAAGTTAATTTTGCGTCTTTTGTTTAAGAAAATGGGATTAACTGTTCGTATGTCGCGAATGTTGATTAATCAGACAGTGTTCTGTTAAGCCTTATTGCGCACTGTCACATATCGACAGTGAATCTGTTAACGGCAATTGTGGCTATATATGTGTAGTACATATGACTGGCTCGATGGCTCATTTGGTAGTGACCTCTGCCCTATGAGCCAAGGGTCGTGGGTTCGATTTCCGCACAGTACAAAGATTTGTGTTCATGATCATGTCTGTATAGTATTGGTCTGGGTGTTTTCTGGTGTTTGGTTGGGATGTAAGGGAGCTACCTATCACCTTTTCGCTCAAGGGATGTAAGGGAGCTACCTATCACCTTTTCGCTCCAAGCCAAACTCACCTGCCCGTGGTGCATCCTGCCGAATAACAAACGAGGCGCTGGCAACCGACTGGTGGCGGTATAACCACCACAAATGAAGGCGTAGCTAAATACCACAGGCCGATGACGGGCAGCAGCGTCACCGGAGCGAGAAGCTACGCCCTGCGATCGCCAACCCGCCTGCCCAGCGTGGCGATTATGGGTATATCCTCCAGAAGTTTGCTCTAATTGGCGAACAACTGGAGAGGCCTATGTCCAGCAGTGGACTGCAATAGGCTGTTGATGATGATGATGATGGGTGTTTTCTATGTATAATATGTATTTAATATTTATTTACAAAAAAAAATATCTAAGTTAGTTTATCAGTTGTCTAGTACCCATAGTACAAGTTTCGGCTTAGTTTGGGGCTAGTTGGCGCTGTGTGGCCCAGCGTGGCATGTCTTGGGTTATTTATTTATTTAGTTTAAATATGTACATATGTGTTACAGCTAAAGTGTTAAATGTGGATATTATATAATATAAATAAATTAACAAATACCTAGTATGATTTCGCTATACCATTCGCATGAATACTGACCTGAAACAAAAAAAAAGCACATTAATTATGGAGTTTGTAGTTAAAATAAAAACAAAATATAATATAACCTATTTATTTTTTGTGTAATGATGTAAATGTAGTTGATGTAAATTATATTGTCGTTGCCAGACAATATACATAAAGCACCTAGTCTCAAACAAGGCTTTCCTTAGTACCATGACTATACTTATACTATACTTAACTTCTATGATCAAAATGACTTTATATACTATAACAGTATGATCTTGATCCGAAAATTGGTCACATTCGTAGTTATTGGACATTATAAGGTTTCATGCATTTCGTGAAAGTATCTTATGGTGAAAAAAATTTCATGTGAATTCATACAAAACCAAGATAATACCAAAAACTTCTCTCTAAGTAAACAAAATGCATAATAAACATGTTTTCTTACAAAACAATTCCCAAAAACAAAATGACGTTGATGACGTATTAAAAAGTAACGAGAATATCTACACTACGTTAAGTCGATTACACGCTCTGCCGTCCACTTCGTTCAATCCGATTTATGAACAAATTACATTATAATTGCTAAATAGAACATTATCTCGTTTTATTTCATTCAATTCCAATTATATTTGCAACTTGTTTGCCGCTTTCCATTGTCACAATACAGGGGGTTCTGTTGACAACCAAAAGTATCGTGACTGTGCTTATAGGCACAGTGCATTCATTTATTTCTAGTGTATAAAGACGCGGCCACACATTGGAGATATTTGCACCAACGTAACGCTTTGCGCCCAATGGACCAATGTGTCTATCGGTAGGTACTTTGACACAATGAAGATATTGAGCGCGTTAGTATTGGGCATTGGACAGTGATTGGACGCAAAGTTGAATCCAATGTGTGGCCGCGACATAAGTGCTAAGACTGGCTCGGTGGCTCATTTCGTAGTGACTGAACCAAGGGGTGCGGTGGGTTCGATCCCCCTGGAGAAACATTTGTGTTTGTTTCGGTGTCTGGGTGTTTATATTTGTATTTAAGCATATATATGTGCTATCTTCGTTGTTCTGATACACACAAGTGCTTAAGCTACTTTGGGGTCGGACTGTCGGAGCAATGTATGTGATGTCGTCTGATATTTATGTAATTTATTATTTATAAGTAACCTCAAAACCGTGCGTTCTAAATAAGTAACAGAATCGAATGCAAGTTAGTAGGTAGGTAGATTTTATACCATGTAAAATTTTGTCCAATCGCCTTATCATAAGAGCAAGCGCAATGAAGTTATCTAAATATATGCAATGCCTTGATACGAGTAAATCCCTCAACTTATTAATATTGTAAATCATAATTATTTATATAGGTACGTAGAAGCCCTATCGTCGCTGCGCGTGCAATACCGCGAAAGAGCAGTTTGTAAAAACCGCGTATCTGCGTTTTCGCGAATTTACAGGAGACAGAAAAAACATAATATTATCTGTCATTTACCTACATTTTGCGCGATATTTCAATTTTGTCCCTTTTGCTGTTACGCGGTATTAACAAAGTGCTCTTCCGCGGTATTGCACGCGCAGCGACGCTATCATTCTCTGACACAGAAAGGTATCTGATGTCTCCACCTAATTATTTACACGCAATTACTCAAATGTAAAGTTTAAATATAAAAGCCCTGATGATCTTGTAACCAAATATTAATGCATAATAATTAACAAAAATATGTCTTATCTGGTTAGATGGGTGAAGGTCGAATCATATCGGCTCTTAGACTAATAGCGAAACACTGAAATCCACTTAATATCTCGTCTAATTATGGTATTGAAGCATAATTAATTATTTGACAACTAAATAATTGCCTATTAGCTGTTTATACGAGTATATATGTATTCCAATGTGTCTATTATTTAAATGTAGATAAAGTAATTAATATTATTACTAAAATACTGGCTGATCCGATGTGTCACCATGACTTTTGAGCCAATGATCCTGGGTTTGAAGCCCGGACAAATTGTGGTTAGTAATTTTTGGTATTTGATAATGTTTTAAGCTCAACATCATCAGACTAAAGACGTTTCCTGCCGAAAATAGGCCTATCCCATTGAAAATGGTCCATTGGGATTTGTCCTAAGACAAATCACCATGCTTAGCATGCTTAGGTATGTAATATTATGTGTTTATTTACCAAAAAAGTTTGTAGGTAGTAAGTAAATTTATTAGTTGTCTGGTACTCATAGGACAAGCTTCGGATTAGTTTGGGACTAGAAGGATTTATTTGGCCCAGTGTTGCACGTCTTGAGTTTATCACTTGAATTTATCACAGGCAGGTACATAGTATAAAACAAAGTCGCTTTTTCTTTCTGTCTGTCCTTACGTATGCTTATATCTTTTATACTACGCAACGGAATTTGAATTTTGACGGTTTTTTTAAAGATAGAGTAAATTCAAGAGGAAGGTTTTGTGTATAAAATAAAATATACATAAAGTATTGCACCTGTGCGAAGCCGGGGCGGGTTGCTAGTTAATAAATAACTTTTTAGCTTTTTTAACTTCGCATTGATGTTAAGTCCACCATTTATGGCTTTAAGAAATCCGAAAACGGTGAAAAAAATATATCAGCCCCTCTTTCCTCTCCTCTACTTTAAGCCACCAGCAACTTTGTTAATTCCGACAAATTTCTCCCGGCAAAGCGCTTATTTTTATGGTGTTGTACCCTTTCCACCGCGTCTTAACACGCAAAATGGGCACATCAGCTGGAAAACAAGTATACCGTCTCCTGTTATAATATTCACTTTGCCTCCCCCCGCGGTCCCTCGCAAAAGCTCTTAATGCCAAGTCGGCCTGACCTCATACCAGCTCCATTAAGCCGTTTATACATAATGTATGAATTTGTTATGCCGTTTGATGTAAAGAAGCTTTAACTCAGGTAGTGCTAGGGTTTCAGATCAATTTTGTCTAAACATTTTGGCGGTTTTATTGCCCGCTCAATCGGTTGTACGCGTGATTTTTAATTAATTTTATTATTTATAATGTTTTGTCCTTTTATGTCGTCGGATATTTTAGTGAAACGTGAAAACCTACGATTCCGTATGCAATTCTATCCGTCATGTGAATGAACTGTTAAGGCTGGGACGATGTGGCAGACACAGTTAGTATAGTTAGTGTCCCCAAGATACAGGGTTTCCTAGTTTGCAAAAATAATATTATGTAAATGTGTTTTAAGGAAATAAACTTATTTATTTATTATTTTATTATTACACTCGTACATTTTTTTTTTATAAAAAAATGAGTAGCGCTTGACCCCAACTTGCCTGATATTAAGCAACTAGCTGTGCTCGCGACTCCGTCCGCGTGGAATAGTAATTTTTCCCCGTTTTTTTTACATTTTCCATTATTTCTTCGCGCCTAATAGTTGCACCGTGATGTTATATAGCCTAAAGCCTTCCTCGATAAATGGTCTATTCAACACAAAAATATTTTTTCAATTCGGACCAGTAGTTCCTGAGATTAGCGCGTTCAAACAAACAAACTCTTCAGCTTTATAATATTAGTTAAAGTTAAAGTTAAGATGTTAGAGCCTACGATGGAGCGCACTCCCCAAACAAACCGATTCTTTCGCCTTGAAGTCTTGCGTCATAGAGGAAGTGATTATCGACGAGTCTCCTGCGACGCTGTGATACAATACTTATATCGCCATAGTATTTACTTATATTGATTTTAAGTACAATTTGTTAAAGTAAGTAACGAATAAGCCACAGTAATTACAGTTGTAAATGTGTTCTTAACCCGTGCACTACGCTTCATAAATCGTGTGATGTATCGCTATTGATACGTCAGAACGCTTTGGTTCATTGATCGGACAATGAACTACGTTCAATATCTTTCCAATAGAATGATGGCAAAAAATATATATAAAGTTAATTATAAAACAGTGTGCAACGACCATATCTCACCGGTTCCATAGTGGCGTGTTAGACATTCATTTGCTTGCCTGTCATCAAAAACGTTACTAACGATGCTTTCTTTGGATTATGTCAATACATAAAAAAGAAAAAATCATTTATGATTGATCAGTCCATAATACGACCCAATGGCTGACTAGTGGGGAATGCCTATGCAGCATTGAGTTTTTATACACTACCTTATTGTGCAATAGAGAATATAAGAACATTGTCTTTTTTACATATTATCTACAAGAACATTTTAATAATAAATTGACCAAAAATGGTGTTTGTAAAATTATAAAACGCCTGTCCACTCGTTCTGACGCAATAGCATTTCAATTGTTATGTATCAAATTTGATACACAGAGCAGGGAACTTGTTCAGAATGGATAGACAATTTTTTTAAATTTTGATATTCCTAATGGAATAAAAAGGTTCATAAAAGAAAATGGCAAAAAAATTACAGGAAATTTGAGACTTCCTACAAAGAGCTACTTATTTCTTCCTGTATGTTATGGATGAGACCGCTTTTATCAAATTAGCTTGTTTCTATCGGCCTCGGTGGAGTACCTTAGGCAGAAGACGAAAGGTAAGGTAAGGTATATGATCGTTGGGTAGGACATTTTGTTAATTAGTTTGGGACCTAGTTTGATTTCTGAAGTATCCCTAGTATATTATTAGTTATTCTTGGTCTGTTTACCTCTTTTTTTCGTTGTTGGTACACAGCATAATAAGTATATATATTTACAAAAGCAAGAAAGGGAGCTCAAATACATAATAGTTACAAACGGACAGATATCCTCATTAAGGAATATGTAGGTCCAGTAGTAGGTGCATTTTATTTTTCTAATATTTATGATGCTATTACTAATTTAAAGGCCCTACTTTCGAATAGATTTTGGTCACTTTAAAAAGAAAATGTATCTACTTTAATTCAGCCTTAAAATTATGTAGCACCTAGTTCCATTAGTATAATAATGATAGCAATACAAAACTAACTCCCGAAGTGTCAAGAAAACTGCGAAACTTAATTGAAACAAAATTCCTGTATCACGTTCCACGGAGGTGGAATAACGAATCCGAAGTTTAAAAAGCTATTTATCATAAAGTAAACTCCCTGAGGCGGTTCTAACGACCACTCGTGGCGTCTAGGTGTTGTGGAGATCCCTAAGTGATGGTACAGGTTGATGCGCGGGAGCGGGGATAAATAAGTTAAATGGGATTTCTGGCTTCATAGCTCATTTGGTAGTGACCGCTGCCTTCCGAGAGAGTACAAACATTTGTGTGTATAGACATGTTCATTGTTTTTATTGGTATTGGTGTTTACTATGTACCTATAATATGTATCTATTTATAAAAAAAAGTATCTGAGTAAGTTTATCAGTACCTGTGCCTTCGGCTTAGTTTGTGGCTAGATGGCGATGTGTGGCCCAGCGTGGAATGTCTTGGGTTATTTATTTATACCATCATATAATTATATTGATATGATAGCAAAGTGAGTAGTTTAACGCTTCGAAATCTGAACAACCGAGGTAACATAAAGATAGCCCTACTTGATTGTGATATGACGCCATACACACAGTAGATATCTATTAGTCTATGAATGTTTGTTCTCAACGAAATTCTAGCCTAGGACGGAATGCGTGAGCAAGTCAGTCAATGTTATGTTAACGATCACGAGCAACGTCCGAATTTTAGTGAAGGTATCACTAAAAGAGTTCTGACAGTCCTCTGCCGAGTACTCTGAAACTGGAACGTCAGCTCCCCACACCACACCGCTCCATACCCGCACTCTGTCCGCACTTGCTCTCGCGTTCGCACCCGCACCTTCGACCTTCGAGGTATTCCTCGAAGCGCTCCCAAACTATTCTTCGAAGCGCACCATTCAGAAAATTTTTCTATAGTAAGGTGCTCTCCGACGAATAGACGCGCTTTGTTAGAAGTGCTCCTTTGAAAAGCTTCTAAGGAAGCGCTCTCAAACTATCTCTCAAAGCGCACCTTACTAAAAGGTGCCAACTTCGCCCGCATCCCTCCCGCTTCCGCACTGGCTCCCGCGACCGCACTCGCTCCCGCGTCATCCGCACCCGCGTCCGAATCCGCCCGCATCCACAACTTGCACATCCACGTACTAAATGGCGATATAATCGCGATGCATCAGCGCATATGCCGGATGCATTACGAAGACAGACGCGTACAAACACTCGTTGCAATTTGTAGCACGTTTACTGGGAAGTCTTAAATGTTCAACAGATTTTGGTTTGATGAGTTTGTAAGATGCATGGAATCTTGAAGACGTAGCCGGCTGCCCAAGGGAACACCTCTGGCGGTAAGTCCGTTCAACCTTACTTGTACAGACAGTTTGTTAATACATAAGTAACATGACAATGCAGTGAGATTCGCATTATGGGATTGTTGAACTGCATGAGAGATATTAATAATAGATCAACATGACTGGATTGTGGCGCGTCGTGCCCTTCGTAGTACCTAGTAGGAGACTGACGAGCCTTATCTATAAATTCAAACTACACACTGCATGCTCTGTCTTTCAAGCGGAGCTTTACGCTATAGACCAGGCTTGCAAATGGGTACAAGATAATGGGATACGTGCCTCAACTATCTTGTCCGACAGCATGTCTGCCCTGATGGCCCTCGGCGACCGAAGCAATACAAACCCTCATGTAGTCTCCATACATCACCGCATAAAGGACATAGAGGTAACTGGTCTGATCCAATTCATATGGGTCATAGCCCACGCGAAGGTGACCGGGAACGAAGCGGCAGACGTAGCAGCCAAAGCTGCGGCGGAGCTTCACTCTGATTATTGCTACGCCAAGTTCCCGGTCAGCTTCGCGAAGAAAGAGCTGAAGAAGGACACCCTCCAGAGGTGGAGAGAGCTCTATTCAGCAGGTCCTCAGGGCAGTCACACAAAGGAGCTGTGCCCAGAGCTGGACGATGTAGCTACAGTCATGGATAGGTGTGGTGCATCGTTTAGTCTCACCCAAATTTTAACTGGACACGGTTACCACCGGGCATATCTACACAGATTCAAAATCTGCAACACCGACACATGTCCCTGCGATGACACAAGTCGACAGACCATAGACCATCTTGTCACAACATGCATACGCTTTGCATCAAAAAGAAGTGATCACCAACTCCTTTGCGAATCAGTCAGGGTTCCTCCATTCAATCTGATGGAAGTGACCAAAAAAGAGTCTACAAGGAACTCATATCTGAAGCTCATAGAACATATAATCAATAACCTAAAGGAATTTAACAGAGACGCATAATAACTAAATAATATAATAATCCTACCTTAAACTAATACCTACCTAATACCAGCAAAACAATCATTTATCATCAGAAATTTTAAAATATGGACTGTATCCAATCGCGGCCCTAAAACACACTTTTCATAAAACAAACACGTAGAAAAAAAAAAAAAAAAAAAAACCTTTAGAAGGGCAAAAATATGAAATATTGTAAACCTACGAATGTATTGGTCGGTGAGTGTAAACAGTTAAAGATAATACCTAATATATTATGACCTAATGATTCTACCGCCAATTTCAGAAAAGTTGCTTCTATCGACATGAACAGGCAAGGAACTCGAAAGTCACTCTATTTTATCGCCTTTACAAATACATATAACACTACAAAATAGTAAAACAGCATAATGGTCTCATTGTTAAGTCTTCTTGTACAATATATAACGGTAATTACAAAATTAATGTAGGAATTACATAAAATGTATCACGAATTGTGGCATAACATAACAATAATATTAACAATTGAATAACTAAATGAAACTAACACAAAATGTTTAATGTGTTCTATTCATAGCATAAGTAGACGCAAAATTTTAATGTTTTGTTAATATAACTGAACCGGCTTTTGTTTCATAGTACAAAAGCATTTTTGCGCGAAAGCTATTTTTAAAATGTTCAATATTAGTTTTCACGAGATCAAATATTACAGAGGTATTGGAACGCTGAAGCAATCTGTTTTGCTTTTGTTTGACCCTGATGTATTAGCATTGTACTCGAATATTACAATACTTGTATGATATACTAGCTGTGCCAGCGGCGTCGCACGCGTGGATATCGGGTTTCAAAACTAACGGACTTCCATAAAATGATGCCCAAATCTTAAGTTAGACCTCTAGCAATACATTGGTGTAAACAATACAACACATTCAATTCCATGCAGTACTTTTTGCGTGATGCTCAATCAAACATTCAGATAAAAAAATCTCCCGTTTTCCCAACACTTCCCTTCACTGCTCTGCTCCTATTGATTGTAGCGTGATGAAACGTATCATATAACCTGCACAGGAGTATGATGAATAATTGTACCAAGTTTCGTTAAAACCCGTTGAGTAGGTAATTTTTGTTTCTATAACGAACATACAGACAGACAGAAAGACAGACGGACAGACAGACAGTCAGATAAAAATTTTACTGATTGCATTTTTGGCATCAGTATCGATCACTAAATCACCCCCTGATACTTTTTTTGTAAATATATTTTTGAAGCTGAAACGCCTGTGCAAAACTATCTACCTATACCTACTTCACTTAAAAGTAAATACTTATAACTACTTTAATTAATAAAAGTACCTACGCTTAATAATTTTTAATTTGAACGAATATTTTACAATATAACAACAAAAGAAATTCAAATAAACTATTTAAAAACTAAAAGTCGCGCTGGCACGGTTTCTCAATATCAATTATTGTCTGTCAATAAGGTCGATCGCTCTGAACGCATCAACAGCCAAATATTGAATGAAGCTAGCTTTTTTTTTTTTTTTTTTTTTTTTTTTTCTAAATGACTACGATGATGGCCAGGACGGCCTTGTCATCATCACCGAACTGTTGGGGGAGCGGAAGGCTCTCACCCCTAGGTAAGCTAAACAGCACAGCTAAGGGCGCCCCCTAATGGGGCTCGGGCCTCGGCTTAGGGCGCTGCTGGGAGGGTCCCTACGGACGATATTTTGAGGAGAGGGGCGACCGGTTGCGGGCCGGTTTCGCGGGCGGGACGCGGAAGCTAAGGGACGACGCGGCGCAGGACCCCGCCGGCGGGGTCGGAACGACGGGCGTGACGTGTTTGATTGTGTCGCGAGCTGTTCGGCGGCGGCCAGCATGGCGAGGGTAATAGGATCGTCATCGTCCAGGAGGACGTGACGGGGGCGACGTTTCCTACCATGGGGGGCTTCGGGAGGGACGATGAAGCTAGCTCTCGGACCTCCCGCCTTTTTATACCCTACCGCCGCCGCGACCCGTGTCGAGCGCGGCAACCGTTACACAAAAATAATCCTTATAGCATGATTCAGTATTCACGTGCGACGGCGCGATGGCTTATTTCATGTATAAGTTTGGTGTTTCTATACCGATTTCTATGATTCTTTTTTTATTGAATGGGTAATAATGATAACTTTTTTAAATTAGGGATGAATGAGAGTATTATAAACGTAAGAGTAAACAAATATAATCAGAATGCTCCGAACTGCTAAGCTATCAGGAGTTACACGTGTTATTGTGAGTCAACCATAAAAGATAGACATATGCTATTGCGGGATATTTTTTAGTCAATTTTATGTAAAATATTTCTGTCATACATAATTTCTATGTAACTTTAACCATTAAGGCTGCACACGCGACGGAAGCTTAAAAAATGGAGTAACTTCTCCCGTTTTCCCAACATTTCCCTTCACTACTCTGCTCCTATTGATAGTAGCGTGATGAAAAGTACCCTATAACCTGCCCAGGAGTATGAAGAATAATTGTACCAAGTTTCGTTAAAATCCGTCCAGTAGTTTTTGTTTCTATAAGGAACATACAGACAGACAGACAGACAGACAGACAGACAGACAGACAGACAGACAGACAAAAATTTTACTGATTGCATTTTTGGCATCAGTATCGATCACTAATCACCCCCTGATAGTTATTTTGAAAATATATTTCATGTACAGAATTGACCTCTCTACAGATTTATTATAAGTATAGATAGATAGGTAGTAGGTAATAGTAGTAGTACATCTCGTAAGAGAGCATCATCTTTTCGCTCCTAGCCAACCTCACCTGCCCGTGGCCGTCCTGCCGAATACACTAGGCGCTGGTAACCCACTGGTGGCGGTATAATAATCACAATTGGAGGCGTAGCTAAATACCATAGACCGATGATGGGCGGCAGCGCCACTAGTATACAACCAGACACTAAAACTAACATGTTTAATTAACTTTTTATGCTAATTGATTTTTTATGAATTTATACTCGTAATGTGAAATGAAAATATAATTTTCATTTTACCTACCTTTTATTACCTTTTATTTTATTTAAAGAGATGACCAATGAATCTTTCCAATCCAATCCAAAGTTGAGCTGTGGTCCACTCTACACATATTGACGCACTGACACTATTTTAATACGATAATGATTGTAAATTGATGATTTACACACATAATCTTAGTAGTAATTATTACTTGTTTAGTATAGTTTAGCTATAGCTAGTCTTTATAGAAATTAAAATCCAAAATTAAAACCGATGCAATTTATATCACCTGTAACTAACTAGTGTTGCCAGAGAAAGAAAAAAGTATTACAAGACTATTAAAACAATGTATAATTTTGGTAAGAAAACTCTGTAAAAAGTTGTTGCTTTAAAAATATTGTATACAGAAACGTATTTTATCTTGAATACAAATTACGCTAATACTAAAAAAAAAATATTTTGTATAACAAAATGCAGAAAATTAAAGTTAGTAGTTATGAAAGTTTTCCTTTTTTTAAATCATTTCACGTTAAAATAGATATTCATTTATAAGTAATATAATGGTGCGCTAACACAAACTTATCATATTAGTATTCAAATCGGTGTGCCCCACAATGATCTTGCAAGTTAAATCAAATGACGTCTACATCAGAATTAGCTCGGCACACGGGTCGCTAGTTCGGCCACAGGACAGTGCTGCTAGTGGCTAAAGATCAGAAGGAACATGAAACTACTAAAAGTTACAAAAGTTATTAGTAGATAATAGTTTTCGCTTAGTCTAAAAAGTAACATGTAAGTAACATTTTGTGCCGTACGACATGAAACTCATGAAAGTAACATAAACGGGTCAATAGTAAATTGAAATGTTACAAAAGTACCATAAAATCTACACTATATACACTAATATCTACACTAATACTCGTATTATAAAGAGGAAATATTTTGTATTTTTGTATGTAACGAATAAAATCAAAAAGTACTAGACCGATTTTAATAATATTTTTTTATTAGAAAGCTACATTAGGACTGAGTAACATATGCTATATTTAGTTTAAAATGTTTCTCTGAAACACCCGAAGCGGAGCGAGGTCGGATCGCTAGTGTTACATAAGTTACTACAGGTGTGCGCAGTGTTGCCAGTATGATATTTATCTTAACAAATTAAATATTACTTATTGACAGGCTCGGTGGCTCATTTGGTAGTGACCTCTGCCCACTGAGCCAAGGGTCGTGGGTTCGATTCCCGCACAGTACAAACATTTGTGTTCATGAACATGTCTGTTTGTATTGGTCTGGGTGTTTTCTATGTATAATATGTATTTATTTACAAAAAAAATGTATCTAAGTATGTTTATCAGTTGTCTAGTACCCATAGTACAAGCTTCGGCTTAGTTTGGGGCTAGGTGGCGCGGTGTGGCCCAGCGTGGCATGTCTTGGGTTATTTATTTATTTAAATATCATACTGGCAACACTGCACACCACTCGTGCGCAGCGCACGGACAGCGACACCCGCCCAGTCCCCGCGTAGTTATTTGAATAATTGATGCCCCGTGAGCTCGTCCAAACATTTGCAATCCGCAATCAAAGGTCCAAGTTGCCTTCTCCGCCGCAAGCTTCCGCTCCTGCGGTGCCTGCTTTAGTGGACGACAAAGCAATTGCGACGTTCAGATGTATAAGTAAACACACTTAGAATGTTATGGTGTTGGTGTTTTCAATGCAATTACTCGCCGTGTGTACCAAAATGGCTGCGAGATGATAGCATGAGGAACTTACATGAATTACTTCACAATTACATAGTATATAAAATAAGATATTTAAAAACGTAAATCAAAAATCAAAAATCAGCGCCACGGCGCATGCGTCACGGCTAATGCTGAGTGGTTACCCTTTTGGTGCATTGAACTATTAGTGTACGTTATTTTATTACGTTAGATGTGCCTACCTGTGTAATACCTTCGATTTACATATTTGTTAAAACTGGCATGTATTGTTTTGCACTGAATAAACGTTTTTTCTTTTCTTTCTTTCAAAATTAAAACATTTGTCTTTGTTAATTGATTCGGCCCACTTACGGGCCCTTCGTTATTTAATGGATGAATTTACATACCTTTTTCGTTTACCACTCATCGTTTTAGTAACGAATCTAATTATATCAGATGTTGTTCATTGACGATTCCTTTTAAATACTTCCTTGGACACTAAAATTAATCATCTATGCACGACGTTCTTTTAAATTTGATTTATACGAACCTTTCACTTTTTTCCGCTGTTGTTTAACAAAACAATCTAACAAGATTAGAGATAGATGATTCAAAAAAAGATTATGGACTGTCCACAAGTACCAAAACTACGAAAGACTGATGATGGTTAACAAAAAAGGATTTATCAGACTGCAATCGATCTGAATTTACATCCTATTCAAAAATTTCAATAACGTTATTTGTAACGTTATTTTTTTGACTTTACTAAAATCGCCATTTATTCGGATAACGCAGTAATTGCTTCTCCATAAAGACAGACAATTTCAATAGTACTTTATCAATGCAATACAGAATTTTATTTTAATAAAACAATAAATATGAAATGTTCTATGTTGTGTTTGCATTTCATAGCTAGAGCACGAAATGGAATTTGATAGAGTAGATAGTGATGTACCTGAATTGTTAATAGAACTTTACGGCACTATACATTGTACATAGGTGTCGACTTGTAAAAACCTAGTATAAATTATTGCACGTGTAAATTTTGATTTACTGCTTCATGTAGCAGGTATAATAATTCAATACTGTGATTTATAATGTGAGCAATACATGTAGACTATCTTGTAAATAATAAATCTTTTAACCCATAGGTTACACATATCCACACTTGACAACGATTTTGAATAAAGTTTGAAGGAAAGTGCAGCTTACACAACGCATCAAGTTTGTACCTAAGCTAATAAAATGTATCTTGAAGTTTTAGAACAGCTCTTTCTTCACGGTAGGCAGCGGCATGGCTGTGCCACGGGCATTGCACCCATGGCCTGGCGGTTACTGTTTAACATTAGACTGGCCAACAGTTCGTATGTCACCAATAGCAATTTTTAAATTTTATTTCAAGATCGTTCAGGATGACCTCACTCCACTTGATGTTTAGCGGTTGTGATCCACCAATTATGCCCTCATGCAAACCCACCGCGCCTGTCGCTCTCACTTTGAAAGCCCACTGAGATGCCGTTTCACGCCCCGCCTAAAGAACCCAGGATTTTAAGAGGAAGGAAACACAGGAGCTGGAGGAATTAAAAAAGTATATGCTAATAAGCATCTCAAACCATATAGAAAACGTTGAACCATCCCCAAACAAAACGCTCACGAGACTTCTTACTAAAGGCCGTCAAATTGAAAGATATTGCTCTTTACCCGAATACCAGCTTAAAGATCCTCTTAAGACGCCGTGTCGCCGGCGAAGTCGCGTCCGACGCGTGTGTTGCATTCCAGATGACAGCAACAAGTGAAGAGTTAGAATCTTTCACACAAAAACAGCTGTTGTAAACCCTAAAACGAAGGCACAAAGACCATTTTCCCCCAAAACAATGATCTCAGAAACTTCGATGGTTAACAAATTATATTAAAATTCATAAAGACCCACGAATAACAGCGACCGAAACGGAATAAATGAAAATGGAGTCGTAAAATAAGAGCACTGTTATCGGCTTTGTGAGCTTAATTAGTACACAAGTGGACTTAACTATTCGAACTGATTAATTAACAAGTAAGGTAGGGTTAGGGTTTTGCCGGCTTGGCGGTGGAAACTGACCAGTTACTTGCCCGTTGTCACTGCGACTTGGGTTTCTCTTTCGTTTTCCATCAGGCGTAGAGAAGCCATTATGTCGAGCTACTAAAAAACTTATTATATCTATTAAAATCTTTTGGATTATAAGAAACGTACATTAAAGTAACTATGTAATAATTAAACTAAAAATTAAGAACAAGATATTTTCCATTTTGCAATTGTAGACTTCAAATTATGATCCTGTGCAAAATTGTTTTTAAATTTGCGAGGCGTATAAAATACGATATACTCGTAGATATCTAAACGATTCAAGAATCAGAGTTTTATCAATCCTATTACTAAGAACAATCGAACAAAAGAAGCACTATTTGTAAGCGATACTTCAGACACCAATTACTGACAACGGTTGAAGTCATTATGCAGTTACAATGAAACAGTATTACCTACATAAGTATTTGGACTTGTGTGTAAGTTATTTTATTTTACTTTCGCTTATTATTTATTTATCGTTTTAGATAGATAGATATATTCTTTATTGCACACCATACAATTGACTTAAAACTAGGTTCAATAGATATTTTGGTTCTACTGTTGTAATAATAGGCGGCCTTATCGCGATCTCTTCCAGGCAACATTAGGGTAGAGGATAGTCAAAAAGAAAGGGTGGGTTACCTAATTCCTGATACATTATTCGATTGCTACGCGGCCGTATTCGGCTAATACGGTAATAATGTATAAAAACGTAAGCAAATAGACTTTGAAAGCGAGAATGAATTAATTCTTTTAGGTATACTCGTACATGCTACTGTCGAACTTTTTGTTCCTGAATGAATGACGATCCTTTATGTGCTTTGGTTTCCAGATCTGAGTTACATCAAATTATTGAATAACCTCTCACAAAATAACATCAAATTCAATATTAAACATTAAAAATCTCCGAACGCCCGTCAGTCAGTTTAGTTTCATTCCACTTCGTAATTGTTCGACCTTCATCCGAATTCTGGTAATAACTTCCATTATTTTCGATTTACCTAAGAGCCGCCATTATCCTCTTTGTTAAATTTTTAATTAGAATCGGAAGTTATAACTTGTAAGCTGACATAGGTAGGGTTCAAAGTTCAGCGTAAACTTCCCTTTGTTTGTACAACTTCCAGTTTCCGAAAGCAGGTAAGTTTCCAACATTGTGGTTTTAATGATCTAATATTAAACGAACGCTGTGGGTATTAATTAAGGATTCTGAGCATAATAACCTGTAACAAAACCGATACCGAAAATGTAGGCGCTCCGAGTAATTGCACAATATCAGCGCTAGCATTCGTCTATGCATCTAGTTCATGCAATTTGTTCCTTTAATCAGCAATCAGAATTGTCATTTTAGTCTACAACCAGTCGCTAAATAGTAATTGAGTCCAACCGACCAAGGTTTTCCCATATACTATGAGTAGGTTCCATATGATGACAGCGGTCGTCGTTCAGAAAACCCAGGCCCGATTGAGAAAAGTCCATTTCCAAAATAAGTTGATTATGGGTATATCCTCCAGATGTTTGCCTTAAGCGTAGCCTCAACGTAATTGGCATGAAATGGTAACATCGAATGTATAGTTGGGTCATATTTATCTTTTTTGTAGTTAGACCGCGTCTATGTTCTTGTGCAGGCGCACACCGTCTGAATTGACATGAGAAACGAGGGAGGAGCCCTAACTGCAGCTACTGAGAATTATGGTAACGTTATACAATTATTTTCGTAAATATCCGCATTTAAAAATATCACGGGTCATTATGACACAACCTAGCAGCTGCCGGGTTAAAAGCGCGGTAAAAAAAGTAACCTTTAAACATTAAGGTCTCAATACCTACATTGCCCAGACAGTATTAATTAAACGTTACAAAATATAATAGAATGCAACAAAACCGATACCAATTTTGTAGTAAACCATAACAGGCCGAAACTTTCAATTATACCGCATTTTGCTGCTAAATTTGACCTCTCAATTAATGAGCGTTGTTCGGAGTAATTATTTTAATATGACGCGCTACGGTGTAGAGCTTTGTAAATACTTCAGAGATATTATGCATTATGGACGGATATTATAATATTTACGTCATTTACTAATAAGACCACATAATAATGCTGATTTCATATAGTACTTTGATTCCATATTATACGAGTAGTAGTGTTCATGAATGTATACCTATATGTCCGTGTCGTTTTAGGATTCAGAATAAGAACACCCCATTTCAGACATTGGGTGTCAGGGAAGACAACTATCAGGAAACCGGCAGTATCGTTTGCCTGATACAAATATGTATAACCTACTGCGATCACCAACCCGCATGTTTATCAATAATTGCCTGGTCCCCATAACACAAGCTTCAGCTTAGTTGGGACTAGATGGCGCTGTGTGGCCCAGCGTGGCATGTCTTGGGTTATTTATTTATGTATTGCTATTCATGAATGTATTCTTTATATTCATGCATCACCAATTTATGAATCTGTCCATAGCTTACCTCACCCTTCCTTTTAATTACCTATCCCTCTGCCCTGAGGTTGTCTGCGGCAAAGAGAAGAGAGGCGAGATCGATTAGAGATAAGATCGCCGAAATTGTACATGTAGGTACTAAAAAGTAGGTAACTTGACGTCGTCAAATGTCTATTATACCTAGTTTTACCAATACAATTATAACAAGGTGTGCAACAAAGAATATCTATCCATCTAATGACGATGATGTTTAATATAATTGTAAACCGCTTTGTCGCCAATAATGTTCAATGTTATGTTCCAATCAACTGTATTATGTTCCAATTAACATGGAACTAATTACTGTTAACCCCTTTTAGCGTTCGATTTTATTGCGATATATTACATGGTATGGCTGACTGGAATGACAAGATAAACTTTAAATACACACATGCTAGTTTATGTGTCAACTAACATGTAAGTTGAATATCAATTATCTCGGAATAGAATCGACGGATTGTACCAATAGGTAATAATTGAATAAGAATAAAAACAATATATTTCCGGAGCGAGAAGCTACGCGCTGCGATCGCCAACCGCCTGCCCAGGGTGGCGATTATAGATATATCCTCCAGGTGTTTGCCGTAAGTGGCTAACAACTGTGTGCCTAGCATGAACACTTTCGAAAAAGTATGCGTAACGTAACCGTAAACATTTGTATGAAACTTGGTACAGCGCCTCTATCGTGCCTCTTACTGTAGCACGTACCCAGAAGCGCTAGTTTTGTATGGGGCATTATACGTTAGAAAAAGTATAGATATTGTAGGGCGACTAAAACCCACAATAAAGAAACTCGAAACTCTTAGAAAAATAAAGATTGAATAACTCTAGAAAGTTGCAAATGGCGAACTTTCCGTCGGTCTCTTAAAGTAAAATCGAAGGGCGTGTAAGCGGCTCCTCGTTGACAAGTGTCAGATTTATTGACGCGCCCGCGGCCCACTAAGCCCATTTACAGGGATATTCCGCGGAAAATCTACCGTAAAAACGTCTAGAAGTGATACATGTTGTGTATTTAGTTTTATTATTCCGCCGTCCGACAATACGATTACCGTTTGCGGCGAGTGAATCGGGTTCGAGAGGATTTGAAATGGGATGTGGCCGTTAATGATGGATGATAAAACAAGAGAGTCGATTCAGAATATGACACGAATAAACACAAATGTTTGTCTTGGATAGAAATCGAACCTACGATCATTGGTTTAGTAGGCAGGTGTCACTACCAAATGAGACATCGAACCTGTCAAAAGCAAATGTGTTTACTGTGGCAATTCATTATAATGTGTATGCTCCATGTGTAATGGGTATGCTTTTCGCCAAATAAATAGGTTTTCTATAATTTCTTTACCATTAATCTTTTTATTATAACAGAGGGGCAAACGAGCCTGGAGATCACCATCACGTAAGTGATCCCTTCAGCCCAAAGACAGCCACACCAGAGAAATCACAGATACGTTACAAGCCCTTGAGAAATTTGTAGGTTAGCTTCGAAGGTGTGAACTAAACTTGTCATCTTTTTTTTATAATAGCTCGACATAATGGCTTCCCTACGCCTGATGGAAAGCGAAAGAGAAGCCCAAATCACTGTGACAACTGGCAAGTAACTGGTTAGAACCTGTCAGTTGCCACTGCCATGCCGCCCAACCCTACCCCCCACGAGCTCCGGAGTCCCTACTCACCAGCAGAAACACGACCCGGAGGTCATTTGGCTGCGGTATTCTATAGGGTGGAGGTCCTTCCCCGGACGGGCGGCCCAATTCGAGCGAAGATTTGCTATGCCCTACCTCTATCTATGGTTGAAACTACAAATGGTGTACATCTAACTTGGTTTTATGGTCTGATCACAGCTGTCCCATAATTTTGATTATAGCATTAATTTATACCATTTCCAGCGCACAATATTCCCTCGCCTCAAGTCGTCATTTGTTTGCTGACGCGGCACCGCTCGGCTAATCCTACTATGTCAGCTTCGTGACCTCTCTAATCCTTCTCCAGTTTCGGCAAAGCTAAAATCTGTGTGGCAGCTTTTATTCAGATTTAGACTCTTTTTCATCTTGTTCAAATTGCTTTGGGCTGTTTGCTTCGGACAGTCGGTTCTACTCTACTTTTCCTGGTACGCATTTATTGTTTGTTTTAAGGGGCTTTATTGTTTAAGCTTTAAGAACGTTAATAGAATATTCTGAGTTGTTATTCGCGTAAGCTCTCGATGAAAGGGTAACATTTTTTTTTTCAAAAATATCATCATCAGCTTAGGCTGCAATAGTGCAGTCCCCTGCTGGACATAGGCCTCTCCAGTTGTTCGCCACTTAGGGCAAACATCTGGAGGATATACCCATAATCCCTAGGCAGGCGGATTGGCAATCCCAGGGCGTAGCTTCCCGGTCCGTTAATGCTGCTGCCCGTCACCTGTCTGTGGTATTTAGCTACGCCTTCAATTGTGATGGTTATACCGCCACCGGTCGGTTGCCAGCGCCAATGCGGGTGGGTTAGGGCAGGTTAGGTGGACTTCTTAAAAAAAAAAAAGGTTAGGTGGACTTGGCGCGAAAAGGCGACCCCCTAGACGCCAGCTCCGGCCGCAACACGCAAGAACTATTCTGTTTTCATTATACAATACATAATATGTGATGAGTTACCTACGCTATGTAGGTAGATATTTGAATACCTACTCGTATATTTGTGCCACCAGGCTCCCACCACCACGAACAATGAACAGTGATAAATTATAAGTATTCATTATTAATAAATACCGGACAAGTATGATTACTATAATAAATTGTTGTCCAATTAAGGTAATTTGTTATTTAATAGAAACTTATAGGTATATATATTTTTAATGCACGACAGTTATTTGTCGGTTTTTAGTACTTAAAATTTGGGTTAATAGATACATTATTATTGTACAATTTATATACTCGTAGTCTTATTTATCGCTATAACCTATATCTTCGACATCAAATAATTCCTATTACAATTAAACAAGTTTTGTAAAACTTAATTTACATAGGTACGATACGACATATAACCACAGATTTCAACCATATTCTGCATGATAAAGGCCAATAAACAAGAAATGCCAGCTGTAGATTTTGCAAGGACCCAAAATAGGGAAAATCTACAGTTACACGTGCTTCTAAAAACGGTCAACAAATTCCACAAAACATTTTCATAATCAATAATAAAAACACCGGTCCTGAATTTTCCGATTCAAAGTTACCTACCATTTTTGGGAATCCGATTACAGATAAATGAAAAGTACGGGCATTGATTGAACTTTTTTGTTTATAAAGAGAAACAATTTAAGCTCCCGGACAACGTAATATTGAATGTTAAAGACCGCTTAAGGACAATTTGCGATGGCAAATTAATATTTCCAACAAAGTATTCGTCGGTTGCGTTTATCAGACTCAAACATGAAATACAAACAGCGTCCTCATTTATAGACTATGAGAGGGAAAACAGAAAACAAAACGATATTTTGCGGTTTTCAAACAGTGCAAAGCTGGCATGACTCTCGTGTACTTACCCAACTTTATAGAAGTAGACGAGCGTTTTTAAACAAACTGAAAATTAAATATTGCCGGAGGAACTCTGTTTGAGTCGCGCACAGTAGAATTGTAACATTTAAAAGACAGAATTGTTGACTCTGCAAGGAAAATAAAATAAGCAAGTACTCCTGGCTCGGGTCCAAATGAAAAAGTAAAAGTGTGCTAGTGGGAGACTTGCTCCTAAAAGTTCCGCACCAGGCAACTGCCGGCCTCATAAATGTTATAGCGTTGACAAATTGGTAGAAAAAAAAGTGAATAAAAACCTTTTTAAAAATATTTCAGCTACTAAAAAGTTTATATTAACTATTCTAAACGGTTCTCAAGGAACTTTTTAGGCTTATTCAAGTACGACGATCTGAACAAAGTAAATAAGTAGGAAGAAGTACTTGTTTTCTAAGAATCAGAAACAACAAAAATCAAGACGAACACGCAACGAATACAATGAGTTTTTTCACATTGTTGACAGAAAAATGTAAATAAAACTTACTATAAACAAGAAACTTGTATATTTTTCTTTATGTTTTGTTGTTTCAAAGATATTGAAATAATTTAGCAAATAAAATTAATTTATTTTATAAAAAATAGCAATAGCCATATAGATTTCTGTGTGAGGATGTACATTATTCCACATAGGGTTCTGTATACCTTTTAGGATATAATGGTTAGTATTTTTGGGTTAATATAGATTAAATTATGTTAACGGATTTCTGTTCCGCAAGGTCACTGTCTATTAGTGCGGATGAGTTTACACTATTGAATATCTAGTCTTATAACCCTAACTAAGACCCCTTACATTTATAATTACATACACATATTTTCAGGTAACCTAAGAACTCCCAACATCGCCCAGATACGTTTTGTTTCATCAGCTATTAATGTTATTAGTAACAGTAATAGACAAGATGCATTGATTCGGATTCCCTGAATTGCCGTAGCGCTGCCGTTCATTCCAAGTCATTACAAGTTATCATTATTATCTACAGGATACTCTAATACCCTTCTGAAACGAGCCAGGGCATATTTACATCCGATGTGGTTAAGTTGTTTAGAGTTGTAGGCTGAGAGCACATGGGGGTATGAGAATGGGGGGCGTAGGGATTTAGATTTAATGTACATGTGGCTGTGAATGGTTACGTAGCGTGATATTAAGAGGGAATGATGTAAATGGGTGTATAACTATAATAACTAAGAATTCCTGTTGTATTTTTTTTTAGTGGCAACGAGCCGGCTGTCGGTTAAACAGTAACCGCCGCCTATAGTCGTCTGCAATGCCGGGGCAAAACAAGAAGTTTGTATGGCTAATGTTTGTATTTGTACAATAAATAGTTATCTCATCATCATCAGCTTATTACAGTCCACTGCTGGACATAGGCCTCTCCAGCTGTTCGCCACTTAGAGCAAACACCTGGAGGATTTACCCATAATCGCCAACTGGGCAGGCGGGTTGGCGATCGCAGGGCGTAGCTTCTCGCTCCAGTGACGCTGCTGCCCGTCATCGGCCTATGGCATTTAGATACGCCTTCGATTGTGATGGTTATGCCGCCACCAATCGGTTGCCAGTGCCTCGTTTGTTATTCAGCAGGATGCACCATGGGCAGGTGAGGTTGGCTTGGGCGTAAAGATGATAGGTCGCTCTCTTACATCCCCATAATAATAGTTATCTATTGGCTCCAATAATAATTCTTTGCTCTTAGTTATTCTTCACGCTTCATTGTGGCTTATGTTCATACAAACCAAAGCATCCTACATTCCTAAAACATCCATTCCACTACCTATTACTTTATAGAAATCACAAAATGTCTCCCCTCTTATGGTCAGATCTCACGTGACGCACTACCAAGGGAAAACTATTAACATCGGACCCTTTTTTCAATTACCACAGCGAAATACAAAAAAGACAATTCCCTACAGTCAACAAGAGGGGGCCGAGACAATAATGTTTTAACTATTGGACGTGGAATTCACGATAAAAAAACGAAGGTTGTGCGTTTTCTAAGACATTTGGTGTTTTTTTTTCTAAATGACTACGATGATGAATAAGATAATGATAAATAAGGCGGTCTTATCATCATCATAACTTTTGGACCTCATGACCGCTTACCATCAGGTGGAGTGAGGTCATCCTGAAAGCTTTTCTTATAAAAAGAAATCATCACCGTTGAAGCGGGGGAGCGGAAGGCTCCGTATCACGCTCCGTATCCTAGAATAATTTCATTGCAAAAGTGACAATTGAATACATTCTTCATTGAATCTATTATGCATGTCCACCTTACTTTTAAAGCTTACGATTGCTTCCTATCAGGTAGAGTGAGGTCATCCTGAATGCTCTTTTTATAAAAAATAAAAAAAAATAGGTATTTTAGAGTTGTATGGGATCTCTTGGAGACCAATCGTCTCGTAAGAAGATTTCATCTCGTCCTCGGTACCAAGCAAGATGTTCACGCTTATTTCTATCACCTTACCACTTTATTAAATTTTACAGCACAAAATAAGAAATTTCTTTACAAGATAAAATAAAATGGATCGATAGTATGTTTTCATTCAACTGTCTGTCCAGAAGGTAATGGACACGTCATCTTTCTTAGGTTTTTGCTAGTATCCATTGCTCTGTTGTACGTACTTCAAAATTTTCCAATACCTAAACAGTCTACTTTAAGACCCACTTGACACAAGTAAGTACACGTCCAAACAAAAATGTTTAATTAAGAGGAAAAGTAGTTTTAGACTTTTATTAATTAGCATTTTAGCAAACTACGTTAACTTGGAATGAAAAAAAGTTGACGGCGTCTGGAAAGTTTTTGCTTCTCCACTAAATCTATTAAAAAGTTACAAATAATGTAATGTCTCTAAATTAAACGAGTACAATACAAAGCTAATCAAAGATTGTTCTAATACTGTACACTAGTTTTCTAAAGAATAATGAAGGAAATGTTCTATACCTACTAATAAAAAGCTCATACATTTTCAACAATGATGTGTAACGCATTTCCTTCATTTTCTGAGGAACATTATACTAGATAGATAGATATTCTTTATTGCACAAAATACACAATTAGTACAGAAAAGGTGATACAGACATCTTGTGGTACAATCTAGGCGGTCTTATCGCTAGTAAGCGATCTCTTCCAGACAACCTTTCCGTTTTCTACCGTATATATCACGGCGAGTGTTCGGAGGAATTGTTTGATCTGGTACCGGCTGCTATTTCTCATCATCGTACATCTCGCACCAATTCTAGATTTCATCCTTATCATCTTGATAGTTGGAGGTCTTCCACGGTGCGTTTTGCGCGCAATTTTCTGCCTCGTGCAACCGGTCTTTGGAATCAGCTTCCTGCTGCAATTTTTCCGAGTGGATATGATTTAGGGACCTTCAAAAAGCGAGCCTATAGATTTCTCAAAGGCCGGCAACGCACCTGTGACTCCCCTGGTGTTGCGGTGTCTATGGGCTGAAGTGATCACTTACCATCAGGTGACCTTCAGGCCCGTTTGCCCCCTCTTCCATGAAATAAAAAAAAAAAAAAAAAACCTTGAGGAAAAGTGTAGATTTCTGAAGAGAGGGGCAAAGTTGTGCAAACTGTTTCAATAAATATTATAGCTATATATAAACAATAATTATAGTATATTGTGCCCTAGATCGCTCTAGTTCCGGTGTCATTTATATATGTCACCGTAAAATTGTTAATACCGTTAGATTATAATCTATCTCGCGAAATTGTAAACTGTCGAAAGATTGTAAATTGTAACATAATGCTTACAGTTTAACTAGCTATTATTTATAGGTAGATTGTAATAGTACGAAGTCATCATCATCATCATCAGCCTATTACAGTCCACTGCTGGACATGTCTATCAGCCTCTCCAGATTTTCGCCACTTAGAGCAAACGTCTGGAGGATATACCCATAATCGCCACGCTGGGCAGGCGGGTTGGCGATCGCAGGGCGTAGCTTCTTGCTCCGGTGACGCTGCTGCCCGTCAACGGTCTTTAGTATTTAGCTACGCCTTCAATTGTGATGGTTATACCGCCAACGGTCGGTTGCCAGCGCCTCGTTTGTTATTCGGCAGGATGCACCACGGGCAGGTGAGGTTGGCTTGGAGCGAAAAGATGATAGGCCGCTCCCTTACATCCCGAAGTGTAATTCATAAATTAAAATCTGTCGCGCGTTAAATCCACAGTTTCACTTTGATCGATCACAATCTAGCGAAAGAAAAATAGTAAAAATGTAAGCTTTATGTCTCAGATCACAATCTGTCAACAGTTTACAATCTCGCGAGATAGATATAATATTTATAATCTAACGGTATTAACAATTTTACGGTGACTTATATACCATTGTGTTGTGGCGAGAAAAGTTATCATGACTCGTAGCTGAAATCTTAACTTTGCAGCTTTGATACAAAATGTCAGTTTTGACGTTGATTTATGACATTTTTTTTCATCTCATGTCAATGTCACCCAAAATTTGGATGTATGAAAAGTTAAAGAGGTAATGTTTTTATTAGATGTCATCACATGTCATAGGATCTTTCTACGTTTGTACTAATCCGTATTCCCATGTATCTTTTCGTTTTGAAAAGGTTTATGAAAAAAAAAATTATCTAATACAAACAACGACATTTTTACTACAGGGCAGAAAAATATTAAAGTCTATTTAAAATGCAAAAACCAAAGTAAGATAAAAAATAAACTTAGCCTGAATAAATTTGTATATCATTAACTTAACGGGTTAGAGACTTAATTGGAGAAACGGGAGGGGGTAAACAGAGCGACAATGAATATAAAATATAAAAATCGTTGCTTTATTAAAGCTGTGTGTCAGACGATTTATACTAACCTGTATTTATTACCACCTGGTATCGAACTAAGGTTATCATCAGCCTATTGCAGTCCACTGCTTGCCCCTCCAGTTGTTCGCTATTTCTGAACACATCTGGTGGCTTAACCATAGTGTCGCGCTGTGCAGGTGGGTTGGCGATCGCAGAGCGTAGCTCCTCGCTCCGGTGACGCTGCTGCCCGTCAGTCGCCTGTGGTATTTAGCTACGCCTTCAATCGTGTTGGTTATACCGCCACTAGTAGCCAGACTCGTTTGTGATTCGGCAGGATGCACCATATCAGATGAGAGCAGCTTGGAGCGATAAGATGTTAGGTCGATGTGTTACATCCCCGTGCCAGACACTACACAATTTAGAAAAGTCCATTTCTCAAATTTGTCAAGTCAGGATTCGAAACCAGAACCTTCGTACGCACTTTTAGACTTAACGCTCTAACCATCGCCACCGAGGTCATAATGCTTTTAAACACGCGTTACTTTTTTATTAGAATTGGATTTGCACTCAATATGCTTGATGTTTAGCGATATACTCGTACATATTACTAAAGTCTACGATGGGGCACGATCACTTAACAAAAATCGGCCCACTCTTGTCTTGAATATCGGATGATTGCATAGGTATATCAAGGAACAAGGATCCCGTCAAGGAGTTCCATAGTTTGGCCGTTCGTACTATGAAAGTAGTGACGGAATGCACTGTACGAATCTTTCCAACTTGTATCATAGGAGTATAATAACTATTTCTCTAGTATATAAGTTCTTATATGTTTTTAAAGTTTGGTATTTAGTGGCTGAAATATATTTAACTGAGTAACAAACAAAACATTATACGTTTTAGTGTTGACCTCGTTCTAGGTGCCACAATGCAAAGCCCAATCTGATTCGTTTCGTGACGGCATATCAAATTATTATGCAAAATTGACTCCAACATTTTTTGTTCCCCGTCACGGGGGCGTGGAGTTATTAGGTAGGTATGCCAATTTTTATTCATCCCTTTATGATGATAGAAGCAACCCTTTTAGAGGGCCAATTTTGTACCGGTTCTGAGAAATATTGAAAATAACTGTGGAGATGAGTAATTTCTTTAGATTAGTTACATTTATATCAATTATTATCAAGGTAGTATGAATATTGTTTTATGGCCCTTATATAAGTAAGACATTGATTAAACAATTTCATTAGTAAATATACACAAGTTAAAAAATAAGCTCATTGATAAGATCCCAAAAGCATCCCAAAGTCTATATAAATTAAATTGGTACATACGAGTGTGTATTAATTTTCACAGACCTTTTCACAAACATAAATATTCTAGATTTATTGCTATTTATTATGTGGAATCAAGTCCATCAGATTTATTTTTTGTCACGTTAAAACAAAGTTGTAAAAACCAAATCTACATTTTTTATTTTCATTTCTAAAAATTAAATTCAACGTAATTAATTACCTAGACTAAAAACTCCCCACAATAAAAATGTACTCGGCCAAATTATCCGATACCTCATTTCAACCCACAAACTCCGCTTGATTTCACATCATACCCTACTAATAAATAGTTCTCGACTCAACCCTATCACTGCCATCAAAACACGAGGCCACCTCAACCGTGTCTCACTGCTCACTAATAAAATCGCCAGATCCACCCGCAGTGCAATGAGGCATGCCCCACGAATGGCTTCCATCAATCCGCCTGTTCTCTTAACATACGTCTTTCTGGCTCAACGGACCCGCCAATACGTCTCCTTACAGTTAAATTAGGGATGAAACCGACGGGAGATAGGCACTCGGTTTGCGGCCAAAGTTGCGCGTGCTTTTAATGCTGGATTCCGATTGGAATTGAAATAGGTGTGTTCTGATTAACCCTGTAATATGTGGGGATTGAGATGTTAATTGCACGTTCCAGTTTGACAATAAGTGTAATAGTGAGAGATCTTTTACAGTGTGAATTCCGTTTTGCATATTCATCCTGATCCTTTTGTATTAATGGTTTTGAGGATTGGAGCCAAATTCCAGCCTAGATAAGAGTTTATCTGATGAACCTGATTTTATACATCACATCTTAAAAATGGGCTATGGTATAGGTGTTGTTGAAAGTACTAATCAAACAATAGTTTGTTATTGGTACTTTTCATAGATAAAGATACTCTTAGCCCATACATTTTTTATGCCTATAAAGGTGCCAACTTTGGAGTCAGCGATGAATTCGCATTATACAACGATGCTCTAAAATCATCTTCCATAGACAATTAAAACGTATGGACCCTAACAAGCTCACAAACCTTTAAAACATCTGCAATGACCTATTAATCGATGATGTTATGTTGAATGGATCATGTTCTTAAACTACTCGTATTTACTTTCAAAGAAAAAGTGTGGTATCAATAAAATTATCATTAAATTTTTATTTTTAGATAAAATTCATTATTAAAATAGGCGATGGAACAGACTTCCTATCATCGTGACCTATTTCACAAAATCAAACGAACTGATAATGACTATCAAAAGGCAATTAATTAAAATGAACCGCACATTTTTCATGAACTAAAATATTCATCAAGTAAACTTTAAAAGTAAATGTTGCATTTAGCAAAAAATATCCAAGCTCAGTTTCTACTTTATCACATAATTCTAAGCTTAATTCTTTAAAGAAACACCTTCACTACGCCCGTGTTTCTAATAAGCGAGGCGGTTTGTATTTTAATACAAAGGACCACCTAAAGGCAAATTAATTTAATCTAAGCAAAACCTGCGATGTTGCACACAGGAAAGTGTGCTAAGTGAATGTAATTCGCGTTGCTCCGAAATAATTTAAGTAGAAAACTGTTTGTAGTTCGTATCGGGCCTCGGTGAATATTGCTCCCGTTAAACGGTTGTAAAATAGGACGGGAGGTGTATTTTGTACCCGGTGCTATTTGAGGATTAAACGTATGAGCACAGAAATGTATCAAACTTAAAATAGTGTACGCAAAACACGTGGCTTAAAGTTAAACTATCCTGCACAAGGATTGCCAGTTGTCCATCCAATACGCGTTTTATATGTATTTTCTAGCATTCGCTTTAAAAGGAAGTTCAGTTGTGTATGTGCGTTGCTGTCCTGAGCGTTTGAATTTCGAACGCATGAAAAAATTACTCGCTATGAATTTCCGTTCTATCTAGATATATTTCTGAGTTTTTAGCAGGAAGATTGTGCCACACACACAAATAAACATATTTACACATACACCTTCTTTACAAGAATTAAAAGTCTACCACACTGTCGAATTACCGAAAGATCTTTCGTAATCATTCTATACATATTATTATCCCAAATGTTTTTGGTTCACATACGCTGACTTTCCAGTCAAATCAAGCCCCTGATTAATTAAATACACTTCAGTACACAAATGTTTACCAGTCTCGTCCTTGCAAAATGTCATCAAGACGTCTTCAAAATTATTGATTTGAAATAACTCAGTTAATTAACGGATCTTCCGGCCAAATACGGGAAATATCAACACCGGCCGCAGATTAGGACAGTAAGTCCAGGAATTGTCCCGAATAGAATTTACACAATGTCCCTGATTGTATCTCCAATTGACTGTTCCCAACAATATTGTGGGCATTGTAAGTATGGCCCGTTTGGATTTAATTACTTTGTTGCAAACATCTTGATGTCTTTGTTAGCGCCATTTGAGAAATCTGGCAACAGACTGGTAGCGGTATAACATCTTTTCGATACAAACCACCGTCCACCTGCCCTTGGTGCATTCAGCCGAATAACAAACGAGGCTCTAGGAACTTCATTACGAATGATTATTATTAGTTATGTAAGTTACGTTACAGCTTTATTTTTCGTATTAATTCACAAAATAATTCCAATTCCACCACCGCAGACCACTGCACCAATCGAAAAATTAATACAAAATCATGCTCAATGATCCTGCGCCGTATTAAAACGCACCCGCGAATTAATGAACGGTATTTAATTAAAAACGATTAATTTCGATAGTTTCACGGTTTATTGACTTTTTATCGGCAGTGTAAATAAACTCGGCTATTGCTCAGAGCACGGCGGTCGACGCCGACCACGGTCAAACAAGAGGCTCGATTTAAACCAATTATTACTCGGTACCGTCCTACTGTTTAATTAAAATGCAAATATTTAATAAATCTTATTTGCGATGCACAATTGTGCGCGATTGTACATTTGTTAGTGCCTACTTAACGTGGTAGGATGTAAGTTAATGGGCACGACGACTCATTATCATTTTGGGTAATATTGATGCATCACTCAATCATAGAAATTTAGAGATATTTCAAAATCGAAAATATGAACTCGCTCAAAAAAGCTTCATACTATAAGCGTCACGCTTACTTGTAAGTATTGCATGGTGTTTAGTATGCCTCGTACAAGAAATTTGTTGATGGCTTTTGAACACTTATGGCATTGGTTTCATATCTAAATATTCTCCAAAAAAATTATCTCAAATAGTGTATAATGTTTTTTGACTAATCATACACTTTCGAAATGGATTTTCACGGCAAACTTTTATGGTCTATCGCGCTTCCATTTTGCTAAATATTTTTGTTGTGATTTCTCATATAAGGCTTCTTTCTGTCCGCTATCAAATAACATGGAAAATTAAATATAGCCGTCTGCCCAATTAACGAATCGAACTAATAAAAGCCTACCTTTTATTAATGTCGCGTGAATACAATTCTTGAAACAATAGCTTCATCATTACACTTGGGCGACTCTAATGAGCATTGACCGCTCACAGTCTGTAAATAGCCTTTAATTTCCCCTTTCACAACATGTCAATTGCGTTCTGTATAATAAAACTTTAATTAAGGTCTCGCCTTTCAGAGTGCAGAATAAGCGAAACGGTGTCTGCGTTGAATGGAGTGAAAAACAGATTTTTAATATGCGGTGAAAAATCCCGGCAGGGTAGGGATGCGCGGACGAACAGTCCTATGTATTCATTCGTTGTTTTTACACGATTCGTATGTATGTGGCTGTGCTAAACAAGTAGAGGTATGCCTGTGTTTGGGAGAGAGGAAGTAGGGAGCAATGTTGCGACCAACATTTTATCCGTTTAGGCAAATGGAGTGTGGGACGCTGTTCTCGTGCCGATAGGCCGATGACTTGTGAAAGGATGCGGATTGCATAAGATAGAAAAAAGAGTAAGGAATATTTCACATAGGTTCTTGTTGAAAGGTCGATTTGTCTAAGAAGTGACGAGCTGCAAATACATGACAGAACGTTAAAAAGCCTTAAAAAAGACAGTTATAAATAATTAAAAGGACGATGCGAGGATTTCTATGAGAAGTGATTACACCCTCCAATAGTTCTGTGATAGATAACACTGTAGATAATACCATACTATGGCGGTAGCAGCAGCTAATCAGGTCCAAATCATGGTCCGATCAGATATTTTCTTTACGAAACTTGGTAGTTTCGGTAATTGACAAGTTTACTATTTACAAATTCATTACATTGTTGTGTATAATACTCGTAGTCGTAGTGACTGCAGTTATCAACTGCGTCGTTGAGGTTGCAAGCCTTAAAAAGATTTTTCTTCTGACCGTACTCGAAATGTTGTGATTTCCGTTGCTGCGAGTGTTTTCACCGTAAGCTCCCTATTCATATTCTAACAGGGTAAATTCCCCATCACTAAACTAGTCTAGGTGCAGTCATTTGCTCCGCAAACATTCTTTCTTAGGTACAAAGGAGATGTGCTCGACAAAGTTAATTAAATTTAAATATGTGTAAGCGATGGAACGTTGCTTTATGTTCATTTATTCGAGAAAAGTCTTCAGGCAAGACTACAATGGGACGTGCTACGGCATAAAGCGCCTCTATTTCTTAGTAAATTCTGCCCTTAAGGCATCTCACTAAAACAAAATTGAAGACAGCTCATCCCGTGTTGAGATGTAAAGGTCTCTATGCCGACCCAGTAAGGTCGGGAGTGGGTTGGAATAAGCGGAGTGAAATTACAGTGGTGGAGAAATCATTCAAAAGAATATGTTTATTTTTATTATGGCTCAACCCTGTTTCTTTTCACGCAGGTATTAAAATCTGTGCGGAGTTGAGCGGAAGAGAGCATCCTTGTTTTGGCTTAGCTGAAAGGAAAGTATGGCAAGGTGGTGTGTTCCAAATATAATTAAAACTAGAGTTTAGCCTCGCTATTTACAATCCTACCCGTCGTGACATAATTAACCGAGACATGCAGTATGGTTGGTCCGTACATTAAAAGGTGTTCAGCGAGCTATGCTTGATGTTTATATGCAGGATCGATTCCGAAATTATTTGATCCGACAGAGAGCCAAAGTTATCGACATAGCTTGCTGGATACTCGCAGCAAGCTGAAGTGGTAGTAGGCTGGCCATGTTAACGGCAGAAGAGTGTTTAAGACAGGGCTGTGTCCATGGGCGGCGGTTACTTTTTAACATCAGTCATTCCGCCTGCTCGTCAGCCACAACAGCAATTAAAAGAAGCGACTGCCGTTGAGATCCTATATACAGTACATACAGAGGGGAGAAAGAGACCATGTCTTTTACTCCGACATTACATTTACTACGACCCTGGCACACAACTTTTGCTTCGTACACATTCATCAGTCTCTTCATACATGCACGTCGGTGTAGGGTACTTAGTATTTTATCTTTTTTAGGACACTTTCTATTTGGTCATGGAATGTCCTTCTTCTAGTCCATTCACGCTCTTCTATAAACATATAGTTACCTTTTTTACAGCATCGCAATAGAAGAGTTGTAAATGAATCTGGACAAATCCCTCTCTTTTTGGCTTATCCATTACACCAAGACTGTCATATACTTATTTAAAAGGAATCTTGGATATTTTGTGAAGACAAAAAATTCCATTATTTTTAATAAATCTTCTGCTGTTTGCCTGGACTATTAATAAATCGTTACAACCATTCTAGAAGTACCTCGCCTAAATGAGCATTCAACAAATACAGGAACATAATCACTAAGTTAAAAACAGGTCGAGTTCTCTGACTACAAAAGACCCATTGAACACCAATTACCTTGGAGGCCTCCGAAAAGCTCTTTAATTAAATCCTTCTCCGATGACGTCATAATTATAGCACAAATTGGATTGAGACACCCCCTTGTTTTGTTAATTGTAAGTAGAAAATTTTCTCATCTAAATTAATCAGTTTTTGACCGATTGTGGAATGGCATCGGATTCAAATGATTGCAATTACGTGATTGTGCATTTTATATTTGTTTGAAAATTGTCGTATCTTAATTGTTTTATTAAATTAATTATCATGAATTCATTAAGGTAAGAATATAGTCGTAAAATAAAATAAAATGTTATCTTCGATGATACATTATAAAAGGCCCCTAGAGACTAAAATTGACGTCTGAGGGAATATCAGGAAACGCGCAGTAGCGTTCATCTGGGTGCAAGTAAAATGTTTTGCGGTCACCAATCCGTTTGCTAAGCGCAATAAATAAGGAAAATCCCCTTTAATGATAAATACAATTAGGAGGTCATATACATAGGCCAGTGTCCTGTACTGGCATGTCCACGGCTCTTGATGATGAGTCAAAAAACCGGCACAAAGTTTAGAATGGTAGATTTACACTTATCATTTAGAAAGAAAACTCCATCATTTCACTTCGCAAAGTTTAAATATTCTATCAAAATATTGCATCGAAAAACATAACTTGCGTCAGTAATAATAGCTGAACTATTTGTTATGAATTAAGTTCCGCGAAAGACCGCATTTAAATGTAACAACAAATCGGATTTATTAAAATGAAACAAAGAAAATGGTTAAAAGTGAGCGTAGACAAAGGGAAGTAGAATTTTAGTTTATTTTACTCAGTGTATTTTGTTTTCTTACCTTCAATAACAAAGGCTTGGTTTCAAAGCGAAATTCAATTCCGCAGGAGAGTTTTCTCCTATGAGTTTGTGTGTATGAACTTATAGTTATAAATATGGATTTAGAAAATATAATAATATGGATTTCTTCCTTTGCATAGTACTTGAAGTAAGTTCTTGTAGAACATACTTACACCACCTCACCCTTTCTATCTTGCTATTAGCTACCCAAAAGTTAT
Organism: Conogethes punctiferalis; assembly: GCA_031163375.1. Lineage (NCBI taxonomy): Eukaryota > Metazoa > Arthropoda > Insecta > Lepidoptera > Crambidae > Conogethes > Conogethes punctiferalis. The sequence continues at coordinate 13,469,606 of CM062084.1, forward strand.
CTGGAAGAGATCGCTCGTAGTTATAAGACCGCCTAAATTGTACAACAAATATTAACTTGATTTTTTGGTGTGCAAGAAAGAATATTTATCTATCTTTCTGCTTAATCTATCCTTTACCCTAAAGTTGTCTGGAAGCGATCTCGCTTAAAGCAATAAGACCGCTATTATAGTATATCTATAATACACTTTTCAGCTCAACGATACACGAAACATATACAACGAACTATACACGAAATTAATAACCAATCTGACTTGAATCGGAGCGTTTGTTTTTTTTTCTGGTGTTATTTTAACCCATATAGACCCGCCGTGCCCAAACGAGGACATTTTTCAAAGTACTTTAATTTTTGACTTTTATGTTTTTTTTAGTTTTTATTGTGAGAGTTTATTAAGCAATAGTGTATTTTCGTATTTTTAAACCATAAACACTATAAAAATATATTTAGTAGTGTTTTATGGTGCCTTTTCTGAAGCTGTTTCGAACATCACAGATAATGCAAATTGAGTATTCCCTTTTTTTTACTTTTTCTTATACACAACTATTTTTTTCGATTTGGTAGATTTAAACATACTGTAACCTTTAAAATAAAATTATATTCCTGAGAAAAACTTGAGTATTGACATAGTAAGGAGTAGTTTTATACCAGTGTCCCCAATTGGGGCCAGTGGGCACATTGGAGGTAAATTATTCGTATTTTTGTCCAGTTTATTTTCGTATCCACAATGACTCGAAGGGTATTCAATAGCCGTAACGAATACCATGAGCTTCAGGAAGCTCTTGAAGCTATGAAGGCTGAAGTAAATGACGGTGCAGAAATAGATTTAGTAGCAATTCCTTCGGAACCGAGTGTGCTTACCGATGAAGAAGAAGGTAATGACGATAATATACAAAGCGGTACTATGCCAAGAGACATACCAGGGCGAGTTGAAGTATTTATGAATGCAGATGGAGGGGATTGGGACAGTACCGATGACGAAACACTAGCTGTAACCAAGAAACGGAGAACTGGTTTTGAGGAGCCCCGTTGGCGTAAGTCTGAGCCTTCCTATGACGTCCCCAGGCACAAATATACAGGCCCGTCTTGATAAGTTTTGAAGTATCAAAATGATATTTAATTTCTTTACAAGTTTTGTGATCTTCGGGAGGCTGGTCAACGTGCAACTGGTACTTTTCGCGAAGGTAGGACAAAGAAGTGTCCTCTAATATCTGTAAAAGATATGAAGAAGAAAGACCGTGCCGAGTTTGACTACCATTTTGACCAAGTCAATCAGATTTTGGTTCGTCCGTTGGCTGGACAACAGTTTCTGCACGATGGGGTCAAACTACGATAGCGTTTTTCCTCTGGGAAAAGTAAAAGATGGAGTACCGTAGAAAAATGGTGGTGGGTCCTGTGTACGTACATGCTGGATCTAGCAGTGGCAAATACATGGCGGCTGCATCTTCTACTACTACTAACTAATGAAAGCAATATGGATCAATTTCAATTTTGGCGGTATATTGCTCTTTATTACTTGAGACACACAAGCTGTGTGATCAACACACATGTGTAGTGCCAAGTCTGCAGCATGATGGTTTGGGTCACTACCGCGGCAAACTTTACCAGCAACTTAGATGTGCTCTTTGTCATAAAATAGCTCGTTGGCAATGTAAGAAATGTGTCAGAACACTGTGCTTCGAAAAAGAGTGTCTTGAAATTTTTCACACTATTTGTGCCCAGTGGCCCCATATGAGGACGGCAATTTTTTTCATATAGAAATTCCAAAAAATTATATTTTTTTTGTGTTTTCCTAATAATTGCATTAGTTTCTAATAATTAATAAAGAAATTTCAAGTTTTCCATGGCTGAATTTTATTTGGGTCTAAATGGGTTAATGAAGTAAGCATATCGAAATTTGTTTAAACAATAAACAATCTAGTGAATATTTTTAACATCTGCTACCAGATGGAATCATAATAAAACAATATTAACTTGCACAAGATAGACCACCTATGTATTGCTGAAATAATGATATGTACATTTCATTGAATTTTAATATTGGCATCGGAATCACTGAAACTGTTTAAAATTATTGTATAATTTTCTTTAATATTTCACAATTCGTTTTTATATAAAATACTCGTACACACGGGCACATTTATGTACTCATGTCTATCAAAATAATAAGCTCGAGGGAGAACCGACTTTAACCCGACTTTTTGGATATTTGGTTGAAAGTGAATTCTGAAAATTTGACAGAAGGGTGGCTGATGTGTGCTTCTGTCTACACTTAAATTTTGTTCTTTGTCTACTACAGAATATTTGACAGGTTTTTAAATAGTAATGGTAATCTAGGGAATCATGTGGTTATATTTTTTTTTTTATTATACTGGTGTGTGTGATCTCTATCTCTATCTCTAGGAAGAACTATCTCATCCCGTGGTATGTAGAAGACGAGAAAGAAAATACAGGCAGCAGCGTTCACCTGGGTACAAACAAAACCTGCTGCAGTCACCAAACCGCTTGCCAAGCGTCAGCGTGGTGACTCACGCAAATTCCTCCGAATGCCATCTGTCATTGGGGGATGCCTATATCCAGAAGAGGACTAACAGGCTGATGATGATGAGAGAATAGATAGATAGATATTCTTTATTGCACACCAAACAGTTTACTTAAAACTAGATATAAAGACAAATCGAGGTACAATATGGGCGGCCTTATCGCTTTCAGCGATCTCTTCCAGACAACCTTTGGGTAGAGAATTTATATAATTCACAAAAAAAAATTCATAAAATTTATTATTTTATTACATGTATATTATGTTGTATAATACCAATATTTTTTTACAGTGAAAAAGCAATACTGAATTACAAGTACTGCAGCCTGAAACAGGTAGGATAATGTCGATACATCCACTGATTCCCAGTATTCGAAATGGGAGAATTGTAATTGAAACTAGACATTCCGGGAACCGACGAGCTTACTGAAATATGCGTTGAAAATGTTATCTGTTTTCGTTGTAATAGGTAAATTAAACGCTACAATATTTTCTTTGGATAATTGCATGACCAGGATCGTCACACAATGGGTGCCAGAAGCCGGCGACCGCCGAAGAGTACGGCCCAAGAAAAGATGATGAGATTAAAAAAAAAAATCTTTCAAAATCTGACACTTACAATATGTATAAAATTATGAAATAAGAATAGTGCAGTAGTTGTAAAAAATGCAGTGAGACTAATTAGTGAGGACTGGTGCCTGAAATAGGTTTCAATTAGAAACCTGTGCTTTGGGTCACCAGGCAACTACCCTCAGACCTCTTTGTTATGATAGTCTAGTACTAGTCTAGACTAGTGATGATCTGGTTCGTCAATCAGAGTATTGGCAGGCCCTGGCCTTAGACAGAGAACCTTGGAGAAGACCTTTGCTCAGCAGTGGAACAGCATGGATGGCATCAGAAGCTGGTCAAAGTAACGATGGCGTGACCACTTTGCTCAGCAATATGGTCACTATAGCTAGCTCAATTATACGGAGATCGGAGCAGGATCGTACAAGTGAGAACACCTTAAGGACAAAATAAAAAAAAAATCTAATCTCACAATCTTTACATAAATGGCATGGAAACAAACCACGGTATTCCGCGCATTTAATCTGTATCTCTTACGAAAAGTAATATACCTGCAACTGACAAGACAGAAATTAACTCTGCATGTAATTGCAACCGTTTTAGAAATGTTTTTCGCAACATCTAAATTGTTAAATGTATGCGGTTAGCAAAAATGGACAAGCAGACATCTCAAGCAATAAGGTTTAGAGTTGTACATTTTTTATGCTGACTGTGCTTTTAATGAGAATATTATTTACGATAGGTACGCATTATAAAGACAATTTGTCTCTGAACTTAGTTATGCCTTTTTGTGACATGAACAAATTAATTTCGAATCAACTAAGTGAAAACTAACACACAAATCAAAATTGATTTTCAAATTGTTGTTTGTATATTTCAATTGTAGAAAATTTTAATGCGTGCCAAATGATGCCGATCAACCTCTTAGCCATAAACAAAGGTATTACCTGGTACATACTAGATAATGAATAGGAATGATTGGTGTTGTCTGCCAGAACCAGTTCCAAGATCAAGAAAAAGTGGTTTGTGCTCAAAATCTTATTGTATTTCACGCTTAATGGACTACTTTAAAAAAAATAGACGATGATGAAGATGAGGGGAAAGTTTGACTATCGTATATATCTCGTTAATAAGATCATGAGGTCCAAAAATCTGTTAACATCTACTCAAGAACACATTAAGTAAGATTTTGGTCTTTTCTGTTTACTGATTCCTCTTAACTTATTGGATTAGGACTTAGGACTAAAGTTTCCTAGTCACTGTACCTCTACGTCAGTAACATTTAATTGGCCGCCGATCCAAAACTACACCAAATCGCTTAGCTAAACCCTCATGAAACAATTTCCGCTAAGCCCCCACATTCACGCACTACAGTAAAATTACTATCTAATCACATGTATTTGTTCAAAAAGCACCTCATTAGCTGGTATAACCAGAATTGCAACGGATTACTCAACATAGCGGAGCATTAACTGTGCATATTCATTTTCACCGATACGTAAAACAATTTGCCAGTCAAATGAGTTTTCTAAAAAGCCGATTAAGCGAAAACTAAAATCGGTTAATTATTTGCCGAGCGCCGTGCAAAACGAACGACATAGAATAATATTGCACTAGTCTGCAAAATATTACTGTGTATAATAAGCAGGTAAATTAATTTTTCCAACTGTATTCGAAAATGTTTCAAATGAGTTTTGATTAGATATTTATATGTGTTAGACTTAGTAAGGAGAACCGGTGCAAATGTGGACTTAGGGTCTAGTTGGAGTTGAAGGTTTTCCCTTCAAACCATGGATTACTTCACGTCCTGCTCTGCATACCCTTTCTCTTGGCTGAATGCGTTGAAATTACGTATATTAACACACTAAGAAGTAAATTGAGATCTTTTACCGACAGATGAAATATTGATTGATAATAAAAGCGTCCCATAGAAGGTTCATAATCATCATGAACTTAGCTACAACCTATATGTATTAGTTTTAAAAATACAAAGGATTTGCGACTATTGGCATAAAAACAAAAATAATAGTACAAAAAATGGTCCATTTTTTAAACGGTGACGGTGAACTCGATCCCTACTTCCGTGTACTTAAAAGATTAGAAGGATTAGCAACGGCTGAACAAAAACCAACAGAAAGTTCTTAAATGACAATGTCACCGTGTAAAACATTATTGTTAACGTTGTGGAACGCCTAAATTTCGCACCAAATGTTAATTTAAAAAAAAAGTAAAATTCACCTATGAAATTGATAATGAAAGTAGTGCGAACATCGTATCGCCCAGAATTTACCTTATTTAATAAAGGTAGCATCACAGGAGTGAGAAGCTACGCCCTGCGATCGCCAACCCGCCAGCCCAGCGTGGCGATTATGGGTGTATCCTCTATCTGGAGGAATCAGACCTTTTCCCTTTTCAGATATTTTCCCTAAGAGGCGAACAACTGGAATGGCCTGAAAATGTCCAGCAGTGGACTGCAATAGGCTGATGATGATGATGAATAAAGGTACCTACATTTAGTAGTTCTCGTATTAGTAGATAAACTTGAGCATAATTCCGTTCAAAAAATCCAGTCACTATCCAAATCCTTTTACAATTCAGTTCCTATTCTCAATACCTTTGGGGTTGAATTTTTACAAAAGCCAATTCATAGACTTTATTTGTACGAGTATGTTATCTAAACTAATATTATAGAGAGGAAAGATTTGATTGTTTGTTTGTTTGTTTGTATTTAATAGACAAGTAATTCGTATCAATTTTTGATGTTTTTGTCTTCAAAAATTAACTGTTTTGATAACTTCCTTCTCCTCTTTGGGGGAGACCCTTCCGGGGAGGATTTTTAGAAATCTTCTCTTTTTTTATTATGCAAGAGGCGGCAGACAAGCAAGTGATATGTTTGATGGTAAGCAGTCGACACCGCCCATGGACACCCTCTTGATTCGTGAATTCTTAAAAGGAACTCGCAGAAGACTAAGTTAGTCAGTGATCTTCCGCAACAAACACAATATTTATCCCAATTAAATACTGAGGCATCGCGCTCCCAAACTGAATACATTAACTCGTTCCACCTAGACATAGTTTCACTAATTCACAAACACAACATAACTCGATACACCGAACTGCAGAATCACTGAATAATGATCATCTGTTTTAGAATATTAGCGCATGTTTGGAGAGAGAACTGATGAGTTGCTAAAGCTTTGTTTCACCTAGGTAACTATTATTTGATTCGGCGAACACAGCACGGTTCGCTACTAAAATTGATAATAGTCAATGGTTGCTTTATGAACGGGGTTCGTAGAAAAGCTATACTCGTGCAACCCTATATTTAGCACATATACGAAACCTCTAAACAGTTTGTACTAAATCGATAATAGAATCGATTGCAATAGTTTTTAGGGCTCTGTAGCCAAAGGGTAGAACGGGACCCTAACTATATAACTAACGGGATGTAATGAAGTGATCCATCAACTTTTCGCTATAAGCCACCCTTTTCTGTTCGTGGTGCATCCAGCCGAATAACAAACGAAGCACAGTCAACCGCCTGTTTGCGGTATATGCACCTGACCTTCAATCGAAGTGGGTGGTGCATCCTGTCGAATAACAAACGAAGCACTGGCAACCGCCTGTTTGCGGTATATGCACCTGACCTTCAATCGAAATGGTATAACAATCACGATTGAAGGCATAGCTAGATATATACCACAGGCCGATGACGGGCTGCAGCGTCACCGAAGCGAGTAGCTACGTCCTGCAATCGCCAACCCGCCAGCCCAGCTTGGCGATTATGAGTAAAGCCTCCAGAAGTCCAGATGTTTAACCAAAGTGGTGAACAACAGAAGAGACCTATCCTGGAGTAGACTACCGGTAGGTTGATGATGATGATGACCTAAAGGGTAAAATGGGCCCTATTACTAAGACTTTCAGGAAGACTGGTGATGAATTTTTAGTAAACATTTTAATATTTACTGGGTCTTTCTGTCAAGTAAATTAAGTACAGCTTAACTTAGCTACAGTAGAGTCTAAACTGTACATATACAATACATTATGCATTCAGCCACGCGAAGTCAATTTCGGCAGCATTTATGAGCCCATCCCTAGTTCAAGATTAAAGGCTGGATGTAAGGAGGTACGGAACCGTAGGCTCAGGTTAGGTCCGCTTCTGTATTGCCTACTTTAGCCGACCTGTATAAGAAAAGCAAAAAGCTCTCTAAAATATAGAACAAAGAGGAATTTACACCTTCGTCAAATTGATTCGTGCTGTAAACTGGTCTGTTACATGTGGTTGCCATCTTCTTTGTTCAATTTTACTAACGAATTATTTATCAAATGTGTTTGTTTAGGTTTACACTTTGGGTGTCTTTAAGGTTATAGTCAATCTTAGTCCTTTTCTTTTATGACAAAACATCACGTGAAATCGAGGACAAATACGGTTAAAAGTAAAAGGTATTTGACTTACATATTGAACGGACTTAATCTTATTTATATACAACGTACCTGAAACAATAAATACATTAAATTAGTAAAATGTTTATGTACAGTTATACACCAATAATTATACTTCACATCTATATTCATTAAATAAATTCATTTAGTAAAACTGAATGTTTATGTACCATGTTTTATCCAGTAAGCTGTTTTTATATTAATATCACTAGAGAGGGATGTAAGAGGGCGACCCATCATCTTTTTGCTCTAAGCCAACCTCACCTGCCCGTACATTCTGTCCAACAACAAACGAGGCTCTGGCAACCGACTGGTGGCGGAATAACCATCACATTTGAAAACGTAGCTATAACGGGCAGCAGCGTCCCTGGAGCAAAAAGCTACGCTGTATCAAATTCTAGGTTCTTATCCATCTCCTGTCTCCTATCTGTCATCCACAAGCCCACCCCACTCAGGTAAAATCTGCTGCCCGTTTCCTGATATTCCCTTAGTCGTTCCTACAACACCCACGGGATAAGATGGGGTGGTGTGATCCTATTCTAAATCCGGAAACCATACAGACGATTATAATCCTCGCAATCATGATACCCGATTTAACTTACTTTGGACCACATTACTTAGTTGATTGTATTCCGCAAATTGAATACACAAAACAATACATTACGTTGCCGTCAGTTACAATTGAATATGATGGGTTTAATATTCTATCGTTTCAATATTGTTTACCAATTCAATATGTTTACGATATTATCGGAGGTCTCGACAAAGCAACGTGATCCTTGCCTGTCAGACGCAAAGTAGGAATTTATTGTTAAATGAATAAAAGTTAATCCCTAAGAGATGTATGAGATATCAATGATGGTCTGATAAACAAAAATAATCATGTTGCTGTTTTGGTCACCCCGGAAAGGGTAATTTTTATAATCGGAAGGTACCGGGTTCGATTCCTAGTGGGGTCAATTTACAAAATGATTTTTTCTACATTGTATACGTCTCGGTGTTCTGGAAGATACCTCTAGTCATCATCTGGTATTCATAGTAGAAGAGAAACTTTAGTCTGAGATCAAGTGGTTGGTGTGAATTTTGCGGTGCTTTTATAATTTATTTATTTATATAAGTTGGACCGAGGCAGCATCGAGGCATCCCGATCTTCGTCGGACAGAGTCGTAGCGACCACCAGTGGGTAGGAATGACCCCCACATAACCCAGGTGTTCCGTATCCAGGGCTCTGCGTAAAAGCAATCCCAGTGAAAAAAGGCGAGGGGAAGCCCCCTATAGTGACTTAGCATAGGAATAAGTCAAAATAAATAATCAAATTCAGAAAACAGTGTCTACTATTGAAAAATTCAGACGAAATATTCTTCTGAAATATCAGTTCCGACATAAATCCTAATCCGGAATTAGATAATGCACCTAAAAATTCAAGCCTCGGGCCGAAAAATTGTTACTGGCATTTTCAGCTATTCCCAGACTTTATTCAGTAGCAACTTGGACGTCAGAAAATTGGCTGTAATACACTCCGAGCGTCGAAAAAACCCTTAGTTCTGCATCAGATATCTTCGATCGCATCGGAATGTCACAGGATGAGAGATTGAAGTAACAAAGAGTGTACCCGTGTTTTCTTTTGTTTAATAAAGGTTTCGTTTGTTTAAAAAGGAGTTAAGACTTTTGCAATATTGTTTTTTTTCTTATGACAGGTCTTATGACAGAAGGTCACCTGATGGTAAGTGAACACTTCAGTCCATAGACACCGCAACACCAGTGAAAGTGGAACGTGTGTTGCCTGAAAGGCTTGTGGGCTCGCATTTTGAAGGTCCCTAAGGACGCAAACTGGACGGCCGCGCGAGCGGGAGCGGGGGCGATTGCGGCGCGGGCGGCGAGGCGGGCAATCACCGCCCGCGTCTCAGCCCTCCTAAACGGTTAATACAAACTTAAGCATAAATATCAAATCGCGCGAGCGATGCACCGCGGTCGCTCCCATACGAGAAAGTCGCAGCAAAACCGTTGCACGTCGCAGATAATATTGTAATTTATAAATAAAATCGCTTTTTTTTATAGTAACATAGCATAACGGTCCCCTATCGGTTGATAGAATGCTCAAGAGAGGCCCAAGTAGCCAAATCAATTAGTTTTAGTTCCCACAGTTGGCCTGTGCGATTATTTTGCTCGTTTTAACCAGTATTTGTTCACTATATTCAAACGTATTTGGCTTGCAAATTATTATATAGTGTCATTTAACTTGTACATCAGATTAACATTTCATTATTATGTACTCATTAAATGGGCATATCGAAAACACGTATGCATTATATAAAAGATATAAAAGATCATATTTTATAGGTCAGGAGAATATATCTATACAATACACCCATTATTAACCAGTTAATAAAGATTAAATCGCCCTAATTGTACAACTAATCTACACGTTTCCTAGTTACAAGGTATTCAATTCCTTTGCTTTGCATCCAAGAGTAACTATTATTAACTTAGGTAACTTTGCTATCCTAAACCGGTCTTTAAATAATTTCAAATGTTCTAAAATAAGACTACCAAATTGTTAAAATCACAGAAAGAGTACCTCCAAACACCCCTTAACCTAACGAAAAGCGAAACTGCTCACAAATCTGAAGAACAGTGCTGACTCACAGTAGTAAAGATAAAAGGGGGAACAAATCTTTCACCCTTCGCGAGCGAGACGTCAATCCCTCCATAGCCTTCTCAAGTTTTACACTAGCGTTAAACGGTGGGGATGTAAGGGTTAAATCATGTAGAAGCGATGCGAGCGAAACACTGAATTTCCTTGATTTTTTTTTGTTGATACTATAACTTGAGCCTTGGTAGTGGCGACTGACAATTGATTGGTTTAGTGACTTAACCGTTGCCGCGGTTACTTAGGCTTCTTTTTCGTCAGATAAGGAGAAGTTACAATGAATGTACTACTTTTCACACTAGTTCTAAAGTCTCCTAGTGAATACTTTTCAATGTCCCAAAATGAAGTAAGAAATTAGAAAAATTTCTTAAAAAATTAAAATTAAATTTTAATCCCAACGAATTGGGCTGAAAAACAGTAAATAATTATTTTGTGTCCAGAACAGTCGCATAAGTTTTTGAAAAATTGCTAATATTTTCTTGGCTATGTATTAGCTTTAAGTGTCCTTTGCCCTCACTTCGGTTTTAAGGGTCGTAAGTGATGTGAATGACGTCAGCAACACATAAGGAAAAGATCGTCCTATTCGTCAACAAGTAACTGATTGGGTTAAACAAGTGGGTTAACTTACTGGAAGCGTTTTTGTGACCCAATGGACAACGGGTTAAATTAATTGTTTGTCAGTTGATCTCTTTTTATCCGTCTTCATAAATTATTTCAGCCTCTGCCGCCTCTTGTATAAAAGAAGCGAATGAATTTTCTTAAAAAAACTTCTTTATGTGTTGTTGTTTCAAAAATAAATTTAGTTTACACCAAAGAAAAATTACGGATTAGTAGAAATCAACTATTATAATTTTGGATTCTTTGGAGGCTTACTTGTGTGGGCGACAGTAAAGTAACAAGTTCTTTTTTTATATTAAGTGTGTTCTAAAAAGAATAATGTTTCCAAAATAATTATGTTAAGTCCAGGCAATATTTTTCTATTTTCATAATTTATTTTTAAAACATAAAGCTTAGGTAAACCAAATAGGTTTCGTAACCGCAATGTTACTTCAAATCCTTACTAATTTTCGAATAAAAGCTCTTATTGATCCTTTCATACTAATGGCCGCATTTTTTTATAAGGAGGTAGGTTTATGAACCGAAAACTAACATAGGCTACTTACTTTATATTCCGGAAAATTAATAGTTCCCGAGGGGCAAGCAAATTTTGGCAAAACGAATTCAACTCGGGGCGGAATTTAGACTGTACGAGTATGATATACCTATGACTTAGTAGGAATTCAATTTTATTTTCGGTAATTTTATATTAATAGGTAAATAAAAGAAACATGATCTTTTGTTGATATTATTTTGTATTTATTTCAATAAAATTAAAATAGATAATTTGCCTCCGTCAAATATTATGGTGCTTTTAATATGCGGATTGAGCCCTTTTATTACTGTTTATGGATTATTATTTTTCTTTTTTTTTTCGTATTATGTAATAGTATGAAGTATGTCATTAACATCTCATCCCTCTCTCCCGTAGTATTGTAATTGTGATGAACTATAAAGATTTCTGATTACTTATTTCTGAATCCACTTAAAAATTACCCAACCAAATATCGGCCTCACAGAATACCCCAAGGGCCCGACAACGGGTTAACTCACACGTAAAACACACAAAGAAGTAACAAGTGCCAGCCAATAAACCGCAACGCTAATGACGGTGTCAATGAAAACTTTCCTAACCCTTCGCCGTTCAATGTAAATTAACCGTACGGTAAGGCTTGGGTACACTAGGTAGGAATTGACGCGCAACGTATTATGTTATACAATATGTTCGACTGCCACGTGGGTGGTTAGAAGTTCATCATCATCATCATCAGCCTGCAAACATCCACCGCTGGATCCTCCAAAAATGACAATTGTCTTTTGGGGGAATTTGCCTTAGTTACCACGCTTGGCTGGGATTGGTGACCGCAGTATTTTTTAATTATAGTAGGTAAACGATCCTGCCCGTTTCCTGATATTCCCCTAGTCGTTTTTTACGACACTAACGAGATGAGATAGAGTGATTCTAAGTCCGGAAACCACTCGGACTCGGGAGTTACAAGGCGCCAGGTTCAATACTGGGTCGAGCCAAGAATTGATACTGGGTTTTTCTGTAAATCATACTCTTATGAAGATACTAGCTGTGCCCGCGACTTCGTCCGCGTGGAATATAGAGTTTCATCCCTTATTTTATCCGCTTGGGGGTAGAATTGATCAAAATCCTTTCTTAGATGCCTACGTCATAACATCTACCTGCATACCAAATTTTAGCCCGATCCGTCCAGTGGTTTGGGCTGTGCGTTGATAGATCGCTATGTCAGTCACCTTTGAGTTTTACATATTTAGATGTTGTAGACACCCCATCATCATAATGTGTGCAGACAATTTTACCAGATTGTTAGGTACTAAGTTGCTCGTACTATCAACGTGATGAACAACATAGCAAGTAGGGATTGCAATCCGGCCTCATTTTCAATCCGGCCGGATCCGGCTGGATATCCATCAATCCGGCCGGTTCCGGCCGGCTCCGACCGGATTGATCTAACCAGGATAACTTAACTTTAGACTGTTAAGGAAATGTTAAAATAAATAAATAACCCAAGACATGCCACCCTGGGCCACACAGCGCCACCCAGCCCCAAACTAAGCCGAATCTTGTACTATGGGTACTTGACAACTGATAAACTTACTTAGATACATTTTTTTTGTAAATAAATACATATTATACATAGAAAACACCCAGACCAATACAAACAGACATGTTCATGCACACGACCCTTGGCTCAGAGGGCAGAGGTCACTACCAATTGAGCCACCGAGCCAGTCAAAAAAAACGATATATATACGAATACGAAATCACCTTTATTATTACTAAAAGAAAAATCTCAAAAACAAAATATACGGGGGTGGAGGCGCGCCGCGCGGTGCGACTCAGCGGCAAACGACTCGCACGCACACGCACAACATGTTTAGAGTGCCTACTCATACAATAGCGCAGGTATTTTACCAAAATATGCAATTACCGGATCCGGTCACCGGATCCGGTATATTGGTGCCGGATCCGGTAAGTGTATATTGACGCCGGATCCGCCGGATTGCCGGATCCGGTTTTCCGGATTGCAATCCCTAATAGCAAGCCAATAGTTTCCCAGTACAGTTATAGTTGTTTTTACAAACGCAACCCTTCCCAACGCCGGAGCCAAATTACTTCCTACTTAATTTGGGGAAATCCCTTCGAAATCTCGTCCGAAAGCTAATTAAGCAACCGACGGGAATACGTCAATACAAACATTTTCGGCTACACATTACGGCTGCCGAACGTCTCATTCGTAGGGGTGTCGCGATAATAAGAAAACGAGCCATATTTTTGGGATGTACGGGAGCGACCTATCATCTTTTGGCTCCAAGCCGCCCGTCACCTGCCCGTGGTGCATGCTGCCGAATAACAAACGAGGCTCTGGCAACCGACTGTGGTGGTATAACCATCACAATTGAAGGCGTAGCTAAATGGCACAGACTGATGATGGCAGCAGCTTCACCGGAGCGAGAAGCTACGCCCTGCGAAAACCAACCGCAAGATGTTTGCTCAAAGTGACGAACAACTGAAGAGGCCTATATCCAGCAGTGGACTGCAATAAGCTGATGATGAGCCAGATTATAAGTGAGCCTCTCGCTCCCTCGCAGTCTGGTGATGTGATGATGCAAAGGCCGCCTACGCTATCATCGTAGTCATTTCTCCTGTCTCCACATAACTTGGACCTGAGACAAACTAACAAAATATTCTCTAAGTAAGTAGTACAAACACACATATTCTTTGATAAAATCTCGTACATAAATTTATTATTATACTCTTTGAAATATTTCGGTTCGAATATGTAAAGTTTTGTTATTTTCATGCACTTTAGGTAATTCACTACAATTAGATGTCTTTTGTAATTTACTTTGTAATATTTGTATGTCAGACAAACTAAGTTTAAAGAAAAGCTTTATCCTGAAGGAGGATAATGGAAAATTCTTCAGAAAACTCGACTTCGTATAGTATTAAGTTTGTGTAATGAAAATTCAAAGGAACTGGTTAGTTCCTAAAGAGAGAGTGCAAGAATGAGTTTCTAAGAAACATGAGAATTACTCGTATTTTCTTCATTGTATTTGACTGGACCGGTGGCTCATTTACCTTCTAAACCAAGGATCGTGTGTTAGATTCCCACCCAAGACAATCCCAACGTTTGTATGATGAACATTTGTGTTTATTTTGTGTCTCCGTGTTAATTTGTGGTAGGTACCTCCGTTGTTCTGACACCCTTAACTACTTACATTTGGATCGGAGCAATGTACGAGTATATAACGTTACCGGAATATGTACATAAATTCAGACCAAAACTAATTAAGTACAATGTTGCAAAATTATTCTTTTATTAACACTGCAGAGCGCATGAGGTCTTCGTAATAATTCACTACTTGACCCAAATTCTTTATAACACTTATTCGGAGCTCACGTCAACAAAGTTAGTTGTTTGACAACCCTATTTGTCGCCAACGGAATTCTTACGTAGAAGGGTTGAATTCAGATAGAATAATTTTATTATAGAGCCAATTGATTTCTTACAACCATAAATCGTTGATTATAAATATAATATGAAAAAATATTATACATACAGACAAATTCAGAACCTCCTCCTTTTTTTAAGTCGGTTAAAAATCAGTTTTAGGAGTAACATAATGTTTTTTGACAGTGCTAGTTAATTATTCTAGATATTTTCTCTCACGTTTCTAGTTAATATTATGCTCTATTTCTGAAGGAATTTAGTCTACTTTATAACTGAGAAATGGTACAAGTTTCCTTTCCGTTTCTTTTCTAAGAATTTAAAGGGATATCAAATAATTAAACTGTATCAAGAAAAGAAACTCTAAGTCCGGAAGTAGAATATGTAGTAGTAAAGTACAGCTTATTACTATTCCAGTAAGCAGCTTAACTAAATAATATGTTTAGACAGAATTAGGCTTAGGGCACCTATACACACAAAGGGGTTTGCTCAGCCAACACGCCGGGGCGTCTTACCTTTATATTTGTCGAGGACACGACTCAAAGGAAAGAGCCTTAAATAACGGTCATATAAATAAGCGAGGAGCTGAAAGGATTTATCCACAGTAAATATGAATAAGTTTGAAATAACACTTTAGTTTTTAGGAAAATGTAGGGAAATGTGAGTGAATAAAAGTTTGCGAATTGTATTGGATAATATTCTCCTGATCCACTCCCTCTTCCACTCCACCAACAGTCCGACGATGATGACAAGGCCGTGCTGCCAACCATCGTAGTCATTTAGAAAAATAAAAACGCCGGCCTGGGGGCGTTCTACACTACGCTTGCAGAGAAAGCAGTATCCATAAGTTACGAGAGTCAAGAGTCATATTTATTTATTTTTTAATTTAATAAGGCAAAAACATCAGTCCTTGAAAAATTGTCTGTCTTCTTCTTCTTGAATCAATGGATTGGCCACTTTGGCCAGCCTAGATCCTGCGTAATAAATGTCTCAATGTATGAGTACCCACGTAACGTATCTTCGCACCTTTCTCAACAAAAACACGTCGCCACAATCATAGCTGACAGCTGTCAAACCGAGTATCGGCGTAATTTTTTCGTTAATTAAACTCCACAATTTGGAAAGGTCGGGTCCAAGACACTCGGCGGTGCAGCCCTTTCGCGATAAGCCGCCAGATGTCGCCGCTGATGTAATTGCGTTGCCTTTGTGCCGTCGTAATGAAAGGTTGACGAAACTGATATTGCTATCTTTAATCAACGAAACTTGCCCGTGTTACGATGCGGGCGTTCGACGCTGTGTCGTGGTCGCGGTGGTCTTTAAGGCTAATTCGAGAATGTTTGTT
This sequence comes from Conogethes punctiferalis, assembly GCA_031163375.1. Taxonomy (NCBI): domain Eukaryota; kingdom Metazoa; phylum Arthropoda; class Insecta; order Lepidoptera; family Crambidae; genus Conogethes; species Conogethes punctiferalis. The sequence goes on from CM062084.1 coordinate 13,485,720, forward strand.
ATTAGAGAACTTTAGTATTTATTTTAAAGATCATAACTAAAGTCAGGCAATCTCTAAAAATGCCTGGCGATTATACAATCTTTTATGAAAGACTAGCTGTGCCAGCGGCTTCGCCCGCGATTATATAGGTGTGTCACAGAAGTGTTTCTTCATCCCTTTTTTCGCAATAAAAGGTAGCCTATGTCCTTTCTCAGGGTCTAAAGATTGTATCAAGAGAGGTAGGGCATAGCGAATCTTCGCTCGAATTGAGCCGCCCGTCCGGGGAAGGACCTCCACCTTATAGAATACCGCAGTCAAATGACCTCTGGGTCGTGTTCCTGCCGGTAAGTAGGGTTTCCGGAGCTCGTGGGGGGGAGGGGGGGGGACCTAATTCGGTCACCAACCCACCTGCCGAATGTGGTGACTATGGCAAATAACCCCAAATGACTATTGTCATTAGAGAAGGTGATGACGACGATGTTCCAAGTTTCAACTATTACCTAATAAATTTTTTGATAGTTAGACCATTTTTAAAACAAAATACCTGAACGAAGACATCAAAATTGAATGAAAGTGCGAAAAATTTCAATGTAAGCAAAGCTGGTTGAAAAGGTATTCTGTCACTACGCTAACATTACATTCAAAGTACAATACCATGTCAAAGGACGATATTGCATTTTCTTTTGACCACAACTCTTTGATACAAAGTGCCCTATGTGTCCTGTAAAAGCAAATGTTAATTAGCTATGTAATTTAAATTATTCCGTTACCGGGAAATTAATTAATTTTATTATAGTGGTTTGTCAAAGCGAAATTAAACACAAATGAGGTTTGTGGTCATGTGGAAAACTTACTTTATTTGTTTGCGGTAATAAAATGTTTACTATTATCTGCTTTGTATAGTGGGTTGGTGAACCTTTTAAGATAATGTTTTTGATTATCATCTCTTACAAATGATCTTAAAATAAAAGTCCTTAACGAATGATTTATTTATCAAACGGCCTCTAACCAAAAGTTACGATCCCGCACAACGCCCGCAACACAGAAACGTAAGGAAACTAATCTCTTTGAGACAATACTAGAGCAATATCTTTGGTTTACGACGTCCCCTGACTAGATCTACAAATATTTGAACATTCCCTCCATTGTCTAGGTCAAACTAATTTTGGGTTCCATCCGCCGAATGATTCCTCTCACCGTTTAAGACCGTCCGACTGTACCTGTCGTTATTTCAATTAGAGCAGTGAAATGTTTTCATTGCTCGTCTTAATTGCGGGGAATCCACTTATTAGGCACTATTACACAACCGCTTCGCTGTGAATGCTCAAATTTCGATAATTGAAAGGAGTATTTTGTTGAATTTATGTTTCGCCGCACGGTTTCGTTCTCTGAAGTCTATTTTGTGAATGTAGATTTTGTTCCGAATGCATATAATAGCTGTGGTGTATCAATGATATGGCATAAAAGAAACCGGCCAAGTGCGAGTCGGACTCGCGCACGTAGGGTTCCGTACCAATGATTGAATGAAAAAAATAGGTAATTTGATTTATGATGTTTAAAAAAAAACTACTGTCTAGATTTCATTGAAACTAATTTGGTTAGTAGTTTACATAGTAATACACATCATATAGTTTTTTCAGTTTTATAGTGCCCATATTTTAGAAGTTACGGGGGGGGGGGACACACATTTTACCACTTTGGAAGAGTCTCTCGCGCAAACTATTGATCTGAGAAAAAAATGATGTTAGAAACCTCAACATCATTTTTAAATACCTATTCATAGATATCCCACACGTATGGGTTTGATGAAAAAAAAATTTTGAATTTCAGTTCCATGTATGGGGAACCCCAAAAATTTTTAATAATTTTCTGATTTTACTTTAAAATCTTAATGCGGTTAACAGAATACATCTACGTACCAAATTTTAATAATGTAGCTCTTATAGTTTCAGAATAAACTGGCTGTGACATACGGACGGACAGACAGACAGACAGACATGATGAATCTATAAGGGTCCCGTTTTTGCCATTTTGGCTACGGAACCCTAAAAATTGCATATTATTAGTAGCTTTAAATTTCGAACGCTTGAAAAAATTACTTAGCTGTGTTTACTATATCCATATTGAATAGTTCGAGTTACGAAGGGCTAAAAGGTAGCTCAAAAGGATTCGTTTTTTTTCTAAATGATGATGGCCAGGGCAGCCTTGTCATCATCATCGGACTATTAGGGGAGCGGAAGGCTCCCACCCCTAGAAAATGATTCGGTAACACATGGGTGCGTTGGCAATTATAGCTAAAACTTACATGGAATACAATAGGCTAATGATGATGATGATGGGCGTGGTCGCCAGTTCTATTAATTACCTGTGGCTTGGCTCACACGCTACCGCGTGTCTAGATTGTATTGAGACAAGACGTGACCGCCGACTTTTTTAGATTTCTTTTTTATTAATATCAAAGATGTATTTCTGTATATGGCAAGTTCTTACATTTTGGTCAAATAGCAACTAGAAAATAAAAAAAATATTGCAGGCAGGTACAGTTCCGAAACAGACAAAATTTACTTTCTTTTAAAAACACTACTTAAAAAGTTATTATAACACTACTTGTCAATAATGTGTACAACTTGTTACATCATACTCGAATTCATTCATTTAAGTACCTAAAGAATTATAATACCATTTTATAAAATCCAATTTAGTATACAGATACACAACATTTAAACGTCGGGCTTGTAATATTTTTCTTGACTATTAAATCTAAGATGCTATTAAGTTGCTGTAAAAGAAAATAATGAGAATTTAAATACAATAAAATAGTAAAGAGTAACCTTGCATTTAAATCAACTTGGCCATAATTTTATTTTGCCTTTGAAAATGCTTTAAATTCACCTGAGATAAATCCGATTTAGCGAGTAGATGTGTTTCCTCATTCCATTGATATGGGATCCTTTAAACGGGTCGAGTAGAAGCTTTTATGGGCCAGCATGGCAGTGGCAACTGACTTGGGCTACTCTCTAGCTTTCCATCACGCGTAAGGAAGCCATTATGCCGTACTACTAGTATAAACAAAACGGCAAAACGCCCGTTTTGACAAACATTGAGAATTTTGGGCATTGTGCGTCCGCGCGTCGCATCGCATTGTGAATACGGAGCGATCCGTTTTGGTAGCTGCGAAACTTTAGAACAAAGATTTCTGTTGCCTGTTCCTAGTAGATAAGTCAGGGTGGTATCTTCTCAGGAAGACGTCCCCCATTTAAAGATTACCAGATTGGTGCTAAAATAACAAACGCCTCGCAGCGGGCGCGTCACGGCCCGGCGCGTCCGCCGGCCGTACATCACTTAGTCACCCGCGTACGCGCTCCGCGTGGCGAGCGGCCCGCGGGGAGTTGAGGGTTAACTCGTTCGCTTGCAGATAGCAAGTCCTTTTGGTAGCTGCGGAACTTTAGATTTTATTCTTTCTTTATTTTTATAATAGCTCGACATAATCCCGACGCCAGATGTCGCTGTGACAACGGGCAAGTAACTGGTCAATTACCTGTCAGTTGTCACCGCCATGCTGGCCCAACCCTAACCCCCCACCAGCTCCGGAAACCTTATTCACAGGCAGAACCACGACCTTACCTCAGTAATTTGGCTGCGGTATTCTATAGGGTGGGGGTCCTTCCCCGGACGCCGCCGTCCGGGGAAGGACCTCCACCCTATAGAATCAATATTCCTCAATTCAAGCGAAGACTTGCTATGCGGTGTTAACCAGATAAGCATAAAATATGTATGCCTCTCTTATATCTGGTTGATGATACCGATGCTACGCAAACGGCGACTATTATCTTACGTATTTAGAGATCAATCAGAGACAGTTTACAGCTAGCCTAGCAATTATGGCAATAGGCCTGTTGTCGTAAAAAATGTAATTGGTCCGTCTTTTAGATTGTTAAAATTGTGATTTAGACCAAAAATGAAAAAGATATCTATAGCCCGTAAAATTACGCGTGACGTCATAGAGTGGGAGATTTTTCGCCACTGAGTGACGTCAAGACCCCAATTCCTTTTTCCTTGAATATTTGTTATTTTTTTATTTAAATGAAAAAAGGAAAAATACGTGACCAATATATTTTTTTAATCTTAAACGCAGAAATATAATGTGATTGTTTTGACCCTGGAAACATCCCTATTGTCCAGAGACACTCATAAGACTAGTTGGCTTAGCTAATCCGCTCACTCGCACGTTCATCTAATCATCATCATCATCAGCTTATTGCAGTCCACTGCTGGACATAGGCCTCTCCAGTTGCTCGCCACTCAGGGCCAACGTCTGGAGGATATACCCATAATCGCCACGCTGGGTAGGCGGGTTGGCGATCGCAGGGCGTAGCTTCTTGCTCCGATGGCGCTGCTGCCCGTCATCGGCCTGTGGTGTTTAGCTACGCCTTTTATCGTGATGGTTTTACCGCCACCATTCGGTTTGCCAGCGCCTCGTTTGTTGTTCGGCAGGATGCACCACGGGCAGGTGAGGATGGCTTGGAGCGAAAAAGATGATAGGCCGCTCCCTTACATCCCTTTCATCATCATCATCTAATACGATCGAACAAAGTACTACATCCTTCATTACGTCATCCAATTCTGACCTGTTGATTGTGGAAATTTGACGCCTTTGATCCCCGCGAACAATGTGCAGATTCGTAATGGAATTCGAAAAATTTGCATCATTAAAAGTCAATTGAATTTACTTGTTTTGTTTGGAGTGGACAGCAATCAGCTCGACCAATTGCTGTGCTTTTAAAAGGGTTTTTTTCTCACTTTTTGGTTACTGCGATTTGAGCGAAGTGATGTAATGGCGACTTATCATCTTTTCGCTCCTAGCCACCCTTAGTTAATGTTAATCAGCACTGCCCGTGGTGCATCCTGCTGATTAACAAACGAGGCTTTAGCAACCGAACTGGAACCGACTGGTGGCGGCATCAACATTGCAGACGTAGCTAAATACCACAGACCGATGACAGACAGCAGCGTCACCGGAGTGAGAAGTTACGCCCTGCGACAAAACAATTTTTAAACCCGAAACATTATTAACCAGCCGATTTCCAAGAGTTCCTACTAACTTCACATCAACTTTCAAATCCACAACCCCATTAAAACCCCAAGTCCCATGTCGATCGATGTTATTTCATATGGTTCCGCGATTCGGCAAATTAGGTGAGCACTCAAAACGGTCAGAAGTCGACACCGAGCCCTTCAGCTGATATGACGCTATCCGTCCTGCTCGCAATCACACTCAGATTTAAAAAGGCGGGAAGATTGAATAACGTCGAGGCGGGTGGTTCTGTACCTATTCTGTTACATATCGGACTAACAAGCTTTTAAACGAAGGTTTGGATTAGGAGGACATTTTTGAAACAGTATTTTTTTATCGTAGCGTCAGCAGCGGCTGATGTATTGCAGTGACACTACTGGTTTCTTTGTATTTCGTTGCTTCGTGTCACTAACTATGGTTATATTCAGTTAGTTATATATTCATAGGTTGCCTGGAAGAGATCGCTTATAGCGTCAAGGCCGCCTATATTGTACAACAAAATGTCTACTGTACCTAGTTCTATGCAAATTGTTTGGTGTGCAATAAAGAATATATCTCTCTATCTAAATACAAAGAAACCTGTGTAGTATCTGTTCCCGAATGGGAATTCTTTTTTGATAATATGTATGTTTTTATACTTTTTATTATTATTGCTTTTATATTGTTTTTTTTTTAACTTTACTTTTATTTCACAACGCTGGGATTACAGTTATATAAGATGTAGACGGCGTTTTATTTAATTCTCAACGCACAATCGTCTATAGTAAGCACCCATTAAAAACCAACTACACCATTTTATATTACAAAATTTATTTAGCTCGGAACTCGCCCAACCGTGACACCGCGACAGGTAAATATTGAACCAAGATTAATAGGGGTTCCGGCCGCTGCCTGCGGTACCCCACACCGGGAAGGAGATTATTCCCTTTTCTCGCGGATCGGAAGCAGATCTCATTTCCTCCGACAACATCAAAGTGAGATAGCTATCGGTTTTTTTTTTATTTGAATCAGCAATATTTTGTACGGCACTAGTAGTTAGCGGCCCGACCTGGTTAGATAGGTAAATACATTGTATGTTGCAGTCACATAGTGATAACAGATTTTTAGTTTAAATCCTAGGCGTTTCAATCAATGGCTAGAATGATCGCACACAATTTGCTCTATGCATTACCGTAGTTGACTGATAGAGAATGCTCCTAGCATTAAATTCTCCAGATTATATAATAAACTTCAAATCAATTACATGAAAGTAGTTTATTCCAACAGCAAGCAGTTACTTTAATTAGGCAGCTTTTTTATTTACACTACGATGTAATTAATTATATTATGTGATGTAATATATAAAGAAAATAAATTTTAACCGAAGAACATTTTTCCTACTATTTATGTCAGTAACTACCAAATATTGTAGACTACAATGTTCTTACTGGATATTTTTAAATAATAATTGAAAACTAAGTATTGTAAACTAAACTGATATGTATTCCACATATCAGCAAAGTACCTTCATTGAATGTTTTAAACTTTATAATTTATCAAGATTCGTCATTATTCTGTAAAATTCTGAAAAAAAGCGTTCCGTTATTTCTTTAAATCTTATATTTAAAGCATATCCATCAGTAAATAACGAACATGAAAAGTGTAGCAGTCATAACTTAAAAATTAAAAAACTAACCAAGCTAAATGTCTGCGACATAACCACAATCTTTACGAACTCCTCTGATGCTCTCGCGTTTGCGGGTTAAAATGTAATTTTGACAGCATTTTGTGAATAGAACATTAAACAGATCGTATCAGTCGATCTTGAAACTTGTTTGTTGAAGTTTGTTTTTGTTAATCTTAACTAATATTATAAAGCTGAAGAGTTTGTTTGTTTGAACGCGCTAATCTCAGGAACTACTGGTCCGAATTGAAAAATTCTTTTTGTGTTGAATAGACCATTTATCGAGGAAGGCTTTAGGCTATATAACATCATGTTGCAACTATTAGGAGCGAAGAAATAATGGAAAATGTAAAAAAAAGCGGGGAAAAAATTACTATTCCACGGGGACGAAGTCGCGAGCACAGCTAGTTTGCTAATAACACTCATAGTGGGCTATCTGTGTCTTCTCCTTGAATTTTCGCGATACCTACATTCAAGTAAGTATTTGGAAATGTACAAATTTTAAAAAGGTACTGGTTCGGTATTAATGTTAGATCCTAATAGTAATTTGTAACCCATTCTGGTAATAAGTATGCCGCTAACCATCCGAAATAGGTTTCCATCTTTTTCTTCATGGTAGTCACCGGAGACTAAAGTTCATACAACAACATCAAGGGCAAACAGTATAGAAAGAAACATATTCATCAAAAGGCTGTGTTTCGGCCCTTGAAGAATATGTTTTTTTTTCTATACTACCAACGTAGCTACAAGTAGGTAGGTACAAGTCTACGGCCTGATCATAAGCAGTTACCGCAACCTATGGACGCATGCAACACCAGGCAGGGGTATCACACGCCACTTGCCCACTATATTAACCACCGGCTGCCGATGCAGCACTCACCTCACCGGTTCGGTACGTTCCGGTAACCTTACATGAGTAAGGTTTCCTTCAAAAAGCTATATATATATGTGTTATATCGATGACGATATAACACATATATATAGCTTTTTGAAGGCCTTAAGTCTTATCCATTCGGAAAAGTCGATGCTGAAAACTGATTCAAAACAACCGTTGCATATAGCAGAATCTTTCAGTTTCTAAACCAAATTATATACCAATTTTTGACGAAACTCGCAAATCGGAAAACAACATAACGAGTCCAACGTATTATCTGACTTTACATGGCAATTCGGCATTTATTTTCGAAAGTAAATTTCCAATCATTAACTCAGGTTCTTTGAGAAGAAAAGTAACGTAAGTAACTCGTAAAAAAAAATATGCTTACGTTACTAGGGGTACATTTTTTATGTCTATGTGAAGCAAAGGAGTCCTCACGTCTCTCACTCTTGTAGTCCACTGCTGGGCATAGGCCTCTTTTATCGATGTGTTGTTGTGATATCCCGAAAAGAAATATTTCTCATTTCTTAATAGGGTCCTGTTTTTACCGTTTGTATACGGAACCTTAAAAATTATTGGCAATGCCGATTTTCTCAGCCCAGTTTCCGCTACGTATCACATCCCGCAAACGCGTTCTTTATCCAATTATCCGAAGATAAATCTCACCTGTGACTGGCGAGGAAATGGCGTACGAAAACGTCCGTTGTTTGGGGGAAAAGTTATATTTTCACAAAATCTTGTGTTTTTCCCATCGGTTTGATTCGAGTGCGGATCGCTCGAACGTCCTTTGTGAGGAATCTAATTATACGCATCTCGGAATATGTGGTAGGGTGTGTCATAGTTATCAAATGAAAAATGGCTTATCACCTTTGATTTGTTGTAGTAAGTATGAATGGAATAGATAGATCTGCTTTATTGCACAAAATTAGGCGGTCCTATCGCTTTAAGCTTTCATTCTGGCACAACAAAGGAATTTGTCCCTTATGAGTATTTTTAAAACATACATCTATTATATTATGCGTGTATAAAACATGTGTGGTTTTTGATGGGTGAGCGCGCTTTATCGTGGCTCTCAATGTCGCTAATATCAGGTAGGCGCGAACCTATATTAACATCATCATCACCTTCCTTCTGAATCATTCTATCTATTTAATATAACGTATTAAATTCTGTTGCATACTCTCAAAACTCTAAGGATACATAGACCGACAGACAAAAGCATATAACATGTCGCAGCGACAACACAGTTGAAACTGAAATGCGCAATTTTTATGCACTATACATTACCTTCATCTTCCACACGAAGCGATCGCCCAATAGACAAAGTACAGTCGGCCACATGGCAAAAATAAGTGCTGACTGTACCTCCTCATGACGTCACGTCGCGTGCCAGGGCCGTCCATTAGTCGGTTATTAACGCTATACTTTTCGCGGCTTTCCGACTTATCTTTTGTAAATAATTGTTATTTTGACTGCGGGCACGTAATGGCGGTGTGAAGGGTGTGAGTGCTATTTTTCACGTTAAAACTCGTCTAATGAGGAAATTTTATATTATGTTAATTATGCATTAGGTACATTGTTCATTGGGATGTAAGGGAGCGGCCTATCATCATTTCGCTCCAAACCAACCTCGCCTGCCCGTGGTGCATCCTGCCGAATAACAAACGAGGCGCTGGCAACCGACTGGTGGCGGTGTAACCATCACAATTGAAGGCGTGGCTAAGTACCACAGGCCGATGACGGGCAGCAGCGTCACCGGAGTGAGGGGCTGCGCCCTGCGATCGCCAACCCGCCTGCCCAGTTTGGCGATTATGGGTCCTTCAGATTTTTGCCCTAAGTGGCGAACTGGAGAGGCCTAAGTGCAGTAGTGGATTGCAATAGGCCGATGATGAGGTACATTTGTGTGGCAGTGGGTTAGCCATATCAGATGAAGAACTGATAACTGTAATTACGTAACGTCAACGTAAGACGCCCTCAGGTCAGGATGAGCGCAGTATAGCAGGTAAGTGTTGGACGCGAGAAGAATAAGATCGAATAAAATGGCGACCAATTTGGAGTCCAGCAGTGGACTACAAAGAGAAGATGATGATGTATGATGTATTAAATGTTTAGTACAAGAAACTTTCAAAAGTTCATTATTTTCCAAAAGATAAATTTTTACGTCCTAGCTGGATAGGGACTTGATCGAGGGTTATTCACCCAACCCCTTTTTATATTTTATGAGGTCAAACTCAGAAGTAGCGATGCATTACACATACAGTCATCGTTTTGTATACCTGTAGGTATACAAATTATAATTCGTATTCATAATTCTTCTCGAATTCGAATCATGGCTCTGGTAGAAAACTAACTAACTAAAATATTTGTTCACTTTAATTAAACATTTCCTACCTACTTGGGTAGTCTCCTGGTGGCAGGAGAGTAAATATTAGTATGTCCGGTGTGTAATATTAGTAAATCCGGAAAATTTCTTGTTTCCGAGATGGGTCTTCAAATTTTCAAGGTGAGAGTAAAGTTTTTTTTGATGGGTGAGCGCGCTTTTTCGTAGCACTCAATGTCGCTAATATCACGCGCGAACCTATATTAACATCATCATCATTAGCCTATCGTGTACCAATGCTGAACATAGATCTACATGGCGAAACCCATATTCGCCACCCTGGGCAGGCGAGTTGGCGATCGCAGGGCGTAGCTTCTCGCTCCGGTGCCGCTGCTGCCCGTCACCGGCCTGTGGTATTTGGCTACGCCTTCAACCGTGATGTTTAAACCGCCACCAGTAAGTTACCAGAGTCTCGTCTGTTATTCAGCAAGATGCACCACGGTCGCTGCCTTACATCCAATTTTTCATACTAATATAAAAAGTTCTTTAATTACATACGACTTATGTTAAAATTAATTCCTGAATGTATTATAGGTACCACAATTTTATTTATACTCGTACATAAGTGAAACTTCTATGTAATACGATATTTGTACTCTAATGTAACAATATGTGAGAAATGGTAAACGTTTTACTAAAGAAATCTTAACGCGAAGAAAATATTATTCCTTTACAATAGATTCAAACTAAGTTTAATATCTTCTTCCACGAATGTACACAGAGTTCGTTTTCTTTGAATTACTGCATCTGAGATGATTTCGTAGAAGCGTAACAAGATTGAAAAAGGGAAATTCATTTTAGTAGCACTAGGAGTCTAGGACAAATTATCTTACAATATTTTTTTAAAGTAAGATCTTTTTAACACTATTTTCAAGATACTAAATTGTTAATTACTCTAAGGGTAGATGTTTTACTGCATAGCTGATAAATGAAAGAAGGGCCCGTAAATACTTGAAAAAATATTCATTCCCTACTTAATGGAATTAGGAAGTTGAATCTCAGTTGATTGAATTTCCTGGATTGTCTTCGAGAAAAGGAGGACGAGAAGGGTAAATCATTTTTTTTAATTCTTTTAAACACTGTAGTAGTATTATTTGCGTACACGTTTTGGTCATTATGTTGTTACTATGCTATAGTTATACCTTTTGTACTAATTGAACAAAGAATACTGCATCGATTGTGTAAGTATAAACTGATTGCTGTTGATGCCTTATACGGTTGTACAGGTCTCTGTGATTATTTGATCTAATGACCAGACCTACAGACTTTCTGACTTCGTGACTCCGATACAATTTAGATACGATACGATATTTGTCTTTTTGAATATAATAACCGATTCGATTTAAAATAATAAACGATTTTATTTAAGAAAAACCATCAATTGATTGGATTGGTTTATATTTTTGAATTAAGGCAAGTCACCTTCTGAATCATGATGACGATTAAATCTCCAAGCGTTGGATTTCAAAGAAATGTTTTTTACCCGTCATTAAAATATGACATTACCGAAAAGAATGTACAACTTATCGAAACACTATCATTGTAAATTGGACGTAGTTATGCTACAACGTTCCAATCCACAAGGTGGCCAAAATCGAGTTTTCATGCTCAAGCTACGTATTTAGGACCGTTCTATCTACTGGTGAAGACACTGACACTCTAACCATAGTAATTACCGAAATAATTAAGCCGTCCAAACGATAAAACGTTCCAAAAGACCTAATAATATTCTTAAAAAGTGTCAATTCATTTGGATCGTATTTTTTAATTCGTTTTGGAAAAACAAAATGATCCAGGGAACTTGAAACGTTTAATAAAAATATATATTATGTAAATATCTATTTCTATAAAACGTTCCAAGTACTTTCTGATGTTGAAAAGAAATTATAATGATAAAAATAAACGATTCAAAACGTATTATACTAGTAGGATCATACATTTATCTAATCATGAAACGATCGATCACTTAACAATAACATTATTAATGTTCAAAAAGTGTTGTGTTGTCAATGTTACATTATGCTCATAGTGCTCTCAGGAAAATTTACACTATCTTTGATTCAGTATTAGCTGAAATATAGCTATAGGTTAATATTTTGCTACTTATAAATAAATAAATATTAACTAAACCCATTTTTGAATACAATACGTAAAATATACAATGTCTTCTGATGTCTGGAACGTTATCACTAAAATAATATGATCCAAAGAAGAAACTTTTCGCTAAATACGGTCAAAAGAAAGGATTTGGTACTGAGGCGCCCCGGCCTACAGATGAGAACAATATTCCATATGAGTCCCTGACTCTTGTTCGGCTTAAAATTGAGCAGATTCTCGTTCCCCCATGATAGGACCGAGTCCAGAGTGGTCTCAATTTCACCCACAAGGTTATTCCGGCTTTCTGTGATATTAACCCGAGAGGCTTGTACATTACCCATGTACGAGTATAAAGCGCCCCTGTGCTATCACCTGCATAATAATGTATGCTGCGAATATGCAACATGTCATTTATATGCAGAAGAAATAAGTTAGGGGACAGTACACAGCCTTGTGGCACACCAGCATTCACGGGCTTTGCCTCAGAGCAGGAACCGTCGACAACGACACTGATGCTCCGCTCCGCAAGAAAACTGGCAAGCCAACCACACAACCTCTCAAAAAGCCCATATGAAGAAAGTTTCGCTAAAAGCTCTTTATGCCAAACACGATCAAACGCCTTTGCTATATCCAACCTAACAGCCAAAGCCTAACCCTTGCTCTCAACCGCCTCCGCCCAGCGGTGTGTGAGGTATACGAGTAGGTCACCAGCCAATCGACCCTGACGAAAACCGTATTGGCGATCAGAGATCAGCTGGTGTTCCTCCAAGTATCCAAGGAGTTGGCGATTTATTATTGTCTCCATTAATTTAGAGAGCAATGAGGTAATGGCAATTGGTCTGTTGTGGGAAGGGTCCGATTTGTCTCCCTTTTTGGGAATCGGATGGACAAGCGCAGACTTCCAGGATTTAGGGACAATACCATTAGAATAGGAAAGCCGAAAAAGACGCGTGAGAACTGGTGCTAACTCAGGGGCACAGATTTTTAGTACTATTGGTGGGATGCCGTCAAGCCCACTCAACTTATTGATGCCAAGGGAGAAAAGCAGTCTACGAACATTGTCCTGCAGAAAACGAATGTTGATGGATGGTAGTGGGTAATTCTCCCCGGTTATCAAGAATTCAGTTAGATGCAAATAGAAAGCCCAAGAGGTCTGCTTTCGCCTTTGCGGTATGGGCAAGCGTGTCATCAACACTACAAAGTGGTGGAAAAGACGACTTGCAGAAATTTCCCAACACGGCCTTGGCAAGAGACCAAAAAGCTCTAGTCCCAAAAGGAAGTCTAGTGAGTCTCCCACCAATTCTCCGGATATAGCTGGAATTTGCAGCAGCTATCATCCTTTTGTAAGACCTGGTGGCAATATTGTAGGTCTTAAAAAGACTGTAAAAGGAGAGGTTTCGATTATTAATAGATCTAATCTTATACAGCTGTTGCCTAAAGGTAAACCTATTGCTCCAGCTAAATTGGCTAATTTACGATCTTTTTATAAATCCATTCACATTTAAATAATAAATAATGTTGTTTTACTGTCTAATATTTATTTTAGATAAAATATATATAAATTACTTAAATATAGTAATTTTCACATTTTGGAACGTTTTCACAAATTAATTTAAAAGCCACCTTCATATAAAATGCCTTTTTGTGAAAACGTTCCAAGTACAATTTTTTTAAAATTTGTATGAGTAATATTATTTTTTTGCAATGAAAGGTATATGAAAAAATAATATTTAATTATTTAATATAGATGATACACACTACTCGGTTCTACGCGCTACCATAAAAAAGCGTACCACAAAAACACAAAAACGCAATTTTCTCAGTTCGATCTGCGTGTGGATTGGAACGTTGTAGCATAACTACGTCCAATTATAACCTTATGTAAACACTTTTCATTCGAGCAAAGATAGAAATAATACAAATGGTGAGGCAGTTTTGCTCACAACATTTAGTTGTTAAATAAATCCAATTGCGTCGTACGTACAATGCATTTTCATATTAAACGCAGCACACATGTTGCGGTGAATATTATCATCCGCGCTTATATTAATGCGAAGCTTACACGGGTTCATTATAAATGAAATTGGTCAACGCACGCCCCTATGTCTTAGTAATCCTGTGTTTGAAAGGTTTATTATGGACGCGGGTGTTGCGGCCAATTTTGGTAATAGCATTGTTTCAATCAATGTTCTGCCGACATTGATAGACGTATTTGGGTGTTTTATGTTAGATATTACATTTGATGATCTAATATTCGCATCTGGTCTTCGGTTTTGCCGTCAGACACGTTTTTGCGTCCTGTAATGTTAATGTTGTTTTATGATTTGTAAGACATAATTTTTGCCACTCATTATTATTGACAGTATTTTTGCTACTCATTATTATGAGCTATGTTGTTTTTGCCACTCATACTTATGAGTGGCGAGTATAATGACAACTTCAAAGACACGTACGACATCTAAGTGGCTTGAAGTTTTTTTTTAATTATATTTCTTTCGAGTGCAAAGCTGTAAAAAATGTTTGAGAGCAGATTGATCAACGTGCGTAGTCTGACGCATTTCATTATTTTAAAAAAGTCATAGGAACAACGGACGCCAGTATTTCGAACGACACAATTCTCAATAATTGACATCTATCCATACCTACACGAAAATTAAAGAAAAAGTTAACAAAAACGAATACTTATCTTAAAATATCAACAATTAATAATGTAATACATTGTGCAATTAACACACCAAAGTGATAAAACACCAAAATACAACACCAAGAAAGAAAGAAATTGTGAGTTACTAAAACACAAAATACATTTAAATACGTGTTATTGACATTTAGCCACAAGTAACAAGGCTGTAGTTAGCAGGTAATACAGGACGACAATTAACAGTTTACAATTAAGGCAAGGGACTGTTCTTACGAAAAGGTTTGTTCACTATGTTATTATTAGTATGCCCAACGTTTTAGTGCACTGTGTAAGATTTAGTGAACTCGCCTAAGAAAACTGATCGCACATCTCGTCAGCACAGAGTATTGAACACTTAAAGTAATTCGTTTAAGCTGTACCTTTAATAGTTTTTTTTTTCTAAATGACCGCGATGCTAGCCAAGGAGGTTTTGTCATCATCACCGGGCTGTTGGGAGAGCGAAAGGCCTAATTAATTAAGTCCGCCTTTTGTACACTATTTTTATTGTGTAATAAAGATTGAATAAAAAAATGAATAAAGGCTCTCACCCATAGTGTTAAGAGACTCTAATGTTTGGTATGGTTTTCGATTAATGTTAACAAAGCCAGTGTTATTTTCATGCCAAACATCAGCTCCGCTTTATAAAACATTTGCATAGTAAAAAGTCATATCCGCGTTAAACAACGCATTTGTAACGTTTTTTAATAAACTCACTACCGTATTTACACTGTGCTGACTGTGTGTAACCAGCTCAATACGTGAGTTAAAACTGTGCGTCATAACCTTAAAAATTTGAAATTCAAAACAAAACTCAAACAGAGGTCGACTCGGCAGCGAATATTTGATTCACCAGTGAGTGAGTGATTCGAAATGTATTTACAAAGTGAGCCCCGAACACACGGGAGGGTTAGCGTGCCGTGAATTGAGGAGCGGTGAATTATTCATACAGATTTTTGTATTACCTTGACCATTTCACGTAATGCGGCGATCGTCTAGCGGGGAGACGCCGATTCGCACACCGAATAAGGCACTCTTTTTCTTTTTAACACTACTCTTTTTTTTAAACGTCTATTCTTCGTGCGCAGTTCAGGATAATAGCAGGTCCTGAAATCAATTTGACGCCGTTAATGTCATAAATATTAATCATTGGGTAGATTGGAGGGCTTCGTGGCAATTTGAAGGGTCGATCCGACTTCGGCCTGTCAAGAATGAACGGGAAGTAAGTAGTTAATCTTGTTTTTCTAATTGACGTTTCGGTCAATAAATGTTATATTCGGTGGTAGCGTTAATATCAATATTAACACAGAAATTAATTTAGGCGTTTGCGTTTAAAAATAAGAATCTTTTTTTGGAATACATATTTTGGTGAAACAATGGAGATACAAGATTACGTATCTGTAACATTCGTAAAAAAAACAAGTTAGAACATTCGTACTATAGAGCATGGTTTGGGAAATAACGAAGTCTTTATTCAAAATCACGAATTTACACTGGCCATCTTGTTCCAATATTAAAAATAAGTTAAAAGTTTACAAGCACCCATCGTATTCTGTATTCAAATATTTAAATTTAATTCTCGAATGTAATATTAATGTATGGCAACCGTTATTGCTACAGATTTTGATTAAGACGGGATTACATACTCGGAAATACGCTAGAGCTACCTAGCCATTCACTTTGACCAGGCCTATCGAGCTAATAATGGCCTATCAATGACCTGTATTGTGCACTAGGTCACAATAGGACACAATAGGGTTTAGCCTGCTCCCATCGGTAATAGATTTTGAGCCAGTTTAATAATTTAAGGTATCGAATGGACGTCCAATATCTCTAACGGATATAACACCTACGTTTAGATATAAATTTGGCTCTGCTCGTAGAGAGGCCAAGTTCGTCATTGAGTTCTATAGCCTATCCTCAATCGGAAAGCACCGATCAAAAATGTCCAAGTCTCGACGACGCAAACCGACCGGTAGCTAAAAGGGTGCTCAAAAGTCTATTACCAACATCGGCCTGATGGCACGCAAAGCGGGAGGCAGCGCCAAGCGACGCCGGGGCAAATCGCCAGTGTAATCGGTAACCAATTTAGTTGGCCTCGATGCGATGTTGCCATACTTTTTTGGCGTTCCGTATTCGCAATAGAATCAATTGTAAAACTCTGAACTTTGATTTATGATTGGAACCTGCAGAAGTAGATGTGATGTAACTTGATTAACTGACAACATCACATACATTGCTCCGATCCCAAAGTAAGTAGCTTAAGCACTTGTGTTATGTTTATCAGAACATTCAAGTATATGTACCACAAATATATACTTAAATATAAATATAAACACCCAGGCACGGAACAAACACAAAATAATGTTTATAGCACGAATGTTTGTCTCAGGTAGGGATCGTACCCATGACCCTTGGTTCAGAAGGCAGGAGTCACTACCAATTGAGCCACCGAGCTAGTTAGTCTAATACAAGTAAGAATCTAGCAAGACAAAATTGTTTTGCTATTTGCACATTGACTGAAGTGTACTCAAGATTCTAGCTCTAATAATAATGCTTAGATTAATATTCGCGTAGTGTAATTACTAGACTGTTCAGAACTATAATTCTTAAATATTTATATTGTAATTAAATGTATGTAAACCTGATTTTTAGTCTATAACCATCAAAGCCCTAAAGCAAGATGCGAGAAGCCATGGATTGTATATCATGTATTTATTTGCAAAAAAAAAAATGTCAGTTTTTCTGTCTGGCCACACCGTGCCAGTTAGTCCCAAACTAAGCCTAGACTTGTATTACGGATAGTAAATAACTGAAAAACTGACATTTATTTATTTATTTATATATTCTTTATTGCACACCATACAATTAGACTTAAAACTAGGTATAGTAGACATTTGTTGCACAATATAGGCCGCCTTATCGCTATAAGCGATCTCTTCCAGGCAACCTTAGGGTAGAGGATAGATAAAAAAGAAAAGGAGGACATTTTTATTTTTTGTATTCATTCATACAAAATTTATGAGCCGCGCTCTTGTCGGTGGAGCAATTTTTGTATTTCGGGTAACTGATAAACTGACATACTTTTTTTAACCCAAGGGTAATTATTATTAATATAATGTTTCTACTTCATTGCATCTTTATTGTGTCAAAGAATACATGCGGAAGGTTGTGGTTACCTTTAACAAGTACCTAGTATCTCACTTTCTTCCCGAATTGAACCGTATCAAGTTGCGGAACCCTTACCCTACGCTTGATACCACACTTGACCGTTTTTTCTTTTTAAGCGAGTTTGGAGTTTGCTCGCCGGAATTAGTTTACGTCGATGTTTGATCGGATATTCCTCTAAAAGTTAAGCTCCGGTATCGGATAATTTGTACGGAATTATACAAACACCCGACGGGAGGGAGTATTCCGGTGTATTTTTAACGTGTAATAAGATTGGCTAGTGACTTTTTAAATAGGCTAAGTAGGGTTGGCGACAGTTTTGAAGCGAAATTAATAATAATAAATAAATAAATTATTTATTTATTTCCACAAAGATATTTGCTATTTTTATAAGAAAATATTCTTTGTGAGAGCCTGGCGTCTACACTAGGCGTTTGCCTATGTGACAAATCACCAAATCCCCACTTCGATAGCAAGTAAATATTAAATAGGTACTTGGTACATGACCTATTCTAATTTTATCATGAATTAAAACAAAACTTACAAAAAAAATTCAATTCATTGAATAGATTCATTAAAAGAGCATTCCACTATAGCAAGACATACATTTATTATGATCGATTCTAGTTTATTAGTATTTTTTTAATTTTTGTTGTTTTGTGTGTGTGTGTGTAATAATAATGAATAACCCGACAGGGCACGCTGAGCCACATAACGCTATCTTGTCCCAAACTAAAACCTATGCTATGGATCTCCTAACAGTGTAATCATCATTATCATCAGCCTTTTGCAGTCCACTGCTGGACATAGGCCTCTTCAGTTGGAGGATATACCCATAACCGCCACCCTTGGCAGGCGGGTTGGCGATCGCAGGGCGTAGTTTCTCGCTCCGGTGACACTGCTGCCCATCATTGGTCTGTGGTAATTAGCTACGCCTTCAATTGTGATGGTTATAACACCACCAGGCGGTTGCCAGCGCCTCGTTTGTTATTCGGCAGTCAAAACACATCTATTTATTTCTCTTATCACCAAAATATGTCATTAGTGCCACAACCCTGTCAGGCTATTAAGTTAGCCGGATTTTGAAGTAGTTCCCATTCAAGTGAAATTATAGGAAGGGTGATGCTGATCGATACCGGAGTCTTTTACAACCGAAGTTTGGAAAATGGGTTCGTAAAGTACCCCGGAGCGCCGCGGATCCTTCAAGAAATTTTCCAGTTAATAAAATATTGTTTGCACGCCTAATTGTGTTGCCATTAACGTTTTAAATTATTTGTTACTTTGAAATAAGTAGTTATTTATACAGGAAGTTATTTGGAGTAGCTCAGTAATAATATACGTATGTATAGGGGTATGGGTACTGGGTAACACATAGGCTATGTTTTATACGAATATTCACGCGGGCCAAGTAGCGGGCAACAGCTAGTAGTATATAAAACTAATCGCTTTTCGTGTATGTACAGACCTTTAAAAATACGCTACAGATTTTGATGCGCTTTTTTTTAAATAGATAGAGTGATTCAAGACGATGGTTTGTATGTATAAACTGAAGCGAAGCGAGGACGTCTATATAGTTCTGAAATATGTAGATTTAACAAAGGTAGAGCAGCAGCAGTGGACCTCGATAGGCTGATGATGATGATGAACCTTTTTATGACTATACTGACTAGTTGAAAAGTAAGTTGTAGAATGAGTAGTTGAAAAAGCTTATCTATGAGGACCAATGACGACATAGGTAAGCTTTTACAACTGCTCAGCCTACAGGCTATATCGTCAGGAAATAATTATTTTTGTTCTAAATATTACATTCATTAAACTGTTTCAAAACATTATTAAAACGATCTAAGTACAAATAGTCAATTAAATTCGTCTCATTGAATGTCAATCCAACTGTCCATGGTTGTTCAGAAACATCAAAGAGTCGGGAAATACTTACAAGTGAACATTGTTCCGTGCTGATATGACAGGCGGTATTCAATATCAGCCGTGTAAAGACTACAAAGGATCCTTCCTGTAATAAGTGTCAGACATTTTGGCCAAAACAAGTCACTACTTGTTTGTTTACATCATCAAAGTTAATTAGAAAAAAAATGATGCATGGCCTGAGCATAAACATTCAGCTAGAAAAAAGTTAAGCCAAGCCTTGTAAAAGCTAAAAACGTATCCCGAAAATAGCCCACACGATCCTTCCTGTCTGTCTAACTATTTCAATTATTTTCATTGTCAACTTGTTAAAATTTTCGAGGAAATTTCCTTAAGAAAAATCACGTCGCTAGCTAGGAGCACACGGGCATTAAGCTTACGGTTATTTTAAAAGAGGAATTGTTAATAGCATTACGAGAGAGAAATTTTTAATATGCACATTTCGGGGTTCCGTTGTGAACTAAATGTTGTTTGAAAACGACAGTTTACCGGTAGGTACAAGACGTCGTGCCCGCTAGTAGTTTTTTATTGCCTTGGTTCGTAATTGATAAAGAAGTCTCTCATCATGACTTTCTATTAGATACCTAAGTAAGTAAACGTCGAGTAAGTAAGGGGATGTAAGGGAGCGACCTATCACCTTTTCGCTCCAAGCCATCCTCACCTGCCCGTGGTGCATCCTGCCGAACAACAAACGAGGCTCTGGCAAACCGACTGGTGGCGGCAAAACCATAATGATAGAAGGCGTGGCGACCACAGGCCGATGACGGGCAGCAACGTCACCGGAGCAAGAAGCTATGCCCTGCGATCACCAACCCGCCTGCCCAGCGTGGCGATTATGGGTATATCCCCCAGATGTTTGCCCTAGGTGGCGAACAACTGGAGAAGCCTATGTCCAGCAGTGGACTGCAATAGGCTGATAATGAAGAAGTAAGTCTACTGTTGGACGTAGGCCTCATCCAGTGATAATTGCAATTTGGAAGGATTTGCCTTAGTCACCACTAGGGATTGCAATCCCGCACTGTTTCCAATCCCGCAAGATTTTTGCTCAATAGGGAATATGCATGACTTTTTTTATGGATTTATTGAGATCTTTTATCTTCCAGATACATAAATATCAATGAATTTTTTAAATACCTCTTCTATTAAGCGAGTTATAAAGCGTTAAAGTTATTGCTTTGACAGAGAGATCCGACGTGGCGGATGACATCACGTACCGTGCCCGCCATACAAACTCCATAGAAAAATCTGTTTCGCGTGAGAGAGACGGATATATTAACTTTCAACGACTGTATCTCGCCCAATTTTCAGCCAATTTTGATTTTGTTTTCACTGTTGTTATTGTTGTTGTTGTTATTTTACGATAAATTAGTAAATACATGAAATTATTTTTCAAGACTTAGTTACAGCGGGATCCTCGCGGGATTCCGCATAGTTTATACTCGTAGTCATATTGGAATTGGAAATCGTCTCATAATCAGCCTGGAAACGTCCACTGCTGGACATAAGTCTCTCCGAATGACAATAGCCATTCGGAGAGCCTTAGTCACCACGCTTGGCAGGCGGGTCGGTGACCGCAGTAGATTTTATTTAATTTTGTACGAAAGTAGACGTTGATGCCCATTTCCTGATATACCCTTAGTAGTCTTGTACGTAATTCTATGAAATAAAATTGTAAACAGAAATCATACAGGAGGAAAATTCATCTTAAAAATTACAGAACTACAGCATCCGTTTGTATAAAACACAACTCCACTTGTCAAATCTCTCCGCTCCACTAGTTCCGCATTCTCCTTCAGATAGGTACAATATGAACTGTTCCCAGTAATATCTTCTGTAAGTATTTCATTCATTTAGCAATATAAATGTTTCTCAGTCGGAAAATTTAGTTTTGCGGTTGGATGCTCTGAATTGTATTACAGTAACAAAGTGATTGTATTTTTGATTAGCAATGAAACCATTGATCCGGTAACCACCATATAATTAGG
Organism: Conogethes punctiferalis; assembly: GCA_031163375.1. Taxonomy (NCBI): domain Eukaryota; kingdom Metazoa; phylum Arthropoda; class Insecta; order Lepidoptera; family Crambidae; genus Conogethes; species Conogethes punctiferalis. Next base: position 13,507,543 of record CM062084.1, read on the forward strand.
TCTTAATTCAATTCGTTTGATCAGTTTTAATTAATTAGGTCGACAATGAGGTATTCTGTATCGATGTAGTAAGCTTTTTAATGTTCAATGATTATTTTATGTGATAATTAGATATAAAAATGTAATGTGTCTCAACTGTGAAAGGTAGTAAAGTATTTTAATAGTTTTAAGGTTCGGTTTCTCTCAAAGATTATAATATGGCATTTTTCTAAAAGAAAGCTACCTCAGGACTCACATCTACCTTACCGTTTGGTAGTATTTCGAAAATATTGTACTACACTAATGTGATATTTTTATTTTTTATATATTAAATCGATTGAAAATTCTTTTTAAAAAGAATATTTTAAGAAGAAATTCGGTTACACGTGATGACGTTACTAATTTCGAAATTTCAAAAACATAATATACAAAGAACCCAACTATAAATCCACTAAATCATACCTCTTCATAACCGCAAACATTCGCGAGACGTCTTCTAAAACATTTCACCGGTACCAGATTTACCCAAGCCCACAAACGCAGTTTTCTTTGGCTTACCAACTAAAATATTTGCCCCGGCACATACTCGTACTAAAAGTTTTACATTTTTAATGTAACAACTTGCTGAAACTTCTACAGGCACGTTAAGTAAATTTGTGGATACATCATAAACCCTTTTTGGATTCGGGACTCTTTGATGTGTCCCGAGCAAATATTAGTCATGTGCTTTATAGTGAACTTAACAATGTAAGTAGGTAGGAACAGCCAATAGAATTGTTTTATTGTTTTATATAAATGGGATAGGGCCGGAGATAAAGATAGGGATTGGAATATGGATTATTTTACGTCTCATATTCGTGTTCATAGAGTTACAAACCTTTGTTTTATATTACTGTGGAAAGCAGACGAGCAAGCAGCCCATTTAATGTCAGGGGCACACCGTTGGTGCCGAGAGGATACTCTCTCTTTAGGCCACGTTTGAAGAAGGACAAGTCGTAGCGATCGGGAACGACTGGGAGCTCATTCCAAAAAGAAAAAACAACCGTTGAGGAGGCCTATGTCCAGCAGACCTAGCAGTGAATAGACCTGTTGCCTCCCAATTGTCCTATTTCAACTACAAATTAATGACGATGTAGTTCAAAAAATATTAGACGATACACAAAAATATTAGGCGTAAATGCTGACACCTCGACTCAGTTGTATGTGTAAAATTAACTAGGTATACCTTTTTTTTTATTTTTTAAAATTTAATTTTAAGAAAGCATTAGACCGTAATCACATCTAATGTTAAGTGCTGATGTGATCTAGTATGTAGCATGCTTACTTAGATAAAGCCTATTGACTCTAGCTTTAAAGAATCCAAGTTGTAACTTACAGGAAAGACGTCAGCTAGCAGAGAATTCAAAATTAATGTTAACAAACAGATCCCTAAAAATGAAAACACAAAACAAAACAACGCATTTACGCGTGGAGGAAGCGACGGGATTGCAAGATTTCCGCCGTTCCGGCCGGATCCGGCGCGGACGGCCCGCTTCCGCCTGCAAAGGCTAATCCCGCCTCACCACGACGGCTGGTTCATCATGAAGCCGTTATAATTTACATTGCAAAGCCCCTTTTCTATTGCTTCAACTAGTCCAGATGAAATAAAGATTTTTTTTTCTTTCGGGATGTAAGGGTAGGTACAAATCATCTTTTCGCTCCAAGCCAGCCTCACCTGCCGGTGGATCCTGCCGAATAACAGACGAGGCTCTGGCCGATGATGGATGCGGGAAGCCCGGGATCGATCAAGGAGGCGAGCATTGGAAGAGGCTTAGAGGTCCAGCAGTGGACTGATACAGGCTGAGGATGATGATGACGGGCAGTCCCATCACTGGAGCGAGAAGCTACGCCCTGCGATCACCAACCAGCCTACCTAGAGTGGCGATTATGGGTAAAGCCTCCAGTTGATTGCCCAAAGTGGCGAACAACTGGCGAGGCCTATGTCCAGCAGTGGATTGGGATAGACTGATAATGATAACGATGATGATGATGATGAACTATGACATCAACAACATTAACCGCAATAATTCAAATGCAACTTAGACTGCAACACAAAAATAAATATCTAACCCAATAATTCAAAGTAAATTAAAAGCTTCTCACAAATTGCTATTCCCTTAGTAATCTTTAGAAGTCGATGATTTTATTTATTCAATTTACTGAAGTGAAGTTTATATTTCCGATTCTTATTTCCGGCTTCAATCAGCGTTAAGGGGAACTTTCTAGTTTGAACCGTTATTGGGAAAAGATTTTAAAATATCATTATTATTGTAAAGGGTAGCCTTCTTTGTTCGTTCGTTTAATCCGTTAAAGTGCTTAGATTATTGTGATTTTAAAAGTGCAATACGAAAGCTTTTGGGAATAAAGTCTTTGATCTTTTGCTGCTTGTGTGAGGAGATTCGAATTAATTAATAATGAAATATTTTATTAAGAAATTATTTAATAAATAATCCTGATAACATATATGTTATTCTTAATAGATAGATAAAATTAATAATAAATAATAATTTTCTTTATTGCACAAAATAGTTACATGATTAGGTACATACATACTCGTATTAAAGTTAGTTTGTGCATTCGTAGAGAGCAGCAGTTAAAAATACAGGGGTTCCCAAACGAGAGATCGCAGAAAAAACTTTCATAGTTTTAAAAACCAAAACAGAAAATCCAACATCCAATCCACTCTTTAACCAATCACAATTGTAACAATTCACGTAAATTCGTACACATGTATCCGTAAATATAAATAAGATTTATGAAGCGAAAGCGCGGCGAAACGAAATTTTAATTAGTCCCGACATCATTATGGTCTGTTTGGTTTGTTTGTCCACACTTACGGCTCTCCAAGCGTAAACCTACAACGCACTGTACAGACACCAAAAAAACTGTAGTGTATATTTTTTTAATTATATTATATAATTTATTTCTCAAAAACATTTGGTGACAATATTCACTTAACAACAAGAATTATGCTAAGGTGTTAAGATAGATGAAGCAACGGACCCCAAACTAGGGACACCCCTGTATCTTGGGGATCCTGGGCTCGGTTTCTCCAACACAAAAGAATCATGGATCATGTATCAGTAAAACGAACATAAAAATAATAATAACTACTCGTCACGACGTCTCGTCAGTCCACGGACTGGCGACCTGATGAAGACAGGACCTTTGGACCCAGACCGCTCAGGATCGGTCCATGTGGAGGTCATTGGGGTTGCCCTATATCCAGCAGTGGACGTCTGCAAGCTGATGACGATATGATAAATTACTCGTGTCTAGAGACTCTCGTACTCATTATGTGAAACCCTTAGTACAAGGAAACCTTAGTTCGAGACCTAGCTTGGTGGGGATACTCTTATTATACGAGTACCTAACTTTTTTGCAGAAAATGGTACAAAGGGCACACCTAATGCTGTGAGCTTTCTCTACCGGTCAACCTTTAGGTCATGCATGTCATCACTACCCGAAGCGTAGCGAGGGCAGGTCGCTAGTATATTCATATCAATAAATAACAAACAAAATAAACCTCTCATCATTTTCCGTGCAAAGCCGCGGGCTACAGTCAGTGTTTATAAGTGTATGTTATCTAATAAGTACTTAATAATAAATTCGAAAACAACTATTCGTACGTCATAATTAACAGTCAAAATGTCAGACTGTTTTTCCGACAGTACTTGTAGGTACAAATTGTGCGTGAAACGAGCGACACGCAAACCCCCAATTACAAGGCGTACGGTGTTAAAAATTAATTTGCAGACGCCCCCCAGAAGGGGTATAGTCCATTTGCACAGCTTTATTATAACCTTCCGCTATTGGGAAGATATACCTAGCTGATTTTTTATAGCAGCACCATATACAGACTACCGTCGCTTATGTAAAGCGAAAGAAAAACCCAAGTCGCTGCGGCAACGGCCAAGTAACCAAATCAATAATGTACCTACAGTGAAAGAATACTCTCAGCGAATCGCCTGGTAGGATTTTTTTCAGAACATTTGTTCATGAAGCTGTTTTCATTACGGATGGTTTCCCAAAAAAGCCATGTCTATGGTACGATATCGTATTAAATTTGCGTCATCACATGTCACGGTCAAACTTGGTCATGATCATCATCAGTTTACAAAGGTCCACTGCTGGACATAAGCCTTTTCTAATGACAATTGTCATTTGGAGGGGTATGCCTTAGTCACTATGCTTGGCAGGCGTGGTAGGCGTCGCAGGTGACCGCAGTACGTTTTATTTGTCTGGATCGATGGCTCATTTAGTAGTGAGCACTGCCTCCTGAGCCAAGGGTCGTGGGTTCGATCCCCGCACAGTACAAACATTTGTGTTCATGAACATGCCTGTATGTATTGGTTCGGGTGTTTTCTATGTATAATATGTATTTATTTACAAAAAAAAGTATATAAGTAAGTTTATCAGTTGTCTAGTACCCATAGTACAAGCTTCGGCTTAGTTTGGCGCTAGATGGCGATGAGTGGCCCAGTGTGGCATTTCTTGGGTTATTATTATTTTTATTAATACCCAAGTAAATGCTGTTTCCTGATTCCCTTAGTCGTCTTCAACGGCACTATGAGATGGGAGAATCCTGTTTTAAAGCCGGAAACCACAGGAACAACTTGGTATCACTAATGAACTAATGTTCACATTACCGAAAATCGTCACTGATACACTCGTATCCTAACCAATAGAAATTCACTTCCATCTTAACTAATATTATAAAGCTGAAGAGTTTGTTTGTTTGTTTGTTTGAACGCGCTAATCTCAGGAACTACTGAATTGAAAAATTCTTTTTGTGTTGAATAGGCCATTTATCGAGGAAGGCTTTAGGCTAGCTATATAACATCACGCTGTAACTATTAGGAGCGAAGAAATAATGGAAAATGAAAAAAAACGGGGAAAAAATAACTATTCTACGCGGACGAAGTCGCGAGCACAGCTAGTATGAGATATACACCATACGCTCTCGTATCAATGACGTAACTAAACTACGTTGCACCAAGCCAATGGATATTAACCCTTAACGAACGCGACCAAAAGCGAACAATATCAATTGTTCGTTTTCCAGAGTTGAGATAAACTGTTGAAACTGCACGGCAATGGATGGCGATCATTTGATAAAATGACAGGTTATTGGGGCGCGGGTAGTTCTCGCTTCGACGTTATGGGATATTGACAAAAAAAAGCTCTACCTATTTGGTTTTTTAACCGGACGCTCCGAAAGATTAATGTGACTGTTCAAATATTTTTTGGTTGGTAGTGAGGAAGCGCGCGAAATGAAAATTGATGGAGTGGTGTCGAGTGAACAGAGTGTTAACATATCGTATTAAGTGAAACAAGTCCTCATAAAAACTATCATAAATTGAGCTTGTGATACCGTATATGTTGAGACTCCAAATCATCCCATGAGTGTCGTGTAGCTAAGGGAATATCAGAAAACAGGTAGCAGCGTTTACTTGGGTACAAATAAAAGCTACTGTCACCAACCTACCTGCTAAGCGAGATCACTGAGGCAAGGCCTATGTCCAACAGTATCCCATTATACGTCACTCAGTGGCGAAAAAACTCCCACTCTTTGACGTCACGCGTAATTTTAACGGGCTATATCTTTGTTATTTTTGGTCTAATTTACAAATGAAAAAATACGTGTCTTTTATTTTTGAACAATCTATAAGACGGACTAATTAATTTTTTTGCGACATTGCCTATTGGAGAGGCCTATGTCCAGCAATGCTGCGAAAGATTGATGATGAAGCGGAATACTGATCCGCACACAATATCATCGACATAGCTAGCCCGCACCAGCCCGATGACGGACGGCGCCGTCATTCAGCCGCGCACTTATTGTCCGCGAGGCTTATATTGCGCCGAGATAATGCCGGTTATTTAGCTCGCGTCGCGCTAATATTCGCGTCTGTGTAGGGTTCCGCACTGAACCGGAAAGGGATACTTATTATTTGAACAGTCAGTAAGATATCAGGATGATTCCTGGAGTCCACCGAGATATGAATAGAAGATAATGCCAATCGCAATAAAAGGAAATTTACACTCTTAAAGTGAGCATAATTGAACAGTGTTGAGCGGTGTCGATAAAATTTAAAAATTTAAAAGACCTCTTAATTTGTAGTTTGCTTCTGTTTGTAAAGTGTTTTCCTGTAATATCTGTGTTTTTGTGCGACTATTTATCTATCTATCTGTTTATTATTTTATTACTTAAGTTTATTTAGTCTTTTTAACTAATATTATTAATATTTTGAACATCAATTAATTTTATCCTCCATCCTTACAACAAACACTGGTGTAGTTGCATTTTATTGCATTTCAAGCTCTCTACTAAACAATACTGTTTTATTATAATTACCCTCTTCAAAGTGGCTGTTTCCTCATCATCAAAATAGAGAATACTTTGTTTCCACAAGCGAACCGGTTTCCTTATTTTATCTTTTTACCGAGGACTTAATATCCTTTTGAATTTTTACGTGAAGACGTTATATTCTTACCGGTCCGAAAAGGTTTTTTAATTGAAAAACATAACGTTTAAGAAGCGAATCGCTGATACATCAAAGAAGTACAATAAAAGGACATCGATAAAATAGTTTCTTTGTTCGTTGACAGCAATAATGGCCCTTTTGTCTCTTAAAGAGATTTATTTTTATTTGTAGCCAAAGTAAGTAGCAATAAATTATCTTTTTGGGACGAAATTATTTTGTGGCGGCGAAGAGTATCAGTCTTGTAGTGTAATCTTTCAAAACAAATAATGAATGGATGTTTTATATCCAAAAATAAATTGGCAGGTTAGTTATATGAGTGAGTATTTTACATTCTTTTGTTTTATATATAAAAATATTAAAACCTTTAAAAAGACTGCACCGTTCCATTATTTTTTTAAATAATTAAATTAATTGGTAACCAGGTAACTTTAGCTGCGTAAATACTCTGTATCAAAATGAATGAGCAATTCATTTAAGAAAAAAAATCAACTAATTTGATTTATTACTCAAATGCAACACAAGTCCCTTCATTAAAAGATTATTGTATGCGTTACAACAATCTTTTAATGAAGCCACCGCTATTCCGCCGCGAATGTCCGCCAATCGTAAAGGTTAATACCAGTTTTGTCCGCCCATTATGTTTTATTTGCCACGTACAACAACTTTATTTTTCCATGTCCAGGGATATAGCCCGGCGAAGTTTTCTAATAAAGGGCCCTCCCAATAGGTAAGTTTCCCTGTTCCTGCTTATTGCCTATAGGTGACAATTGATGGCGATTGGTGTTTTAACTGACTTGGGAAAGTTGTGCCTGCGTCTCAGAGGGTGCGTGCGAATTATTTCAATTTCTATTGGAGTGCTTTAAAGAAACATTTTGGTGGTGTGATTACGCCATTCTGGGATTATTTTTAAAACAAAAAATAAAACACTACTACCGAATTTCGGCCATAGCGGTCTGTATTAGGCGTACGTATATTTTAGTCGACGTATGTTATAAGAGAGGTAGGGCATAGCGAATCTTCGCTCGATTTGAGCCGCCCGTCCGGGGAAGGACCTCCACCCTATAGAATACCGCAGTCAAATGACCTCTGGGTCGTGTTTCTGCCGGTGAGTAGGGTTTCCGGAGCTCGTGGGGGGTTAGGGTTGGGCCGGCATGGCGGTGGCAACTGACAGGTAACTGACCAGTTACTTGCCCGTTGTCACAGCGACTTGGGCTTCTCTTTCGCTTTCCATCAGGTGTAGGGAAGCCATTATGTCGAGCCACTATAAAAAAAAAAAAAAAAAAAGTATGATTTTATTTAAGACAGTGGAGACAAATGGGCTGACTGATGACTTATTTTCCATTTTTATCTTTGACTGGCGCTATGGCTTATATGGTAGTGACCTCAGCCTTCTGAATCAAGGGTCGTGGGTTCGATCCCCGCACAGTACAAATATTTGTGTGCATGAACATGTCTGTATTAGTCGGGGAGTATTCTACGTGTAGATATTTACAAAATAAAAAGTGTATCTAATTAAGTTTATGAGTTATCTAGTACGCATAGTACAAGCTTCGGCTTAGTTTAGGGCTAGAAGGTACCGTGTGGCTCAGGGTAGCTTCGGCTTACTTTAGGATTACATTGCGCTTTGTGGCCCAGTGTGGGCATATCTTGCATATCTATAGTTAAAAATTAAAACTTCAATTGTGTTCCGGAATATCAGCCTCATCGGCCTGCAAACTTCCACTGTTGGTCATAAGGTCTCCCAATGACAATTGTCATTTCGAGGGATTTGCCTTAGTCATCACGCTTGGCAAGCGAATTATAAGTAGAGTAATAAGTCCGCAAACCGAATAGCATAGACAGCTATTATTATTTTCTATTGCAGATATACGCAATGAGACCAATCCCATTATAGGTAGATCTAAATAGGGTAATGTTGGAAATGGCCGGTACAAACACACGTCCCTCCCGGCAGGTTCGGCTGAGCCGAGGCATTGTGTTGAGTGTTCGCCCTCCGGCGCGGAGTGTAAGCGGCGAGCGTAGCATGTGAATGTGAGCTCAGATTCAACGTATTTACGAGCGTGTTATGAATATACGTGTATATTCGTCGGAGTGGGATTTGTACGTGGTGACACGAATTTGCACCACGCAAATTATTGGTTGGGCGTGTAAATGAAATCGGATCCGGCGCCTAATGCTTTTATTTTGGAGGAAACAATACTCAATACTGTCACAATTAAAATATCGAAGTGGTGCTGTATGTATGGTTTAAAAATACACATATAATTTTAGATAGTTCTTAAAATACACAACATCTGACTAATGAAATCCTTTTTTTAGACGCCACAACTTTATGTAAATATTCAGATCCTTTCGTATTTTTAAAACTAATTTTACTTTTTTTTCTGATTTTTTGACTTTTCTATCTCCTCCATATTACATATACCAATCCTGTTATGACATTATGATGACTAATAACAATAAGATCTATCAGCCTATGAACATTATGCATGTTTTATACATTTGGGTCATTAATTGTAGTTCAAGCTGAATAAGTAATTAAACTAGAACGCTAACAATACAGGTGCAGCAGTTCCAGTTCTTAATCTTCAGTTTTACCCTTAACCCTCTAACTTTCGGAGATATAGACACAAAAGAAAAGAAGAAGAGAAGCAGAAGAATTGTTCGTGTGCAAAAATGAAACGCTAAACGCGTTAAAGCTTGGTAAGACAATAGTTTCACACGTTACACAGAAATCGCCTGATGTAGAACCAAACCAATCCTTAACCATAGACATGCATAGATCATGCATAGATAGATATTCTTTATTGCATAAAATACAAACATTTATAGACAAGGTATTACAGACAACTAGTTGTACTATTTAGGCGGTCTTACCGCTAGTAAGTATACATGTACAGGACAACACAGCACCAATTACACAGTTTGGTCAATATTACCGAGAAATACTAAGAACCATTACCCACCGTCAATGCATCAATACACGGATTGATTGAAGTTCATTTCACAAAGCGACAAATAGCGTCGTCCGCTGCAATCCTAACGGGGGGCACCCCGCAAACACACAGGACATGCCGCTTTGATTTCGATCTAGTCTTTGAGGCTAAACAATAAAGTGCGTCCCTCAGTCGTCACCATAGACCGAAGAGAATATTACTGGATTGAATGCACCAATGTATGGGTGGATTTGGTAACTATTTGGTAGTATACAATTGCATACAGCGTGATGCTAGAATGTGGCGAAATTCTTTAGTCGCATGAGTAAGTAAATAATAAATAAATAACCCCAAACTAAGCCGAGGCTTGTACTATGGGTACTAGACAACTGATAAACTTACTTGTATACTTTTTTTCGTAAATAAATACATATTATACATAGTAAACACCCAGACCAAATACAAACAGACATGTTCATGAGCACAAATGTTTGCACTGTGCGGAAATTGAATCCACGACCTTTGGCTCAGAAGGCAGAGGTCTCTACCAAATGAGCCATCGAGCCAGTCGAAAGTAAGGCTCACAACAAAAGGGCAGTGTCCGTTTGATTGAAAAGTACAAAGAGCGCATAGATACTTACTTTGGGAGGTCTATATAGGTTGCGTTAACTTACCTATTGTTGGTTAATAAGATACTACATTTTCTTATACACAAAAATTTTACCTTCGACTTCTCACATATGCATGCGCTCCTGGTACATTTCGCTGTATCAGTAGTAACTGAATCTGAAGATCAGAGGATTTTAGTGAGATGAAAATTGGACATTTTGCCACTTGGATATTCTGCCATTAAATATAGATTAGAGATACATATCGCTTACGTTGAGGTCAAGGCAATGTTGTCAAAAACGAAAAAAGTTAAATTAAAAGTACACGCTTGACTATTTCATTTCACTACACAACACCTACAGAGTATACTCCTGGCCATTGAAACCTAAGGGAGAGTAATTCCGCAAAAGCAAAGGATGAATATAGCCCGAACTGAATGCTTTGGCGTATGTGTGTAGAGAGATGTGGAGACAATCGACAGATTGATAACTTGGCACAATGTTGCTGACAGGTGAGACGAAACAGAACATAAACATAGAAGGCTTTACGACATTCCTTAGCAATTACAGTTTGATACATGAAGTAATGATAGTTTAGTAAAAAATCAGTGACCCATTGGTTAAGGCCAAAGGCAATTTCCATGCAGTGGAAAGCGATTCATACCCCGCCACGTAATACAAGAACGTACTTGTATTTTCGTACAAAAGTAGGAACAGATACAACAATTTTAAACTATTTTGATGATGGGTTAAGCTCACAGATAGGTTCATTTTCTTTTTATGTTCATACAAAAAAATATCTGCGCACTGTGATTGCCAAGCCGCAGGCGAACAACTGGAGAGGCCTATGTCCCGCAGTGGACTGCGATATGCTGATGAATATAGTGAAAAAAATATTAAACTAAGCAATTATTAAATAACACTAAGAGTGAGTCTTTTCGGTGAATTAGGCTGTGGGTAAGCCTATAGAACGCACTGAATCTATCACAGTAAATCTATAGAACGAAAAATCTACTACAAATGTTCGTTAAGCAAAAACTTGCATTTGGTATTCATAGCTGGAATGCATTCCAGTCTTAGTTTCAGCTGGATTCAAGGATCCTGTGTTTTATCTTAATAAAAACATGAATTTAGCAAACAAAGTAGTTAAACAACAGTACTCGCAAGCCGAAGCTAAGCTTCAAGATTCATACAACATACTTAGCTCGATAAATTTCAGATTTAAACCAATGTCCATTATATCGTCGTAGCACTTCGTAACGAGGCTACGCCGCTACGAGGCTACGCCGTAGCTTATGAGCGCCATGATCACGTGGCGACTACGACAACCTCCGCAAATTGCTTCCATGCATATTTATTTATTCAAATTAGTTATATGTGGATTGAATTCTCAACTCGACGCCATTGATGGACGGAGGGCACTTGACCAATATTTTATCAGGCATCGCTTTAACAAGGATCACACAGGCCATGTTTAATTGTTCAGCGAAACTTGTATAAGAATTAATAAAGGATAATTTTCAGAATATTATTTCCTATTCTCAGTGATTAATACAAGAGTAATTTTGGTAATTCAACATTTTGAGCCTATTTTGCAACAAATTTTTCGTACATATTGCTGTTCTAATCTTGTTTAAAAACCATTCAGAGCAATGACTATGGATTATCTGAAATGGTAATTTTTTCTCCGAATTGAAATGAATGTTTTTTATGTCGGTTTGTAAAATAATTAAAAAAAACACTTATAATCAAATATAAATAACAAAAATAATTGTGTTCATAATATCGCCATTTTAGTTTAAAGTTTGTGGTAGCAATTATTTATATTTATAATCGCGTCTGTTTCAACGTGGTCATAGGCCATATATTGCCTTAGTGCCGCCAATTTAGCTATTTTATAGAAAATACGATCATGAAATAGTAATAACTCTTAGGTATTAACTTTAAATATTTATCTTAAAAAAAACAACGCATGGCATAACAAATTTAAATCGAATATTTCTTTGAAACCACGCTCACGATGGACGATACAGCTTTTTTAATGTACTTACAGGGAAATTGATATTTAATGATCACGCGAAGTTATGCGCCGGAGCGTTCTAATTTAGTTTAAAGTGATAAAACGCCGTGCACGTGTTAAAAGTTAACGTTTAATAGTTTTTTCATGACTTCGCTACGGGCAAGCAGAGCATGGTAGCTGTCAGCATGATGAAAATAATAAAAAAAATGCATTTATACAGTGCAGATTTTAATTTCATGGACGGTTTGACGATTGAAGTTTGGTCTTTATCAGTGTATTATAAGTTTCTTTAATAAATAGATTCAGAAACTGGTTAGTTTTCAATGAAAAACTTAACGTTGAATAAACTTGACGCTATAGAATCTTTTTTTTTGTTATTTGACGTAAAACCGGCAATTGGTGTCTATATGCTTTCCATATTTAGAATAGGACCACCCGATCCCGTGGGTGTCGTAGAAAATGATTAAGGGAACAGCAGTATTAACGTGATGACAGAGGGGGCAAACGAGCTTGAAGGTAACCTGATGGTAAATGATCACTTCAGTCTATAGACCCTGCAACACTAGGGGAGTCACAGGTGTGGTGCCAGCCCTTGAGATATATGTAAGCTCGCTTTTTGAAGGTCCCTAAGTCGTAGAAAGTTGATTCCGAAGAACAGGCAGGAAATTGAGGCAGAAAATTTGCGTGCAAAACTTACTGTAAGACTTCCAACTATCAAGATGATAAGGGTAAAAATAAAACCTTCTGCAGTCACCAATTCGCCTGCAAAACTGTGGCTAATATACAATATAGAATAAGTCAAAACATACATATGTTAAAAAACATTATTCTTTGACTGTGGTACCAAAATAACGCAAAGTCCATTGATGTTTTCCAAGCGTAAGCTTACCGCCCACTCCCAACAAAACTTGACTGTGATTATTATTATAAAACACAGGTAAAGTCTTACTCGACAGTGACGGATAATAAATGAGGTTGGGTTCGAGAGCTCGAAACTAATTAAACTCGTCGGCGCGAATCAATACTTGTAAATTAAGACGGTTTAACTTGCACAGCTAATTGGGCAAAAGTTCATCTCAAATATTGATACTGCCGTGACGTCGTTCGGAAGGTATTTATTCTTAAGCTCGGGGTACATTATTGAGAGATTTAATGATTGAGTAAAAGTTACTAAGGCGTTCTGATAACATTAAGTAATTAGACATAAAAATACTGAACAGGTTTAAACTTATTTATTTCATCAGATTGACCAATTTTGACTGACCAGTCAAAATCAGATAATATTGACACTTTAGCTGTATCACCATCATCAGCCAATCACAGTCCACTGCTGGACATAAGTTCTTCAGTTTTACGCCACCTTTTCAAACATCAGGTTTAACTCATAATCGCCATCCTGGGCAGGCGGTTTGGCGATCGCAGGGCACTATCCTTCTGGGTCTTTGTTTTTTAAGTTCTATAAATTTCTTTAATGATAATATTTTTTGTCGTACACAAAAAAAATTAAACAACATAATATTCTTTTTGTATCTTACAGCAACATAACAGTTCTTTTGATATAGGTACAATATGAAATTATAATTGGCTTTCAGGTCAATCTAATCAGATCACTTGTAAATAGGTTCCATGACAAAAAGGCCTCAAACAAACTTGTAACAGGTTGGACGTTAACCGTAGTCTACACCAACCTTTACATTCAAGCGTCGAGTTTCAAAGTTACCTTATATTCTTTCCTTTACTTTATATTATTTAGCTTTGATATATTCGCAATTTAAGTTGCCTGAAACTCTTCGGAAGGAGCCGGGATTAAATTGCATATTTTTTTTACTCGCCAACGTAAGTAAACGACTTCACACTGTAAACAGACGCTGAAGGGCGTGTAAACAAAAAAAAAAGCCTTTGCGAAATATAGGCGAAAAGTGTTTTTTTTTTTTCATTCATCTATCAGAGGAATCAATTAACGGGTGGGATAACAGGTATTACATTGTTATCCGTGTGTTGTAGTGTATTGTTTTCTATGAAATTGTTTTATCTCGGAATTGTAAATTGACGCATTGTTTTTGAGGCGTGAGCCGTGTTCAAAATATAGTTCGGTAAAATTTTAATATTGTGGTTATGGTGGAGTTAATTAAAGTACTATTGGAATATGGAAAATGATCAGTAGGAGCAGCAGGTTTCTAGGCCCATTTTTAAACACCGTTTATACATACATGAAATACCTAAATGGTTGCTGAGATTGAATAGGAGACGCGACTGTTTAACTATTACTAAGAGTCACTTAAACGAGGCCTAAGGGTTATTACAATTTAGGCACTTTAAAATACGCAGCTGAAATAGTACTAGTGTATTAACTATTAGTAGGTATACACAGACTTTTTAAACTGACGCTTGATTTTTTGGAAGTTCAAGTAAAAAAAATAAACGAAATAATTTTTCCTCAAACTTTTTAAGTTTAGTACAAGATCAAGAGACATTATTAATACACTTAATTTTTTTTTTCAATGTTTAAGGTATTTTACCTTTATTCCGATGTGGATGGGGAAGTCTGAAGCTAAGGCAGGCTGTGGATGCAGAGCAGCCGGCAGCAGCGGCAGTGGTAGAGGACAGGACATCATAGCTGCGCCAACCTGAGAACAAACATCATACATAAATAATAATAAATGACCCAAGACAAAATATGTTAAGTCTTAACCCAAGACCTGCTAATATCAGGCGATTGAAAAATCAGAAAATTAAGTAGGATAAATGTCAAATCTTTGTAGTAGTTTGTATAAAACATCCTAAAAATCAATTCCAATTTTTGGAATTTTTTGGTATACATATTTTTTTTATACGCCATGTGGCTTTTTTAATATGTTAAGTTTTTTCAGGCAATTGAAAAATCACCTTTAATTAAGTAGGATAAATGTAAAAATTTTTTAGTACATAAAAACACAACAACCCTTAAAAATACATTTCAAATTTTGGAAATTTTTGGTACACATGTTATTTTATATCTATCTTTAAAAGTTTTATTTGAAAATGAGCAGCCGTGAAAAATAAAGCGATTAAGCCCAGCGGCCGTTACGTAAAAGCGCATAAATTTCATGACACACCAGCCTAATTCGATTCGATACGGAAACGCATCGCATAGCCGCACACTCAATCGATCCGCGAACAATTTAGTTACCGTTGCATTAGAAAAGTCGGTATAAACTCGGCCAGATACGCCTCTCAAATATTCCGTGTGGGGCGCGTCCGTTGAAAACGTCATGAATAATATAGGGATGTGCATCGGCTGTGAGATCAGTCGCGTCACGAGCCATGACAAATGCGCCCGAGCGACAACCGGACAGTTTTATTTAGAGTAGCCGTTGACACATAGAGATTATAGTAATATCCAAGTTATATTTATGTAACCGTAAGATTGTAAACACCGTTAGATTATAATCTACTCAGCCAGTTTGTTGGTTAACGTATTATTTTGCGATAGACTGTGATATGGTATGCGACGGAACGCATATAGCGCGTTGCGTTCTGTCGCATCGCATATAACAAAATAACGTTTTCATTTTGATTGATTGCAATACATTAAAAAGTAATGTGTTAAATTGTAAGCAGGACGTTCGTTTCACAGACTGTCAACGGTTTACAATCCCGCTGGATGGATTCCAATCTAACGGTGTTTATAATCTTACGGTGACATATTATATGACGGAGTGAGTCTTCATCTTCACGCATCGCAGCATCGTTGAAATAAATACACGAAAAACTACTCATACTAGGAGTTGTTTGGGATGATGCTTACGGCGATATTCCAACATGATTTTATTTGTAATCAGATACAGTCCACTTCAGCTCATGTGTTCCTTCCTCTTACAATCCTGGGTTCTTTAGGAGGGGCGGGAAACGGCATGTCAGTGGGCCTTCAGAGTGAGAGCGAGGGCGCGGTGGGTTTGTCCTATTATGCCATGAAATAATAGCCTAGCAGTCGACATAGCATTTCGACCTCACGACCACTTACCATCAGGTGAAGTGAGTTCATCCAGAACGCTCTTTTAATTAAAAAAAACAGCTGTACATATTCCCCCAATTGTTCGGCACATTAATCGACCTTGGGAAAAGCTAATGTTACTACTCAATCTACGATTCCCTACACAGCATTGTGTTTCATTATTAACAAAGCTTAATTGCCCAAAAAGAACATATCGGGAATTCCCTACATTCCCGGACGGGATAGGAAGTTTTAATCGAAACGTCGACCGGTTCCGTAGCCGGCCGTCCCCAGGGCCTCTTGTTACAATAAATTAATTAAACTATACACTAATTGAATGATACGAAACAAATTAATTACAGCTGTATCGATGACAGGTATTTAAAAGCTCGTTGGAATGTATTTGGCTTTTGTGGGGGTTTAAGTAAATGTTTTTTTCTTAAAAATCAATCAGATTTTTTGAGGTTTAAGTAATTTACTTTTGACGGGTTCAGAAAGCATTGTAGGTATATAGATTTTCTTCTGTTAACATAATAATAGGCTGCTTATTGCCGAAAAAAATGCGAGATTATTTAAAAGTAAGAGACACGTTTTTTTTTTAATTTCTAAATTAGACCAGAAATTACCAAGATACAGCCCGCTAGAGTTACGTGTGTGTCTCCTCGTGGCATTTATCGCATAGGGTGACGTCAATCAAAGACCCACTCCTAAATTTTGATGCCTTGTATCTTTGTTATAGTTTGTTTAATCTAAAAAAGAATAAATACGTGTCCAAATTTTTTGTATAACCTAAAATACTGACTAAATACTGATGAAAATATTTCCAGGGTCAAAATACTTACATTAGTAAGTACGAATATTAAATAACCCTACTGTCTGAGTACTGGAAATAACCCTATTGTCTTTATTTATGTATGTAATATTGACTTACTCTTGAAATAGTTGTTTGTCTGTGTATATTATTTTTTATCCGAAAGATGAAAAATCGAACGCTAAAGCGCCCATATTTTATTCAATTTTAGTCTACATAGGGTTCCGAGTTCACATAGACTATTTCATGTTATTTTCGAAACGTTGAATTTTTCCGGCGCAAAATCTCTGTGTTGAAATATTTACAAACAGAAGCCTTTTACCAGAGGAAAATCCATATTTTTTGTATTTGCCCATCCACGTTTATGTATTTTGGAACAAGAAGCAGCCGAAACTGTAGTTACAGGTAAAATCTCAAAGATTAAATGGAAAATACTGTTCGGCTGTTTTATTAAAGGTAATCCTACTATACAAACCTACTTATTAGTAGGTAGTAGTAGTTATAAATGCGAAAGTTTGTTAGAATGGAAGAATATTTGTTACACTTGCAAGAGCAAATTTCTAAATGAATTGTAATGAAACTTTAGAGTGGTATAGTATGAGATATTAGATAACCACATATTATTATGCTACAATATATTTGGTAAGGCCGCGGGCTGCTATCTTAAAAACTGATATACATGCAGTCACGGGCCAGTGCCCGATGGCTTATTTGGTAGTGACCTCTGCCTTTTGAGCCAAGGGTCGTGGGTACGAACCCTGCACAGTACAAACAATTATGTGTATAAACATGTCTGTTTGTATTGATCTGAGTGTTTAGTTTGTTTTATGTATTTCTTTACAAAAAAGTACGTAAGTAACTTAATCATTTGTCTAGTACACATAGTACAAGCTTCGGCTTAGTTTGGGGCTAGATGATGATAAGTGGCCCAGAGTGGCATGTCTTGGGTTACATACTACTATAAATTGAATACCATAAAAATCATACCAGTATTCTTTTCAACATAAGTTTAATATGTAGATGGCCGAATATGGTTTCAAAAGCCTAGCTTATGAGGAGGTATTCTCCGTTTAATAGTAATGAATTCCATAAATAATGTCACTTAATAAGGTTTTTTTTTTTTTTTTTTTTATCTAGTTTTTTATATTAGTTACTATATTCAGAATTCGGAGTTTCTTTTATAAATTGTAATATATTATAATATGATGGTTCGTTAGTATTCTATTTGCCTGCTAATGGATACAGGTCAAGAAATAGGTGTAATTTTTAATTAAGTTTTGTTAATTCTTTTAACTCGTCAATTCCCAGTGTCACCTGTAGGTGACATACATTGGCGATTTTTTTTTAACTATTAAATTAAAAAAATAAGGAAAATATATGCAACTACAATAAAGTATACATTCGGTAGAATATAAATAAATATATTTGACAATAGTAATCCATACATAAACTGCCAAATTATTCAATTGTTTCGAACGTTACTGACATTTTTTGGCGCGGGAGCGGTTGGATAACTTTTTTTTTCTGTAAAAATTTCAAAAGGGTAGGTACTGTAATGATTACTTTTGCAAATTGTTGCTAAGGTATGTAACCTCTAATACAAATAACTTTATTGAGAAATCAATAGTTTTTGTTCTCAAAAAAACGGTCAAATTAGCAGGTGTCACCTGTAGGTGACACTGGGCATTGTTACAATACAATACCTGTACCTCCTGCGTTCATGATAGCATCTTTTTTCCATGAAAACAATATTGGAGGGACTGGACCTATTAGGGAAAACTGCCTGGAAAACTGTGACTTTATGAACCGGAAAGAGATAAAGAAGAAGCCTAGGAGTGAGCTGGTTTATAAGGTGTCAAAAGAAATAGTCTCCGAGTAAAGTCGCCGAGTGGCATGACAATAGTGTTGATATGGCCTCTAATTGTCATGGATTGTCACCAATAACGAAAGTGGATCATATTGATGTACTAAATAAAAATAAACGTAGTCCAAAAAAATAGCTAAGTTGCTACCCATCCAACCAATTGCCCATCGCTTATAAAAATGTGTAACAAATACATGGGTGGCGTAGATCATTTTGATGGGATGCCGATTCTATGACGAATGGTTTATGAGGTAAAACATGGTGGTTTCCAGTGTTTGCTTTCGGACTAGATTTATCCTGTCAAAATGCTTGGCTGATTGAAGGAAAGCTTGGTAGTACTCGACTTACTGGGAGTTCCGCAAAGCTCTAGTAAATCGTATTTACAAAAATACCCGGGAAACTCTCAACTAAACACCAAATACGGCTCTTGAATCCAGAGTTTCCATTGAACTAGATTATCAGATAGTGCAGCTGACTATACAGAAAACGATTGTGCGCAACATCTTTGCAAACTATGCCATGAACGTAGAAAAAAAATGTGTTCTCAGGTGTAATATAGGTTTACATCGCATATACTGGTACAAATTTCATGAAAAGTAATAAATAAAGCATATATACATACATATATATGTTATCTAATACATTACTTTCACATAATAAAAGTGTAGAAAAGAAAATAAGTTATATTCTTTTTATTACCATACTAAGTCAAAGGTATATATTATGCCCAGTGTCACCTGTAGGTGACACCCCCCTTACCAGAAAAATAGGGGGGGTAGATTTTTTTTTTGATATTTTTTATGTTATAAATATCTCAGACCGTCAATTAAAACAAAAATAACATACATTTTCAGTTTTACAGAAGCATGGGAATTGACGAGTTAAGGTTTGTCACTATAAAGGTCACAAATTTGACGAATTCGTCAGTGGCCTCTTCGCTTTTTAACTGTTCTATAATTTTAAATGGAGTGATTTTTCTATTGGCGCAAATGATTCTGTATTTTTCTCTCTCGTATTCGAATATGCTACACTCATTGAGGAGATGTTCTATATCCTGAACTGAATTATCGTCGCAAGGACAGCGGTTGTCATCACAAATGCAGAACCTATTTAGGTAGGCTTTGTGGAAACCGTGTCCAGTTAGGAACTGTGTTAGCTCAAAAGTCAGGGGAACTTGCTTTCTGAAGGTTTTAATTTCATTGATGGAGCGAAACCATCGTTTCGTCCCCTGACCTTGTGTGTAAGTCAAGAATTCTTTGGACCATTCGTCGTGCATTCGTTCTCTGATTTTTAATTTGGCGAATGAAATGGGAAACTCGTTGAGAACAGCAGGGAAGTTATCTGACTAATGACAAAGCCTGTAGGTATAACCATTTTCCCGTACACCGTATCAAAATAAAACAAGCGGGCACAACTTCACCCGCATGCAAATATCTCACGCGTAGTTCACTAATCCCATTAATTTCATAAATGTGCCGCTCATTATTGTAATTAATGGAGTTAGTAAGTGTCGTGGCAACAAAACTTGCTACTACAAATAGTTCGGAGCGGTTAGGAGCAGCGTAGGTCACAATCGCGGTGAGGTAACGAATATTGTAAACAGAAACGGTTCTTAGGCTACAATTTTTTTTTTAATAGTTTCACGAGTAATACTTTTGTACTAGCACTTCGACGAAAAGCCTGATGAGAAGAAGTGCCGCAAGAAACTCACCAGTTCATCATCATCATCAACCTATTGCAGTCCACTGCTGGACAAACGTCGCCTCGGCGACACTGCTGCCCGCGCTGCTGCCCATCATCTGTGGTATTTAGCAACGCATCAATTGTGATGGTTATACCGCCACCTATCGGTTACCAGCGCCTCTTTTGTTATTCGGCAGGATGCACCACGGGCAGCTGAAGATGGCTTGAACCGAAAGATGATAGGATGAGGACAGAAGGTAGCGCCCTTACATCCCATCCCATTGTATTTTGTTTTTATTATAAAGTTTCTTTCTGAAACTTAGACTATTACTGTAGTTATTGTAAAAAGCACTATATTAAAAGAGCCTTACTTATCTGTCAACTCATGAATTCTTTCTCTTATAGAAAAGCTTGAATGTACATTTTAGAAACCAAAGGAACTACAGAATACTGAAATAATACAAATTAATGAGTTCATTAAAAAGTCTCTCGAAGAATTAAAAAAGGAAATCAGTTCGCAATTATAAGAATAATCGTTTAAGAAGTTTACACCGAAAAGGACCTAATCAAACATTAATCTGATAAATTAAGCCTACTTAACCGAATTCCTCCGGATCCCGAAACAATAAAAACGAAATAGATTTCAATAAGTCCCTCCTGAAATCATTAATCCTGAAAAGAACGATTGGCTTTCTATAATTTTGACGGATCCAATTATTTTATCGCTCTTTCCCGAAGGCTGGATACCGTCGAAATTAATTAATTAACTATTGGTTTAATTAAATCATCTCGGCTCCGGTAAATTTATTCTTTCAATTGCCTGAGAAAGTTTTTTTAATTACAATAGCACATCATATTGCCATGAAAACTTTTTGTGACGAACAAATTATATTTCTCAATAGGATTGTACGTAAAATACGTTTCACGAGAATACGAGTATAAATTGGAAGTAAGGTCCCATGTAGATTAACAATTTTCCGGAAAGACGATATTTTTTTATAAACATAATGCCCTACATAGTGGCACCCTTTCATCGGATGGTTTATTAAGAAATGTCCAAAGGGCTGTGATAAAATAAAAATGAAATTCCTCTAATTAAAAAAAAACAAATGCACCAAAGGTTGTCTTGTAGAGATCGCTTAAGGCTGCACCTGTTGGAAAGTGAAAGTGAAGCCCAAGTCGCTGTGACAACGGGCAAGTAACTGGTCAGTTGCCACCGCCATGCCGGCCCTACCATACCCCCCACGAGGTCCGGAAACCCACCGGCAGTAACACGACCCGGAGGTCATTTGGCTGCGGTATTCTATAGTGTGAAGAGAGGTCCTTCCCCGGACGGGCGCCGCAATTCGAGCCAAGATTCGCTATGCCCTACCTCTCTTCGGTTTAGCTTAATGCGAATATAAAGCATTTCAAATACAAAAAAATATATATTTCAAATCGCTATATCTCTTTCAGAGCAACTACATAAACACAAAACAAAAAAGATAGAAGTTCGTTAAATCTAGAACACCTCCCATTTTACCCGATAACTTAAAAGAGAGTTCTGAATTCATAACTAAAGTCCAATTTACATATATAACACTATCTAGTTTCTGAGATCAATCTGATTCAAAGTGATAATTTGGTACTTCTACGATCTAGTTAAATTAGTAGCTTAGTCAAATGGAATTCTGAACAAAAGCAATAAGTTAATAAGAAGATTGATTTAGGTTAAGGTCGTATCGAGAATCTGAAAACGTCTTAGATTATTTTGATTCTAAGTAAAAACATTTTTCATAATCTATCTTCTTCTATACGTTGGGAAAACGGGAGAAATTTTTAGCTGTATGTTTGAACGCGCATCACGCGAAAACTACTGCATGGAATTGAATGCGGTTTTCACCAATGCATGGCTAGAGGTCCAACTTAAAATTGAGCAACTTAAAACCATTAACATTTTATGGAAGTCCATTATTATTAAAACCCGATATCCACGCGTGCGGCGCCGGTGGTTAAGCTAGTATGAAAATAAAAATGTTTTTATGTGTGAAAATTCAAGAAGACCCTTTTTCGAAACAGAGAGGATACTTTACACTGACTGAAATAGTAAAAAAACCGTTGCATATCAAAGAAATGTAAAAATAAGGAACATTTCTCAGACATCATTTTTTTATTACTACTTAGTAAATAAAATGAGTTTTATTTAAGAAAACAATAACTTTCATACCAGAACATCGTTGATGCATGACAAAAATAATATATTTACATGAATGTAATAAATGACCGGTACTTATCAAGTAAAGATTCTTTACTCATATTTTTCATAAATTTACGTTCCGAAAACGCGAGACTTAATATAAAAAACTGTAATGCTACGCATTTTCCTTCGCAATTCTCAAAGTAACAGAAATCTTCATAAACAAAGTCACGTTGTATTTTTTTTGTCTCGGACATCTTAAAAAGAGATTATTTCTCTCGGATTAGCCATAAATCTTCATTTGAACTTGAAGAGGACATACCCCTTGCGTTGCGGCTTTTTATTTTGTTGAGCATTCTTTTTGAGAAATTGATATTAAAAATTTCATAAGGTACGACTGTTGTAGTTGGATTCTCAAGATGTGCCTTAGACGACTCTTACGGCACCCACATAGAAATAAAAAGGTGGTGATTTGTATTTGTCCAACCGCACCAACATCACCTTAAAACATTTTACGAGCTTCAGTTTTAGGTGGACAAAGGAACTTGTTTTTTCTAAAGATAGAATAAACTTACAGGCCAGCTTGGTGGTGGCGATAAGTGATTGGTTTGGTTACTTGTCGGCTACCGCAGCGACTTGGGCTACTCTTTCTCTTTGTATAAGGCGACGGGAGGCCACTATGCTATACTACTATAAAAGTATAACCATTTCTAACGGATTTAAAAAAAAGGGAGAAGGTTATTAAATTTTACTGATTTTTTTCGTTACCACATACCTGTCTCCAAGGGTTGTGAACCGTCTTCCTAGTTGATCCCATTGTCAGCACATTAAAGTGGGTTCTTTTATGCTAAAAAATACTGTTACTAATTAACAAAACATTACATACAAATTCAGTCACTGCTTGCTATCTAATAATTTTATCTATCTCGTAATTCCATTGTAAACAGCAACAAATCCATTTCCTTTCCAAGTTGTACTCCTTAAAGAGAATTTCCGTATCAGTACGCATAGTTATAAAAAGTAAAGAGACTGTTCCTACACGAGGAAAAACAGTCCCAACCTGAAAATTAGGAAGACGAAAATGGGCCTACAATAGGGGGTCATAAATAAATTACGTCACAATGTTGGAGGGAGACTGAGGTACCGTGTTTATGCATTTTGTATGAAAAATGCTCACGAAAAGTGGAGAAGGGACAAGATTTGAAAGTTGAAAATATTTCACGTCTAATGTCCAAATTTATTTAAAGGCTTTTATCGTAATTGAACCTTCTATCTTCGCTGTAATCAAAATAATATGATCAATAATTTAAATAAAATATGAACAGGAGTTGTTTCCAGTAAATAATCCGTTTCTTTTTCTGATTTATGCTATTTTCGAATCAAAATTGCCAGTAGACGGAGTCCGGGAGACATTACCAGGTGAGAGATATGAACCAACATTCAAAAACCACTTAAATATTGCTCTAACGATACGTTTAACGTCTTGAGGATACGTCTTGACGTATCGTTACAGCAATTATTTTTTATAGGAAGAGCTTTCAGTATGACCTCACTCCACCTGATAGTAAGCGTCCGTGTGGTCCAAAAGTTAGGTCGACAGGCATTATAATAGAACAAACCCATAAATATTTTTTTTAAATATTTGACTAAATATTAACGTGGTAGACGTTGCTATATTCGCATTTAGGAGGTCAGCTGTGGTATTCTATAGGGTGGAGATCCCACCGGGCGGAGTAGCTCAATTCGAGCGAAGATTCGCTATGCCCAATTGCCCACTCTCCTATTTGACTGTCACCGATGAACCACATGTCAGTTAACGTGTTATAAATGACGATTTATTTATTTGTGTCACTTATGTATATGTAAAATAAGCAACGCCCAGCTAAAGCACTTAGACCATAACATGTACCTACGTACATGCGTGCAAAACAACACATACCGTTTTCAATTTCCAATCTCAACGCAATTAACGTGTATCGTCCAGATAGTAATCTGGCATTAATCTTTCGCATGATTAACAACCAATTACCCGTATGGGATTACATACATGTCTGTGTATGTACAGTGATAGTAACAGACGCGTGTGTCATTTCGCGTTATGGATATTGAAATGGATTTAAACGTATAACGTGTTATGAGTTAACGTTTGAACGAGCGATGTGGAAGATTATGCGTTATTACTCGCAGTTTAGGTTTAGTTTCCATTAACCGGCCTGTTTTAGGTAATTTTTATGATCCGGGATTAACAGCCTCATTGTTTTAGGCGCGAGATTTGCATTTAGGGACAGACAAAAAAATATTCCCCGGGTTCATGTCATCAAATTGCTTTGCCATTAACTAAAAAAGCATTTAGGTATACGGTTGAATTAAGAAAATCCTATTTTTTCGTCAAAGTTAGTTAAAAAGAAAACAATTTCAGAATTTTGTAGTACAAAGACAATCTTAAATTTAGGTACATACTAACTACAATAACTTAAGACACAAACAGACACACAGTCAAACTTATACATAACAAAACTAGCGACCCGCCCTAGCTTCGCTTCGGTTTCATGCATGCACCTTCCTCTTGAATCACTCTATCTATTAATTAAAAAAAAAAACCATCAAAATCCATTGTAAAGAGGTATGCATAGGAATAGACATGAAAAGCAACTTTGTTTTACACTATGTAGTGATGATAAGCGATTTAACGAGATTAACCCCGAATCTTAACTAACTTAAGTCTTAAATACATTGTAAAATACTAGGTAAAAATTAACCGGTAAAAAAAAATCACAGTTAATACAAAGACATCTCGTCAAATATGACCTCGCCACTTCGTTTGGTATAAGTCGTTTACCAAACGGCGCCATTTTACAACTCAGCGCTTCTATACCGGGTATATTTTTCGATTATGCTCCGTTCCTTGTCAAAGTTAAATTGAGTATCTCGATAGTGAACTTTGAAGAAGCTTTCCGTTTACTTCAGCTTACACAAACATAATACAGTTATTCATCATTTTTTTTTATTGTAGTTAAACATAATGGCTTCCTTACGCCTGTTGGAAAGCGAAAAGAAGCCCAAGTCGCTGTAACAACTGGCAAGTAACTGGTTAGCCTTTCAGTTGCCACTGCCATGCCGGCCCAATCCTAATCCCCCACGAGCTCCGGAGACCCTACTCACCAGTAGAAACAAATGTGGTATTCTATAGGGTGGAGGTCCTTCCCCGGAGGGGCAGCTCAATTCGAGCGAAGATTCTCTATGCCCGCTATGAAATAATAATAATACACCTTATAGAATACCGCAGCCAAATGACCTCCGGGTCGTGTTTCTGCCGGTGAGTAGGGTTTCCGGAGCTCGTGGGGGGTTATGGTTGGGCCGGCATGGCAGTGGGAACTGACGGGAAACTGACCAGTTACTTGCCCGTTGTCACAGCGATTTGGACTTCTCTTTCGCTTACATCAGGCGTAGAAAAGCTTTTATGTCGAGTTACTATAAAAAAAATGTTTACCTATCTATGTTCTACTTAGAAAGCTGACATGTAAACTATTAAAGATTCAACTGTTATTTTATTCACAATCTGATCGCATTGATCCACACTTAAGACATAGATCCGTTAATCTAAGTTGTCTCAAACAAGCGGAGTGCCGTGCCAAGTCAGCCCAGAACTCTCGAACTCAAAGACCAGAAACTTCTGTCTGAACCCACAATTACTTATCCTGTATTTATGGAATACTGAGTTTGATCATTGATGCGATTTTGATTATTGAACAGCCTATGTAACTTTTACAGTGAAAATGATACCCCTGTACAGATATTTTTTTATTTATTAAAGAAACACACAGCACATACTACGAATTAAAGTTTCCACTGCTAGTTTACACATTAGACAATGTTGAATAGGCAGCAAACATACAATTCAACAATGAATGGAGGATGAAGTCTTCTTAACGCTAAATACATTTAAACACTTAACTACCTTTCATATATATGCGCCATTCTATAGGCATATTATATGCGCCAGACAATTCGTACCACTTTTTTTATTAATAACTAGCAAACTCGCCACCAGATGGCTGATGAATTTTTTTTTTCCTGAATTTTCTTAGCTATAAACCTCACGGAGCCCAAGACCTTTCCAACGAATGCGATACCGTGGAAATCGGTTCGTGCGTTCTGGAGTTATAGCGTCAGGAAGGAAAACCCGACTTATTTTTATATAGTAGAAGATTATGTGTGCGCTTGACTGCGATTCGCTGGATGGTAATCGATATCAGCCTCTAACTAAGGTCTTATACTTATGACTAAGTACAAGATGATAATTGGGTGAATCTCCCAAACAATGACCCGATCGGGAATCGAGGCTGGAAGATTTCCATCGTTCGTTAGGCTAAACTCCCTAACTATTGCACCACCGAAGCTGTCAAAAGCTTCATGTTTTTCTTCCTGATGTGCGTCTAAAAGTAACCACATATCTTACATGAATTTCTATGTATTTAATGTTCAAGACGAAATAACTTACTTCTTGCATGCTATGTTTGCTTTTACACATAAGACAGAACCATTGTACCACGTTAGTTGTAAGTATTAATATCTAATATGTTAGCATAGAAATAAATAAAGACGTTCATGTGAAATCTGTGTGGCAAAATAGGTACCGATCAGAATTTATATACGAGTAGAATACCATAGCCGCACTGAGAAGAATAGCTCGTCAAAAGGTTTGGTTCAAATATCCGCTCTAACTTCATCCTACTACAGCAAATAGCAAATTTACGACATACTTCAACGGTCCGGTAGCCGAAACATCTGAATTCTTTAAACAAACAACCTTATTACGCGTTGGAAATGTTCAGAAATTCAAAGCGTTATTTCATAACAGAATCTTTGCCGCCTATCCCGGCCTAATTAAAACGATTGAAATATTTCATAACAAAGTGAAAAACGCATTAAAAGTTTTATCGGTCCGCCGCGCTCGACGCGAAAACAAAGCCACAGAGTAAAATGCTTCAATAAGAAAACTTTGGGCTACTGTCAATGTTGAACCAAGTTAGATATGGTTGCCGACAGACTGTGACTTGCAAAGTGTCGCACAACAGTCATTTAGACAAGTTAGTGTTTTGGCCACTATTAAAAATTTTAATCCGTCTTGGTCGACTGTAATTTGAAGAAAATTAGTTACGCTTCGACGCCCGTTTATTTTTAGTGTTTTGAACAGGTACAACAAAGGTCGTTTACGTTTTTGGTTATTTTGAGTTTCAACATTAATTTTATGTTGGTACTTTGACACAAAATAATTAACTAAGATAAGCCAACAATTCGACTTGTACGTACAATGAGCTTAGAGTGACTTAAAGTATAACAAGAATTTTTGTGCTTCACATAATTTCTATAAAGTTTTTACTTTGCTCAATCACTGCTCATTCTCCTTTAAATAACACAAAACTTTTATTGGTACTATCCGTCTGATAACTTTCAGATAGTTGCATATGAAAGCAAGTAGGTAAGATTTATTTAGTAAATTGAAATTTAAGTAATAAGTAAGCCCGACCAAATAAATAAATAACCCAAGACATGCCACGCTGGGCCACACAGCGCCACCTAGCCCCAAACTAAGCCGAAGCTTGTACTATGGGTACTAGACAACTGATAAACTTACTTACATACATTTTTTTTGTAAATAAATACATATTATACATAGAAAACACCCAGACCAATACAAACAGACATGTTCATGAACACATATGTTTGTACTGTGCGGAAATCGAACCCACGACCCTTGGCTCAGAGGGCAGAGGTCACTACCAAATGAGCCACCGAGCCTGTCGTGCCGAAATGGTCGCTATATAACCAGATCTTAGCTCGCTAGAAACATGCTGCCTGGAATGAAGCACGCTAACTTAGATAGAGCGTATTCACATAAGCCTAAAATACCCCCAAATTCCACCTTCAAAACATACCTTACAGCAACAATATTTAAAAGGCAATTATAAATATATGCCGCATTTTTCCGAGAGAATTTTTACCCCCACCTGAAAAAAGGGAAACGTAACAACACAATTTATGTTTAATACGATTATACGTTCCCATTATAAGGAATCAAAAACAAATAACAAAGTAAGGAGACATGAGGGCCCCGTCACACACAGGGCCAGTAAATTGAAAAGCCAAAACCTTCAAGACCGCAATCTAACTTGCCAAATTAATTTATGACAACAAACAAAAAGACGACGAGAAAAATAATAGCTGGGTATTTTTAGATGTTGCTGGTTCTGAGAATGTTCAGATGCAATGTAGGTAGGTTTATCATTAGTAGAGAGGTGATATACTCTGTACAGCATATGTCTTCTACCTGGAGGTAGCTGACAGAAATCGCTCTCAGCGTTATCGCTGGTGGTCTTATGACCACCTACGTTGTACTACAAGTGTATGTCCTGAAATTATTTTTTGTGCAATAAAAAATATCAGCTATTTTGCATAACATTTTAAAGAGAAAGTTGAACACTTATTTTACGTTCTGCACCAAAAGATAACTGCAGAATAACCACGAAACCAAATCAATTGCTCAACAAAACAGCAACAAGTCAGCAAGCTCAGCGGAAATCTTGGAACAACTCTAGTACAATCACGACGGTTAGTAGTAGACATAACTAATTTGAGTTCACCTGAACTGCAAGACAAACGGGCGACTGGCGCAGCTCGGCTTATAACTGTGTTTAGTTTGCGAACTAACATTCACCCTGAGACCTGGCCAGGCCACATCGAACTTGACATTACAGAGATCCGCCAATATGTATTTGGATGTCTAAAATTATCTGCCGGTTTCTGCGGAGTTGTGTGTAAGCGTTTCTGTTTTGTGGGACTGAATAAAAAAACAGATTTCTGGCTGATAAAGTCAGATTCAAAGTAAGATATAGGGCATAGCGAATCTTCACTCGAAATGAGCTGCCTGTCCGGGGAAGGACCTCCACCCTATAAAAATACCGTAGCCAAATGACCTCAGGGTCGTGTTTATGCCGGTGAGTAGGGTTTCCAGATCTCGTTTGGGTTGGGCCGGCATGGCAGTGGCAACTGAGAGGTACCTAAACAGTTACTTGCCAGTTGTTACAGCGACTTGGGCTTCGGCGGCGTTGCCAGTGTCCCTGCAACCTGCTCCCCACTGGCGACACAGGGGGGTTTAGTGGGTACACCCTCCCATTTCGGGAGGTGTGAGTCCCCACACACCATGTCACCTCCCCCTGAGGTGCCATGACGGAGCGTAATGCATTCCCCTCTAAAAAAAAAATGGGCCGACATGGCGGTAGCAACTGAAAGGCAACTGACCAGATACTTGCCCATTGTCACAGCGACTTGGGCTTCTCTCTCGCTTTCCATCAGGCGTAGGGAAGCCAATATATCGGGCTACTATAAAAAAAATTAGTCTACTACTTATTATATTTCTTTTTATTTTTATTTGTTTGTTAGTTTATTCCTGTTTTTCACAAGTTTGATTCAGCCGGAGATGAGATAGGCTTTAGAAAATTGCATATATCCCATCTACCGAGTGACATTGGAAATATTTCAACAGCGTACGAATTATGTTCAAGCGGAGTCGTGGCCGGATGTTTCACATATTTGTTACTTTAAAATTCATAGCTATTTTTGTAATGTAAAAATGCCATCGAGGAGAACGGATATATCGCAAATATACAATTCATTTAACGTGTTTTGTAGGTAAAACAGTACGTTGTTTGATGTCGATAAAGTTAACAGTACCCTTTATAAGTCCTACGGGGTACCTATCATTCTT
Organism: Conogethes punctiferalis; assembly: GCA_031163375.1. Taxonomy (NCBI): domain Eukaryota; kingdom Metazoa; phylum Arthropoda; class Insecta; order Lepidoptera; family Crambidae; genus Conogethes; species Conogethes punctiferalis. The sequence continues at coordinate 13,537,888 of CM062084.1, forward strand.
CGATGTATAGTAATATAGGTACATAATGTTGTCTGTTGTATCTCTAAGGGGCAGCGCAGACGACAGACTATCCGTGACGCACTTTTTTGCAATTATACGCAGTAACGCACACGACGCGCAAAAATCTGTCGCGGATATTTCACAGACTCAACGCACACGACGCACATCTTCGATCATTCTGTCGGCAGACCTAGACGCTCTTTTTAAATGTCTCAGACGCAGAATCTATCGCACAAAATGTGTGCCGTCTGCGCTGCACCTTAAGGAGCATATTGATGACGATGAATATCCATTTAAGATGAGACGCATTCACCGATATAAAACCAAATACTTAATTTTTTTTATAGTAGCTCGACATAATGGCTTACCTACGCCTGATGGATAGCGAAAAATAAGCCCAAGTAGCTGTTACCTGTCAGCTGCCACTGCCATGCCGGCCCAACCCTAACCCCCGACGAGCTCCGGAAACCCTTCTCACTAGCAGAAACACGACCCGGAGGTCATTTGGCGGCGGGATTCTATAGGGTGGATGTCCTTCCCCGGACGGGCAGCTCGATTCGAGCGAAGATTCGTTATGCCCTACCACTCTTCATGTACCAACGTAAATAATTACAAAGTTGTGCCCACATTGTCGATTCTAGATCACGGCGAATCTAATTTACGTCTAATAAGAATTTTACTGGGGCCATAAGTAGTAAAACTTTATGCATTCCCTTCTAAAAGAGAGGTTAAGTTTAGATTAAAGTAGATTTTTACACACTCGGCTGTAGATAACCGAAATCAAGGTGCACTTTTTATTCTACAACAATGTTAGCTAGGAAGTTGAAAGTATTACCTTTTTAGGTTCACTTATAATAGTAGTAGCTAAAATAATCATAACAATAAAAAAAATCAGTTCTTTTTTAATTTGTTTGTTTTTATAAGACCGCCTAAATTGTACGACAGTTGACAGTTGTACAATCAGTAACCGTTTCTCGTAATTCGAAACAACTGGAGAGGCCTATGTCCAGCAGTGGACTGTAATAGGCTGATGATGATGATGAGATTGTCCATAATGGCGTAGACCAATGAAGCAACGATGCCGGAAGACGGGATCAAGAAAACTCCCTACACAGTGAGCTTCAAGGAATTCCATATGCAAAATTCCATTTATCTTTAGCCCATCGAGTAACTTATTGACATTGGCCGGCAACATTCAAGCATTGCCGGTAATTGCTTCACTGACATGCCGGCACCGCACGAGAATGCCCTGGCAATTATATCGGCAACATAGCCGCGGCGCTCACATGCCACGCGCGCTATTGGAAGACGATTTCCTTGCCGTGAGCGCAGATTAATACTGGTGAGCCAGGAAGGCACCTAACAAGGCTCAAGGGAGTGTAGGTCACTTGGTGCCGGGACGGTGCCGCTTTCGCTCCTGTTTATTCTCAACTAGCGTAGCTGCACGTGAATATCGGCTATTTACACTATTATTATAAAAAGGAAAGATTTGATTGCTTTTTTTTTGGTTCCATTTATAAGCTGCGAAACTACTTCATCATCATCATCATCATCATCAGCCTATATCAGTCCACTGCTGGACATAGGCCTCTCCCAACCAACTAAAACTGACCTATTTGAAAAACTCTTTCACAGTTGGGAAGCTACAATATCTCCGGTGAATATACCTAGCAAAATGCCTTCAGAAACAAAAAAAAAAGGGATCCAACAAAAATAGACATGTGAAAAGGCAATTACGAAGTTACATTAGCCTAAATGGCTTATTAAACTCAACGCATCGCTATTCGCATACATGATATTCCGCCTTTTTGTTCGTTTCACACTTGCATGGATGATGGATTGGGCTCCAATAGGCCAGTGGCAGCAAGAAAACATCCACTCGATCAACAGAAAAAGCGGTCTCGCCCGCATCTTGCCGCCCGCCGTTCCCCCATAGGCTTAAGGTCCAACTTCCTCTGCACCATCTACAACAATTTCTTTTACAAAGATGTAAACGCCAGTCGATGTGTCAGTCGGCTGATGGGGAAACTTTTCATTTTGCCGATGTATCGAGACGATGTTGTTCCCGCGAAAAACAATTTTCTCTCTATTTGTGAGCTCATATTTAACGTTATTGAGTGGAACTTTTTAGAGTTGAGGTTTACGTGAATATTTGGCCGGTGTTCGCCGATATTGCAATGATGGATCGCCTGTTTAAACTGTTCCGTTGTTTCGAAATATTATAAATCGCGTATGTATGGAGCAAACAAAATCGTCAAACAAAATGGCTAATTAAATTTGTTGCGTTCGCTTCGGACACTATTTTGCCTTTGAGCGTTAGATAGATAAATATCAGAGCTAACAAAGGGAATGTTTGTAGCGGGGTATTTGCGAAATAATCCATCGTTGGTGAATTACAGTTTTTTTAGTGTAGTTTTGAATCGGCTTGTAATCTGTTAAGTTCGGTTATGAAAATCTAAATAAAATAATAATGAATAACCCAAGACATGTCACACTGAGCCACAAAGCGCGCCGTTTAGCCCCAAACTAAACCGAAGCTTGTACTATGGTTACTAGACAACCGATAAACTTACTTAGATACTTTGTTTTATAATCTACGTGGTTTGAGGTTAAAGCGTAACCAAATTACATGTAATATTTTTTATTCAATTCAACTGTGTGAGGGTTTGTGTACATAAAGGAGTAACAGACTTTGCATTAGATTAGAATTTATAATATGAGAAGGATTAGATTATTATCTTTCTCATTTATCATTCTCAATCTTATGTAACACTAGCTGTGCCAGCGGCGTCGCTCGCGTGGATATCGGGTTTCAAAAATAACGGACTTCCATATAATACCCATGTATACCTTGTACCTAAGTTTTAAGTTAGACCTCTAGCAATACATTGGTGAAAACCGCATTCAATTCTATGCAGTAGTTTTCGCGTAATGCGCGTTCAAACATACAGGTTTAAATTTCTCGCGTTTTCCCAACACTTCCCGTCACTGCCTTGCTCCTATTGATTGTAGCGTGATGAAAAGTATCCTATAACCTGCCCAGGAGTATGAAGAATAATTGTACCAAGTTTCGTCAAAATCTGTTCAGTAGTTTTTTTTTCTATAACGAACATACAGACAGACAGACAGACAGACAGACAGACAGACAGACAGACAGACAGACAAAAATTTTACTAATTGCATTTTTGGTATCAGTATCGATCACTTATCACCCCCTGATAGTTATTTTGAAAAAATATTTTATGTACAGAATTGACCTCTCTACAGATTTATTATAAGTATAGATGAAACATGTAGGTGGTAGGTCTCCTATTAAAGTATCCTCTTCATTTCATACCTAGAGCGATTGTAGTGAATGTAAACAATACGGCATATTGTGCTCCGACGACCACACATTTCAGCTAATTGGATTTCACAAACTTTATATTTTCTGTTTCAATATTCAGTTTAACGAGGCTCTCTTTATTTCTGCGCCATACGTCGAGAGAAAAATTCGATAAACATTTCGCGGAACCGTTAATAGTATTTATTTATTCTGTTGCACAGACAAATACAGGAACCAATGGGCGTATACGTGGCCGCGCGGTCCAATCACGGGCGAGGAGCGGAAGGAAAGATATAAAGTAAACCATTTCCGTTGCATAAAAAAGGAATGATATTGTACAAATGAAATTGAAATAAAAATTCATACAGACTTATGAATTGTCAAATTCCAAAATATCTTTTATTATTATTATTATACTTATATACTTATAATAAATCTGTAGAGAGGTCAATTCAGTACATTAAATATATTTTCAAAATAACTATCAAGGGATGATTAGGGATCGATACTGATGCCAAAAATGCAATCAGTAAAATTTTTGTCTGTCTGTCCGTCTGTCTGTATGTTCGTTATCGAAACAAAAACTACTGGACGGATTTTAACGAAACTTGGTACAATTATTCTTCATACTCCTGGGCAGGTTATAGTGCACTCTTCATCACGCTACAATCAATAGGAGCAGAGCAGTGAAGGGAAATGTTGGGAAAACGGGAGAAATTTTCATCTGTATGTTTGAACGCGCATAATGCAAAAGCTACTGCATAGAATGGAATGCGGTTTTCACCAATGTTTTGCTAGAGGTCTAAAATCAAATTTAGGCACCATTTTATGGAAGTCCATTATTTCTAAACCCCATATCCACGCGTGCGACGCCGCCGGCACAGCTAGTCCAATATAAATTACCACCGTATTCGGAAAGTTTTTGTGTCTATCAGAGTCAAAATATTAATAAAAATGCGAATGCCAACCCGCCTGCCTGGCGTGGTGATTATGGGTAAGGCCTCCAAGTGTTTGCCTAATATGGCGAACCAGTGGAGAGACCTATGCCTAGCAGAGGACTACGATAGGTTGCTAGTTATTTATTACTAAGACTTTCAGTATTAATGGATGCAAATTACCCAGGACCGGAATAGCTGGCAGTTTCTGGTTAACCGGGAAAGCGTAACAGACAGACAGACAGAGTCCCTTTCGCATTTATTATATTAGTAGAGATACATCGCTCGTCGTTCATACCTTCCGCCCCACCTTCAGGCTCGCGGCTGTTTTGTATTTATGTAACCGGAGGGTCAGTTTTCCATTTCTCTTTATGTATCTCGTACGTTTTATGCATTTCAGTAATATTTATGTATCGATACACAGTACAGATACACAAGTGAATTCTTTTCATACAGCTTGATTCATTAATGATGTTCGGATTTACCTGGATATTAATATACCTGACGCTCGAATTGATGGCCTTTTAGTTTCCAGGATTAACGGCAATATGTGGCCATTTCTCTACAAATGTGGGGATTTTTACGTGCATCAGACATAATCTTTTAAGATTTTCTCTTTGTGATGTTCACAATTTTAAGCCACGTTAATGATGGTAAAATGGTGATTTAACCAAAGGATAAAGGTTTTAAAATCGTATAACTTTTGAATTCATAAAGTATTTTCGATATTCAGTGTGATTTTTAATATAATGAAATACCTCTTAATTTCATATAAGTTTTAATACTATGTGAAAAGCGAACTTTAATTTAAATAAAAAGTAGTTTTAGATCCATCTATCAACAGTGCAGGAAACTTTTCATACTAACAAAAAGCTTTTGCTGCCCTATTAGAGTCTTCTATTACGACACAATCTTTAAAGGTTTTTCTGCCAAAATACGCTAATAGAAAAGGGACTCGGCGTCAAGGCCGGTGAAAAATCGAAAACGCCACAAACAAAACAATTTACCTGTAACAAACGTTCGTTCTTTGTTCCACCATAGATCGAAGAGGAATACTTTCAAAAAGTTTCCGACCAAATTAAATGGTCACTAGTTTCACAAACATGCGCTCTCGGCGTTCGTTGTTCAATGTTTCAAATTTCCCCCTCACCGTCAGTCGAACTAGTAAAAAAAAAACATTTTTTCGTCGAAACAATGGTGGGACAATACGACATAATAACTTTACTCGTTCACTCACGGAATGCGAACTCAAAAAACACCTGTACAAACAGAAAGGGACTACAATATATGGAAACTCGGCTTTTGATCACCCCTTTTTCAATAATAGAGCTGGAGTTAACCCTTTGTGATGTCGGGACTGACTGCGGCAACTGTAATATGTCCATTTAATTTACTATGAGAAAATTAGAGTGGCCACGAGTACCCTTTGGGACTGGCGTGGGTTCTTAGTGTTTTAATTGTGATAGTAGAAAGTGAGGACGTGCAAAATTATTGCATATTGTCTGCATTTTATTGTAGAAATGGTACAAAGTCTTCATTTATCTGCTGAAGTGCTCTTTGTTTGCATAATTTGAAGCTATGATAATTTTTTGGGGTCAAAAATCGTGCGTTTCGTGATATAAATACCGTACCATGACTTTTTAAATTAAATAAGTACATATTTGAACACTTGTGTCGTTTTATGTAAAGGGCATTAAGTGCGGTGACAATGTTGTTTAGTAGCCAAGAGTAGTATAGGCTCTAGATGGAAAGCAAAAGACAAGCCCAAGTCTTACCAATAATCCTTACTTAGCGCTTCATTACGTTATAAAAGAAACCACTGTGCAAAATTTCAAGTTTTTTTTTTTTTTTTTTTTTTTATAGTGGCTCGACATGATGGCTTTCCTACGCCTGATGGAAAGCGAAAGAGAAGCCCAAGTCGCTGTGACAACGGGCAAGTAACTGGTCAGTTACTTGTCAGTTGCCACCGCCATGCCGGCCCAACCCTAACCCCCCACGAGCTCCGGAAACCCTACTCACCGGCAGAAACATGACCCAGAGGTCATTTGTTTCTGACCCTAATCTACGTTGACAAGTCAGTCAGCTTCAACTTTTACAAACATAGCAGATTATAGATATTAACACCATCAATGATTGTCCTCATCAGGTTTTCTCATCACAATAGAATGTTTGTAACCTCAGGAGATGTATGTAAACTCTCTGACCAATTTGTTCCCACGTAATTTCATAAAACGGACACATTTAAACATACTTCATCAACGCTAAAAACGAAAGTACCACCAAATTAAATGCGAAACGAAATCATTATGAGCGCCTGTCCAATGCGGGCTGCAAACAAAGCGATGGAGGGCGCTCCTGTGACCGCTTGGGTGTTTGATTTGCGCTTTTTACGCTTACGGTCATAATCTGTTAAGGTTGCTGTTCGACCATGGTAGAGATAAAAGACTGCGACATGTACTTATCGTTATTAAAGGTGTACTTGCAGGTATCTGCGACGGGCTAGTGCAGGGGAGGGGGGTATCCTTCGGTGCCTGAGTCCCTGAAAGTTGCTGCCCGCGACACAGGGGGGTTTAATAATGAGTATGCTATCGCTTTGTGGAATGTGCGAGTCTCACACACCATGCCGACTCCCAGGTCCGGATAGGACCGGGCTGAAGCGTTTACCTGGGTACAAATAAAATGTATTACGGTCACCAATTCGCCTGCCAAGCGTAGTGACTAAGACAAATCCCCTAAATGGCAATCATCAGTGGGAGATGCCTGTGTCCAGCAGCGGACGTTTGCGAAAATAGGTAGCGCTTGAGAGAGTGGGAACTCTCTCAACCTGATGTTAAACGACGTTAAAGCCTACGATGTAGCGCGCTCTCCCAACAAAAACCGATTCACTCTTTCCTTGCAAATCTGAAGATTACATTTTTTTTATAGTAGCCCGACATAATGGCCTCCGTACGACTGATGGAATGCGAAAGAGAAGCCCAAGTCGCTGTGACAACTGGCAAGTAACTGGTCAGTTACTCTCAGTTGCCACTGCCATGCCGGCCCTACCCTAACCCTCCACGAGCTCCGGAAACCCTACTCACCGGCAGAAACACAACCTGGAGTATTCTATAGGGTGGAGGTCCTTCCCCGGACGGGCAGCTCAATTCGAGCGATGATTGGCTAGGTCCCTTCGGCCGTCTATGTAACCGTAGTCTCGTAACCAATTGCGAATGGGGAATAAATGATCTTTATACGTAACCGGTTTCGCACAAAAAATTATTTTTCTTTGTACGAAACCCACTAGTTACGAAAAAACCAATTACGAATGAGGAATAAATGATCTTAATATGTAACCGGGAGGTATTCAAACTCATGATTCATATGGTTTGTAAACTAGAAAATGACGGATTAAATATAATAGAAAAGATTCCGGAATTTCAAAACATTAAGACCGGGTTGTATAATGAACGGAATAAGGTGTTAGGTGCAAAAAAACTTCGATTCACATTATGTGATGAAGTGATTATACCTGAAAAATTTAAAAAATTCTTATTGGCTGACTATCAGGATGATGGTGAGGGTAAAAGGATCATTTTGTTTTGCAGTAATAAAATCCGGGAACAGGTTCATGGTTTTAAACATATTTTATGCGATGGGACATTTAAGTCCTGCCCTTCCTCATTTAAACAGTTGTACTCCATTCATGGTCACAAGAAAAGTACGTCGGCTATTCATCCATTGATATTTTGTCTGTTACCTGACAAAAGCTTAAATACTTACAAAATAGTATTTATGCTCATTAAGTCAATTTTTCCGTCGTGGCAGTTTGAAAAAGTAACTATCGACTATGCTAGCTAGCTAGCTGCGATGAGTGCAATCAGGGAAGTGTATCCCGAAGTTCAAATCAAAGGGTGTTTCTACCATTACAATAGATGCCCTACCTCTCTTCAATTCTACATCTATCGGAGATCACGGACTCTGGCAAAAAGTTCCATAACTGAGCCGTCTGCACTATGAATGCAGTGGAAAAGCGCAATTTTTGTGCATTGAAGAATTTAATTTCTAAATATACAAATTACGGCGAATAAACAAAATGAAACTAGCATTCTAGGTACACTTAGCACGTCCTTATTCAGTACAAAAGTCCTTGTTAATTAAATGCAATAATTGTGAGCGGGTGTGTCCGAATATGCGGGCCGCAAACAAACCGATAGGTTACGCTCCTGCGGTCTCCCGTAAGCGAGCAATTGCTTCGAGCTTTTTACGCTCGTATTCTGTCTAGAATTTTCTAGTATTTTCTAGGTTTGGGAATGATAAACGATATAGCGTGTGATGTCTACATTTCTTAGACAACGCATTGAAATAGAAGACAGCTATAAAAATAAATAACTCTTGGCGAGGACGTTCATTAAACCAACATCTATACATGGGGAAGAAAAAAGCGGACTTTAAAAAACCTGCAGCGATCCTAAAACTCGATTTGAGTGGCGGGTGTCTATTGGCAGTGTCGACTACTTACCATCAGACATCACGTTACTCGTCTATGTATAAAAAAACAAGTAGTATTAGCAATCCGGAATTAGACAAATGCCCAACTTCATACCGTAGGTGTGAACAAAGTAAATATTTGTAGTTTTAGCTTCTTAGTTTACTTAAGTAATGTCTCTTTAAAACATAATAAGATCGCGAAGAACAAGTCGCGGCAGCCACGAACAAGTTGAGAGAGGTAGGGCATAGCGAATCTGCGCTCGAATTGAGCCGACCGTCCGGGGAAGGACCTCCACCCTATAGAATACCGCAGTCAAATGACCTCCGAGTCGTGTTTCTGCCGGTGAGTAGGGTTTCCGGAGCTCGTGGGGGGTTGGGGTTGGGCCGGCATGGCGGTGGCAACTGACAGGTAACTGACCAGTTACTTGCCTGTTGTCACAGCGACTTGGGCTTCTCTTTCGCTTTCTATCGGGCGTAGGGAAGCTATTACGTCGAGCCACTATAAAAAAGTAGCTAAATCAATCACTTCTCAGTTGCTACCGTAATGCTGAAACTCTTCAAGGGTGTTATGCCTATGGACGACCCTTAGTCTACTCTTACGACATCCATCCACGACAAGAAATGCGTCGTTGATTAGTATACTTTTTAGTCGCACGGAACACATGTATAATTGAGTACAGAAGTCGTAGCAAATTAAATGCGGTACGCAATAACTGTGAGCGAATGTCCGCGCGACATGCGGGCGGCAAACAAAGCCAATAGAGTGGGCTCTGCGGTCGCGCCCAGCGAATATTTGCTTTGCGCTTTTTACGCGTACCACTTGAAACCTGCGGACCAGGTAAGATAAGGAGAATGTTAATTAATTACATACATGTATGCATTTGCGTATGCTTTATTTAAAAAAGTTTGGAAATGGTTATTCTTTAAAGGTAGGCAAATTTTTTGATTGAGATTAATGAAAACTAGTGCCAGACTAATTAGTTATCTAGTAAATCTAAACTATCTAGGGAGAACAGAAAATGAGAACACTTATGATGTACGATGACAGCGCGTATATTCAAAAAGTAAAAACGGAAAACCGATACAGTTACATCTGTCATTTTATGGGCGCGTTCATTTAGTCAACAGAGATAAATCTAAGAATTGTTTTCGGTTCAAACGGACCGTTATATTCATAGATATTTCAGGCCTTCAGTCGTTTCGTCCCACAAGAGATGGGACTGGGTGAATCTCTTTTGAGACAAAACGACCACAGACCCGACTTTTTTTTAATGGACCCATAATGAAAGTAATTGATGATCCCTGATGTAAAACAACAAAGTACGACGAAAAACGTACGTCCAATTGTAAAAGTATTACGTATAGCATAATTTTATTTTAACAACATAACTTTGACAATAAGTCATATTATTTTCCGTGTAAAAACTCTATAGTACAAGTCAATAAATAATTCCCAACTACGTTTAAAAGGGATTTACGATTTTCTCATATTGATATTTTGTCGGATGAAATAAATCAACATAGCTGACAAACGATTCGTAGTGTAGATTTTACCCGTGTGTTTGCGGGGGATTATTTCTTTTTTTAGGGTTCTGTATCAAAAGCTACCGAACGGGCTTTTTCGACAGCTATGTGTACATTTCGGTAAACAAACGTATACGCTGAAAAAGACTCGCGAACTCTAGTATTTGGGGTTTGGAAAGCCATTTTTAATTTAAGTTCGATTTTTTAAGTACTGTTACTATGTTTTTAGTTTATTTGTACTTTCTAAGTATTCTGTTCAACTTGAAAATTGTGTAACGGATGTCTCATTGACATGCAAAAGTAGAAAAAAAGTGTATTTCGTAGTAGTAGAGCGATAAGATACAAAAAAATATGTAAACATTAAATTATAATCATCTCTTACTAAGCCTTATATAGTAAGAGATAATTAAAAAAATTCTCATTTATGTAGCCTTAGTTCTTTTTTTATGAAACAATAATAAACTAAAATATTTAATGACGTTCGCTCAGCCACGATATGGGTATTTACTATTTAATTATACATACAGCGAATTTTATTGGTTTAAACAGAGCCAAGGGTCGTGGGTTCGATTCCCGCACAGTACAAACATTTGTGTTCATGAACATGTCTGTTTGTATTGGTCTGGGTGTTTTCTATGTATAATATGTATTTATTTACAAAAAAAAATGTATCTAAGTGAGTTTATCAGTTGTCTAGTACCCATAGTACAAGTTTCAGCTTAGTTTGGGGCTAGGTGGCGCTGTGTGGCCCAGCGTGGCATGACTAAAAAAAATTATACAGAACCTTCGGATAACCCAACGCAGAGATCCCACTTTTTACAAAGGGCGACTCGTAAATATGAACATTTCGAATGATGAAATATTTATCAAGCCCGCCATGCGGCTTAATGTGGCGTGTTGAACAGGTATATGTGTCGCTGTGAATTTGTGAAGTCGGCCGTGTGTGCACGACTTATTGCTAAATGAATGCCGCGCCCAATTAGACCAACTCTCATCTCTCAAAATGTTTGCTATGTACTTTTTGTACGTTTTAGTACGCATCGCGACCGGGGTCTGATTTTATACATCATAAAATATGTTATGTTGAAGCTGATCGTCATATGATTGCTCCCAGAGGGCTAAAAAAAGATCGTTACAGTTTTAGCTATTTTTTTTATAGTAGCTCGACATAATGGCTTCCCTACGCCTGATGGAAAGCGAAAGAGAAGTCCAAGTCGCTGTGACAACGGGCAAGAAACTGGTCAGTTACCTGTCAGTTGCCACCGCCATGCCGGTCCAATCCTAACCCCCCACGAGCTCTGGAAATACTACTCACCGGCAGAAACACGACCCGGAGGTCATTTGACTGCGGTATTCTATAGGGTGGAGGTCCTTCCCCGGGCGGGCGGCTCAATTAGAGCAAAGATTCGCTATGAATTATTCTCATACTAGAAATTTGGACTAAATCCTACAAGGAGGCCGAAATATTTAGAAGATGTTAATAAACACAAGACATGCCATGCTAGGTCACACAGCGCCATCTAGCCCCAAACTAAGCCGAAGCTTGTACTATGGTTGCTAGACAACTGATAAACTTACTTAAATACCTTCTTTTTTGTAAACAAATACATATTATACATAGAAAACACACAGATCAATACAAACAGATATGCTCATGCATACAAATGTTTGTACTGTGCGGGGATTGAACCCACGACGCTTGGTTCAGAAGGCAGAAGTCACTATCGAGCCAGTTTTGTCGCTATCGTGGCATGAAAAAGTGAAAGCCATCTTAACATTACTTCGCCGAATAAGTGACTTAATCAATATCAATATACTCGTACAAATTCCACCACAATATTAGCTCACAAAATTAAAACCGAAGCTTCTAAAATTCATTATCCTTACTTACTATTCACAGACATAAGGGTCGGTCTTTGTGCCAGCCAAATTGTAAGGCTCAAAAGGAAAGATGGAATAAAGAATCACATGGTAACAAAGAGGCGATAACCGAATTAAAATCCATTGTTGCGATCAGAATGCAAATGGGCACGGATGTTTGATGGATCACCAATAAGATAACATGGGATCGGAACTCTTTATGTAATGAGCTTCGGTGTACGTGAATTTATTTTGCTCACGCTCGGGATGATTTAATGCGGTTTAATTTTTGTTATGGTTGGGAAAGTTGTAATCGATTTGACGGCCCGTGTTGTAACATGGTTATGTTACAAAAATTGGAACGAACTGGCTGCGAAGCGTAAAGTGTCATCTCATGATAGTACCGTGTGCCTAACTAATGGTGTTGAAGTATGGAAACGAGGCCCTGCGATGCGAATCACACACATTTATTCCGTGCCCTGACTGATAAGTAATACAAATCACCACCTCAACTGTTTCTGTGAGAGCCGTACGAGTCGACTAAGGGACGTCTAAAGATTTCAGCTTCTCCCTGGTGGCGGTATAACAATCACGATTGAAGGCGTAGCTAAATACCACAGGCCGATGATGGGCAGCAGCGTCACCAACCCGCCTGCTGGACTTTTGCTATCAGTCGTATTACCTTTTTTTATATAGGCTCAGCATAGTGGCTTCCCTCCGCCTGACAGAAAGCAGGAAAGAAAGCCCAAGCCGCTCTGACAACGGGCGGGTAACCATGGTTTCCAGTCAGCCATCACAGCCATGCTGGCCTGCAAGATGCTTTTTCACGCTTCGTTTAAAGGATCCCATACTATAAGAAGACGGACCATACTATATGAACCTCTTTTCAGTCTCCACAGCTGGACATAGGCTTCACTCAATGGCATTTACCATTTGGGGGTTTCCCTTAATGACCACGCTTGGCAGGAGAGTTGGTGACCGCAGAAGGTTTTATTTCTCTATCGAAGGTTTTATCTCTTTGGCTTTCCATCAGGCGTAGGGAAGCCATTATGTCGAGCTACTATAAAAAAAAAATTGTATCCAGGTAAACGCTGCAGCCCGTTTCCAAAAATCCCTTAAGTCGTCACCCACGACATAAGATCATCACCATTATTTCAGCCGACATCTACCCACTGCTGAGTACAGGCCTCTTCTTTCAGCCGCCACTGTATAGGTCCCTCGCCAACGTCTTCCATTGTTTCCTGGCCACCGCCGCTACGTCATCCGACCATCGGGTGGCTGGTCTGCCCACAGATCTAAGATAGAGTGGTCCTATTCTAAATCCGGAAGCCACACGGAGTTTCAACAGCAACACTTCCAATCATCCTAAAATATCCATTTCGTTTAGCGACAACGGGCGTTATCGAATCCGTATTGGGCCGATGGTATCTTCCCATTATAAACACATAATGCTTTATAAACAAACGCCAATGTTCCCGGGCATCCTTTAAGACAAATTTAAATTAAAGCTTTCCAATGTCTGAAATTCGGCAGCATTGTGCTCTACCTTCAAAGCAAAGTAGACCCGCCCAAGGCACCCCGCCGAGTAGATTTAATTAACAAGATATGAGTCTCTTTTAAACCAACTCTACCCACTTTTTGGTACATTGGAGATTAAAATTCAATGAGCCGAATATTAAATAAAACTTGACTATACTTTTTAGGGTTAAATTAATTTTAAAATTACTTTAAGCAGGGTTTTAACCTGATAATGAAATTGGATTATACACGCTGTAATTTCCTTACAATTTGTAATATATCTTTAATCACGGTGTTTTTGGGCGGGAACGAGATGCTTGTAACGGTTCTTTGAGATTCAAGCTACACTCAACGCTTCCAATTATTTGATGATCGTTATGATCAAGTTAATGCTGTCTTTTATATATTATTTAATAGCAACCGTTCTCTTCATGTGAGAATTGAAAAAGCTATCATAGAACTCGGGCGTTTATAGCTACATAAACGCTTGAATCCGTGGTCGCCAAGCTGGGCAGGCGGGTTTGCGATCGCAGGGCGTAGCTTCTCGCTTCGATGACGCTACTGCCGGTAATCGGCCTGTGGTATTTAGTTACGCTTTCAATTGTGATGGTTATACCGCCACCAGCCACCTGGCGGTGGTCGGTTGCCGCCGCCTCGTTTGTTATTCGGCAGGATGCACCACGAGCAGCTGAGGTTGGCTTGGAGTGAAAAGATGATAGGCAGCTCCATTACATTCATTGACACCGTCAAAAAGACCAAAAACCTCAGCTAGATCAGGCCCAAACCCAACGGCACGCGACTATATTTTTAACGTTAATTAATTTTAAAATTAGCGCGCACCGCGACGGATAAATAATTTCATACCGACATAACATGATCGCGGGCGGAGCTCCGTACTCGGAACTTCGTAATTTGATTAAATTTCTGATCCGAAATCGTTTTCATTATCCATTTTGTTTCGGACATTGTTTCCGGTTGTGATTCTCTCGTAAATTATTAACTGTATGTATCTGCATGCCCTCAGGGCGGCTGGGTGCTGTTAAAACGAATTGAAAACCGGTAATCGAATACGAGCGATGGAAGCTATGTCAATATTTTAAATTTAAATATCGAATGGAAATAACAGTTTTAATATTTATTTTATATTGCATTCGTCTCGGGGTTTTAATAACGGACACGTTTTGTAATGGCAAGGGGTTCTGTTCATATCGGAAATAGTTATTGTTATTGGTAATTCTCGATATTTATATTACAAGCGGGGAAGAGAAAAAATAGTTCTATTTTTCCTAGGAAAAATAGAACTATTTTTCTTTAAAATTCTACTAAACTATTTTTCTTTAAAAAATAGAACTATTTTTCTTTAAAATTCTACTTTTCTAGAAAAGGAAAGAAAGGCCAAAGGTTGCGACTCTACTGAAACTTATACTCTTAGTGTGAAACGACTCCCGCCCAAAAATTAAGACGAGCGAATCTTTACCCCATCATCAGCATATCGCAGTCCACTGCTGGACATGGGCCTCTTCAGTTGTCCGCACTTTGAGCAAACACCTGGATGCTATACCCATAATCGCCACGCTGGGTAAGCGGATTGGCGATCGCAGGTTGTACCTCCCCAATCCGGTAACCGTTCGTCATCAGCCTGTTGTATTTTGCTACCCCTTCAATCGTGATAGTTATACCAGTCGGTTGCCAGAGACTCGTTTGTTTAGCAGGATGCACCTCGAGCAGGTGAGCGTGACTTAGAGCGAAAAGATAGGTCGCTTATTTTCCTCTCACACATACCTATGCATTTTTGTGCAAGGGAGATTGCTTCTATTTAACCAAGTGAACAAACACACGCTCTATATAAAACAGTTAATGATCACATAACGAACACATTAGGCAGCCGAGTCTATCAAAGCTTTATGAAACCTGTGGAAATAGATTATTAATTATAATTTAATATTGTGCGAAATACACGCGGTTTCAAATATTGTTGGAAATGCAAATCGTATTGTGATTTGAATCAATTGGGTACAGTAACATTAGGTTTTGGTGAATTTTGATGATGACGTTATGGTTCGATTTGCAGTTAATTCATCATTATTTGAAAACCTGCCATTTGATGAAATTGTAATGGCTAATTTGTATCACATTTTGGGTTATGATTAAATGATTATTATTATTATTTTGTATTGCTTGTTTTTTCTCTCGTTAGAGGTTATACGAGTATATTAAGAGCACGGGCCGTAGCCAAGTGCATCTTAATTAAAAAGGTATGTATAAATCACTCTATATTTAAAAATTTTCTTACAATTCGGCACGTGTTTAATTATTATTATTATTTCTACTTTTTCTTTTAAGTCTCAGCTCAGGGCTGGTGTTAAGATTAACTACGGGCACTAAGGCCAAAGTAAGTTAATCTATATATTTGGGTCTATATTATTATGAATATTTGGTTCGTCTTGAAGAAAACGCCTAACTATACGGCAGGTGTTAAGTATGGCCGCTTTTTGCATAGTAATGTAAGAATTTTCGGGAAGGTCTAACAGTCGAATGCTACTATGGAGGTGGTTGGGTATCATACCTGTGCTGGAGAGTACCAGTGGGACAACATATACTTTTTCCAAGTTCCAAATCCGTAGTACTTCTTCCTTAAGTTCAGAATATTTGTGTACTTTGTCCGAAATAGACTTTTTTAAATTATGAGTGTTTGGGATGGCGATATCGATGAGGTATGCTGTTCTGTTTAACTTATCAAGTAACGTAATATCTGGTCTATTGCAGTGTATGGTTTTGTCGGTAAGGATTGCTCGGTCAAAGTACATCCTGTGACTAGCACTCTCCAGAACTGATTTGGGTGTGTATTCGTAGTAGGGTTTTGGTTTAGGCGGCAGTAGATTGTGCTTTATTGCTAATTTTTGATGGACGTAATTCGCAACTTGGTTATGTCGGTGAGTGTAATCGTTCTGAGTTAGGGTTGGGCAAGCATTAATGATGTGTTGTATGGTTTCTGGGCTTTTGTGGCATTTTCTACATCTGTCATCATGTGCTGAAGGATCTTTTATAATGAATTTTCTGTAATTTTTCGTGTTAATAACTTGATCTTGTATAGACATCAAGAAACCTTCTGTCTCTGGAAAGAGGTAACCTATCTTTAGCCACTTATTTGATGATGATTTATCTATATGTGGTTGCTCTAAGTCTTGGATGTGTCTACCATGCATTTGTTTCTTCCGCCAAGATTCAAACTTTTCTCCTTCGTTCTGGTCCTTACTGTTGTATGTTATGTGTTTATTGTGTAAGTTAAGTGGTGTCAGTTGTTTGTCTAGTTCTATTACTGCAGTATGAATATTACTCTGTGTTTTACTGTAAAAGAAATGTCTTAAATTGCTTATTTGGCTTTCCCACAGTGATTTTAAATCTACTAATCCTCTTCCTCCTTGATCTCTTTTAATTGTCATTCTCTCTGTAGCTGACTTTGGATGTAAGTATTTATTTTTAGTTAATGTAGTTCTCGTCTTTATCTGCAAATTCTTGATGTCTGTATTCGACCACTTTATCACACCAAATGAGTACGTTAATACCGGCACAGCATATGTATTTAATGCTTTAAATAAGTGTTTCGAGTTTAACTGTTTCTTGCAAATTACTTTTACTCTTCGTATGTATTCTCCAGTGAGTTCCCTTTTAATTTGTGTATGATTTATATTTTTATTTTGCTTTATTCCTAAGTATTTATATGTATCATTACTGTCCATAGCTTTTATATTAACTTCTTCATTAATATTGTAATCACCTGAAACTACTTTACCCTTATTTATATGTAATGTATTACATTTTTCTAGACCAAATATCATATTTATATCTCTGCTAAAGTTAGATGTTATTTCAATTAAATTTTTCATGTCTTTGTTTGTGTTAGCAAATATTTTAACGTCGTCCATATACATAAGGTGAGATACAGTAGTCGTTTCTGAAATTTTATAGCCGTAGTTTGACTCATTTAGCAGATTAGAGAGAGGGTTCAGGGCCAAACAGAACCATAAGGGACTCAATGAATCCCCCTGGAAAATACCATTACTAATTTTTATTTCTTCAGTAGATATTTTAGTATTTTTAGTAGTAAGTGATAAGACAGTTCTCCATTTAGTCATGGCATTTTCCAAGAAGGTTATTATTATTATAATTATCAAGCGGAAAATGTCCACTGCTCTCCCCTAATGACAGTTTGGCAACTGACTGACAAATGACTTTGAAGAGATTTTCTTTAGTCACTACGCTTGTTAGGCGGGTCGGTGACCGCAGTAGGTTGTATTTGTACCCATGTAAACGCTGCTGCCCGTTTCTTCATATTACCTCGGAGCTCGTGGGGGGTTAGAATTGGGCCGGCATGGCAATCATAACTGACCAGTTACTTGCCCGATGTCACAGCGATTTCGGCATCTCTTTCACTTTCCATCAGGCGTAAGGAAGCCATTACTATAAAAAAAAACCTTAGCTTGGACGTCTTCTTCCACACCTACGGGATGAGATGGGGTAGTCCTATTCTAAATCCGGAATCTATATCGACATAATAATATACATATAGATCCTCATAATATCTATTACATCACCATAGAAATACTTTCTTTTATTACATTTCGATTCGTTATCGTAACCAGAAACGAAACGCCAGTACGAAATATCATTGAAAAGAAAGTCGTACATAAAGGAAGCTAATTACTAGATTGCTTTTATCGGAACATGAATGGCACGGACAGAAGATTATTCTGAATCATTTCAGATTTTCGAATGAGATGAGATACCTAATTACGGGACGGAAAATTTTACGTTAATATGTAACGAGTGCGTTAAAGAAGAGGAATAGAAAGGATGCTGATAATCTAGACTGGGAATATTGGAGTTCTATGAGGGAGCAGTGGACATCATTAGGTTGACTGATTGAAAACGAGTCTCTTATTTTTTTTTATAAAAAAAGCGTTCAGGATGACCTTACTCCACCTGATGGTAAGCAGTCGTGAGGTCCAAATGTTAGGTCGACAGGCACACTAGGGCAAAGCCACCGCGCCTGTCGCCTTCACATTGAAGGTCCACTGAGATGCCGTTTCACGCTCCGCCTAAAGAACCCAGGATTGTAAGAGGAAGGAAACACGTGAGCTGATGCTTTTTTTTAATTGGCTTAACATTTTTCCAAATGTAAACCTAGCAAGGAAGCCCGAGTCCTACCTCAGGGAAACCTTAGTTAATAGTCAGTCACCAAAGCCATGTTGGCTTTCGTCTTCGTTTAAAGGATTTCATACTATAGGATGGTGGTAAACATATGTCATCCTCCATTCATGGCTGAATTGTATGTTTGCTGCCTATTCAACATTGTCTAATGTGAAAACTAGCAGTGGAAACTTTAATTGCCAATGTGTAGTTCATTATGTTTAATGTAAATGTAATATTATGTGCTGTGTGTTTCCTTAATAAATAAATAAATAAATATGTGCTGGCAGAGTGTTCCCCTTTTTTTTCTACACGGGGATATAACATCTTAAACTGTTCTAATTCTGGAGCCACTAACGAATAAATAGTTCTGATAGAAAAACATCAGTAACAAACAACCGTTTTTGACACGAATCTGAATTTGGATCCGGAATCGGAATCCAGGGAAGAAAAGATGTAAATGTGAAGAAGTAAAAATTCACACCAACCAAATGGTCCCTTAAGGTACCGTAGCAAGACACCAAGACTTGTGTTCAGACTTCGCATCTCAATTGGTTCAAGGTACGAACCCATTTCAGTACAAAACTTTCTTAACAATGTGCCACTGAAGTCGTCATTCGAGGTTCTGAATCGTAAATCCATAATGGTATAACCATTCAAAATTAATGTTTGCCTTTTTTAACCTTCCCAAATAGCGAAGTTCTTATTTGTGGTCACAACTTTGTGACGAGGGTTTATCTCAGTCATGGCGGTGTAGTTCAAAATTAAAAAACCAGACCAGCTGGTCTCTTTTAATTAGAATTTTTCGAATTATACAACATAAAACAGGCCCTTGGTGTTGTTAGGCGTTAATTTTGTTTCACAAAGTGTAACTTTTAATTACTACGGATACCAATTGGGAATTATGTAATTATCAGTTCTGATAAAAGACTTGGTTAAATATTGGCTGTTTTAAGCTCAATTGGCATATGAACTCTTTGTCTGGAGCATCCATAGCGTTTTCTTAAGCGACATATTAAATTAAAAAATTTATTTAGTAGGTCGCACACGCGTACTTTATGTACTTACAGGTTAAGCTCTAAATACATTTTAAAAACGCAGGCACACCATAAAAAAACGTCAATGGTGCTATATCTGGGATTTTAACAAAGCTTAATATGTTGATATGTAATCAATGCTACGATGTCACGATTCTTACAATAGGAATATCACATTTTACAAGTTCATTTACAGTTCACAACACCATAAGTTTCTATCTACTCAATACATTGAAACCATCATAAATCTAAGACTTTGTATAGAAAATGATTACAACATAATCTGAATAAGGAAGCCTCAATCTAAGTGTCACCTAGTACCCTTCAACCCAGATAACTATTACTAGAAATGTCATCCAAAAAATCAAAGACAGGCAAAGACAAGCTTTACAATTTCATCATCATCAGCCTATCGCAGTCCACTGCTCGACATAGGCGTCACCAGTTGTTCGCCACTTTGGTCAAACATCCAGAGGCTTTATCCATGATCGCCACCCTGGCTGGGCAGGCGGGTCGCCGATCGCAGGGCGTAGCTTCTCGCTCCGTGTACAATTTATTACAGTGTAATTTTTAAAGTAACGTCCTGGCAACACAGAATCTCTCCGCATATTTTAGAAGGAGCGACGTAAAATTGTTAATACTTGCCACCATGTTATGGTGAGAGGCTAAATGATTTTTTAACGTTCGCTGTTTCGTGTCCCGACGGGACTTATTACATTCCCTTACATAAAACATGGAAATTTGCAATAAGGTCTTTTTATGGGGCAATGCAGGGTAGGCCACTTTGTAAATTTAGACTTCACAGCTACGAGACGAAAAAAAATATCTTCGTAGAATGAAATTTGAAAATAATTATGTGCTTTTTTTGTCACCAAAATACAGCCCACCTTTTTGGGCCCTCAAGGACAATCTGGAGGCTGTTTTATGCTTTATCGCTTTAGGTTAAGGTTCATTTTACGTTAATGTGGTCATTGGATTCACGCAAATGGTGACCGAAATTAAGCGTATGTCAAAGGTAAGTTCACAGAGAAAGGTGTTTAAATTTTACAGATAAAACTATTTTAATGGTTAATTATGAACTGAAACCCCTAAAGCTCATGTGATTTATTTAATACAGGCTTTTATCCGCGGTTTCATCCACATTTTTGTTTAATGTTGTAAAAACACGTATATTTTAGTTAATTCTACTAAAAAAGTGAATTTCAATTTTATAAAAATTATTTTAAGAGAGGTAGGGCATAGCGAATCTTCGCTCGTATTGAGCTGCCCGTCCGGGGAAGGACCTCCACCCTATAGAATACCGCAGCCAAATGACCTCCGGGTCGTGTTTCTGCTGGTGAGTAGGGTCTCCGGAGCTCGTGGGGGGGTTAGGGTTGGGCCGGCATGGCAGTGGCAACTGACAGGTAACTAACCAGCTACTTGCCAGTTGTCACAGCGACTTGGGCTTCTCTTTAGCTTTCCATCAGGCGTAGGAAGCCATTATGTCGAGCTACTATAAAAAAAAATAAAAAAAAATGACTATCTTTGTCAGCGTATAGGTTTTAAAGCTTTTTTAACATGGTAACGATTCTTCCGATTTGTAAAACGAATCGATTTTTTTTTTGGATGATATAAAGATAAATCGTATGTCAATTAAAAATGCAAAAGAATGCAGCTTTAGCAAAATGGCCTATTCGATACAAACAATCAAATCAAAGATAGTTTTATATCCTATTACTATTCCAGAACATAAAATGGCTTACCAATGTTTAAATTAACGTCGCAGTGTGAAATGGCACTAACTTACCTGAAACAAAACAAAATTATGAATTAAGTGCACTTAGAAAATAATAAAATACGCAAACAGACAAGTCAAAATTAACAATCACAGCATTTTCGTCAGTCAAGTCGAATTATGCGAAACAAAATAACAATAAGGAGTAAAAATTGCGAGTGAGACGTCATCAGTACCTTTACTCTTTCAACAAGCACTTAGCTGCTCAGACTAATGTCATTTATTATCCTGGAATGAATTCACCTTTTATAAAAAAAACGTAACGTCGTATATTTTAATGGTTGTCTTTTGTTTAAGAGCTTTCTCTTCCATTTAAATTGGTTCCAAGCGCTGTAAAATAACGATACGATTTAACGTATTATTCACAATAACGTTTCAAATAACGAATCATTTGTTTATCGGAGCTTTTGTGTGCTAGCTGTTGATAGGAGGCGATGCTGCACCAATCAGCAAGTGTAGTGTAAGACGCCCAAGGATATTTGATAGCTTCTAGAAAAAACATTAAAATCGGACTAATTTGAGAAATCACGAGAAAATTTTGCAAAATGAGAGCGCGATAAGCCTTCAAAGTTAACAGGAAAAGTCAATTGAAATATTTTGAAATTAATCAAAAACATTATAGCATTATTAAAGGTAGGTACATTATTTAGAACATTTGTGATTATGGGTATATCCTCCAAATGTTTACCATAAGTGGCGAACAACTGAAGAGGCCTACCTATCTCTATCAGTGGACTGCAATAGGCTGATGATGATGAAAATAAATGTTTATCTGACATATCCAAAGCGAAGCGAGGGCGTGTAACTATTTTATTATCTATATGGTTTAAGCCAATTCCTCAACCCAAAAAACAAATGAAAAAATCTTTTTTTATCGCCTTACCCGAAAAACCGCAAGCAACACAGAGCAAATTCAGTTGGCTGGTTGTATCTTTTATTTTTAACAAAACCACATTCCCGTGCGGGCTACAGGTGGCGTTGGCTCCACGCCAGACCAGACTGTCTCCGTTCCACTTATGGTCCTGAATTCCCATTTAGCATAATATTGGGCTTTGCTGAACAGCTATGAATTCGATTGGAACATTTATCCGGGTAGTTGGAGAGCTATAGTAATAAGATGCTTGTGATTAATTTTATAATGTTGTAATTATTGTTGATCTACCTATACATAGATTTTAATCTCGCATTAAGTCCATTTTAATGTCAAAAGGTTATTATAAAGCACAAGACTATATGACAAGACTATATGGATGACAATATTACATGGACATGATAGTCTGCGCGCTTGCGCTTTTTAAAACGATATTATTGTATTATATATTTTAAAAAAGGCTAACTGTCGAGTTTGTTGCGGCACTTCTTCTCGGCAGGCTACACGTCGAAGTGCTGGTAGGAAAAAAGTTTGACATGCAAAAGTATTACTAGTGAATCT
Source organism: Conogethes punctiferalis (assembly GCA_031163375.1). Lineage (NCBI taxonomy): Eukaryota > Metazoa > Arthropoda > Insecta > Lepidoptera > Crambidae > Conogethes > Conogethes punctiferalis. The sequence goes on from CM062084.1 coordinate 13,560,950, forward strand.
ATTTGCAGAAATAAACTATTTTATTTTATTTATTAATAGTTTTTTATTGTAGCTTGGCCCATTATGCCTATGCCTAATGGAAAGCGAAAGAGAAACTTAAATTAGTTGCCACCGCTATGCCGGCCCTGAAAGATGCTTTTTCACGCCCCATTTAGTGGAAGCCATATCAAAGAAGGAAACGAATGTATTTGCAACTAGTTCCACATTTTAAATATAGTTAGGCTTTTGGTTGCTTAAGAACCGAGAGGTACAGGTTCTATTATTTCATTATTGGCTACTTACGTTGGAGATGTATGGGAACGGCCTATCATCTTTTCGCTTCAAGCTAACCTCAGCTCCCAGTTTACACCCTGCCAAGTAACAAACGAGGCGCTGGCAACCGACTGGTGACGTTATAACCATCACAAATGAAGGCGTAGCTAAATACCACAGTCCGATGACGGGCAGCAGCGTCAGTAGAGCAAGAAGCTACACCCTGCGATCGCCAATACTGCCTGTTCTGCGTGCCGATTATAGGAATATCCTCCAGAAGTTTGCCCTAAGTGCGGAACACCTGGAGAGGCCTATGTCCAGCAGTGGACTGCAATAGGCTGCTAATAATGACGATACCTTGGAGATTGAATGTACTATACTTTTAACTTTATGAAAACGAGAAAAAGCTATATCCACAACTAATTTAAATAACTCCACATACTTCAATGTTATGAAAGCTGCACAATTTAATATGAACAGGGGTTTTTATGTGTTTTAATTTAGGATTCCGTAAGGTAAAATCTTAACTAATATTATAAAGCTGAAGAGTTTGTTTGTTTGTTTGAACGCGCTAATCTCAGGAACTACTGGTCCGAATTGAAAAATTATTTTTGTGTTGAATAGACCATTTATCGAGGAAGGCTTTAGGCTATATAACATCACGCTGCAGCTATTAGGAGCTAAGAAATAATGGAAAATGTAAAAAAAACGGGGAAACAATAACTATTCCACGCGGACGAAGTCGCGAGTACAGCTAGTATTATATAAGTCTCTTCTTACATGACATGACAATGAATTAACAAGTGTATCTAAACATAATTAAAGAGTAGAAATAAATCAAATATGTAGGAAGAATATAAATAGAATAAAAATAAATACGCCGTAACTTGAAAGTATGTATGAACGTATGAAAATTCCAAGAAAACAGCACCCTATTAAAATAAAATTTGGTTTGAAAGACCAAACATTGACGAAATTTAGTTTTATTACAATCATGTATACCTAAGCCATATCGATATACTTCTTTTGTTATATGCAAGCATCAATTTTATCGTTCTTATGTAAATCCAAAACATTTGATAAGCGCGATAGCAACGAACTCTTCTTTATTCATACATAAATAATCCTTAAAGACTACTATTGCAGAAATACAGTAGCGAAACCAACCACAGTTAGGCGTTGCATCCGTTTCAAATGTCCAAATTATACGGGACCCTATACAATAATAGTCGTCAGTCAGGGGTTAAGTCAACCGTCTGAATAATTCAGTTTCTGCTGCACTGTTTTCTTAATAAAGGTGAAAAATGTTCGCCCACTTTGGGGTAAATGCACGGGCTGCAACCATTTTAGGGTTAACTTTATGTTTTTTAGGGTTCTGCGGTGAAATATAACTTATGTGCTACTGCAGTAATAACACTATTCTGACCATATTTTGGCTTCAAAGGCCGGTTTCTAAGGAAACTACTAGAACATATTACTGAGCACATGAGCACATATGTGTACTGTAGGGTTAAAGTATTCTATTGTTTCATGTAAACTGAGGACGGGTGCTGGGTGTATTAGTGTCCACTGACTATAGTTTAGCGACGAGTAGAGACGCTGACACAGACAAAGAACCATCACTTCGCTTTAAAAATATGAAGATTAGAAAAATCTATCGGAGAACACCTCTGGCAAAAAGTAACATAGCTTAGCCTAATTAGAACAAGGGAAATCTAAGTTTAACACCTGTGATAGTGGATTGGATATATTTAATGTCTAGTAGATGTACTAAGGCATGGTAAAAAAAAGTATTTATTTTTGATTGAAGTAACCTGTCGATGTGTATTTCCATGCAATTTTATTGTCCCTCGAATTAAAAAGAAAGGGTTAACAAAATTAATTTACGCTTTTGTAATCCATATTAACACGCATAACGAAAATGTAATTAATATAATTCAAATTTGTGAATATTAATATGAGACAGTAACCATTATGCGGAATATTAAATAATTAAAATTCAGTGAAATATTAATACCAATGGTTTTCACTACACCAATAATTGTGTGTTAATGAGAACACAATTGTCTTTTTTAGTTATTTAATTTTATTAAATATCCGATGTCACGTTGTGCTCGAAATGAAAATGTAATTTGATGGCGTAGTATTGAGTTCATGTGAACAATGAAAACATTATGTTCTACCTCTATATTAACCCTTTGAACGCAGTAACGCTTATACTTGTAGGTATTGTATTGTGTCTTATTTTACGGCGGTCATAGGATTAATTTACTATTAACAGTCTAACGTTCTATCGAAGACCTTTTTCCTTAGTTAGCAAGCGCAGTTTGTGACCGCAGCAGGTTTTGTTTGTAGTAAACGCTTCTGCCCGTTTCCTGATATTTCCTTAGTCGTCTTCTACGACACCCACGGGATCAGATGGGATGGTCCTATTCTAAACTCGGGACCTAGAAGGCCCATAACAACATATACCTACTATTTACCTATCAAAGGCACCAGCCACTCGTACATAATGATTCTGTATAATATATAATAATTTATGTAACTCTTAGCTACTAATATGTAATGTCATTTTGTGCTGATGGAATTAAACGATTTTATGAACCATTGATGAACATAGATTAATAATAAGTCGATGTAGTAACCATATACTTCACCACACTATTTTCAATCGCTTATCTTATAGACAAGGTACCATTATCTAGGCCACATAATCCTATAATCGCGAATTATGAAGGTGGATCCTACAATAAATCTCTACTAGGTCAATTTCTCGGCTGATTGGAAGTCTGAGGTACAGTCAGTAAAACAGATCGTAACAAGAGGTCTTACATCCACTATAATAATAGTAAAAATTTATTGCAAATGCAACCGTTGGTAGCACCTTATACGATACACGTCGTAAATAGAACATATTAATATCTTGACGTAATGTTTTGAACGTCAGTCAAACCACATTTTTTTTATATTAACTCGTCATAATGACTGCATTTTGTCTGATGTAATGGTAATGATTCCTTTTAAATAATATTAACATATACTCATATGAATAATAAACATGCTATAGTGGGCCACACAGCGCCATCTAGACCCTAACTAAGCCGAAGCTTGTACTATGGGTACTAGATAAGACTTACTTAGATAATTATTTTTTTAAATAAATACATATTATACACAGTAAACACATAGACTAATGCAAACAGACATATTCATTCACACAAATGTTTGTACAGTGCGGGGATCGAACCCACGACCCTTGGTCCCTACCAAATAAGCCATCGGGCCAGTCTACATCTCTGTGCCTAGTTTAAATTCAACGGTTTTGTTTAAAATAAAGAATATCTATCTATCTAAGAACAAACGTTCCTTACATTACAACCTAACTCAGTAAACTCATTGTTTAGACAACTGATTTGTTTATTCATTACTAATGACCAAGCGGTGGCTTAGGGTTTCCAAGCTATGACAGATTGCTACCACTGGACCGACAGAGGTAGCAATCTTTATGCCTGACAGCTTTAGGGGGATGTACAATCAAAACTGACAGTTTAACCGTGCCTGATGACTAAAAAATGACATTCGAGCAGTGTATTTTGATACCTTATGAAAATTATTTTTATTAAAACCTAACTTATTTACAAAAAAAAAGTATATAAGTAAGTTTATCATTGTTTAGCACCACATAGTACAAGCTTCGGCTTAGTTTGGGGCTAGATGGCGATGTGTGGCAAAGCGTGGCATCTCTTGGGGTATTTTATTTATTTATTTTGTTATTATTGTTGTCTGATCTTAACTAATATTACAAAGCTGAAGAGTTTGTTTGTTTGTTTGAACGCGCTAATCTCAGGAACCACTGGTCCGAATTGAAAAATTCTTTTTGTGTTGAATAGACCATTTATCGAGGAAGGCTTTAGGCTATATAACATCTCGCTGCTATTAGGAGCGAAGAAATAATGGAAAATGTAAAAAAAACGGGGAAAAAATATCTATTTCACGCGGACGAAGTCGCGAGCACAGCTAGTATTTAAATACAAATGACAATCGACGTATTTAATAGAGCTATGTGGCCCAGCGTTCCATGTCTTGGATTATTATTTTATTTAAATTCTCAAAAACAAATGACGATCGACGAATCTGTGTGAACAAACACACAGTTACCGCGCGAAGTACCTACATTCCCCGCAACATCGTTACCCTAATATCTTTAGAACAAGACCTGCGTCGAACAGACGCACCCAGGCATCCAGGATAAAGGGGACGGATAATAAAATTTGTAAACGGTGGAATGATACGGCCGCTTAACCCCCGCTGCGATTGCCGGCGTAATGAGACGCCGTTAGTCTCGTATGGCTGCCTCGCAAAAAGTGCCCGGCGAAATGCAAATTATACCCGCCATATAGGCGAATAAAGAGATCTATCGAGTTGATTGGCGTAAGAAAGTACAATCCGATGATGACTTTTAAACCTCAACATTACATCATAAGATCTGAAACGTTAGAGATTAAACGCACTTTATTTCAGAAAAGTAGGGCCTATAAAAATATATACATACAGACGAATTGAGAACCTCCTCCTTTTTTGAAGTCGGTTGAAAAGGTATAATTATGTGCCTGTTAAATCCCGAATATCTCATATCTTACAATCCCATGGTATGTTCCTAATTTAGAGTTTCTTGCCGTTTCTTCTCGGTAGAAATCTACTTCCGAACATGGCGGTAGCATATTCTTTTCATTACATTACTTTTATTCACATTTTTACATTACTTGTTGCTAACTTGACGATTCATAAGTACTTATTTCTAGTCTATGTGAATAAAGGTATGTTCATTTCATAATGTCTCATCTTAACTACTTTTTGTTTGTTTGTTTGAACGCGCTAATCTCAGGAACTACTGGTCCGAATTGAAAAATTCTTTTTGTGTTGAATAGAACATTTATCGAGGAAGGCTTTAGGCTATATAACATCACGTTGCAACTATTAGTAGCGAAGAAATAATGGAAAATGTAAAAAAAAAAACGGGGATAAAAATTACTATTCCACGCGGACGAAGTCGCGAGCACAGCTATATTAATATAATTTCTTTTTGGCCACGCGCAACCGTTCTTTGGAATCGGCTTTTATCAGCGACTTTTTCGAATGGATATTACTTAGGAACTTTCGAGAAACGTGCCTACAAATTTCTGAAGTGACGCGTTGAAATTAACCCGAAAATTCGATAATAGGCTTCGGAGTAAGCGCTCAGGTACCTTATATCCACCGACATCCACATGAACGTAATAAGATTCAATAGTAAATGATTTTTTCGTTATGTATCATACTTCCTGCCTCGTCTGAAAAATCGTGTTTGAATATTTTATCGGCTCATCATAAATCCGATTCATTTCATTTGAGCCTATCTTCCTATTTGCGAGAGACTGACGTCCATTTGCTTGCTACGAGTATTTTGTTACGTGCATTCGGATTGAGGGCCCATTTTTGAACCCTTGCCTAACAAAATAAGAATTTCTTGATCACTACGATATGTCCTTCTTTAAATGTATACCCAAATGCATTTTATTGTGTTTATTCCGATAAACTACGAAATCTAAAGAAAGTTGGTTGGTCTGGTGACATATTTAGAAGTGATCCCTGTCTTTTAACCTAAGGGTCGTGGGTTCGACCCACTATGTATACGATGAGGGAACAGCCTATCATCTTTTCGCTCCAAGCCAACCTCACCTGCCCATAGTACATCCTGCCGAATAACAAACGAGGCGCTGGCAACCGACTGGTGGCGGTATAACCATCACAATTGAAGACGTAGCTAAATACCTCAGATCGATGACAGGCAGCAGCGTCACCGGAACGAGAAGCTGCGCCCTGCGATCGCCAACCCGCCTGCCCCAACAGGAGAGGCCAATGTCCAGCGGTGGACTGCGATAGGCTGATAATGATTATAAAACCTACATTATGAAATAAGTCGTTTGAGACTTTTTGCAAAATAACAATCAAAGTACCAATTACTTTCTCGATACGGTCTAAAAGCCTAAACGTCCCCTAAACACTTACGTCGCCCGAATGTAACAAGATATATGCGCTGTCCCGAAGAGATTATATTTACATAAGAACTCGGGACAAGATGTCTGGGGCGCGGCCATGAATCAACATATCACTTAGCCGTTGGTTCTGTTCCAACATTTTTCGAGCACATTCAACAGATAGGCTCGCGTGGTGGAGTAGTGGTAGTTTTATTATGTTGCCATATGGTAACTGTTAAATATTACTGTGGTAGCGAGTATGCAATACAATAAATGTATTTCTTTATGATTTTTTTATATTTTTCTTTTGTCTTATTTTATGTTATGTATTTAAAAAACTTAAACTTATCTTTAATAAAACTGTTGAAATCGTCATTTCCGTCGATGGACAGGATTGATATAATGGCAAATTAAAGTACGAACATGGATCCCACCTTTATTTTTATTTTTTAACTTACTCATCAAACCAGGCATCTGAAAACAAACTATCGTTTTAAGTAGCATTAAGAGTGGTGATGACTTTCAAAAACGTTTTTACATCGCGCCGACCATGAATCCAACTTTCACTCGTTCACATTTTAGGCTGAAATGCTTTACAACAGGTCATCTGAATCATAACTTATTTGACTATTCAATAATTTAATAAGCAATATCCTTCCTTTTGATTTCGCCGTAGTCGCGTAAATCCAAAACCTTGTATCCACCTCCTCGAAACTTAAAAAAGAAAAGCTACCAAAACTGTAAGAAACTCCGACACCTGGCAACATTATTTCCAAGAACAACAGGTAGGCTGGCGGAGGGCCAAGCGCTTTGTGCTACGACGTACGACGTAGTGCTACGCCGTAGCCGTGTAACAAGTGTAGGCCGTAGACGCGGCTACGACGAACTATGTCACTGTTGCATTGTTGCAATAACAAATATGTCACTGAACATTTTGATTATGCATTGTAGTACAGACCTATGTAAAGATATATTATTATGTTTCATGTGTATGTGTGATGTAGTAGTTTATTCACTGGTTATCAGTGTTTCGACTGAGCCAGTGTTATCTGTGTGGTTTCCGGATCCCACCCAATCTAATTCCAAGGGCGTCGTAGAATACGACTAAGGGAATATCAGGAAACGGGCTGAAGTGGCAGTGGGCTGGCCACATCAGCCGTAGAAATGATAACTGTTGGGGTAAGCGAGTTCTGGACTGAATACAGTTTCTCGGCAATTGTAGCAGCGTTTACCTGGGTACAAATAAAACCTAATACGGTACCAATACGTCTGCCAAGCTGGGTGACCAAGGCACTTCCCCCAGTAGACAATTGCCGTGGGGGGAGGCCTTTGAACAGCAGTGGACGTTTTTAGACTGACGATGATAAGGAGATCAGAAAGAACCAATAAAACATAAGTATCTATATAATATATAAAAGAACATGTCCTGACTGAACGAGCAACGCAGAGAATTTTGCATGTAGGTTGCATTTATGACGTAGGCGCCCACTAAGAAGGGATTTTTCGAAATTCACCCGCTAAAAGGGTAAAATAGGGGTTAAACGCGGGCGAAGCCGTAGAGGCACAGGTAGTGTACCTATATTTATGGCTCTAATATCAAGTCTGACAACTTGAAATCTCGAGACCATTCCAATAACAATTTTAAAAATTCACAGAATATGTTCCGTCAACCAAAAATAGCCCGAACCGAAAACGCTCAATTTGGTAATTAAATTTGAAACAATATTTTTGTTCATTCGCTTTACCCGTGTTACTTGATTTAATTGAACTCGCCCACATCTTGTTATACTAGCTTAAGCTTATTCATGAGAACCGATAATACTAAAAATATATAGTTTAATCTCAAGCTACAAGTAGCTTTACTTTAATCGTAATCTGATTTAAATGTATTTATTTAATCTTTATTACACACGTACAAAAGGTGTACTTAATTCCACATAGGCATTCTCTACCAGTCAACGATTGGGCTAAACAGAAACAGATGTGGTGCACACTGCATGATCCAAAGATTAACTGGTAGCGAATGCTCCTAGCATTAAGTTCGCCTTCTGTACCATTTTGTGCAATAAAGTTTTAAATAAATAAAATAAATGTAGGTAGCGTGCTGCAAACTGAAGTCTAACTTTTCTGAATTTTTGTCAAAAATAGCATTCCATGGTTTTTTTTTTTTTTTTTTATAGTGGCTCGACATAATGGCTTCCCTACGCCTGATGGAAAGCGAAAGAGAAGCCCAAGTCGCTGTGACAACGGGCAAGTAACTGGTCAGTTACTTTTCAGTTGCCACCGCCATGCCGGCCCAACCCGAACCCCCCACGAGCTCCGGAAACCCTACTCACCGGCAGAAACACGACCCAGAGGTCATTTGACTGCGGTATTCTATAGGGTGGAGGTCCTTCCCCGGACGGGCGGCTCAATTCGAGCGAAGATTCGCTATGCCCTACCTCTCTTAAATATTTATCTGTGATGTTCAAAATGAAATGTTGTTTTTGTCTACTTTTGATGATTTGATTTTCTTCTATTTATAACTCTGAAAAAAGTCATCATAATCACCAGCCTATCGCATTCTACTGTTGAATAGAAGCCTCTCCAATTGTTCGCCACTTTAGAAAAACATCTGGAGAATTTACCCATAATCGCCACGCTGGGCAGGCGGGTTGGCGATCGCAGAACGTAGCGTCTCACTGCGATGAGGCTACTCCCCTTCAGCGGCTTGTGGTATTTAGCTACGTCTTCAATCATAAATCACGTAGGCAATTTAATTTAAATCGTCATACAATAATACAAACACAAAAAGTCCACATATCTTTCCAAACCCTCCTTTCACATACAAGACATCTGCTCCGTACATACCTAACGTTTTAATCCTGCATGCAAAAGCATTTCTTCTGTATGCGAAATAAATTGGAATCGGAGATAGCTTTACAATGTAAAATAATTAGGGAATCAAAAATAAATGTGAATATGGTATTGTATGAATGTATTATGTTCTTTATAACGCGAGCACGTTGGATTTCAGGGAATGTGAACCTTCTTAATAATTCATTTGACAAGGGGAGACGTCTTTAGAAGTTAAGCTCATCCAATACATAAGCAACGAAGTAAATAATGTCTTCTTCTCAAACAATAAGGACTGTGGAGAGGTGAGTTATTCAGAGGGCGTGACCGATTTGATTATTTAATGTGGTAGTAGTCAATAGTAGCAGGGCAGGGCAGTAAGTAGCAGGGACACGGGTAGCGCCGAAGCATACGGCCACATCCCTGCCTGCCCTGGCAAGCCGCAGATGAGCTGTCGGCACTCCTGGTCTGGGGAGCAAATACCTCTACTCCCGGCTCCGGGGAGCAATACAGTGCTCCCCGGGTGAAGAAAGTTAGGCTTAATATAACGGATGATGATGCTCAAAACCTCCGTCACCTGCCCGTGGTGCATCCTGCCGAAGAAGAAACCGGAGCGAGGAGTTATGCCCTGCAATTGCCAATCCGCCTGCCCTGCACGGCGATTATGGGTAAAGCCTCCAGATGTTTGCCCAATTCGCGAACAACTGGAGAGGCCTATATCTAGCAATGAACTGCGATAGGCTGATAATGAATAAATTAATAAACCCTCAGAATTAAGTCAAACAAAAACCTACCAGTTTTACAATTGGAATAAAGAGAATATCTTAAAATGTGTAAGAGCGTAAAACGGATCCCCACTTCCATACAAATTAAGTACAAATAAGTACATCTGAGGAAAGTTGTTCTACTCAGTCGTTTTATCGGGAATCTACGGTAAAGTTTTTACGGTTTGATTTGTTACAAGCCGCGGATATAGTGGTTCTTACTGGAATAGACGTAACATCGTTTGGTGTAAATAATGATATGATAAACAGTGTGTGACTGAAAGGTGTAAAGTATGCAAGAGGGAGGCTGAAACTAATTACAAACTAAGCCGACGAGCATGTATGATGATATCGTTGAATGTGGACGAAGCAAAAGTTGTGTGCCAGGATCGTAGCAAATGAAAGGACGTGGACTCTGCCTACCCCTCTAGAAGAAAGGCGTGATAGTATGTATGTATGTAAAATTTATAACATTTATTTGCATACAAAAATTACATACAATTAACTAAGAATTTACAATGTCCAATATTAATTTCAATAAAAATATTAATATGTTATACTTTCTTGTGTAAACGAGGAGCTCGGTGGCGCCGCGGTCTTGTTCGCTTAACAACGATCGCAACGTTGTGCAACCATTGGCGCGGTCAATCCGATGATGGGTGACCAAAATTTGACACCGATTTCCTCCGTGCTTCGGAAGGCACGTTAAGCTGTTGGTCCCGAGTGCTATCTTTACCAACACAGATAGCAGTCGTTACATCATATCAGAGATGATGATAACTCTGACGCCTAAACTGGGAATGGGTATAGCTTACCCTAAGTGTTGCGGAGGTCTGATGGCAGTCGCTCTGTGTAAAAGCTTAGCCCTCGCCAAATCTCTCAGTTTGGGAAGCCAACCCTGAGACAATCGGGAAAAAAGGCTAGGATGATGATGACTTTCTTGTGTAATTTCCAGTAAAGGTTTCGAATCCGTGTACGGTTACGGCTTCACGCTTTGCGCGTCTACCGCGCTGCTCCGTTTGAGCTCCTTACTTATTTGGCGATGTTTAAAAAGTTCACGGATTACGAAATGGATTTTACGAGATGAATACTGATATTAACTTATTGATTTTGAAATTTTAAATGTTGAAAGTGATACTGAATGACGTAATGTAGAGAAAAGTGTGACGTTTATAGAAGTGTATAGGTTGACGAAAATATCTACATATTTAACTTAGTTTTATTAAACACTATGTATTAGGTATGTATAAATTCCTGTTTCTGCAAAACTCTATCAAATGGCCCTTGGTTCGTAACCAACATATAAATTCATGAGGCGTATCATATGATCACAGTGGTAGAGGAATTAAGACGCCTAAAATGTGTCACCAAATAAACCAATATTTCTTTCAAACAGGTGAAAAGACAACACCAGACTTTCCTTTCCAATGATTTGGTCATCCAGCTGCTGAGCCAAAGCCTCAACAATGGTCTGAAGAGATAGAACATCCACAAACTACACCAAATGATGGTGTTATATATTATTATTGTCTTCGATATACACACACCTCCGGCGCACGTACGTGTGTTCTTCATGTACGTGCGTACGTATGTGAAATGACCTCAATGCACCCGCTGATGGTCGCAACGAATTAGACTACTTGTAGATCGACTCAAAAAATCCTGTAATATTCCTAATAGATTCACTAAACACAACAAAAAACAACCAAAAAACGAACAACGTAATAGCGAGAAATTCAACAGCAAATAGAAAACAATTTTATAAAATACTGGACACAAATAAAAAGCGAAGCGGAATGGCAAAGAAGTGACGTCACCGGGCGTAATGGTAATGGTTAACGTCACGGGCCGTCGCGCGCTCGTCAAAGATTTAACAAGGGCAAGTATCAAATTGATTCGGGCGCGCTCGCCACGCGTCATTTCGGACAGCCACCATTGTGCCTAATGACGCTGCAGGCGCAAAATTGGATACAGCCTATAATTGCCGGTAGATTTTTGTTCGTAAAAGGCGCTGTTTAATCACTATATGTACTGTTATCGTTCCGTCAGGTTATAATGATGAAGGAACAGGGACATCTCGCGCAAACGCTTGTTATTTTTATATTTTAAGTACTTGGCTAGGCATCTAAGGCCTTATTTAATGCGTCATGCGACGCGTCTTTCCGTATTCGGCGGCTGTGGTCAAAACTCGGTCACCAGAGTATTTTTGTGGCGTTACGCCCTTGTTATCACTCACCCTACACCAACACCAAATTTTTATAGATATCGGGTTTTATAAATAATGGACTTCCATAAAATTGTGCCTAAGTTTTAGGTTAGACCTCTAGCAATACATTGGTGAAAAACGCATTTAATTCCATGCAGTAGTTTTCGCGTGATGTGACAGACAAAGATTTTACTGATTGCATTTTTGGCTTCATTATCACCCCCTGATAGTTATTTTGAAAATATTTCATGTACAGAATTGACCTCCCTACAGATTTATTATAAGTATAGATATAGATAATATGTATACGTCCGTTCTTCATACAGCAGGACTCACCGAAAAGAAAACTAGTGGCTTACTATGCGGTAAGCATTAATACAGTTACGGTTTGATGCTGTTTCATATCATTATTTTGTTTGAAATAAACTGTATCATCGCTGTCTTGTAATGTCATACAACAAAATAATGTTTTTCTTATATAAATCTAGTCGAGTTAATGATACGCCTTACATAACATAGCATCCCACGAACGTTCAAACAGAGCCCAGTGGAAGGTGATAGCATTATCTAAATCATAAATATACAGAAATGCAATGTTTATTTTCCATATTTTATATACTACTATTTTATAATACCGAGTTACATTGCACCGATTTATACCAATTTAATGTTCATTAAAGAGATAATTAATGCTGTATTAAAAATGAATGCAAATGATATTTATACGGAACATTGGATATTGATGATACCTAATTATTAATTTATAATTCAAATTAATTGAAACAAATTACATGATTTGGATAACGAAATCAAGTATCAATATGTGGCGATCGCGGTTGGCACGGTTCATTTCGGACAACATTGTGCTTTTGTGTCTAATGACCTCCGGATTGGATAATCTCAATATTCCCTAAAGCAGCAAATGGGGCTCAAGCTTCAATAAATCACAATACTAATGAAAATGACGACACAATAATAAGACGTGTGATTTTCAAAATGGGGACTGATTTTCCTCTGTTAAAGTTTATTCTGGCCTGACATTTGGTCTTTACGACCGCTTCGTGAAGACCAAATGTCAGGCCGACAGGCACTAGGGCAGACCCAATGCGCTGTCGCCCTCATCCTGAAGGCCCATCGAGATGCCGTTTCAAGCCTCGCTAAATAACCAAGGTTGCCATTGTCAGCAAGGTTCTATTTTTTCAACATCAGGTATGAACTGGGACTTTAGGTACAAAACACCTGATTTTTTGGGACTCTAAAACCCTCTATTATGACTATTATGATGACTGGGTGCGTTTCGTAGATCACCCAAACACCAGATAAATTAAAAATACAAATTGACTCAGCCGGACTTAATCGGGAATCTTTCCGTCCTACCTTAGGCAAGAACGCTCTACCGCCATCGGTTCACGTTTATGTATGTTTACCTCGATTACGCATTCCGCAAATATCCCCAACCGTACACCCACAGAAGTGAAATCGTTCAACAAGACGAATTTTCATTTGTCCGACACAAAAACCGAATGCGGGGTTATAAACGAAACACCGAATAGGTACGACTACGTAAATAGCGTAATCCTTCGAGCGGAGCCGTAAGAGCGTGATTCTCGTCATCGTGGTACTATAACGGGGCTATTGTAAGCGGCCTTATTGTGCGAGGGGATTGGTTTCCCAACGAAGAAAGCGCCAGGGAATCGATTTAAAATTTTCCTTGAAAGAACCTCACAACAATAGCACCTAATACTCGGATTCAGCGACGTAACACAGGTTTTTTAATTAAACACACATTTTCGGGGCGCTTCTTCGGGCATCGGTAATCAGGATTCGGAATTAGGGACATCACTAGGACGTATCACAATGCCGGTTTCGTTTTGTGAGATATTAAGATAGGATTTTTATTGTAAATTAATAGTAGCTTAGTTAAATACCCTTGAAAATAATGAATCATTATTTTTTATATTATATGTTGAAACATCTCTCAAGAATGGAAGAAATATTGATGGAATAAATGCTTCGAATTTCACAAAATTGCTTTATTCAAACCACTAAAAAGTCTGTTAGAAGTCACCTCTAAGAAACGTGTAGTTATTACATGATACTTTATTATTTTCGACATCTATATTAAATGTACACATTATATGAAAATGGTTTTCCAACAAAATGTCTGTACACTTTAAGGGTAAACTAATGATGTGTTTTATAAAATAATTTAATATTCTCTATACGCCCACCCAACTTTCAAAGTCGGTTGAAACAAAGATATGTTTGCATAAAAAAAAACGTTTATAATAAATTAAATAGCCTTGTGTTTCAAAAAAGAACTTAAAAATCGTTAGGTAAAAAAATTACCAGCTGCAATCCGCGGCTTTGCCTGAGTGAATATGTGAAATGCCAATATCCTTATAAAAATATAGCATATTATTATATGCAAATCAGATGTAAGTATGAGATATATCACTGTCAAGTTTCATTCCAATCCCTTCAATAGTTTTGTTATAAAAAACGACAAATTCCATCCATCAATCTATCCTAACAAATCCTGCGAGGTTTGACTTATCACTATCATCGAGATGTGTGCATAAGCACAGACTTCTTTGTGTTTTAATGCGTACTTGGCTAGTACCCTTGAAGACTGGACGTTATGACCGAAATTTGGGTATGAGAATTATAATTCCACAAGCCCCCCCCCCCCCTCTAGCTTCGCTTCGGGTACTTAAAAAAATACATTAGAAACCTCCAAAATTATCAGTCTATGCTTATGCAAACATAGATAGAGATTGTCTAAACTAGAATGACGCGCCTCACTTTTTAATTATTTTATTAAAATATGTGAGTGTAAATATTAACACATGCACTTCATTTGTCTGGGAGCGCCGATTATTTGGTGAACTATGATTTGTATGTGCACATGACGGCCGACTAGTCGGGTGATGAATACGACAACGCTTGCTCTATAATAGATCAGCGCCGTCACATTGTATGAAACAAGACGACTTTTCCTGAAATGAAAAAACTAGTTTGGACAAAAATGTCTCTTATATTTGAATTTAACCGTCAACTGAACCACCAATCATAATTGCATTGCACTGAAATTTGCTTGTGCGCATAAAAGCGATGATGGAGCGCGTCATTTTAGATTAGACGATCTCTACTATTTAGTGACTTCTGTGTTTCTTACATCCAAACCGAAAAAAATAAGCTTCAAACAAACATTTCAATTGCCTTTTACTCAAATCCTATTCCATTGGTTATAACCATGAGTCGTTTTTATTACACCGCCGGCCGGACAGAGGATCCGGCTCTATTGTGCACACTCACGCACCAATGTGTCGCGTCACGTAATGTGCGTCGGGACGCACGTGCCGACACTTTACACTTACTTGTTTACCTGCCCGTTCGGACAGTCATAGTCAACACTGTTTTGAGTTAATGTACCTACTACCTACTACTAAAGGCCGCAAACTGGATGATCGCGGTGGCGATTGCGGCGGGATTTACTATGAGAACAAGTTGATTTTTCATAAATCGCGCCGCAATAATATATAATCTATGTTTCAAAACAAAATTAAACATTTGAAAAATCCACGACAATGGCGTTGAAAAGGGATAAAAAACAAATGAATATACTTATAACGGGCTTTTATTCTTGCAAGATTTGTTTTGGTTTCCATAATAAGTGGTTTCTTGGAAAGTTGAAAGGAAGATTCACTTAGATGTCGAAAAGGTCTTGGGTGCTAACACAAGAAAAAGAAATAGACTAAAGACAGATATTGTTGTAGCAGAATTATAAAAGAAGAGACTGAACACAGATCGACAGAGGTTACGGAAAAGCATAGAGGTATATTAAAGAATTAAATTAATGTGTGACTTAAGTGGCGAACACCTGGAGAGGCCTAGCAGTGGACTGCAATAGGCTGATGAAGATGATAATGATAATGGAGAGACGAAAGGTCCAATCACTTCACGATGTCACCTCAAAAACAACGAAAAACGCCTAGTTCATATAAAGCAAAATTTACTCCGGCCGAATAGAACGCCTACAAACAATGTTAGCGAAAATTCAATCTTGCAAAATAGAAAATATTTTTACGGTCAATGAATACGAAAGTGAGGATATGGGGTGGGTAACGGCTACGTTGTCTTAACACTTAAGTTTAGCGAGCGAGGGCGGAAGAGTTCATATTCGACATAAAAATGGGAGTTAACATTTTAAACAAATTTTAACCACTACTGCGTCAACTTTTTCTTTAACGATTTTTTTATGTTCACATATAAATATATCCTCCTTTCCTTAATACCTTCCCTACGCCTGATGAAAAGCGAAAGAGAATCCCAAGTTGTTGCGACTACGGGCGACCGGTCAGCCACCTGTCAGTTGCCACCGCCATGCCTGTCCTTAAGATGCTTCTTTACGCTCCATTTAAAGGATCCCATATTCTAGCTAATACATCCTTCACTGATATGTAAGGGTGCGGGCTTTCGTCTTTTCGCTCCAAGCCAACCTCCGCCTAACGTGGCAATTATGGGTATGTTTGCCCTAAGTGGCGAACAGCTGGTGAGACCGATATCCAGCAGTGGGCTGCAATAGCCTGATGATGATGATGATAGCTTCTCTCCATTTGATAGTAAGCAAAGCCTAAGTCGCTGTGATATTGGACTAGCAAGTAATCAAACCTATTTTTCGTCAGTTGATTCTACTATGCCAGGCCGGTAAGATGCCTCTGGATACTCTAATTAAAGGGTCATGAAACGAAACGGAAACACGTGTGCAGCCAATGAGTTCCCCATCTTAGGTAGGTAGGACTTAGTAATTGCACTAGCTAATGAATTAACGCAACAGACCACTTCCCTGATTGAGCGAAATCAGGATTTGTGGATGTACTTAACGGAGAAATGAATTTAAGTAAGACTAGGTAAAAATGTATGACCGCAAAAGTTCTTTGTTACTTTTTACGCCCTAACGCCCTTATTTAACTGATAAGTATGAGATTTTGCAACTGATTTGCTTAGAGTGTTGAAAAATAATTTAACAACTTTAACATTACTGAACTGAAACTATAGGTTTCCAACCGAAATAGGGTAATATTTTTTTTCTTTCATCTTATCGCTCAAAAACAACAATGCAAATATTCAAAATACTTTTCTGATAGTTTCTATCCTATTAACGATTTTATGAACAACGCACGAAGTTCAAATTACCAGAACCGTCTCTTCATAAACCGATTCCCCGCATTAACACCTCAATTACTTAATAAAGAGTTGGATTAACGTCTCACGTTTCGCTAAAAGAATTAATAAATAAACAGTCATAGAAAAGCCCAATTGAAATGTTCTTTCCTCGCAATTAATTATATATTCAGGCGTGCGCAGCAAGAATGTTCAAATTATTCGCGACGCATGCATATTTGATTCACGAGAGGGCGCTCGTGTAACACACTTTTATGCTGAATTATGTACCTACTTGTTTACACATAAGTACATTTTAAATGACTACGCGTTATGTATTTTGAATATCATATTCGGAACGTGAAACGTTTATAAAACCGGAACGAAACATTGTACTGACTGACCGTCAGTGTAAGTGACTATGAGTTGATATTACGAGAATGTTATCGATTTTTTTTCTAGTGCTAAGCTAGCTAGCTGCTGCCCAAGCCTCTGCTCGCGTGAATATTCATATAAGTCATAGCCGATGTGTTATAAATCATAGCCTAAGTTTCATTAAAATCCGTTCAGAAGTTTTTGCGTAAAAGTGTAAAAGTATCCATAAAGCTGTCCATCCAAACAAACTTCCGCATTTATCATATTAGTAGGATGTCTCAACGTTTAGTGAGGAGTCCTTGTAACTCCTTACTTCTCTCATCTTCTTTTATATCGTCTTTAAATCTATTAGGTTGTATGAAAAAGACTGTAGCGTGCATAGGTTGGTTTCTACCCGATGGAATAAAGAAAACTAAATTAACCCTCAAAATATTTCGGAAACTAGAAGATGCACGACATAGGTACCCATTTTTGCTGCACATTAATGCACACATGTAAACTTTTAATCCATGCGTAAAGTTACTTTTTGATCATGTTTTCTTTATTAGATTTTTATTATGTTTACAACATTTTTTTAATAAATTTAATTGCCGCACTTTTATAGCACATTACGCACTAATAATACGTTCTACTCATATCACATTTAGATCTACTTTCTTGATAGAGTAACGCACACGAAAACATGCATAATCAAACATACTTAGTCGTCTACCTTCTTATTATCACAGCTGATTGCAATCAAATCGACATATTACTATCCACTAAGATCAAATGTAGATAAAGTGCACATAGAAGCTTTATATTAAAGCTATACCGGACAGATGCAAGTTGATTAAACACCCACTTAGATGATTAATGCCTATCAGTTTACATGACATTTCTAGCTAAAACCGTACAGCACAGGCAAGTCTATTAAGTTTGATTACATAGGCCTTTGAGAAGACATTTAATCTAGTGGCTTTGTGAGCGTCCAACAGTATCAATAGGTTCGTCGCAGCATTATAAACGACGTCATACATAGATACCCTGTATTGAAATTGAAAGGTAATTCGTATCAGTAGATATCTGTAGCAACAGCGCTTTGTACCCGTTAGAGCTGTGTTAGTCCCAGGACGTATTGGTTCCGGGATAGAAAACTGACTGGATGTGACCTCCATAATCATAATCAGCCTATTTCAGTCGACTGCTGGACATAGGCCTCTCCAGTTGTTCGTCACTTGGGGCAAATAGATGTTTGCCCCGAGATGGACGATATACCCATAATCGCCACGCTGGGCAGGCGGGTTGGCGATCGCAGGGCGTGGCGTCTCGCTCCGGTGACGCTCCGGTGATGATGTGACCTTAGTTGGTGACTACTCTAAGGTTTCAGAAATTATGCATTTATTAGGTACAAGGTACAATTTAGGCGATCTTCTCGGATGATGGAAGACATCGATGGAAATGAACGTTCCCTTCAGTGAGCAATCAACGGATTCAGAATTGAGTATGATAAATTAATTACACTTTGTGCCTCTTAGAAGATGACGCAGGCACGAGAGAGAAGAGAGAGGTAGGGCATAGCGAATCTTCGCTCAAATTGAGCTGCCCGTCCGGGGAAGGACCTCCACCCTATAGAATACCGCAGCCAAATGACCTCCGGGTCGTGTTTCTGCTGGTGAGTAGGGTCTCCGGAGCTCGTGGGGGATAAGGGTTGGACCGGCATGGCAGTGGCAACTGACAGGTAACTATCCAGATACTTGCCAGTTGTCACAGCGACTTGGGCTTCTCTTTCGCTAGGCTAGATGGCGCTGTGTGGCCCAGCGTGGCATGTCTTGGGTTATTTATTTTTTTACTTATTTTAATATTATGCTGATGTTTATTTGGATTGATATCTAAGAGAAGAAGGGAGGAGCTGAAGACCAGAGAAGTCAGTGAGCAGGTTTTCTCCTATGTCAGCGACAGCTGAAGAAATTTCCATTGACCCTTTTGTACATAACCTCTTCTGTCAATAGATTTTAGTGAAGAAAGGGGTAAAACGTAGCCTATGTTACTCTCTATCCCTTCAACTATCTCCACTTAAAAAATCACTAAATTCGTCGCTCCGTTTTGCCGTGAAAGAAAGACCAACATACAGACAGACACACTTTCCCATTTATAATATTAAGTATGTATACCATTGGACCACATCATGTTGATGAATTCTCATATGGCAACTATCTACAATCTGCAGATATTATATCCTGTCTTATCGAGTAGATAACTCTAGATCTTGTGCACGTGATACCCTTTGTACGCGCTTGATTATGTTCGATACCAGATGTATTTGGGATGCAATAGTAATTATCGTGTCGACATCTGAGCCTCGCTAGTTACCATGATTGCTTCGGGCAATTATAATAATTAATCGCAACCGACCGGCAATTATTTTCCCTGTATCCGGTATAAGTTTTTAAACTATTAATTGTTCAGTATTTAATTAAACGTTATACCTACTGGTATGGGTATCTTCATTTGCATAATATGAAGTAAGATAGGTATGAGCATGTATATCATGGCTCTATAGTATACCTGCAAACATTATCAAGTTTTAATAGAAAAATTTACGAATTTGGGCATGTATATGAGACTATTTAGATGTTTGCCCTAAGTGGCGAACAACTGGAGCGGCTAATGTCCAGCAGTGGACCCCCACTCTGGCCGCTGGACTAATATCTCTGCATGCAACTCGTAGACTATTATACTACATCTATTCATACTCTACCACGGTCATTGGTGCGTCGTTACACGCACAGACAGCGGCAAGGCGGATCCTATTAGGCACAATAAGAGATATTAATCGGATTAACATGTGTGTAATTGCGCTCGCCGCCGGCAGTAATCAATCGGCGTACAATTCCCGTGACGTCACAGGTATATTCGATCGATTGATACATATTCTCGCAGTCTATTAACGATTCTGTATCAGTTGCTAGTTCATCTCGCCCTTTTTAACTATACTCTAAGGTTGTCTTGGATAGGGGTCCTGTTCCTGAATATTTTTCAGTTGGATTGTACGAGTATAACGTTTTAATCAAATATGAACAAAACCATTAATAGACACATTGTAAAAATAATAAGGCGTTGAAAAAGAGTAACTATCGAATTCCTTGGTCTCTTCTATTCACGAATTCATTACCTTATTACCTTAGAAATGCGAATTATATTCTATATGATTAAAGTTATTTTGAGTTTGAGTGTGATTCACAGTCAGAAAAAAACATTTTCCTAATTGTATGTCTGCGTCCACTTGGCTAGATATAGCTAATCGTATATGTGGTACTTTCTCCTGGCACACGTGTTCCCTTCTTCTTATCCTCCTTTCATCTTCGGTCTTTTTAACGGGGCGTGAAGCGGCACTTATGCAGGTCATAGTGTGATCGATTTGTGTATTGCATTGTCTAAGCCTATGAATCGCTTACGTCATATTTTTGGACTTCATCGTCTACTTAATATCAGGACGCATTTTGACGTATATTTATTTAACGTTAAATTCGTTAAATACCCATCCGTTACGTAGAGACCGCTACTAAACCGCAATTAAATATTTAATTAGTACTGCACCACAGCCTATGCAAATGTTAACACAGCATAATGCATATTAAATAGATGTAGACAAATATTGAGCTAAATGGAACATATACAATGGAAATTAGCCCTGCGCAGTTAATATGTTTTTTATTATAACATAACATAGTAGCTTCTCCGATGTAAAACGAAAGAGAACTGTGGGATTATTAAGAAATGGGCAGCGACATATACCTATTAATAAAACGTACTGCGGTTACCAACTCGCCTGCCAGGCGTGGCGATCATGGGTAAAGCCTTCAGGTATTTGCCAAAAGTGGCGAACACCTGGAGTGGGAGAGGCCTGTGTCCAGCAGTGGACTGCTAGGCTGATGATGTGTGTGCTTTACGCCAAATAACTTTGTTTTTGGTTTTTCTTTCTTTCTTTCATCATCATCATCAGCCTATCACAGTCCACTGCTGGGCATAGGCCTCTCCAGTTGTTCGCCACTGGACAAACATCTGGAGGATATACCCATAATCGCCACGCTTGGCAGGCAGGGTTGGCGATCGCAGGGCGTAGCTTCTCGTTCCGGTGACGCTGCTGCCCGTCGTCGGTCTGTCGTATTTAGCTACGCCGTTTATTGTGATGGTTATACCGCCACCAGTCGGTTGCCAGCGCCTCGTTTGTTATTGCACTCGGCAGGATGCACCACGGGCAGGTGATGTTGGCTTGGAGCGAAATGATGATAGGCCGCTCCCTTACATCCCTTTTTCTTTCTTTACATAAGCTTTTTTTTAAAGTTACGCCCAGATTTAACGGCTATGCCCTGACGTCATAACGCAATCAAGGCCCACTCAGCCCCCGGGTAATGAACCGACAAATCCCCGTCCGTACGCCCGTCTCCGAGTTCATAACTCATCCTATCCGGCAACTTAAAACCGCCGGAGGCTTAACGTCACATTTTTTCCATTAATGCGACGTCCGCGACACCCCGACCGGATAAATCGACGACCTGTTGCCATTTAGTACTGTGTCACCGAACGCGTCGCCATAGTGGTACGACAAGACTTTTTTAATCAATCTTCTTATAGCGATATGG
Source organism: Conogethes punctiferalis (assembly GCA_031163375.1). Lineage (NCBI taxonomy): Eukaryota > Metazoa > Arthropoda > Insecta > Lepidoptera > Crambidae > Conogethes > Conogethes punctiferalis. Next base: position 13,583,190 of record CM062084.1, read on the forward strand.
CCGCCTAAATTGTGCAACAACTGTCTGTAATACCTAGTTTTTAAGTCAATTGTAAATTGCGCAATAAAGAATATCTATCTATCTTCTTCTTGGTTGAAAAATACCCACCATTTGGTTTCGTACCCAAAGAGTAAAATCGAGACCTTATTACAACGACTACCGTGTCTGCCAGTCCCTTTGTCTGTCTGTACCCAGGTTGTATCTTAAAAACCGCTATAGCTTTTTGCCCGATATTAAAATCACCAGATAACGGTTGAAATATGTTGTTTATGAACCTATGCAAGTAAAACACATAAATCTGCTCTCTGCATGACCTAAAGGTTAACTGATAGAGAATGCTCCTAGCATTGAGTTCTTTTGTACCATTGTGTGCAGTATAGTTTAAGTAAATGAAGATGATTATTTGAGATTATTTGATTGAAGCCTATAATAGCCATAGCCAATATCGCATAAAGTTGATTTGTACATAATCAAGAAGATAGACGTGAGTAGAAAAAAAATTAAAACAAAATCTCATGTAAGTAGCATTTCTGTGGCGCTTCGACTGGCTATGAAGCAATATAAGAAGCGTGTGGCCACGATTTATCGGAGACCATGCAAATTGATGTTTAGTTCTTTCCAAAGCTTTGACTTCGCAGCATACAGTAAGGATATAGATAAAACAGTATAGTGGCTTTGTGCAGTGAGACATTGAGGTTGAAGTTTTTAGGAGGCAAACTGGCTTGAAAGTCGTCTGATGGTTAGTGATCAGATCAGCGCAAAGACACCGCAACACCTCAGTCACAGGTTGCCGGTCCTTGAGAAAAATGTGGGTTTCGAAGGTCCCCCCGACTCAGGAAGGAAAAGTCGCAGCTGGAAACTGATCCTAAGACACCAAATGACAAGTTTTCTTTTTGATTGTATCTAGGTAAATGTGAGTACCTACCAAATAAACGTTATCCTATTCTATTCAAGTATGAGTTATGCTAAGGCAGATGAATTTAAGCAATCTCCATCAATTTATCAGCCAAAAAAGACCCATTTCGCCATCTACCGTTTACTTAAAGCGATCTTATTGTAATAAAGTCTGCTCACTCCAATTCATCAAGTCGTCTCACTTTCTTTTAAAAATTATAGCAATCCATTTTCCCATAAGTCGGCCCCTTGAAACATATTCTGCCAATACCAAAACCCTGTCCCGCTTATTTATTAAACAAACAAAGGGAGCCGTAACAAAGGGGTGTACGTACATCGATCTGACATTAGAACCTTATACTCCTTGGAGGGAAGACGTAACGTCAAATAATACTTATTATGGGCGTATCGGTCACAATGGATTGTGGCTGTATGTTACACCGTGACAGTTTTAAGTACATTTTATGAAAAAAAAAAATCTGCAAATGGTTTCACGAAAACAGACTGACATAAATGTTTTGGCATGTGAGTGACATTAACATGTGACATTTTGTATGATGCTGCCTCATACGTACTTGTATGAGTTTGTACGAACATGTTCTTTATTGTATACCAATTAATTGATTAAGAGTAATATTTTAGGTCAATTCATCATTCACGCATATTACGTTTTTTTACTCTGATAGAAAGCAAAAAAAAACGGACCACAAGTCGCTGCGGAAACGGGCGTGAAACCTCAGTTTCGAGTTTGTCACCACAGCTAAGCTAGAACACAAGTTGCTTCGTCACAATTCATTTATATTACAGGAAAGTGGAAACATAACATGTACTGGCAAAGAGAATTGATGGAAAATTCTATCATTCTTAGACCTCCTTTATTGGAAGTTAGAAGTATGGAAGAGATCGGTCTTAGCGATAAGACCGTCGACCTGGTACTACAATTAAATATGTCTGTTATACTATTTCATGTAAATGTTTTTTTTTGTACAATAAAGAACATTTATCTATCTATATACATATTCCATACTATAAATTAGTAGGTATATATTATTCGCTACGGTGTAACTGAGGATTTGCTTTGCCGTGCCAATTAGGAGCTACTACGGAATAAATCACTGCATCGTATAGATACTTATTACTTACATGAGTCGCTAACAAGCGTCGTTGTGCCGAGTGCATGTATTAATTTCACAGAAGACATCTGTGATTGTACATGTACTCTGACGATTTCTTAGTATTTCTTACTCATATGGAAACGGTAAGTAGTTACAAGTTATACGAATGAGAAGGGGGTTTTGTTGGGAACTTATACAAAAAGCTATCTTCATTGTAAGCGCATGCATTTCTTACCAGTAGTTAGACGGGAGATAGATTTTTACCTGTAACAAAATACGAGTAAGTTGAGTTAGGCGGATGACCTTAGAAGAACTGCTGGCAGTTGCTGGATAGGGGAAGCTCGGGATAGAAAAATGTGGCGCAAATTAAAGGAGGTCTACGTTCAGACGGACCAAGGCTGCTGAATAGAATAGAACATGTTTATTTGGTACACATGGTGTTGATTAATTGATTGAAGTTTAGTCACAGTATGAAAAGACGTAAATAACCCAAGACAGGTAACGCTGAGCCACACAACATCATCTAGCCCCCAACTAAGCTGAAACGAGAGTCGAGTATTTTTTTATCAATGTATGTGTGTTGGATGCGAAAAGCTCAAGATCCTTCAAGGTGGCGGACAATGGGAGAGGCCTATATCTATCATTGAACTGTGAGAGGCTGATGATAATGACGATGAAGTGTCATAAGCATATGACATTTGCAGGCACTTTGTAAGTATTTTTTGTACTATAACTCAAAACTACTGCATTCTGGTGTTAACCAGACGATAAGATGAGCGACTAACAACACGCTTACACTCACAGTGCATTCTGCTGTTAAGCAGAAAGAGAGACAGAGATAAGATGAAGTAATGTAAGCGATTCACAACACGCTTACACTTACAGCTATATTGTTGTACGTTTCATTACAATCCGTTCAGCAGTTTAAGTAGCAAGCATTTTTTATACCTATTCAAACAATTTACTAATCCAAACGTTCATAATACTCGTATTACTGGGAATCGTATAAAGAAAATACGTTATTGGGAGTTTATATTTGATTGTATGAATTTATATATTTGTAGTACTTTTTTTGTTCTGATACCCACAACACAAGTTCTTAACTACTTACTTTGGAATCAGAGTAATATATGTGTTATCAGAGCAATAATTATTTATATTTATATGGAATATCATTTACACCGATCCCATTCCGGAACTCATCGAAAATAAACGGCCCCTTCTTGCAAAACTGCGGCTAGTGGTCCCAAAACAACCGCCTTGAATATTTATTAGCATAACAGGGTTCTCTTCGGCAACCACTTGTCAATAACGGAAATGACGTCCGCCACTGACATCTGAGTGACTTCAGCCCCGCGTCTGCGCATGAATATTATATTAAGGGTCCGAGTGTTTTATTTATTAACTATTTTCAGTTAAAAGAGAGAGGGAAATGGACGGAAAGAGCTTTCGGAGGGGTGAATATGATAACTTAAGTGTTCATTTATTTTACTTGTATTAACTATGTTCAAAAGAGAGAAGAAAATGGCGTTAAAAGCGAGAGGGCGTTTCGCGAGGGTGAAAATGATAACTTGGGTGTTTATTCATTTTACTATATAACTTTTTTGATACAACAAATATAAGAATTATTGGTAAACTCGGTAAGAGCAGCGGGTGTCCATGGGCGGTGTCGACTGATTACCATCAGGCATCACACCTGATCGTCTGCCGCCTCTCGGAAAAAAAAATATTGTCCATACAAACTACTTATCCGAATAAGTTTCAATAAAAAATAAAACAAAAATAAAATTATTGAGCATTGATTGTTGTTTTATTTGATTCCTTACCATAGTCTAAAATTAGTAGTTACTGTAGATTCCTCGCTGCGCTTCAGGTATTTAAAAACCACTAATATCTATCAATGTTTGTATTTAATACCTTAGATTTAAGCCTGAACCTCCCTAGGGAGAGGGGCGAATTGAGTCTGTTTAGGCGGGCGGCGCTTTTGGTGTCATAGAGGTCATAGTTCCTAAGGTCCCATGGAATACCCAACCACTCCCCCAAATGAAATGGATGAAAGTGCGGTAGCATTTTCCGAGGTTTAAAAAAAAGACTCAATAAAAAACTTTATAAAACCCGACCATACACACTCAAATACAGTACCGCCCGACAGTCCCAAAACAACTAGCACTCCAAAATATCCCTTAATACTTCAATTAGCAGACTACCCACAAACACTGAACACAAATCCCCGCTTAGTAATGTTCAAAAGTCGTAAACAAAACCGTGGAAAAGCCCATCTAAGATATTACCAATCCTTTTTAAGTTACATTCGAGACTGACAAATGAATATTTAGCTGGAGGTAGCAGGTGTACGCAGTTATGAGCCTCGGTCGGTGTCTTGGTGAAGCATAAATCAAAATAGTACGCAACTGCACAATGTAAGGTAATCACAGTATAACAACAAGATTTTCTTAATTGGTTTGACTTATAGGTATTGTATAACTATACCATAGATAGATAACAGACTCTATGCATTGTTGAAAGTTATGTCAAAAGGTTTTCCTTTTAAGGTTTTCCTAAAGCCATTCAAAACCTTACATCATCATCATCAGCCTATTACAGTCCACTGCTGGACATAGGCCTCTCCAGTTGTTCGCCACTTAGAGCAAACATCTGGAGGATATACCCATAATCGCCACGCTGGGCAGGCGGGTTGGCGATCGCAGGGCGTAGCTTCTTGCTCCGGTGACGCTGCTGCCCGTCACCGGTCTTTAGTATTAAACCTTACATATTTAGTTAAAACTATTTGAAGAAATGAGATAGATAACATTGCGGTTATTAAGGTAGATTTTGTAAGTTTTTGACTGACAGAAACGTCATAGTCGTTGTTTAGAATCGACATAATTATGTGTGTAACCAATATGGTAGCACCTTTGGGACGGATCTGATAATCATATTGCGAACGGCTAGGCTATGGATCCCTTTGCCGGGGTCCGTGTTCTTAATGTTACGATAGATATAACCTTCATATTTTCAAGACGAAGGTGAATCGGTTTTTGTTGGTTAGTGCGCTACATCGCAGGCTCTAGGCGTCAGTAAACATCAGCCAAGTTTGGAAATAGCGCTACCCATTTACTCGTACATAAATAAAAAAGTCCTGGCTAGAATTTGCTACTACCACACATTTCCGTAATAATTCGACCTGGAAATATCTTACTGGTGTTCATTTTACTGCGACAACACGAACTAAGACGCGTACAAGTTTCTTAAGCACTTTCGTATCATTTCATGACGCGGGTTTTAGGCTGGATTGATGATGTGCGCAAAGTATCTACTACTCACATGTAACACATGTGCACAAACCTTAGGTAGGTTTGCAAAAATTATGCTATGTCTAGAATTTATTACGTAGCTTTTGCTTCGAACCTCGAATCAGAGTACTAAGTAAAGATAGTCAATTCATATATATTATAGTAGCTCGATATAATGGCTTCACCTGATGGAATGCGAAAGAGAAGCCCAAGTCACTGTGACAACGGGTACCTAAGTAACTGGTTAGTTGCCACCGCCATGCCTGCCCAACCCTAACCCCAAACGAGCTCCGGAAACCCTACTCACAGACAGAAACACGACCCGGAGGTCATTTGGCTGCGGTATTCTTAAGAGTGGAGGTCCTTCCCCGGACGGGCGGCTCAATTTGAGCGAAGATCCGCTATGTCCAACCTCTCTAAAAGATGATGAAACGCATTTAAGTCAAGAAATAGACGTTAATTTTTTTTAAAACCTACGACCTCTCACTTATCGTCATCATCATCATCAGCCTATTGCAGTCCACTGCTGGACATAGGCCTCTCCAGTTGTTCGCCACCTAGGGCAAACTTCCGGAGGACATACCCATAATCGCCACGCTGGGCAGGCGGGTTGGCGATCGCAGGGCGTAGCAAGCAACTTGCTCCGGTGACGCTGCTGCCCGTCATCGGTATGTGGTATTTTGCTACGCCTTCTATCGTGATGGTTTTACCGCCACCAGTCGGTTTGCCAGAGCCTCGTTTGTTGTTCGGCAGGATGCACCACGGGCAGGTGAGGATGGCTTGGAGCGAAAAGGTGATAGGTCGCTCCCTCACATCCCCACTTATACCAGTTTCAAATTATCAACGCAGAACATTATCCGTGAACCTATATAGATTACGAAATGAATTTTATTTGTAGTCTAAGTAAAATTAATGCGACGCTCCACTCGCTCAAGCTCGTAAGAAGCTTTCATGGGGAAAGATTGTAAGTCATAAACTATGATTTTTCTCTTTTAACATTATGGTTGAGTGCTGCGGGCTGCCGGGCGGGAGACATAAATTATACACGCGTAGATATACAGTCTGTGTTTATTCTCACCTTGGCTACCTAGCTTAGTCCCTACTTCATCACAGCCTGTCCTGAGGGACGTGTATATTTAGGTGTTTTATTGGGCCTGCCAGAGATTTACGAATTAGGTACGCACGCTTACGACCCAGGTAATCCGAAGTAGGTTTGTGCTTAATTCTAGCACTAGATTGTTATAGTTTACGTAAAGTATTAGTACCTTTATATTTTCCGTCAGTATTCCGAGCGGAAGCCAGGCGGAGTGACGATTTGCGCAGGACGGCTGGCAAGTGCTGGATGCGAGAGGCCCGGGACCGATCGAAGTGGCGAGCATTGGGAGAGGCCTACGTCCAGCAGTGGACTGATGTGGGCTGATGATGATGATGATGATTCCGAGCGGTGACGGAAAATAATACAGATCACGGCCCCAAATTGACGCGTGGGTGTGTGGCAGTAGTCTACTAAGGAACTTGTTAAGATTACAGTTGCTCAATCGTTGTTTATTTTGATTTATATTTAAGAGTTATTTATTAGCAGAAAAAAAGAATTCTGAACAGAAATATTTGTCTTTGTAAGTATTTAATGCTCAAATAAACTACTTATCAGTAATTGGGGAATCAGGTATCTTACCTTGAACTTTCCTGGAACAATACACCTACTTAAGGTAAGTTTATTTGAATGTAAATAAAGTTTCCTAAGAAGTGCTTATTTATTAACAGGGCTCGAAAAGTTTGTGCTGATAATGTTCTCACATTTTCTTGTTTATACCTACTTCATTCAAACAATACGGCTTTTACTTTTCATAACATTTCGACTAGCTCAGTGTTGCCTGAATGAAAATATATAGCCGAGGTAATTAAGACATAAAAATAGTCACGTATCAATACATACTTCAATAAAAGTAAGTACTAGTTAAACATTTAAGTTAGAAAGATCTTTTATCAGTAGGTTTCTTTCTCAAGTCTTCCGAGGTATAGAGCGCATCTGACCGAGGTTCATCTTTTGATAATTCAGCTTGGTTCACTATTTTACGGCTCGAAGGACTAGGTACATTATGATCCTTCGAGTTTTATTTATCAAATAAAACAACATCGAACTTACATAGACGACCAGTTTGGTTCAGAAGTAGTGAACGCTACCAGCGAAATAAAAAAAATATCTCGATAAGTTATTTATTTATTTATTCACCATCTAGTCTCGAACTAAGCCAGCACCCTGTATGGCCCATCGTGGTATGTCTTGGGGTAACCCAATATGTAAATATACGCTCGCCAAATCATACTTTCGCTATGTAACAAAGGATAGTGACATCTACTGGTGAAACCTGCCAGAGTCTGAAAATCGTAATTCGATGCAATTGGGCAAATGCTGTTCTGTCCAGTGAACCAGTAAACTTAGGTTTTTTTATCGCATCTGTAATCATAGTCTCCACTTGACTCTTTCTTCCCTAAGAAAGTGAATCCGAAAGAAAACTGAGAAGAAAGAAGAAATTGAGAACTAATCCTACTCAATATTTTCGGAAACTTCTATCTGAAAATTATGTGGAGAATAGAATCGAAACCCTCTTCTTCATCAGTAACCACACTGGGTTCTAGTGGTGGTTGATCTAAATCATACTCTAAATTTACACTATCTTCAAGGATGAAATATATAGCCTCTCCCTAACTTTCAAAGCTGTTACTTGTACTATATCTAAGCTTACGACTCCTTATAACTCCGAAAAAAAGATAGATAATATTATTCCATTTGTGGCCACTGTACCCGAATTGGCACAGCGATATTTCGAATGTCGCTGAAACTTATATTCTCATCATACGTTACTGCAATATAGTACAAATCAATAATTAACTGTTTAATTTCATATAATTAGAAGCAAATATAGTTTTTACATTTGTCTACATATTATAACATTTAAAAAACTATACATACCTCCATGCCAATTTTGATTAGGAAATTCAGCAAGTAATTATTACAAAATTACAAATGTTCTCTAAAATTTATAATTGCAAATTAAATCTCTGTAGTCTTAACTACTCAAAAACTCAATAATATTTCCCCTGGTGTCTTTACTGTATTTTTTTACCATCAATAAGTAAGTGTTCCCAAATGGGTACAGCAACCAAGAATGGGTTAATAATGAAGACAATTGTAGCAACAGAAAATTGTGTTGTGAAATCCTGTCATTTTTAATGAAAATATCGCCTACATAATGAGATTAGGTTACCATGAAGACAAAAGCGGTAATCTTTATCACCGTAATCTCTGCTAATCTTAGGCCTAATGTTCCGAATCGTGGCTAAGCCGGATTCCTGTTGTTCCCAATAATAAGTGTGTCCGTTACGACGGCGGAATTCTTAGGGAGATGGGACGTGGCCGGCTGGGGGGAGGGGGGGAGTATCTGCATAAATACGTAAAGCGGTCACGTGCGCAGTACGAGCGAGTTTAACTTGTGTCCTGTGGTCACTGTTTGCTGCTTCTAACGGGTGAGTTTGGTGGAACAAGTGAACTTTTTTCATAGTTCTTCGTTTCTCTCTTGGTAGAGCGGTCATGTAAAGTGACGGCCTATCATCATTTCGCATTAAACCAACCTCACCTGCCCGTGGTGCATTTTGCCGAATGACAAGCGAAGTGCTGACAACCGACTGGTGGCAGTATAACCATCACAATTGAAGTTGTAGCTAAATACCACAGACCGAAGACGGGCAGCAGCGTTACCGGAACGAGAAGCTGCACCCAGTTATAGCCAACCCGCCTGCCCAGCGTGGCGAATATGAAGTATATACCCATATTCGCCACCCTGGGCAGACGGGTCCAGAGGATATCCTCCGGACGTTTGCCCTAAGTTGCGAACGACTAGAGAGGCCTATTTCCAGCAGTGGCCTTCAATTGTAATGGTTAAAGCGCCACCAGTAGGTTGCCAGAACTTGGTTTGTTATTCAGCAGGATGCACCACGGGCAGATGAGGTTGGCTTAAAGATGGGCCGCTCCCTTACATCCCTGCTTTTGCTACATGTAAAAAGTACCACAGCCAAGCGGTCAGAACGCTCTCAAACGCTCGCACGTGTGAATATAAGGCCGCGTCACACCGCCTTTATTTTCTATTTCCAAGGCGGCCAGCGAAACGGCGGCTAATCGCTCGCCCGCCCACCCCGTAGTGCGGGGCGTGAGAGAAAGACAAACGTTTATATTTGATTTTTTTTTGCTTTACGAAGGTGACACGAGGAGCTTCAAGCTCTTTGAGCATGTAATGAGTGGATGGGGACGGGTTATAGACTTGTTCTATTTAATAAAAATAGGTTTTAGACCCGTCAAAATGGTAGCGTCAACACCAAACCTGACGAAACTACTTGATCACAATTAATCAACAACCATCCACTGCTGAATGGCCTGCACCATTAAATCCTTTACATCATCATCATCAGCCTATTGCAGTCCACTGCTGGACATAGGCGTTTCCAGTTATTTGCCACTTAGGGCAAACATCTGGAGGATGTACTCATAATCCTTTACAAAAGCATGATAATCAACATAAGTCGTAAGTTTAATGAGCAAGTTGTTTATGCCATTTTTAATATACTTTTGTGAGATTACGGATTAATAAATTTTTTGAGCCGGTTTAGGCAATAAGCATAGTCCGTCCACTGCTGAATTTTGGTCTCCTTTAATTCTTTATCCTGGGATTTTCCATCCAGCCCACGCCCACAGTGCTTCCAAGAACATCACTTTACCAGGTTTCGGGATGTCCACCACTACTTCTACATAAAGCGGTGTCTATTACATGATTCGTCCGCTCCATCAATTCTATCGGTTGCCGCTGGCACTTCAACGTAGTAATACTTTTAACTATGTTAATACCTTTCATCCTTTGACGTATACGCTAACTTGATGAGAAGTAAGTCAATCAAACCCGATATTTAATCATAAAATAAAATCATCGACAACATTATCGAACCGCCCTAACTGTCTTGATGTCTCCCGGCAAGTAACGTGTTCTTTTAGTGGTTTGTCCTACTACCTGCGTCTGCCGGAGATCAACTTACCAACACATACGTGACACCAAGGGGCCGACATTACATGTTACGTGCTTGTATTCTTAGTATGCATAACTGGGGACGTGTTAAACTTGGGCATGGCGCGTTTAACGCACGAAATTGTGTTTTTTACAGCCGTTTAGAGGATAGTAATCGAATTTGGAAGCACACAGATGGTAATTTTTTAGTGTAGGCGGTCATATTAGGATAAATAATAGCTGTATCTATATAATAATGCTAGAAGGAAAAAAGTTCTGACGTGCTAAAGTACATGTGATTATAAGAGTAGGTATATATTGTATTTTATTCATTGAATAAAAAATGTATATGATTGTGATATGTCATTAATAACTTACATACATTAAGGTAAATTTCGACCCCATCATGTCCGATTTAGACTTGGCTTTTGAAAGAAATTAGCTCAAGAATTTAATTCCACAATTTGTTTTAATATACCTACTCCAGTCCAGTCCAGTTTTGATTTTTTAATCTATACTTATATTATAAAGCTGAAGAGTTTGTTTGTTTGAACGCGCTAATCTCGGGAACTACTGGTCCGAATTGAAAAGTTCTTTTTGTGTTGAATAGACCATTTATCGAGGAAGGCTTTAGGCTATATAACAAACAACTATTCCACGCGGACGAAGTCGCGGGCACTGCTAGTCATAATTAAAAGTGGTGTAAAATTCGCCGAATTCGGTGAACTATATCAGACAGTAAATTAAACATGGTACTGTTTTTAAATATGATACAGGAAATGTGAGGTGTTAATTTTTCTTTTTAATAATTTATTTGATCTGTGTGCCTAGCATGAACACTTTCGAAAAAGTATGCGTAACGTAACCGTAAACAGGGCGATAATTTACACTACGTTAACGTACGTAAACGTATTACCTCTTACGCACGATAAGGGCGCTGTACCAAGTTTCATACAAATGTTTACGGTAACGTTACGCATACTTTTTCGAAAATGTTCGTGCTAGGCACACAGATCTTAAAAACACGCCAAGAAATCATTGGTAGACAGCGGTTATAGACCTATCGTTACAGACCAACTTGACGTATCGTTAGAACAAAATTTAAGTTGATATTTAACAGGTCGTTAATAAAAATATAAAGTCTCCCGGACTCCCCCTACATTATACAGCATACGGTTCATCTAGGATCATCAATCGTTTTTTTTTCTCTGCAAAGTTTGACAACTTCTAGAATCGAAACTTCTAGAAAGAAATCCTGCACCAGTGGCGACATCTCGTGTGAACTAAACGTCCAATCCACTTCACCAGTCGACAATTACGTCACATTAATAACACTCCGCCACCCTCTTTCATCGAAAATTACTTCATCTACAGTGCTGATAATTATCAAGCACAATTGATCAATTATCTCTCTATGGGGTCAGCGGGGATTTTTGACCTTTTCAACAAATGAGATTGGAACAGCTAAGGAAAATATCGGGGAGAAAACGCGTTAGAAAAAGAATAGATATTTACAATGATATAAAACACTGTTTAATATCTAAAAAGCATTTAATAATAAAATCCACTAACAAACTTAGTCGTACAATCATAGATAGATATATTCTTTATCGCACACCATACTCCAGACTTAAAACTCGGACAGTAGACATTTGTTGTCTACATCTACACTAATAATATAAAGAGGAAAGATTTGATTGTGTGTTTGTTTGTTTGAAATGAATAGGCTCCGAAACTACTGGACCGATTTGAATAATTCTTCCACTGTTGGAAAGCTACACTATCCCCGGTGAACACAGGGTATATCATATTTAAGTATAAAAACGTTAGGGATCCATGCTAAAAATTTAACAATATAACCCAAGGTGTGAAAAATTATCAAAAAGAAAATCTTTCAAAGTGACGTGTTTTGAAAACATTACCATAGCAACCTAAACTGTTATGTCATGTAAATGAATAACTATTAAGAAATCGTACTTTTATTGTTACTGAATTTTATTTACGTTTTTTAATTACGTTATAATTTTATTTATTTTATTTTAAATACGTATTAATTAGCGCTTATCTAAAATACCCGAAGCGAAGGCTAGTACAATATACGCGGCCTTACATAATGTAATGAGACGTCAAAATATTTGTTTCTTTGATACTTATTGTACTATTTGGTGGAGACCTTCGCCCAGCAGTGGGATAGCATAGGTTGGAAAAGAAAGGAAGATACTTTTGGTACCTATCTACCATCGTTTCTGCAAGCGATTTGGCCTGCCCTTTTCCACTACTTTGGCACTTAAGTATTAAAATACAACTCTTACTCTTACTATTACGAATGTGTTAACTTATGACGCACATAGGTATAGGTAGGTACCATTTATCCGCTTTTAAGGAGGGTTGTACGCGTAGGAGTGAGCATGGAACGGAAAGGCAGGCGTACTTAGCGTGGTAATCCCGGGCAAGTTGGTAGTAAGCTGTTGCTTTGATAAATACAAGGTACTTAAACCTTTATTAGAGTTATATATAGAGTTATATTATGTAGCTTCTGGATTTCGGTGTTTACTGAAAGCATTTTGTCGGTCGCAAATTATTTTTTCTTTTTACGCAAACGAGACATTTCAAAAATTTTATGAAATAACCTAAGACTTATCAAGCTGAGTCGCACAGTGTCGACTAGTCCCAAAATAATCCGAAGCTTGTGCTATGAAAGAAAGAAGTAAAATGCTTTGTGATTAGGTCTCTTAACCTTTAGCACGCTTTTTTACGTTTCCTGACTCTCGACGCCAAGCTTGGTAAAATTGTCTGTGATTGTGATTTTTATTTATTAAGTATAGCGTCCTGTACTATGAAAAAATATTGTTACTTTAATAGCTAAATTTAGACAACTTTAGTTGTCAATGGCGTCTCAGTCACAGGACCACAGTAATCTGTGCACAGGACCAACCGTTTTGACAACTAAAGTTGCCAATGGCGTTCAAAAGGTTAAATCTAATCACTGTGACATTTATGTGAACATGTCAGCGTTTTAAATTAGTTTGTAAAGTTTATATTAAAAGAATAAACATGTACACAGCTGTTTGTACTGTGCGGGCATTGAACCCGCGACCATTGAATCAAAGTCACTACCGCCGAACAAACAGGTCGTCAAACACAAAACAAGCCTCGTATTTACCACAGGTACCGAAAGAACGTATATTACCAAAGCAGACTGCAAAAAAAGTCCATTGAACGTCAGAAAACCGACCATTAGTGGGGTCCCCTGTGACAAATCGTCGCGAACCCTTATTGAATGATTGATTTATTTGCGCCGGTCCGGCCCGACAACAGGTGATCATCCACCGTTGATTGACTAACTCCTAATGCTTCACCTAATGTCTCTGGTATTGGGATTAGGGGTTACCCTTTTGCTAGTATGACTAGTCGAAGTGGTTTAGTGTTGTATGTAGGTTAATGTTGATTTTGTTTTGGTTTATTTATTTTATTCAAACAACTATGTATTTAGTAGTATTTACACAGCTAAGTAGGTAAGAATATCACTCAAAGGTGAGATACTGAGTCAGTACTTCATCATCATCATCATCATCATCATCAGCCCACATCAGTCCACTGCTGGACATAGGCCTCTCCCAATGCTCGCCACTTCGATCGGTCCCGGGCCTCTCGCATCCAGCACTTGCCAGCCGTCCTGCGCAAATCGTCACTCCACCTTGCCTGAGGGCGTCCTACACTACGTTTGCCGAGACGCGGTCTCCACTCCAGAACTCCAGAGTCAGTACTTAATTAACTATTATTCTAGAACAGAATTTATTCTAGTAATTTGCTTTTTTTTTAAATGATGATGAAGTAGGCATCAGCAGTGGACTATGATATTCTGATGATGATGATGACTTCTCCCTGCGGCAAAATCCTTGTGCAACGTGTTCGCTGCGTGGCCGCTCCGGTTTAAAAACGCTTACAATCCGCCAGTGTGGCAGCTCACTGAGGATTTTACTTTGTAGTATAGATATACTATTGCTTGAGGAGCTCGGTGGCGCCGCGGTCTTGTACGCTTAACAATGATCGCAACGTTGTGCAACCATTGGCGCGGTCAATCCGATGATGGGTGACCAAAATTTGACACCGATTTCCTCCGTGCTTCGGAAGGCACGTTAAGCTGTTGGTCCCGGGTGCTATCTTTACCAACTCAGATAGCAGTCGTCACATCATATCAGAGATTATGATAACTCTGACGCCCAACTGAGAATGGGTATAGCTTACCCTAAGTGTTGCGGAGGTCTGATGGCAGTCGCTCTGTGTAAAAGCTTAGCCCTCGCCAAATCTCTCAGTTTGGGAAGCCGACCCTGAGACAATCGGGAAAAAGGCTAGGAAGATGAGTATAGATATACTAGGCTAGATCCTACTAAAATTTATTATACAGACAAGTAAAGAAATTATCAGGAAGATTTTTAAAGGGAAATTTTCGACACAATAGAAAACTACCAACACTAACATTACAATGAATATACTTAGGTACAACTTTTTCAAGCGCCGTCAACCCATCACTGGACACCGGGTCCGCAGAGACGTTTAGGGCCGTTCGGTAAGATAATGCGAAAGCGATTTGGGATGAAATGATTGATTCCGAGGTCAGGAGACGATCGGCGACCGGACCCCGGGCGGACATCGAAGATGTTTTGTGCATTAAGCCTTTATTAAGGTCGATGCGGTCAGATTTATTTACTCTAATATAAGGATGATATCGGGTCTCAAAAATAACGGACTTCCATAAAATGGTGCCTAGATTTTAAGTTAGGCCTCTAGCAATACGTTGGTGAAAACCGCATTTAATTCCATGCACTGTTTTCGCTTGATGCGCGAATTACCCCCCGATTGTTATTTTTCAAATATTATTTCATATACAGAATTGACCTGTCTATAGATTTATTATAAGTATAGATATTAGCTCGAGCGCCGCAAATATACATCTCTCCTCAGAGATTATGTGGCGTTTGCAGTCGAGACATAAGGACCGGACCCCACCGGAGGCCAAATCTCTCGTTGAAGAGATTTCATCTAAACTGGTCGAGGCTTCGGGCGACCCCATGTACCTCGCACAGCGCATCTCGCTGCCAATTCAGCGAGGTAACGCAGCCATCGTAGTGTCATTACCACAGGGTCCGATTTTAGAAGATTTTTATTCACTGTAAATTCAATAAATAAAAAATCTATATATGCGTCATCGGATCGAGAAGCTACGCCCTGCGATCGCCAACCCACCGGCCCAGCCAGCCCCAATCAATCTATCAACCAACAGCCCTGGTCAGTCCACTGCTGAACGTTACATTACATGATATTAAAAATATAATCTTGTCGGGAAATTATATCCAAGACATTCTGATGTATGCTAACAAATACACTATCAAAACCCAAACAAAATAACAAGTGGTAATTCCCAATGCAATCCTTTCACAGAAAAGTGAACTAAACATCAAACATATTCATGACCCACTTATGAAAATTTGGGGAGCACACTTCCTTCAGTACAGCGTCGTACATACGTGCCGGTACATAATGCCTTACCATCGAAAAGTACGAGTATCTCTATCAATAGCGCAGTTTATTCACCGAACATATTGGCAAAGAGACAAAAATGTATTTTAACCAAAAACCAGCATTTTTATCCAACGGAATGCGGTTACAATACGCCGCGAGCGATACCGAATCATTCCCATCTATTTTTCTCAAAATACAAACTTGGAAATACATCTAAAGCTTTCCCTTTGTCCCTTTCAAAGGATGCTTTGTTTCGTAAACAAGCCCGGATAATCGGGAAGATTTGCTACAAAAATGATAGGTAAATAACAATATTTTAGGCAAACAACTTACGTGTCCCTGGGCTAACATTGCGTTGCCCAGGGGCCCTCTCAGTAAGGAGGTCCGTCTTACAGTTCGTTAGGCGAAAGGCAGACCATCTGTTATTTTTGCCCATTACATATTTTAATGCTCCCGAAGGAAGCTTTCCAACCGCCTCCTTAACCGTTTCCAAGCCATTGGACGACTTAAATGAAACATTTAAATGCAATCTTGAGTCGTGATCGCGGTTGGTTCAAATAGACTTTCCCAGTTTCAATATCTTGTCGCGACATGGTAATGATTTTTATTATTATTGGATTTTATATTGTGAACTCCTTTGTGGCTAATGGCCGTCTTAAAAGGGCTAGGGAGGCCTTGTTTGTGGAACAGGAAAAGAGGTTTGCAATAACTGGAACAACTGTAATAGTATTAACCCAATTAAGATTGCTTTGAACGTTGTCGCAACATCATCAATCAATACGATGAAATCTCCTTACCTCTATTTAAAGTAACCCTTTATTGAATAGACAATATGTCTTTGTTTTCAAAAACATTATTCGATTCTAAGTAAACATCCACGTTGGTATATGAAACTAAGAGAGCGATCATCAACTGATTCCATCAAAGAAGTAACGGGGATCAGTATGATTGCAGCGCTCAGACAGGCTGACAATAGGGTGGTGTGAAAGCAGTTCGTCCATTCTTCTGCCAACGAAAGCCTATGAGGACGGGCACGACCTTCAGCAATGAGATAAATACGTTGAAGATTGGAAAAAGATTAGCTTACATTCTTCTTCTTTTTATGACAAGCAAAGATTAAAGGCATAGTACATTTAGAGATCTATAACAGCTGAATTTAATTACAAAGTATGCAACATTATTTTCCTGCATCGTCATTTTCATCATGACATTACGCGGCAATTAACCACAGCTGGACACATAAGCTTACCTCAAAGACTTACAAAACGGTTGGTTGTAAGCAGCCTACCTAACTTGCTACTTTTACTATGTAGACGACATGTTTATAACTACAGCGTTGGTGGGCGATACTTAAATTTCTACGATAGAGCAAAGACTGTTGATATTGAACGCGAATATTTCTTATTCATCTTTCTCGCAAATATATTATGCAGCAAATTGAGACCCTCCCAGATCCAAGCTTCAATAATAATTTATTAATCCCTCATATTCCAACAAAGGAGCTGTCAACAAAAGTAAATACAAACGTCGTTAGAAAAAGGTCCCCGTACATTTCAGGTATTCTGCTTAAGCATTGAATAAGAAATTTGTACAATGGATGCTACAATACTGAATATTCCATTTAAATAGCAGTACATTTGTCTCAAAAGCTTTCGGAGCGGGGTCATAAGAAATGCATAAGGTCGCAAGGAGGCGGATATAAGAATTCCGGGTTGTGAGAGCAAATGCCTAATACGACAATGAAGAATACACATTACACGGTAGAATTCGAGCTTTGACTGTGGGCATTCCGCGATGAAATCTGCGGGTTGTCGATGCTTTGAATTTTCAAGTTTTTGCTGATGTTTAGCCACTTTATGAAGGTTAAATGTTGACAGTATGAAAGTGGGATGTGAGGGGGCGGTTTATCATCTTTTCGCTCCAAACCAACTTCGCCTGCTCGTAGTGCATCCTGCCGCATCCTGACCAACGAAGCGCTGGCAACCGGCTGGTGGCGGTATAACCATCACAATTTAAGGCGTAGCTAAATACCACAGACCGAAGACGGGCAGCAGCGTCACCGGAGCGAGAAGCTACGCCCTGTGATCGCCAGCCCCAGCGCATGTCGACATGGGCGTAGTTGAAACAACAGGAGTCCTGACTGACTCTAAGATTTTCCCTTGTACCATGAGTAAAAGACATTGACTGGGTGCGTCTTCCAAGACACCCCGACCCGGGACAGTTTAAACTGACTCGAACGAGATTCGAGCGACGAAACTTCTGACATAACCAATATGTTAAAACATTGCGTTTTAGTACAAATGCACTGGCAGTAACAATTTCTGACTGTTTTTTGAGAATTATTGCCTACTTTCTTATTGAATTATTGAGAATTATTGCCTAGAATCATGTTTTGAACTTATACCTATTAAAGTTCGAAAAATGATTCTTCAGTTAAACAATAAAGTTAAATCAAATATTATTAAGCTAACAAATCTCTTCACCTCTGTTACTTAGGTGCATTAGGCACGAGAAAAGATTTATTAGGACCTCAATGGAAAACATAACTTTATTATGTACCTAGTTACTTTTTTGTTTTTATACACAAGTACCTAAGTAAGATATCCCATTTTAAAAAGGAACTTGACTTAATTGAACTCGCTAAAAATGTTTATACAACATCCTTAACAATGAAATAATTGTTGATGGCTGTGAAATATTCTATTGTTGTATTTAAAAAGTCGCAGAATTGTCACTGTCCCAAATTCCAAACAGCGCCATCTACCATTTTTCATACGCACTTCTGCTATATGAGGAGCAAGCCTACATTCGATATGAACCATCTGCTTACCGGCAATGGTTCGCAATTGTTATGACCGTGGCGCACCAAGCGGCAAATGGTGGAAACTAAAGTTTCTACGAAGTTTGAGGAGCGTATTGGCGATATTAACGATACCTCGTCACTTTACAAGTACTTTAGAAGACGAAAAGTTTTCCGATACATGTCGCATTTCATCGGTATAATTATGTTCTATTGGTTTGGTTTCTTGTAGTTTTACTTACGGCTTTTGGTCGCTATTTCTTTGTATAGTACAAGTACCTGAAACAAAAATTATTTGTATGAACGAATTGTTTTATCAAAACAGTAGGTACATTAAAGTCATATTTTTTGTATGTTGAAATAAAGGCGGTGGTAACTGGTCATATTCTTTATTATCATATGTTAGGTATATGAATACTTTTGTGGTTGCGGTAACTTTAAAGCTTTCGGAAAATTTATCAGACATTCTGTGCTTTTATGTTAAGATAGAAAGCGAAAGTGAAGCCCAAGTCGCTGTGGTAACGTGAAAGTAACTGGTCAGTTACCTGTCAGTTGCCACCGCCATGCCGGCCCAACCCTAACCCCCCACGAGCTCCGAAAACCGTACTCACCGACAGAAACACGACCTGGAGGGAGAATTTGGCCGCGGTATTCTATAGGGTTAAGGTCAAAAACAATACTTGTCAAAAAAACCAAGTCTCGCAACTCAGTTGTTCTACCGTAAAAAGTTATATATAGATATGAGATCCATGTAATACCAAGTCGGTTATTTATTTATTCAGTCCCTAGTTAAGGGACCTTCTGTCTTAAGTGTTTTTATCTTTAAAGTTTTAAATAAATATATTGATGCTATCGCATGAAAACACATATCGTATTTTATATTTCACAAGTAATTTCACATTCATTACTTGTTCAATGCGATTGACGCTGTCTGGATACCCGACACAACCGAAAAAAATATTCTTTGCCGGTCACCGGTGACCCCATGGCAATTGTCGTGTTAAGTAAACCGACAATTAGATGTTTTAGCACGTGGTCGAAATAATAACTAACAGTTCCTACCGTTCCAGGAGGACGAGCGTTCGTAGGAACGAAATGTCACTTTTTGACGTTGATTCTTGACATTTTTCTTTCAGAGTAACGCCCTCGTGACAATGTTTTTTTTTTAATTCATTATGGGTTTGCGCTTGGCCACAATTCACCTGGTGTTATGTGATATTGAAACCTACGTTTACCCAGAAAATACCGATTCACTCTCGCTTGAAGTGTTCAACACTTCAAGATTGTATTGTCTCTGGAAACAAAGAGTACGGCAAGGAGTTTCATAGTTTAACCCTAAACATTATTTTCACTCAATATGTCAAAATGCCCTCTCAGAATTCCGATTCTCGTGGAAAATAAGTAATATTACTTCCATGCCGATGCTAGCGTTTCTTTAGGCCGGTCAGTGAACCTTAAAAAGTTAAACTCGAAACCAAACTATGACTTATTAAATAAAAGCCCGCGCAAATATTTGACGCGGCGGATGACGTCCGGAACCGAGACTCGAATATTAATTATCTGCCTACCGTCGGAACGCTTGAAAGAACCTTATTTCGTTCAGATAAGGTCGAATTTTGTCAGCAACAGATACCTGTCATACTAGTAAATGCATGGCGACTTATTATTTCGCTTGCGTCTGTTTGGGTGATTCTTCGTTTTTTTTTAAATAATGGAAGTTGAATGGCGTGTGCATCGGTTCGATTGAAATATCTATAGTCGATTTTTTTGCAATATAGGTTGTGAAAGCATAGACGCAGTGATTATAAACCTTTTTCTTACACCTATACAACAAACAGAAAACAAGATTGTTTTAGCACGTGGCTGAATTCGGAACTAACGCTGCCTTCCATACAAAATGTCACTTTTGTGTTGACTTTTGACATTTTTGTTTCACGCCAACATCCTCAGTCATGTCCATGTCAGTCACGTGTCAAAAAAATCCACGCACATTTTAGATAGCGATTTTATTTGTCAAACGAACCAAGTGTCTATCTAATGAATGTTCTGTTTCATTTTTAGTTTTTAATAGAGCACAGTTTTGACAATGACAGTTACGTTTGACATACGGCACAGCTAAACCGCTGCCTAGCGTGAGGAAAGAACTTTCTGACTACGTTTTGTAGTGACCTCTGCCTTCTGAGCCAAGGGTCGTGGGTTTGATTCTCGCACAGTACAAACATTTGTGTTCATGAACATGTCTGTTTGTATTGGTCTGGGTGTTTACTATGTATATAGGTATGTATTTATTTATAAAAAAAGGATCTAAGTAAGTTTATCAGTTGTCTAGTACCCATAGTACAAGCTTCGGCTTAGTTTGGGGCAAGATGTGGCCCATCGTGGCATGTCTTGGGTTTGAAGAATGACAAGTCGTAGCGTTCAGGTACCACAGCGTCTGGTGATGTGATGTGCTATGCAACGTTTACATGAAAAACGTTCCTGTTACTATAAAGTGTCCGATAAAATGAAGTAAGAAAACTCAATATTAACCTTTAAGATTTACAAGCATGGCTTTATTATAATCTTATCAGTACCACATCATGCATGAAACTTAGACACACTTATCCAATTAAGGCCTAGATACGAGCACAGCCCAGCCTCTTGCATAATTTCAATCAAGATAATGCACACGCCAAGATTGCCAAGTCACTTGCCAAAGCCATGTTTACAGTGTACAGTAGCCTTAAGACCACATAGTACCTGTGTTGTGCGTATGAGAATAGATAGAGGTGTGTGCCGTTTATAGGCAATACTGGGGGTGCCTCGTTTGGACGGGCAAGTCAAGTGGAAGTTAAAAAAAACTGTTTACGTTTAATTAATTAATGATTTTTATATGGTTCATTTTAATCGCTCTAGAAGGAGTAGGTATGAGATTGCGTACGCCATATCGTAAGCACTCTGTTCCGCTTTTTATTATGTTTCTGGTGTAGGTATATGTTTTACATACGACGGTGATATGCCATTTGAGGACCTGGCACCGTTTAGAGACATTTCGGCCTTATCAATCCAAACATTTTTTTATTGCTGCGTTGGCAGACAATTCGTTCCTCGGATTGTCTGCCTTTCTAAGGTTCAGTGGTATTTACCGCTCATAGACTAAGCAACGCAATGAGCAAAACATTCATTTACATTGATTATATTGTTGGTTTATGGGAAACGCAAGATACAAATACTAAATTGCTAATTTTAAGTTATGCGCCACGGCGATCAAACAATATTTTTCTATTGTGTCTAATAAGGTGGAAAGTCCTGATAATCTTCAAAACAATAAGCATGCACTTCATTCAGTCCAGTTCCAGTACCAAGTACAACACATCAGTAGTAGCATCTTTGTATGGAGCGTTTTAAATCGTTCGCTACCACAACAAAGTATGCCACAAAATGGGCAAACCAGAAATAAACCGAACATTTCGTGTTTATAGGTAATTTCAAACGGATTCACATAATGTTTCAATTGGTCTGTATGGACATTGTAAACTATTCCTTACTGTTTATAGTCGTACATAATATAAACAATACTGTTGTCGTTGAAGATGCCTCGTTCGTATAGGCAAGTATGCTTGAAATACGTAAGAAAATTGAAAAAAGAACTGAGAGAATAGTCTGCTGAAAATAGATGCCTTTTAGTAGTGTTGTTGTGGTACCTAAGTATAACCTATCCGTACCTAAAGTGTTTGTGATACGGAACAAGGTCGTGTGAGACACAAAGAGTGTGATGAGAAATCACATTATTTATACCAGAAAGACGATGACCGTAATGGAGATCTTGTGTTGAATATGCTATTTATAAAAATAATGACAAAAGTAAGTTAAGTGACCATTTTATTTTAAAAGTTAATTACCCTACCTGATATGAAGCAAATGATCGAGTTCAAGAAATGTAGGCGACCTGCGATGCCCAGACGGTATTGTACACTACTACTGACTACATAAATGCCGCCTTAAGCCCTTGTAAAATACCAAAGATTATAATGACCTAAGCACAGTTGTTTTACAAACGTCTTGAATTATTCTGAAGAAATGATCTTCATCTGTTATAACAGAGCTATAACACTTCTACGTTTAAACGCAGCATACGTCACCAAGTTCAGACACTTGCCTACATTTCTACACGTGTTATTAGTCCAGTACACTTGCCTGTTTAAACGCAGCACGCGTTATTAGCTATAAACAGCCGATGCAGCGCTGCCGTTTACAATACAAGCACTTTGCAGCTAGGTCTTGCTAGGTCAGCGATCTTGAGGTAATTTGAAGACATTATATGGAAATGACTTGTGGTATGGGATACTAAACGGTACTTTGTTTAATTATAGTACATTTTATATTGTAATCTCCTGACTCAATAAGCGTCATAGTGGCTTCTCTACAGTAAGTATTCTTGGTATAAAGCACAGATTATGTACACTTAGTACTGATTGTTCTTTCATTTTCTTAAATAGGTACTAAACATTCATTATGCTTCACCATGCGACTGGAGATTACTATGTCCAGCAGTGGAATAAGAAAGGCTGATGTATGTATGTACTTATTGCTGTAAGCGATCTCTTCCTGGCAACTTTGCTCAGTTGCTTTCGCCATGGTGGCTAGTAAGACAGCTCGGGCTGTACAGCAACTGTTTCCGAAATGCGATTGAAGTCACTCCAAGGTGGTTCACAGAGGGTTTGGTTGTCACCACCCAGGCGGGTAAATCTTTACACTGGCGGATAAAAATATCACTAAACTTACAAAATTATGTTGAAATGAAAAATGGCCTAAACAGTGTGCTCATTAAACTTACGACTTCTGTTGATTATAATGCTTACGTAAAGGGTTTAATGATGTACCTACTAGCGTTTTAATTGAAACTTAACAGTGCGAGTAATTAATATTTCCACTCACACACTGATACTGCAATCAGGTCTCGTTGAAGTAATTACCTGAAAACAGAGATAAGTATTGTTGTAGGCGAATTTAATAACTTTCTATGTTTTTTTTTATGAATGAGGCGGCAGACGAGCAAATGTGATGCCTGATGGTAAGCAGTCGACACCGCCCATGGACACCCGCAACTCAAATCGAGTTTAGGGTCGCTGCCGACCTTTTAAATAGGAGTACGCTCATTCCTTGAAGGCTCCCATGTCGTAGCTGTTCGGAAATACTGAAGCAGAGATTTGGTTCCACAAAACCGATGCGCGAGGCAAGAAGTTCCTCATAAAGCGTGCAGTGGAGGATCGCCAACCATCGAGATGATGAGGATGGAATTGCAATCGGTTACGCGTGGTGCGGTGAAGAAACTCAGCTGCAGGCAGTAAACCAAACAATTCTTCAGAACATTCCCCGTGATAGACGCGGTAGAGAACGCACATGGATGCGACGTCTCTTCGCAATGCCAGTGAGTCGAGTCGACTAGGCAGTATGTACTTAGCTTTGCATTCTATCATGACAGTTTTAACGTAAACGTCATCCGTGAGTTTCCTACTGAACTTGCTATGAAGAATCGTGAAATCAGTACTTATGAAAGACAACTACTACAAAGCAGAGTGCTTACTGATCGAAAACATCTTTTGATCATCGAAGTGAACATATTATAAAATCTATATTGCATCCTTACTTTGTATTGTATAATTTAAATAAAATATGATGATGAACGCTGTAAATATTATAAATATGGAAGTATAATTGACAATAAAAATGTTCTCGATAGAAGATGCAAACAAAAAATATAGTATGTTTTGTATTTTTTTTTCACTGTTAATACACTGCTTGTAATTGATATCAGAAGCGTCTCATTGAAGTTTGCAAATATCTTTCACGTAAGTCCAAAACCAAAATAAAAGCTTAAAATATCGCTAAAAACTCACATCAAACAAATAAAGACGCCATTTTAACCAATGAAAGTCCCAGACAATTGTTCCACACTTGACACTAAGCGTCTATTATAGCCCGCGGAGTCGTGAATTTTCAACGTTACTTATGCAAATGATGCATTTAAATGCAGCAAATGACAGTAATAATGGAAGTTGCCCCGCACCGGATGCACAATGGGACTTTGATAGCGCGACGTATTGGCAAAGTTCGGGCGATTCAATTTCTGACAGGCGAGTACGCTCGCCCGGTAAACGTTTCAATTTCCATGTGAATTGTAAACTTGTAAAGATGTTTAAAATAATATCCCGTTGGATGACCTTAGAAGAACCACTGGCATTGGCTGGATGGGGAAGCTTGGTATAGAGAGATGTGGCGCCATTTACAGCAATGAACATTTACATTTTTAGGCTGATAATGATAATGACGATGTAAATTGTAGTGTATATATTTTTTATTAATAAAACGACTGTTTTGTAAAAAAAATAACAAAACAAAGCTAAATGAAATGGAATACTAAGCGATACTAACTTTAACCATCCAACGCTTAGCACTAACGTCTCCTGGAACACTTTATGCCAACGGCCTCATAAAAAGATAACAGTGCAATTTTGTTCTGCACAGTACACCTATTATCTTCTGACTGAATTTTGATGACAATGGCATTTTTGTTTTGCATTTCTTATTGCTTTGCGTTTGACCACAATTTCGCCTGATGTTAACCGATATTGTGTTCTACGATGGAGCACGCTCACTCAGCAAAAACTACTAGTCTCCAAAAGGCTAGACAATGACGCAAATAATAATTAATAGTGGACGAACTTGGGCTCCAACACATTATACTCTCTATTCCTTAACTATCATAATGCCCTGACTCCAAACTGCTATCGAGTTACAACTATGTATCAACAGTATTCAACGCAAAAACTACAAAAATTTCTTTACGACGTAGACCCAGCTGCAGTCTATGAAAACTGTTATTAAAACTGGCACATGACATAAAAACCCCACCCAAGAAAGCCACTTCAAAACAGCACCGCATTAGGGCGGTATCGCGGAACCCATTCATTAGTCAATACATCTTAACTGCAGCGGTCTGTGCATAAACACGCCGAAACTGCAAGTAGCCACCGAGGTTACCCTGCTAATACAATATGCACCGACGGTGCACTGACCAAGGTGTAAAGTCCGGCGACCGTGGTTTCAGAAGCCGCAAACTGAATTTTGCCGGTCCACAGTGCCAAAACAGTAAACTGCTAAAATTTACAACCGCTTGAATGAAACGGGGAACTAATATTAGTTAGAGAGGGTTGTCGCCTCGCCTTGTTTAGAGTTGACGCGTGACAAATATTAAACGTCTCCGTTTACTACAGATGTCGGGTAAGGCTAAGCGTATGCTGAGGTATGCCCTCTAAGGCTCTCTTTCGTGCCCTTGAGAGGCGCGATCGATTCATTGGGGCTTAACAGCGAGGTGGGTGAAGCCACACCATTGTGCTAGGTCTGCCTGAAGAGCAGTTAGCTATTGCTCGCCGGAGCGGGGGTTAGGGGTATTTGCTCTTCCAGGACCAGGAGTGCCAGCAGGGCAAGAAGGGACTCGAACGTATACCTACTTCTGTGGTACCCGAACCCCAGCAAGTTATTGCTTACTGGTTTAGTGGGTATGCCCTCCCATTCTGGGAGGTGTGAGTCACACACCACACCGACTGATTCATAGTGAAGGTGCCTAATGCATTCCTCTAGAAAAAAATACGGAGGCAACGCAGGACAGCACAGCGCAGCGCAGCGCAGGGCAGAGCGGTTGGGCAGACATACGACAGACTATGTCTAGCTACTATAAAAAAAAGACGCATGTCTGCGTCTCACGTGCCTGCACCGTACCTGACGTATGTTTCATTTTTCCAAAGTCTGCGCTGCCCTGAACTTCGGCCGCCTGCGTCTCAGCACACATCATCATCATTATCAACCTTTCGCAGTCCACAGCTAGACCTAGGCTGTCCCAATTATTCGCTACTTTGATCGATCTTGGGCCTCTCGCATCCAGCACTAGCTAGCCATCTTGTGCAAATCGTCTCAGCACACGGTTAGCCTTATTATCTTAAGCGTATCGGGGTTCATCTTCTAATTTGCTATTTGTTGAATACGTACCATGTTTGTATCCGTCACCCCCTTAAATTGCATCGCGAATCACAAGTTTACACTTCAATATCGATTTGTATATTAACGAGAACAGTCGAGCAAATACATTCGTTCGATAATTGTGATTGTTTATATTCAAATTCGTCTTAGTCAGGACAGTCATGGACCTGTTGATTATATTGCAATCCAAAATAGGTAATCTTCAAAATATTGATTAAAAAAAAGATTTTTAAAAATCGTAAATCTACAAATCAGTTAGGAAAGCA
Organism: Conogethes punctiferalis; assembly: GCA_031163375.1. Taxonomy (NCBI): domain Eukaryota; kingdom Metazoa; phylum Arthropoda; class Insecta; order Lepidoptera; family Crambidae; genus Conogethes; species Conogethes punctiferalis. The sequence goes on from CM062084.1 coordinate 13,610,154, forward strand.
GTATTTAACCGAGAAGAAATCGGCATAAAGTCGAAAACTGTGTTTTTCTAACAACAATTTTAGAAAGACTTAAAAAAATTAACATTTTCATAGAAAACTTAAGCTCTTTATGAACGCTATTAACAATAGGATAAACTACGAGTACAATAAGTTTATAAGACATGGAATGTTCCATTTAGGCCGGTTTTTGTACAACCGTGCTCGCTAGGACATTACATTAAGTTTGTTGTGTTGTTTCTATGTTGTGCAATAAATATTCTATCTATACCGTTTCACACATCACCGGAACTATTTACCGTTGCAGGATATAGTTTCTATATTGCGTTTGCGACCACGAGTTGGAAGACACAATCCATTACTGGTTTACTGGTAGGCTCCCCGCAAGACTTGTGATGGACTTGTGACGTCGTTACAGTTGCGGGGAACCGCTAGCTATTGACGTACTGAATAGGTCTACGGCTATTCAAACCACAGCCTCTTACGCTAAGAGGCCCTTAAGCGACGTTTTGCCTTTATGTACCGAGTTAATGTCGAAGAATCCCCTAAATTAAACTTAGATGGCCATCAAGCTTCAAATTCAGTTAGTGTATTGGATTGCTTAGAATGGGAATGCTTGGTTCTCACGGCTTACTTCTTGCTTTCATGACGAGAGGGGGGGGGGGGGGGTGTCCTGATGGTAATACTTTAGCCCATAGACACTACCAGGAGTCACAGGTGCGTTGCCAAAAAAAAATATCTACGTAAGTTTATCAATTGTTTAGTACACATAGTACAAGCCTCGGCTTAGCCCAGCGGGGCATATCGTGGGTTATTTCAGCAAAGACATAGTAAAGTTACGCTAAGATAATGTTCAGCTATCCTCGTGCCAACTTCTTAATCTTGCGGTCCCAGATTCTATTCTCAGGAATGAGCTTGCTTGAAAATTTATGGGTTTAAAATTATCACTGGGTAACCTACAATTGGAAATAGAAGTTAGTATAATATTCTTAGTGACCATACACTTTATCATAATGAAGACAGGTGTTCAAAGTTTAAAAATGTAATTGTTCGCATTCGTCTGATGGTTGTGTCTAAACAGTCGCGTGTAAATGAATGGAATATGAATGTCGTTGGCCGGAAGACATCATAAATGTTTTAAGGAATGACAGCATCGCTGACGTAGTCCCGTCGGGAATATAAATTGGTTGTACGTAGCTAAGGCGATACGGAGACGCGAGGTAACGTGTAGATACGTACTTAACATTTCAAATAGCTTTAAAATAGAAAAAAAAATAGTTTTACTGGTTTTTCTTTTCGGTTAATATTTTAAAAATATGGGTGTCGCTGGCCTTTTGTTGACCAGAAGGCTTAATATCGCTTAAACTTGAATTTTAAGTATAGTCAGTACTGTAGTCACTTCCATTTCAAAATATGTATAACAATCTTATTATTATACAATAGGTTACTTTGGCTAAAAATTGTAATTAGTCCGTCTTTTAGCTTATTCAAAAATTTAAAGACACGTATTTCTTATTTGTAAATTAGACTAAAAATTAAAAAGTTATAGCCCGTTGAAATTACGCGTGACGTCACTCGTTGAGGCATTTTTACGGGAGGGAGTGACGTCAAAAACTCCCACTCCTACTTGATGCCTTGTATCTTTGCTATTTTTTATTTGAATGAAAAAAGGAAACATACGTGTCCAATACATTTTTATATTCTAAAATACGGACTAAATATAATGTAATTATTTTGACCCCCAAAACATCCCTATTATACATATTCCTTATGTGAGAAAGCTGGTTCCTCAACATCCGAAACACACGTAAAAGAAACAGCTAATCCTAAGAAATCCTAATCCCGCAGAAATTAGGTCCGACACGAAAAAAAGTTTCGCAACAACACGAATTCGCGAAGGACAAAACTAGCCAAGTTCTGCCAAGAATTTTTTTTCAACCGACGACGTAGCGTGACACCGTAACTTGTTAAACAGAAAACATACTTTTCTCGAGTTCAAGTGAGCAAGTTCCGGGCAATATATTAACTGAAGTTATTAACTGCCTTTCGCGGGATAAGCAATTAATCATTAAGACAATAACTGGTTACGCTGCATTAACAATGTGTTTAGATCACTAATTGAGCTGTTTGTTTTTAGACGTTATTAATTTATCTGTGCTAGTGAGAGCGATGGTGGAACGTTAATTTTAGAAGTCAAATTGAAACTTAAAAAATGTAAAATGAGAGTAATTATTTTACCTTTAGTAACTTTCTAGTTACTGGTAACTTAGTTTTGATCGATTTTTGGCTAAGAGATCATCATCAGCCTGCTGACGTTCTTTTTCTAGATGCATGCATTAGGCACCCTCATACCACCTCCGAGGGGAGATGACATGGTGCGTGGGACTCACACCTTCCGAAATGGGATGGCATACCCACTAAACCCCTCTGTATCGCCAGTGGGCAGCTAGGGCAATAAAAAAAAAGTTGCGGGGACACGGGTAATGCCGAAGCATACGGCCGCAACCCTGCATACCCTGGCCAGCCAGATGACAAGCGGACGGCACTCCTGGTCTGGGGAGGGTACACCTACAGCAGTAAACGTCCAAGCGCAACTCAAGGCAAACTTTTCTTATCACAATATTCGATACGCGTTAAAAGGTGCACCAACAAGTATCCTCATTAAAAAGCCAAACTAAGCGTAACAACTTAGGCGGTGAATTTAAAATCCAATCAGTCCGGCGTTATTGATACGAAACATCAAGTAACGTTTGCAAACTTAGTACAAGCGTCGACTAAAACAATGCGAGATGACTATATGTAGGTGCCATAGGTGTGAGCGGGACAGCCAAGTTGATGTAGCGCGGCTGGCGGCATGGACGCGAAATTAAATTGGCCCAAATTAACTTATATTAAATTAAGGCATTCGGTTTTGTGCGCCCCTGTCTCCGGCGTTGTGTAACAGGCAGGGTTGACTCTGGGAAATATTTTTGTTTGTACTGCTTTTCCGTATCGAGTTAATGGGAAATTATGTGCTCTGAGACATGTGAGGTGGGTATTCACTCGCCAATTAGTTAATTAACGAAGTTAAGTTACTTTTAGCTAACTAAATGTAACGGGAAATGTTTATAGTGGAAATGGATACTATTTCTTGCCCGAATTTTGGCCACTGAGCGGTTAATCTGCAACGACAGTAGCCAAGTCTTATTCTTTATAATCGCTACGTTGGGCAGGCGGGTTGGCGATCGCAGGGCGAAGCATCTCGCTTTAATGACGCCCGTCATCGGTCTGTGGTGTAAGCTACGCCTTTAATCGTGATGGTTATACCGCCACCAGTCGGTTGCCAGCGCCTCGTTTGCTGTTCGGCAGGATGAACCAAGGGCAGGTGAGGTTGGCTTGGAGTGAAATGATGATAGAGTGACTTTTACACAGAAGATATTAAAGTGCACAGGTGTATGCACAGAGGTGCATCTTCTGTTCTCCACTTTCTATGATGGGATGACAGTTCGACAAGCCAGGAGACCGATCAAGCGCAGGACCTATAACTCAATGTTCAGTTCCGAAACAGAAGTTGTATCTCATTTCAATTCGTGTCTGCGAAGTTGCTGCCAAGCTATTTCTTTATAGATAAACACTGTAACATTTACTTAGCCCGACCCGGCGATCGGACCCGGGACCTCTCGATTGTTAGGTGAAGCTTGCGACCACTATTTCGTCCTACACTAGGGTTACAGAGAAGCGGTATCCATTCCAGAACTCGTTTCCCCAATGCGTGTTGGTTCTGCAGCTGATATGGACAGCTCACTGCCACTTCATCTTGCTATTCAGGTGAGCTATGTCAATGACTTTGCTTCTCTGTCGGCTTACATCCTGTCGAATCCCACAGAAAAACGCTAAGCACGTCTTGTTCATTACTTGCTGAGCGATACACGGACAAGCCGTATTGTAAGTGTCCACATTTCGGCTTCATATATCATGCAGACACAAATTCAATCAATTGAAAATTTAAGTTCAAAGCTCAACCCTAAGGTCCAAATAGCAACGTATTTTGCTTTGTTATTCAGATCACTTCTCGTGTCAAATTATTAATTGGATACATTAAGCTGACAAGTAAATAATTTTAATGAGCCCAATCCACTTAGTATGACATATTCCTCACTAAATGGTGACCACATTCGTAATTACTTCATTCATGATGATAAATTGTCCAGTGTTTATCTTATTTTGTCGTATATGTACTTCGATTCGATTAACACAAAACAATTGATATAAAACAGTGAAGTCCCTAAGAGACAATTCTGAAGTTAGTTTGGGGACATTGAAAGTAATGCATGGTCCATCTATATGATTGCTTTCTTTTACCATTAAACTAAATAGGTGCTATCTAAACAGGTTAACCTATATAAAATTGGAGCTTTGTGTCATTAGTGTTATAGAAACATATAAAATAAGTCTTAGAGCGTTCCGCTTGCTAATGTCAAGTGTATTAAATGTAAATTACGAGTAGTGCATATTTGTTTTGATCCTCGTCTTTGGACAAACGGGATGCAATGAAGCGGACTATCATCTTTTCACTCCAAGCCAACCTTACCTGCCCGTGGTGCATCTTGCTGAAAAACAAACAAGGCGCTGGCAACTGACTAGTGGCGGTATAACCATCATATTTGCAGGCGTAGCTAAAATACCACGGACCGATGACGGGCAGCAGCGTCACCGGCTATATCCTCCAGATGTTTGCCCTAAGTGGCGAACAACTGGACAGGCCTGTGTCCAGACTGATATAGGTTGATGATGATGATAATTGGACAAAGGCTTGTCTCCAAAGAATTCACCGTAGCGTCAGAACTCCTATATACTTTTGACACGCATATAATTTCTCCCACAGTCCATCCATTTCTTTTTCGGTCTTCCTCTTCCTCTATATCCTTCCACGTTCATACTCAATATACTGGTGAGTTAGCGCTATCAGTCACTAAATCAGCAAGGGGCGACGCTGTACTCCGCGTCTCCTCAGCTGTCATTTGAATACTGCTCCTTATTTATTACAGATACAGGAATGCAATAAAACGCTAAAAGTTTCCAGACGGCCTATTGAACGGCTCGGCCGTATGTCGAATTATTTTTCATTGTCGGCGGTTGGCCGCCGCCCAAATTCGCTTTTACGATTATCCAGATTTTATAGTTTCCTCAATATAATGTTGACGTTACAATTTTGTGAAACGGAACGGCAGTTCATCAAACTGTTATTGAGTTACGAGTTCGGTGCGAACGGCTAGCGTGGACTGTTGACATTTTAGTTTCGTAAAACTTTTGATAACTGGCCGGTATGCAGCGATAACCACGTAAATTGAGAATATAATATGCTTGATAGTTTTCTTTGGTTAAGCCCGTATCCCCTTTAAACTTCCCTCCCTTTATACTTTAAATGAAGTATTTTGTATAGTAATACAGCATAGTTTTTTTTTTTATTATTCAAAATGAGTTTGCGCTTGACTGCGATTCGCCTGATGGTAAGCGATATCGTAGTCTACGATGGAACGCGCTCACCCAGCAAAAACCGATTCACTCAACGATTCAACGATAGTGGTCACCCGTCGCTTGATAGGAATCGAAAGAGAAGTGAGTTGCCACCGCCATCGCTCCACGCGGGCCTGTTAAAAGTCAAGAGAGGTAGGGCATAGCGAATCTTCGCATTCGAATTGAACCGCCCGCCCGGGACAGTACCTACATCCGCAGCTCTCAGTCGTCATTCTGCCTTCAGAAATCCCTTAGTCGTCTCTTGCGGCAACCACAGGAATGAATGGTGTGGTTATTTATATTCTTCTCCATCATCGCAGGAAAATTCGAACAGCGTTACGCAGTTACTACTATACGCAGACGCAGTGAGTGGCTGAGTCGAAGAGAACGACGAATACGCAACATTTCGTCGGTAAAAGTTTAGTGGACATTTAGCTACTTACTGTGAGCCTAATGAAACCACAGTCTTAATCTCTAACACGTGCATCTCAAAATTATAGATAAAAAGTCTGATCCTAGTAGTGATTGAAGATTCACAGCCACAATCCACACGCATACATACTTCGATACAAAAAAATAGACAATTAAATACTATCGCATGGAAGTGATACGAAATAAATTAATCAGCACCTCAATTAACCACATCAGATAATGTGTGATGTGATTAATGATAAGTACAGTCAACAGAAGACTAAATACTGAAGTCATGTATATTAGTAATAAGGTCTATTTTTGTATAACATCTGGCTGTTTATTTTTGAACTGACTGTAAGGCGATTAACACACTGGGACGTACCACGATGCATGTTGCGTTTCGACGCACCTACAAGCGTACTTGCGTTAGTGCAGCTGGGATGTTAGGGAGCTCCGTAACAGTAGCCGAAACTATCGAATATCCGATATAAAAAATATCCGTAACTGTAACTGAAATAAAAGTTTCGGATAATATCGGATAGGGTGGTGCCTAATTGAGACACGTTATGACAAGATTTTTTGATCGGCTGGTCCCTGTCGCGCAACAAACATAATTGATTTCTTCTGTTTTCGTCATAATATTCTCGTGAATTGTGACCAATTCCAATTCTTTAAAAATTTTATATCTGTAACCAATTTTTTTTTATAAGTATTATCGAATTACATTATCCGAAACTAATGGATAATCCGGAACAATTTCATATCCATATCTATATATATAAAAGGAGAAACTGACTGACTGACTGACTGACTGACATATCAACGCACAGCCCAAACGGCTAAACGTAGGCACTTGAAATTTGGAAGTGACGTAGCTTAGGTACCGTAGGGGTGCACTAAGAAAGGAATTCCCGAAATTCCCACGGGAACGGGAATTAGCGGGAAAATCCTTTTGTATGAAAAATCTAAACCGCTTAAGTTAGACGCTTGAAATTTGGCATGCAGGTACCTTAGTAAATATAAAGTTTAGTTATGGCTGTATTTTGAGAAATTCCCACGGGAACGGGAGTTAGCGGGAAAAAACTTTTGTATGTATAAATTTAAACACGCGGACGAAGTCGCGGGCAAAAGCTAGTCTAGTATAACAATCATTCCTATATCCGTATCCGAAATATCATATCCATAACATCCCTGGTGCAGATCAGCATCACCGTGCGTGTTTTTTACTGACGCGTGAAGTTAGAATACTGCAGCCAAATGACCCCCGGTTCGTGTTTCTGCCGGTGAGTGGGTTTCCGGAGCTCGTGGGGGGTGCTACATTGGCAGCCAGGGGTTAGGATGAGCAATGCGTGTGTGATACCTCTCGTGTAGCAAGCGTCCATAGGCTGCGGTAACAGTGGTCTGCAATAGGCCGATGATGATGAATTGATCAAACGCTACGCTGCGTGATGTGTGCCAGTGTGTTAGTCGCCTAAGTCAAAAGGAAAAGTGCGGTGCTCAATTAGATACATTCGTTTAATTTAGTACAGTCTCGTTAATGAGATCACGGACGTGGAGCTAAGACGCATTAGTAATTTATTATAGTTGTTTAATTGTCTGGCTTACACGGCGCCTGCAGCGGTGAATGAAAAGGGTTAGGTCGTTTTTCACCGGTTTTATTTACAAATAACAATACTTAACGTATTGCTTCGGGACATTGTGTTAATTGAAGTAAATATAGAGATAGGATAGGTTGTTGGTTGCAAATTTGGAAAACCGGGTTATTTTAAGTTTACTTAGCCGCATAGGTAGGTAAAGCTAGAGGTTAAGTTATTTTCCATTGCTGACGTTAAAAACCTGGATTCAAACTATAATTTGCTAACGTACATTTATTTTTTAAATGTCGCGCAACATCGGAAACAAGGATAATTTGTAATTTCTGGAATAAAGTTATTATTTACATAGATTAAAAATGCACACAATTGTTCTAGTCGAGGAATACAGTTTGAATCAAAAATCCACTAAAATATCCCATTTTTCGGTCTCAGTTTCCAACAAAATAAAAATACCTAGAAACCCTAAACAACTATTCAGAACCGAGCTACAATAATAAAGCAATAATAAATAAACTATTATTGGTATAATTGGGGACAAGGATGGAATTTCATAATAAAACGAGCTCTCAAGAACCATTTAAGCAAATGGTATTCAAATCTTCGAGTCTACGAGGTAGACTGAATAGATTTATTTTACACAATTGTTCTTCATTGAACAAAAACATAAAAGACCAATAAAAATAGATAAACATAAAAGACAGATCGGTCAAGTACCGGTCAAGTGTTTACTCGTTGGACGAATTAATGAAATAAATAGAAGTGCCGTGAACAACAAACATGGAACAATATCATATCATGATCCTCCCTCGTAATATATTGGCTTTTTTTAAAAGATTACTATGATCTTCCATAGTAATGCTCACGACTAAAAGACCCTTTAAACAAAGCATAAATTGATATTTTTTGGATATGACTGTAGTGACCAAGGAAATCCAATTTTACCCAAGTTTATCAGTTGTCTAGTACCCATAGTACAAGCTTCGGTTTAGTTTGGGGCTAGATGGCGCTGTGTGGCCCAGCGTGGCATGTCTTGAGTTATTTATTTATTGTCCTTCGCGAGAGCGACATAAGCTCATTATTCCAAGCCATATGGCGAACGAACGCTACTATGTATGTCTCAAGTAATGGTTTGATCGAAAACCGAATATTAAGATTAGCGACTAGCGCTATGCCCTACCTATCTTCATACTGTTATGCCGAGCAACGAAATATACGTATATAAGAAACGTAAAAGGATCTAAAGTGAGTTATACCAAACGAAACTTTACATCAGTCCAGTCAATTGCCATTAAAGTAAAGCAAAAAAGTTGTACGCAAATCAATTTTAAATTTTAATAAGATTTCCTAGAAGAAGCCTTTCTCAGTTCACTGGCTAAAGAGTTGCATTATGATTAGTAACTTTTTACTCTACTGACATTATTCATACTATGACGAAATAAATCTTCGACGTTCATCTTCATAGCGTCTTTAAAAATATACAATCACAAGTGGGCTGCTCAGTTATGTAAGTCTTAAAAGTTGCCTAGTAACGCAAGATCTATTTCTCTTCGCATTTTAATTTATTCCTGCCGATTTAATTTCGGCGAATCCCAATACGCCTATTCAAATTTGGAATATTTTTGCAGACACAAAAGTACTATTTTGATTCTTTTATCTTTTTAAAGACAACATTTTTTGCTTATTTTTTCGTCATTCAAGCGTCAAGTACTGATATGGTTTTAGCGAATTTAGGTTGAATTAAAAATAAGTTGTTACTTGTATTTTCAGTAGCTTCCAGCATGCTTGTACACAATTACTTTTATAATTATGTGATGGTGACGCTTTCCATTTTTGTAACGACAAACCAAATTTCGGTCCTGTGTTGATATAAGAATTACCCTGCGTTTAAGACATTTAAAGAAAAGAGAGAAAAGACATTTTAAGAATCGAGAAAATAAGGTATTGTTTTCAATTGATAACAGACTATTTGACTAGGTATTTCATTTTGCAAAACATGATAAGTTGTTTCTTTATGAAATAGGGGACAGACGAGCAAACGGTTCACCTGATGGTAAGTGATAACCGCGGCTCATGTACATTTGCAACATTAGAAGTTACAACTGTGCTGCCGGCGTTTAAGAAAGAGGTAGGGGAGACCGGGTACAAAAGTAACACGGGTCAGTACAAAGAACACAGGACTATCACCTGAAGGCGGCAAAGCGACCTTTGCTCCTATTGGATAAATCTAGAGAGCATTTGTTACTTTCGACCCACCGTTACTTTTGTACCCGGTCTCCCCTACTTTTCTTGAAGATTTGAAGGTCGTATAGGATGATAAGGGCGCTCTATTGTAATTAGTCCATGTGAAATATAACCAGACCATGTATAACCAGATCTACTTAATTCCCTGCACAAAAATAATTAGGAAGCCGAGCAATGTCACAGCTTTTTATCCCGTAATGATCCCGTGGGGCGTTAATGACTTTCTGTGACAGATCAAAATTCACGGGGGAAACCGCGGTCGGAAGACAGTATTTTACACTTAATAAATGATGTTTCAAATTAATATTTCGGACGTCACTGGCACAAGCTTGTCCGTTGGCGTAAAGGATGGCACCTAAGCGATATTAAAATCGGAGAACAAATGATCACAAATTGTTATTAGGTTGGATTTATCGCGTGAATCGAGAATTCGAGAAACAAATTGAACGGACCCGATGGATGTATGTGGATTGTGAGGCGGTCGCGTCGACATACGGGCTATAAAAGATGTTTACGCAATTTAATAGGATTGATGACCCTGTTGGACGTAAAAAATCTATTTTAACTGCATGCTTTTGTTTGGAATTTTGGTATGTATTTAGAAAGCATTTAAAGCGCTTCAGTTTCTTAGAAATCGTTTCAAATGGAGTCAGTGAATAAAACATAATGTTAGGGGGTGCCTAATAAAATTGTGTTATGGATTTTCATGACGATCAACGGCGTGAAATGGGCAGCAGCGTTCATTTGGGTATAAAGAAGCCTACTGCGTTATTTAACCCGTCTGCCAAAGGGGGTGACTAAGAAAATCCCCCAAACGACAATTATCATAGGAGGAGGCCTTATCCAGCAGTGGACTTTTGCAGACTAATGTAAATTAGTCGTAAAATTGCATAACTGTTTTAGCAAGACCTCGTAAAACCCAGAAAGATGTGACGACCATTTTCCGAGGTAATCCCGGCAAAATCTTGTAGGATACCTGTCCCACCTAACCCTAAAGTATTCCCCTTCATGATCAAATAAATAACAGCAAAACCTATTACCACTACCCACAAAAGAATCTACATAAATATCCCAACAGTAGATCCGGTGGAAATGCTAACAAAATCATACAACAGTTATTTGGACCATAAACTATGTTGACTTTGTATTATTCGCTGGGCCGTATCACGCCGTTGAAGTTTATGTAGTGTAAAAGATTTGGTGGGTATTTCCACCTCTGGGCTGTTCTTCAAGCTGGGAGCTTTTCACTGCGCATATCCTTTCATTTCATCGGAATCTGTCGCCATGCTGTCTTTGTGTGGGATAGTCGACTTGAATTAAACTCTCCGGATCGAATTTCGGACACAACGGATAGTTTAGAAGGAGGCTACACGTAGGATTAAAGTACATAAGAGTGTGATGGGACGATAGTTCGATACGACCGTACAGTGGTCAGGAGTAGGACCAATGGATAAATTTATGGCGATCAGTATTATGCCTGATAGCGATCGTCATTTGTTTTAATATCTTCGTCTGTTTGAAGTTTAAATAGATGAGCTGTCGCGTATAACGCTATTGAAAAAACGTTGATATAATGATGTATTCTGTCAATATGGGTTCTATCCTTGATATACCTCTGTGAGATCATCCATTTGACGTTACGCTATTAAACCAAATGACACTAAATGTGATAAATCACACAGATTTTACAACCTATTACACATATTTGAGAAGCATAATTAAGAAAATACAAAATTTGTTTTTTTTTTTATATCATTTAACTAAATGTATAATTATTATTAAACCTTGCCATAATAGCAACATATTCCGAAACTCTACCACTTTCTATTTAAAAGATTTAAGCAGGTTAACTTCATTTCTTCTTTTCTTCATTATAATAGCTCGACACAATGGCTCCCCTACGCCTGATGGAAAGCGAAAGAGAAGCCCTAGTCACAGTCACAACGGGCAAGTAGCTGGTCAGTTACCTGTCCGTTGCCACCGCCATACCGGCCCAACTCGAACCCCCGACGAGCTCCGCAAACCCTACTCATCGGCAGAAACACAACCTGGAGATCATTTGGCTGCGGTATTCTATAGGGTGGATGGCCTTCCCTGGAATAGCGGCTCAATCTAAGGAAGGATTCGCTATGCCCTACCTCTCTAAAATAAACAAATAAATAACCCAAGACATGCCACGCTAGGCCACACAGCGCCACCTAGCCCCAAACTAGGCCGAAGCTTGTACTATGGGTACTAGACAACTGATAAACTTACTTAGATACATTTTTTTTGTAAATAAATACATATTATACATAGAAAACACCCAGACCAATACAAACAGACATGTTCAATGAACACAAATGTGTGTACTGTGCGGGAATCGAACCCACGACCCTTGGCTTAGAGGGCAGAGGTCACTACCAAATGAGCCATCGAGCCTGTCAAAGAAAAAGTAAAAGTCTTGAGCAAGTGGAAACATTATATCCTGTCTAGGCAAGTCCACTCGCCTATCAACTGAGGCACCGCATTCCGGAGGGCTTCCGTGCCGGCACTTCCTAATGGTGTCTCCGCGCCCCGAAGCCTCCCAACATATTGAATCTTCATTTAATACGTCTTTCGTAACGCATCGTAACGGGACGAACGTCATCCGTCACGGTGTAGCGTCGTTACGACGGGTAATGGACGTTGTATCATGTCAATTGTCTTTATACGATTAGCTTATCAAATGTCACAAAAGTCTGTTAGTAATAGAGATGTTGATAACAGTCGCAAATACTACATAACACAATAGAGCGTCGATTAGTCGAACTAATTGGGGAACAGGGGTCTTCGGATGACCGATATTTTCGGATTCGAACAGTACGTACTGATTCAGACATAACTATTTACATACAGGTGATATACAATAAAATAGTTACATTTACCAACTCATGCTGGTAAATCCGATTTTCTAGAGCTTTTACAATAACACGTCATATATTATACACGTAAACCTTCCTTTTGAATCCCTCTATCTATTTAAAAAACCGGAATAAAAATCCATTGCGTAGTTTTAATGATATAAGCATAGGGACAGACAGAAAAAAGCGACTTTGTTTTATACTTTGTAGTGATTGTCTCAGCATAGTTTTCGCCTGATGAAGTCCTAAAAATTGAGCCCAAGTAGCTCTGACAACGGGCTGGAAATCTCAGTCACCACAGCCATGCTCGCCCTTATAATGCATATTCACGCTTCCTTTAACGGATCCCATATAAGAAGATATTATTTTATCGCTTTTGACAGCAAAATAATTAGAAATCAAGTTAAGATACGCTAAATGCATGAAGTATATTTACTATATTTTACAAATAAAGCTAGGTTCAAGAGAGCAGTCTTCAGAGACCTGCGATCCTAAATTTCACCGAACACAAAGTCATTTTAACCCTTCACCGCCAACAGACATTCGGTAACTACCAAAATGGCAAAACAAACTTTAATTTCGAATGTGGAGGCATAAATCTTGACGCGCAGGTCGGGTCTGCCCGCGTAAATAACGGATGACGTCACCAGCAGGGCCGCTTGTTAACCGCTGAATAGTTATTGTTATGACCCGTTTAGTAGTCCAATGCCCCTAAATAGGAAAGATTATAATGGAACAAGGACGGTCCACTTGAGAAACTTGAGCATTTGCGGGAATTTGTGTGAGTACAGTTGGGCAGGAAGGTCGGATTCGGTTATTTAAATTGTATTACGGCATTGAACAGGTTAATTTATTAGAGGTTATAAAAGTGTAGGTATATTAATTATCATTTTTTTATTGTTATGGACTATGTACGTAAGAGACGAGTGTGTTTAGAGAGACTTGTTCTGCCGTGTGGTGTCCGATTTAGAATAAGACCACCCCATCTCATCCCGGATGGGTGTCGTAAGACGAATAAGGGAAACGAGAAACAACTATTTCCTAATAGACTCTACTTGTAAAGGCAAATTTGAGATTTTGTCCAAACATCATCCTGCTTGTCTCAAGTAACGTTGAGATTCCGTAAATGTCAAGTTCTTTATTTAATTAGAAATGGGTTTACGCTTGACCGCAATTCCACTGATGTTAGTAGAAGCATTCTTTGTAATCTATATCATATTTGAGTTATTATTATGCCGATTACTTCACTTTTCTAGTACAGTACATAATTCCTGGTCAAAAAATATAAGGAACTACTGCTCCAACCGATCATAATGTATCACCGACGCGTCATTAAATATCAACGCAGCCATTACAAAAATGTCGTCGAAATTATTGAAGTTAAACCAAAAATCTATATACTCAACATCACCCCCGTTTACATAGAAAAAAATGAGGAGGGTTCAACCCTCGTAGTTGATTGGCGATCTCATTAAAATCAGGAAAGACTGCGCAGCTTCCCTGCCGGTCTGACTTAAAAACTGTGCTTTTAAAGTTTAGCTTTTTTGTTTTTTTCGCAATAATAGCGAGAAATAAATAACACTGCGGAATGTCGGAAGAATATTTTTTGCTATGAAATGTGGTAGTGACAGAACTAAATGAGGTGGTATAGTTAATGTTGAACATGGACATGTTGATAGTTACTTTATGGTTTCAAGGTAAAATGACAACTAGGAACATAGATGTATTTTTTAAAACTAATTTTATGAATAAATCCATTTAACGTGACCGCCAATTATGATTTGAATACAACTTACCGCGCATAGGCGTACTTAAATACCGACCGATGACGGACAGCAGCGTCACCGGAGCGAGAAGCTACGCTCTACGATCGCCCGCCTGCGTAGCGTGGCGATTATGGGTATGTCCTCCAGGCATTTGCCCTAAGTGGCAAACAACTGGAGAGGCCTATGTCCAGCAGTGGACTGTTATATGCTGATGATGATGATTGATTGATGATTCTTCAGGTGGGTATCTTAAGAGCGACAAGGTCGACTAAGAGACTTCTTTGTATTAAGAAGTCTCTTAGTCGATTTAAGAGAGGTAGGGCATAGCGAATCTTCGCTCGTATTGAGCTGCCCGTCCGGGGAAGGACCTCCACCCTATAGAATACCGCAGCCAAATGACCTCCGGGTCGTGTTTCTGCTGGTGAGTAGGGTCTCCGGAGCTCGTGGGGGGTTAGGGTTGGGCCGGCATGGCGGTGGCAACTGACAGGTAACTAACCAGCTACTTGCCAGTTGTCACAGCGACTTGGGCTTCTCTTTGGCTTTCCATCAGGCGTAGGGAAGCCATTATGTCGAGCTACTATAAAAAAAAAAAAAAAGTTCAGCTTATCAGCCTGGTGGGCGAATGATTGTGAAATTATCAGTTGTATCAATTAATTCGGCCGGTAATTCAGGTTTATGCCTAAACTCCTAACATGTACGACGGCCTGTGGAACTCTTGCTATTTTGAAGCAGAACAAGTATTTAGAGATTGTCAAAACTGTTCACAAAGCGAAAGTTATTAACTTGAAGATGTTTCAAAGCCGTTTCCAGTATTTAGACAGTTCACTCAGTAGCGATGCCTTTGCATTTTAGTGCAAACTAAATGGCGTAAAATATTCATTCAGTTTGTAGCGTCAGAATAGACTTTGTACTGAAGGCCAAAGCTGGCGCACACACTAATTAGTATATAAGTAAATAATAAGAAAAAAACTGAGCACTTCATTACTACACAACCTAGTAAAAGGTAAATATTAATGTAGAAAAGCTTACCTTCCTACCTTAACCTACTTTCGACACTTTAGCTTCCAAATTTCAACAGAACCATTAGTAGGTAAGGCTTTTATTTTTCGAAAGATAATAAGATCAACAAAAAACAACATTAATTTCCATTACTGAAATAATATCTGCCGAACCAGACGGTAAAAAAGATTTGGGGTAATAGAAACAAATGTACAGCATTGTGTTAGAGTGATTGAATGAATGAAGGAATTTTGTAATTCTCAAAGGTTATGAATGAATGAGGAATCTTACTTGTATAACAGATTATTTTTAGGATCGAATTTTTATATCTATGTTTTTTCTGAATCATACGAGATTTAGACTTGAAAATCTATCAAAATGCGACTTCGTTGACTACTTCAACTGAAAATATACGCGATAAAATGAAGTATCGTGTCTATCTACACACATTTGTTTTTAGAAAAAACATTATAACAATAATTTACATACGATTTATAAAACCATTAAACCTGAAACCGCATCATTTCGCCGAATTTGTTAAACGTTAACTCTCTTCAACATATTCTCGAACAGCCCAAACGTGAAAATAAAGAATGTAGCATGAAATTTTATTTATTTTTTCTTCGTCTCCTAGACTTTTTGCTCTTGATTTATTCAATCCTAACTCTGCTCCATGTTTTGGGAATGTGTTTTGACAGCCAATTTATTTGCGTACGCCACTGTATCGCCACTCTCGTAAATAGGTGAACTAGTATAAAAAAATATATATGGCGACACTAATCTTTGGGAACGACCGGTATAAATTACAGATGTGATATTTTAATATGGTCTGAGTTACCATTAATATAAATTCGAGTGTGATTGAAAGAATCACGTTATGGTTGTGTGAAGTGTGATTCACTCATAAATCTATGAAAGAAAAAAGCTATTACCTAGAACTGATAAATCAAAATTCTATAAAGTACAATTCATAGTACGTCTGCGGAATAAATTAAGAAGGAGACCACTATCGTGCAAGAAAACCAAGGAATTTAAAGGCTCAATCAAGACAGGGCGCAAATGAACATAAAGGTTCATTCTAAAGAAGGAATCAAATCTCTAGACACCTGAGTCGCCGCAATCAGACGCTTAATGAGCTAACGGCAAGCTTGCACTGTGTTACCAAAATGTAAATTCAAAAGGCAGTCCCACCAAGGAATATACACGCTCATAAGACACAAAGTCGAAGAACATAAAAACTCATTCCAAAAAAGGTAGCAAATCTTCTGATAGCTTAAAGTCGACGCAATCAGAGGCTTAGGAGCTATGAGGCTACATACAATTCTTTTACTTCATTCGTTTTCAAAATCAAAAGATGACCTCCTCATCCAAGACTGCCTAAGAGCAAAGATTCATTCAAGATTCAGCGCCGATGAACAGTAAGGTTCATTCCAAAGGTAACAAATCTCCTGACGGCTCGGAGTCGACGCAATCCCGCTGCTCAGTGACGCGCGCCGCAGGTACTCACCCGTCTAATTGGTCCAGAATTACTTCCTAAGCGCGAGGGGTGGTTCCAACATCACATAATTCATTTAAACCGTGATTGTCATGGCCTGTGCGGATTTTCGATAATCGTTTTCGGTTAAAATTGCGCGTTGTTAACAATTAATTTCGGAGCTACTGAGTCAACAGATGGGATGTAAGGGAGCGACTATAATCTTTTCACTCCAAGTCATCCTCACCTGCCCGTGGTGCATCCTGCGGAATAACAAACGAGCATCACCGAAGCGAGAAGCTACGTCCTGCGATCGCCAACCTGTCTGCCTCTTTGACCAAAGTGGCGAGCATCTTGAGAGATACGTGCAAGCTCTGAAATGAGTTCCCAGCCGCGATGTTTCCTGATCATTATGACGTCCTTCTTTAGGCTTCATTTCCTGCTATCATCATCAGACGCTGACACCGTTCGAGCATACCAATATACACTAAGTTCTATAGAAAACCAAGTCATAAACGCAGTTGTCGCGGCTTGGCTGTAGCCGCGGCTTGGCTGTCCTCTCGCCATTATAGTGTCTATGAGTGGTGGTTGTTTGACGGCCTTCCACAAGAATAAAAAAATTAGGCAACTTTCCTCTTAGATATTACTAGCTGTGCCGGCGGCGTCGCACACGTGGATATCGGGTTAAAAAAATAACGGACTTCCATAAAATTCCATCTAGCAATAACATTTGTGAAAACCGCATTGAAATCCATGCAGTAGTTCTCACGTGATGCGCGTTCAAACATACAGATAAAAAATTCTCCCGTTTTTCCCACACATCCCTTCGTTGCTTGTAGCGTGATCAAAAGTATTCAGAGTATTCTGACCTGGAGCCAGAAGTATGAAGAATAATTGTACCAAGTTTAGTTAAAATCCGTTGAGTAATTTGTTTCTATAACAAACATACAGACAGAAAAAAAAATCTGATTGCATTTTTAGCATCAGTAACGACTCTACAGATTTATTTATAAGTATAGAATATAGATAGAAGATAGATTACCTACACGGAGGTGTAATTAAAATCATATTATTGTCTTTGTACTCGTATATAAATAGTATTCATATACATAATTATACGCCTACCCAGCCTATTTTAGCACATCCTCACAAATACCAAATAATAATTTGATTCCTTCAAAAAGTTTCGTAGGCGCGGATAAAATGTCTTCCGCCATTTATATTCGCGTAAATAATTCATTTGGTTGTCTCACCCACATTTTCTGGAGATACTTTCAGAAGTGGGTAATTACCCGATTTCCATTTGGAACATCGGGACAGGGAGATGGAACATAAATATTTAATACCATCGTCCTGAGTTCAGAAACGCGATACGAGTTGTTTTGCGGAAAATTTCTAGTAACCAATCAAGACGGTTCATAGTATCATGGTTCACTAGTTTTACTTGCTAGAGTAATCATATAAATATTCATTAATGCACTATGCATTGTGAGAATTACGCCATTAAGTCATATACTCCATCAACATAATTAGCAGAACAAATGCTCCAAAGAAATGACATATAGTTTACGTGGTAACGCTTACTATGTCGTTGGCAGCGAAAACATCGGTGTACCAGTAACATCTCTTTTGAACCGCATCATTGTTAATCGAGTTTCCTTGCCAAATGCTAGACGGGAGTAGGGAAACGACAAAAATATCGATGCTTTTTAGCTCGACACTGTTAGTAGCAAATACTAGTGGCTTTTTGGCTATCACTAATAGCTCCAAGACATGCCACGCTGGGCCACAAAGCGCTATCTAGTCCCAAACTAAGCCGAACTAGACACTGATAAACTTACTAAGATATATATTTTTTTATAAATAAGTAGGTACATTTCATACTTGAATATGGGTATATCCCCCAGATGTTTCTCGAACAACTGCAGAGACCTATGTCCAACAGTAGACTGCAATTGGTGATAATATTATACTCGAACCTACATAGCAAACACCCGGACCAATACAAAGAACTGTATTAGTCCGGTTTGTACTGAGCAAGAATCGAACCCGAGAATATCAGAGGCAGCGAAAAGATTAGCAGGCTGAAATGACATTGCCTTTAAATATTTTTGCCCCAGCAAGCATCTACTCGTATATACTTGCTGGCGCACAATCTTCTCGACTTTCCGATAGGAAAATGAGCGCAACATTATAAGTGAAAATTGCATCGGATTGATCGGAATAGGTAGATTTCTGAGAAGTTGGAAGAGATGGCGATAAAACCGTATATGTCGTTAAAAAAAATCTAAGAGGTATAAGTTTATTTTTATGGTGTATGGTGTGCAATAAAAATTTATTTATCCATCTTTTTCAATCATGTAATTATTAATTACTTTAGGTACTTAAATGTGTCGACACTTTTACGATACCAATACTTTTTACACGATACATCGATACTTTTCGAATCGATACTGTGTCTCTAGGCGGGCGCGTTGGATATAAAATACAATCCCGTGGGTGCACAAACGATAACATTGCAAACATTAGGACTGTCCCACATCCGCTAGACTTTTATGAGACACAGTTTGGATTTCGACAGTGAATTACTGGATTAACTGTAATCAGGGAGCCTACTCTGAAGTTTATCACCGAAGTTTTGGGTAATTTCGACACTTTATAACTAATGCTTCGTTAGCCGCAAACCTACTTAAATGTACTGACAAACTTTCTTATTGTTTTAATATAAGACATAAAGAATAAAGATGCACCTCCCTTGCAACTATTCAATGATGATCACAAGGCCTGCATAGGCAAGTGTGCTCACTCAGCAGGACTTACTAATTAATTATCACGTGGTTTCGTGCAAGCCTTGTGAACTTTAAGCCCATTTTACTTTGAATAATAAAATAATCTAAGACATGCCACGCTGGACCACACAACATTCAGCCCCAAACTAAGCCGAAGCTTATTAAGCACTATACTTATTGAGTTTTTTGTATATTTAAATACATAATACATATACTTAGCAAACGCCCAGACCAATATTTATTTATTTAAAAACCTTATGCTACCATTACAGGTATAGCCCAATGCGATAACATAGCCATCCTTAAACTTACACTACTATACTATTACTTAATCTATCTACTATTTTACAATATAAATTTTATATTTATTATTATTGCTTTAGGTACATACATAATTATGTACAAATATAATATATATATATATATATATATATATTTTTTTTTATTCACTAAAAGCACATGAAAATATGTCCAACTCCTCATGAATCGTGTTCATTATGTGAAACGTACGAATAAGAGGCCACAGGCACGGCCAGCAGGCGCGGGCGCCGCCGCCTCCACACGTACCGGTCCGGCACGCTCATATACATATAAATATACATGTTCATGCACACAAATGTTTGTACAATGCGGGGATCGAACCCACTACCCTTTGTTTCAGAAGGCAGAGGTCATCAAATGAGCCATCGAGCCAGTAAATAATGATTTCATAATACACTTCAATTCATCACGGCCTATGTTACAAGAAATAATATACAGAGTCGTTAAAACCGTCACAATATTTTCCCCCACTAAATTGTCAGGCTTGTATCATCCGTAACTTTGTTGCCTCTGACTAGCCACGTACGCGTGATAACAGACGGAGGCCACATGAGTTTTTTTAACCTTACATGTTTATACTGTCCCTGTGCGTGGCATCATGTTCGGACAACTGGAAGGTTTATAAACCTAACTGTACTAAGCATTTGCGAAAGAGAAACAAATGTAAGAGACTATCAAAATAGGTATCAACAAAAATAGATGTACTCGTACTTAAATGGATAGTTAATCTGAGTACTGTAAGACGTACCAGAGCCAAAATGTCAAACTAAAAGTTGCTTTCTGAACATGGAAAGGACGCACATTGAAGACGAAACAAACAAGAGAAGTAGTTTTGACCATAGATAGAAAACTAATTTTTAATAAGCATATGTCAATCGTTTGTCACAGACAATGTTGTAGATAGATAATATTCTTCATTGCAAAAAACACAGAAAACAAAACAAGGTCGGATTTAGGTGGTCTTATCACCAGAAGCGATCTCTGCCAGACTACCCAGGTAGAGGAAACCAGCTTCGCGAAAGAGATGTAGAGTTGTACTTACATTTATGTATTAGATTTTTTTTATATTTGCACCTCAAAATGACTGACTGCATAATCCACCATTTTCTTCCGCTCCCCTAACAGTCCGGTGATGATGACAAGGCCGCCCTGGCCATCCTCTTAGTCATTTAGAAAAAAAAGCAGACGATGAACACCAAAATAATGTGAGCGATCCATATAACTCTTAATTAGACCAATATAGATCGATGGCAATATTATAGGCAGCATAAGTGCGCCCCTTTCAATAGACCCAAGATTATAAGAAGGGAACGCGTGTGCTGCAATAGACTTCCAGCCTAATGCTTCAGTAAAATGTAAAAAAACGAACACAAGATTTAAAAACGCAGTCGGCGCCCGATTTTTCACATCGACGCCGCTTAAAAAGGCCCTTTTCATAGGCACACCGAAACATGAACGCCGATGTGTGCATAAAAAAGAACTTTTTCGTTTTTTTTAAACACACTGGGCGGTCCATCGCGTACCATAACGCGGATTTAGCTCAAAACTATCGCGTCTAGCGACAGCTGTTCGGATTAATTTCGTCTGACGATGTCGAAAATGCGGATTTTTCAACTATAATTACTTGCGACGAAACGGGAGCGATGCCCAAATTATTAATCGTTGGACGTATGTTTCCTCTCTTTTTTAATGATGATGGACGACACATGGTTTATGCATTGGTAATGGCAACGCAGGCAAGGTATGTTTGTAACACGCATGAATTTCGGAATAAATGAGCACTTAACTTCTATTAAATTTAATATGGTCACGAGGTTACGGAAAAATAAATAGCTTGGGGTTATTTACTGCATACTATTATTTAAAACTAGATTCTAAATGATAAAGTAAAAGTTATGTTTACCGTATATTAGATGATAGTATTTAAAATATATGCTAAAGTTTTTTCTATGCATAAATGTTGGTTATCTTTCACGTAAAAACTATACATCTAGTTACCTATACTAGTGTTAATTTGTACGTAAGCTTTATAATGAGCATTCGAAGAAACACAGTCAAAGTCAGAAACGCGACCGAAGGGTCGCAACAATTCATCAGTTGAAGTCGTGATTTATTGGAGTATAGCAAGACCAACTTATAAATCAGCATGGCAGTGGCAACTGATAAGTCTTACTTTCAGTTGCCATTTCATTGCCACCGCCATGGTTACTTGTCTTATCTGGTAGCTTGTCTGTTGCCGCAGCGTCCTGGGCTTTACTTTCGCTCTCCATCAGACGACGGCAGACCACCTTTAGGTGCCACTTTACAAAAAAAGAAGTCACTGTATGACACTGTTGAAATAAAATGCAATTACTTGAGACATTATTTACGTAGAGTATGCTAAAGTAATTTTTGTTTGTTCATGCAAATTTTGTTCGCTCACTATATTATGTAGAGAAAAAGCAACGTAAATGAATGCACCACCTGTGCTTCAGTAGGTACCTATTGTTATTGTAATTTACTCACGGTTTTACAAAATAAATATTAGGATACATCTTCACGTCTAACGGACTTCCACGCATTTGCATATTAAATATTCACTAGCGTTGCTTATTTTTTAAACGACGTTACTCGGGAATCGGGACACGCAGGGGAAATATACAGGGGAAAAGTTTAATTAGCTATTATATAATCTTTATTGCACAAAGTACAAATGACGGACTTAATGTCATGTGGAATTCTCTACCAGTAAACCACAGCCATAAATAATGCGGTGCGGTAATAGGCATTCTAACAACTGCTATTATATCCACTAAAATACAAGTAATGCACATACATATATATTTTATACATATATATTTTATAAAATAGTTAAAATTATAATATACAATTTATATTAAAGTCAAAAACTTACTCTTAAGTGAAGATTGTCTAAAATATCCACCAAAGTCCAGATTGTTACCTGTGGGCAATAAATGTAAATAGTTATTATAAGAAAACATACAGTTTCAACTAAAGTACAAGTGATTTAGAATATACGTTAATATTTATGTGTGAATGGTCGAAAATACGGACGTACACAATGACTAGTTAGCAGTATTGCACATTATATCTACCATATTGATTGTGTCTGACTGTAACGAGTAGTTAAACAGTAATAAGAATAAAACCATAGCAGATAAAACTAAAACAATCCGTTACGCAACAGACAAAGCCGGCTTCTAAAAAAAGCCATTTTAAGACCTATAAAAATCAAACGTGAAATTTTGAAACGAAACGCAACATTAGCCAAAAACCCTAAATAACTTTATGATCCTGTATCCATCTTCCAACTTGTAAAAGACATGACGGCTTTTGCACTAAGTTAGTTTTTCGCGATGTTAACAAGGTTCAAATGTTGTCAACAGTTTTGATGTATGGCTAAAATCTGTTCAGACACTAAACTTCGAATGGATAGTCCACACATGAGAATAGCGAGAAACTTTTGTCTGATATAACTTTCTATGCTAAAAATAACTTTGGTATTGTAGTTCTTTTTAGTATCAACAACAAGAAGAATGTCGTTGCTATCTGTATCTAGACGACATAATTGTACTAATGTCGTCTAGATAACGACATAAGTATGGTAAACGTTTTATACATGTCATCATATCATGTTCTGATACCCATAACACAAGTGCTTAAGCTACTTACTTTGGGATCGGAGCAATGTATGTGATGTTGTCAGATATTTGATTTGATCATTTTTACATTACAGTCAGGAATAAACGTAGGTAAATCTTGTATGTTTCCTAAGTTAATGAATTGCAATCTATATTTGAATATCACCGAAATGCACTTGACTTACAGCGGTATGTACTGTATTAAATACTACAGCACTATACATTATATCATCATACATAGGAAAAAGGTTATCAATGAAAATTGAAAACCAAGATTTTTTTTGTATTATGTATTTTGTAATGTACCTAATTCTTACCTAGACAAACGACAACAAAAAATAATAAAAACTATCAAAAGGACAGGTTTCCGTCCACAAAACCACACGCGAACCACAAAAAAAGTAATAAAAATCGAAAATAACATTCAAACCAAAATACATCGTAATCCGGCAGACAAATAATTACACACTCAAAGACGCACTAATTCCTCAGCTGTTAAAATGTTAGCATAAATAATCGGACAATAGGGGGGGAGATAGATAGACGCGCGTTTATGTCAACAATGAACCGTTTTAGATCTTTGATAGAATGCCAGCGGCAGACCGCTCTACGTCACTTTAATAGGTTACAGATGATATGAAAGATGCTGCTATCGAGATGGATCAAAAGTTCAATACAGAATACGGAATGGCAGCGAAGTAATTGAATTTTATTTAATTCGGTTTATGGGTCAAATCATGATTTTCGATCGAACTTGATTTGTAATAAATAAGAATAAATGAACCCAATACATACCACATTGGGCAACACAGCGCCATCACTAGATAAGTTCCGTAGTCCTGGTTAGTCAGTCCCAAACTAAGCCGAAGGTTGTACTATGGGTACCAGACCACTGAGTAATTTACTTAGATACTTTTTTTTTAAATTAATACATAATATTATACATACACAGCAAACCCTCTGAACCAATAGAAACCGCTTCAATATTTTATTTAATTTTAAATAGAACCCGTTTTGTTCGAAGCAAGCGCAATTTCTTGTGCTGGAATATCACGACTGTATCATAAACCTTTTATTTTTGAACCTCACAAGGATATTTATTATGATTATTATTTCATATGTGTTCAAACAACTGTCTTGTATAATTCGTCAAAATGACTGAAATTCGGTCTCGAAATTTTTCACTTGGGCTATTTAAGATTTAAATATTCATTCACAATTCTTAGTATTGCTACAAAAACCCTCACTGACTTACTTGGTTACACTGCATTATTGCGATATGTTTGATTACAATAATACTGGTTGTCTGATGCCTGAATGGCGGAAGATTATTTCTGGTGCTATTTGATCGTTCTGTTTACCGGTTCCAAAGTTTATATGCAACGTAGGTACTTTATGGATTGGTCTGGCTCGCCCAAATGGAGCGTCATCAATATTATTAATATACGAAATTGAGCTTAGCAGTATTCCAGTGACGTGCAGCTTTGAGAGCTTAAGACGTAATTGGGACAACATGGTGTCTGGGATCTCTACGCTTTGTCCAAACATCCTTCGCCAAATCTAGGTACTTTCTCGGAGAGCACGTTTTGCCGAACCATGCAAAGTTCTATGATAATGAATGTTCTCTAGCAGTGACTGCGAGATGGAAAAGGTAGTACAGAAGCTAAACTGATGACCTCATTTTAGTTAGCAGGGAGTCTTTGGATGTAGGCACCCAAAATGGGTCGACGTGGAAGAAGTCCTATGTTCAACAGTCTACTGCTGAACATCTATATGCTGAACACTATACTGATGCCATAAAAGTTTGTACAGGAGTTTCTCACAATAGTAAGGATCTTTTAGCAACCCGTAGATGGTCCCCAGATCTGTCAGGTCGCAGTTGTTACGTGGGCTCCTTGAGTTACTATTTTATCTCCGCAATTTGAAGGAAATGACTGGGTATATGAATATTAGCCTCTCTAGCTTCTTGTGAAGGGCAGAAGGCAGCACAGACCAATTTTGATGGAGAAACTTTGATTAATAGCACCTGCTTATGTTTCTGTCACAGATCACAAATTACTCGTACATAGTAAGATTATATTAACTCGCCACAAAATTTAATCTAGAACGATCCGAGTTATGACTCGACAGACGCAAGAACCACGTGGCCTGATGTAATTTGTTGGGACAGTAGAGATAAAATACATTGTTATATAACGTGGCATGCAATAATTGCTAACGGCCGCTTGGTGAGTATAAACGGTAAAGGTTCCATTTGAACTTCAATAAATAATATGCACTACTCTTCTGATCAAAACGGTCACAAGAGACCAGCCAAAAAGAAATGTTTAACACATGCGCATACATTCTATGTTCTATCACATTCAGAAAATTGGCTATGGTTTTGCCCCATGTCTCAGAAAGCATATTAAATCGTTGTTCCCGCGTCTAACCTCTCTCCTGCTTTCGAGAACTATCATCCTTTCATGCGAGTATAGGAACTGAGAGTGCTCTTATGTATGTAATGTAAGATTAGCCGCTGTTTTAGAACTTTGATCAGTTCTTGGGTAAGACTGGAATTCCTTTTTCAAACGAGGTTTGTAGAGAGCTCTCACCTCACGGTAGGTAGCGGCATTGCTGTGCCCCTGGCATTGCAGATGTCCATGGGCAGCGGTTATTGTTTGACATCAGACAGGCCGCTTGCTCGTCTGCTACCAAAAAGCAATAAAAAAAAATATTCTCGGTAACCATACTGCCTTTTCTAATCTAAGTATATAACCTAGATATTGATCATCAAATCTATAGACTTAAGTGTCGATAATGTTTGGGACGATATCAATATTATGTGCAATGGTAATGGATACCAGGTCAGTTCGGCTACAAGCCAATAATAGGGTAAAGTTCAACCATGTTCTTATAAACAATCGCGTCATCTATTCAGAAAATCGTAACAGTACACAAATCAAACGTTACAAAGTAGCGAATTAGCGGAACACAAAATTCGATCTGGAGCGATCAGAGTTACGACGCGACGAACGCACGCGGCCCAATATAATGTGGTTGCATCGAATTCGCAGCGTCATTACAAGTTAATGACGCAATTAACTGGGTGTTAGCAAGAAAACGATGTTTGGGGAAAATTGGAAATGTTAGATGGTAGTACGTTATGTATATTACTTATGTATGTATTATTATTTATATATTTATATTTATTGGGTAGCATCAATTCCGATTTAGTTGATAGCTCACCTCACCCTTTATTTTTCATTTATCCTCTACCCTAAGGTTGTCTGGAAGAGATCGCTTATAGCGATAAGGCCGCCTAAATTGTGCAACAAGTGTCTGTTATGCCTAGTTTTAGTCAAATGTATGGTGCGCAATAAAGTATATCTAATCTAATCTAATTGTTTTCCGAAAGCTGGATTGGTGTGTTTTACATAACATGGTTCTGAGTGGGGCGTTTTTTTGAAATTGTCATGGATTTGGATGCTTCAAAGACGTCCCCAGTTATAGTTACCGGCTGGTAATTATAAAGCGAGGGAAATTTTGAGTTTAAGGTCAAATGCTTGGTAATGCAATGGCATCCGCTCTTTTGTTAATCCCCAAAAAAGACCAACATTTTTTTTTTTTAAGTCCCAGTGGCATTTGCTAGAGATCCATCTTTCGTGTCATCAATTACACATTGATACTACAAGTAGAACTATTTAGTGTGATACTGAAGTTCTAAACAATTTACTATAACACCCGCGGGATACGCCCTGCGATCGCCAACCCGCCTGCCCAGGGTGGTGATTATGGGTATAATTATCCTCCAGACGTTTGTCCTAAGTTGCGAACAACTGGAGAGGCCTATGTCCAACAGTGGACTGTAATGGACTGATGATGATGATGATGATGGTGACCCGCGGGATGAAATGGAGTGGTCGTATTCCCAATCCAGTAACCTTCAGATCCACGGCCTTTCAGACTATTCTAATGATTCATTTAATCAAATACACTATTCTCCACAGCTGTGCCTGATAAATAAATACAGAACTCATATTGTTGAATAAATACTCCCAGTAGTTACCAAAATTCTTGCAACGATAAGTTTATCGTGTAAACAGTCAGTCGTATCTTCGGTTAGTACATTCAATTTGTACGAATGTTTACGACTTGGCAAAGGCATGGATGCTCCATAATGTAATGTGCAGTGGGAAAATAGGACTATCAGGTATTTAGATCTATTACAAATTAGCATCTGACATACGTAAGTAGCTGGTGTCGTGGTGCCATCGTGTTATGTTGATGGTGATTAGGTGTTGGGTGATTAATTAAGGTAGGTGATTAATCAATTAAGAAGTGATTTCATTTAATTCATATCAGCGAAAAACAGGGTATATGAATGAGCATGAAAATATGATAGCATAATTTAATTAATAGCAGGAAGTCGTATTTACTTATATTATAACGTATTTTTAAGAGAGGTAGGGCATAGCGGATCTTCGCTTGAATTGATCCGCCTCGTCCGAGAAAGGACAGGGGAAGGAAAGAAAGAAAGGGTGGAGACCCTATAAAGAATACCGCATCCAAAAGACCTCCGGGTCGTGTTTCTGCCGGTGAGGTTTCGGAGCTTGTGGGTAGTTTGGGTTGGGCCGGCATGGCGGTGGCAACTGACAGGTAACTGACCAGTTACTTGCCCGCTGTCACAGCGACTTGGGGTTCCCTTTCCCTATCAGGCGTAGGGAATCCATTATGTCGTCAGTCTCTGTCAGAAACACGACCCGGTATTCTTTAAGGTCCTTCCCCGGACGGGCGGCTCAATTGTAGCGAAGATTCGCTATGCCCTACCTCTTTTAATATATATTATGGACTGTATGTGTTGCTCGCTACAGCGCAAATTCGCTCAGTAGATAGTATTAGTAAAGCACACTGCACAATCTTACTTAACAACGTACCTAATCGTTACAAATTAGTTGAAACTAAATAAGCGAACTTGCACCGAACAAAGTATTCTAGTTCTAATCCTGAAGTAATCCACTTAAGTGAAAACAAAGATTTATCTAGTCCCAAGTCTGGTAGTTTTAAGCTCACCTAACAATGGCCAGTACTTTGTAGTGTCAGTGTTTGATCGGTGCATTTAATTAACGAACTGCATAAGGTGCACTTTTGCATGTTTACATTTTTGGGGTTCTGTAAATAGAAAAATGCTGGAAACCGGCAGAGACGGAGAGATGTAACAGTGAGCGGTGACGTAGAGCGGCAGCCCTACCCATCTATAGCCACGACCAATCAGCCAAGAGTGCCTTACTAACACCCGTATTCATTATACATTACTGTGATGTTTCACAGTGCGCGCGGACGTAAAGGTACCCAATACATACTCTTTATTGGCATAGTATTGTTAGTTTTCACAGACAAGTATTCTTTGTGAATCCTAGTACAAGACGAAGAACTAGAAAAGGTAATAGTACTTATAATAATAGAAATACATAACATGTTATTAGATTTTTTCGTATATGTAAAATACATGTAAATATTTATATATAGATTATTTTTAAACGAATCTGACCAAATGCGGGATAGTTGACACAACCTTGGAATTTCGTCACAGGTTCGAACGTAACGTAATAGTTACGAATAGAAGTATTCGAACATATAAATTTTAAGTCTACATTGGTACGTGGTGAGGTTAGATTGGACCACTAGGAGCCATGAAGTCAACGGCTAACTGATTAGACACCGACGATTCTTATAAATGCTTGATGCTACTTTAAAGAATCTTACTATAATTACTTTAATTGAAACGAAATAAGTTTTATTTATTAGTAAATGGGTAGCATTTGACCTTAACTCGCTTTCGTTACGCGACGTTAGATTCTACGATGGATAGCGCTCATCCAACAAAAACCGATTCACTTTCGCCTTGAAAACCAAAAGAATATAATAATGTACTCGTATTCAGAGGAACACGGACTTTGGCAAAGAGCTCCAAAAGATTCATTCTACAGAACCCCATACACACGTCTTGCAACTGAAACAAACCGATCAATTATTTCCATCTCTTACCTACATTCATTCCTATCCCCCATTGGTCCAAGAATTAATTCTGTGTACAGTCACAGCGTAGCCAGTGAGCTAAGAGGATTACTCCAGCTTTGCCGGCGCAAGACTAGCAAGCAACATGGTTGCTTTTGTTGCAACCTCGTTTCTCAACCGGTGTTAGTCTTTTTACAATCTGTATTGGACTGGGTGAGCAATGTAAAAAGTTCCCCGCGATATATTTTTTTCGTCTGGCAGTGCGGCCGGAATGAAAGATAAAAATTATAAAATTTTATTAAAACACTATCTGTGGCCGCGTGAAAATCGGTAAAATTTTTCTTACATATTGTTTTACTTTGAATGTTTCAACTACGTCTTATCCGGTTTTGTGCATTTCTTTAATTTTTTCTGTATATTTTGTTGATATTTGTATTTTGTGTTTTCTCGATGTAATGTTGTGATGTCCTTAGAAATTACACCCTAAGTGTTAATCTAATGTATGAGTCATATTAGCGTAAAGTTTTATTAAAATTAGTTTAGTAGCTTATGCGTGAAAAATTAATAAACATCCAAACACACTTAAAATAATTTATATTTGTTTTCTTGGCGGAATAGGCTATTTAAATAGTGGTTTAAATAAACCACAACCAATGTGGTTTAAATAAACCACATTCTTGGTGCAAATCAAGTGGAAGTTGCATCTACATATATTAGTATGCTTTTGATTACTAATCTCTTTAAGTCAAAAAGCGAATACATCAGTACTTTACTAATCACAAAACAAAACAGAAAGCATGAAAACAATTACAAACCTCTCTTTGAAGCATAACATAAAATGTATGCAAAATTCGTAACGGCATTAAATTAACGACCGCATCTTAGTCTACGACAGGTAGTAAACGATGTTCCTTCATCTGTTTTTACTGCATCTCGATTGAGGGCGGCCTGAACCTTTGAAGAGGATATTGCGATAACGGATATTGATTTTAACGTCATAAAAATTTCACCGGGATTATGACTATAATAATGAGCTAGGATCTTTCAAATTGCTTGAACGAACATGTATTACAATATGTTATTTACTCGTGCATTTGCGTTCATGAACAAAAATGTTTGTACTGTGCGGGAATCGAACCCACGAGCCTTGGCTCGGAAGGCAGAGGTACCAAATGAGCCATCGAGCCAGTCAGCCATATATTGTATTTGTACCTATCGTTGCTTAGAACTGTTAGAGGAGAATAATCAACCACTACGCACATCACTATTCGCCACGTTCAAGAGTCACCGCACTATCGTTGACAGTTGACGTTTGATGTTACGGTGACACTGACAGCTGTCATCGAGCCCATTATTACTTTCCCGCCTCTCTCTGGAGTCTCCGGTTGAATTTGTGGTTGTAATTGGATTATGTTGTAATTGGATATTATTGTACGAGTAAATACTCTCATAGGGACTCGCATAGGGATGTAAGGGAGCGGCCTATCATCTTTTAGCTCCAAGCCAACCTCACCTGCCCGTGGTGCATCCTGCCGAATAACAAACGAGGCGCTGGCAACCGACTGGTGGCGGTATAACCATCACAATTGAAGGCGTAGCTAAATACTAAAGACCGGTGACGGGCAGCAGCGTCGCCGGAGCAAGAAGCTACGCCCTGCGATCGCCAACCCGCCTGCCCAGCGTGGCGATTATGGGTATATCCTCCAGATGTTTGCTCTAAGTGGCGAACAACTGGAGAGGCCTATGTCCAGCAGTGGACTGTAATAGGCTGATGATGATGATGATGAAATACTCTCAGATTAATGCTAAAGTTTTACAAAAGCAACCACGACCACAAGTGTATGCATTCACCTGATGCATCTTCGCGTGTAGCCCATCTAGGAACGTCTGCTTAACGGCGGCTTATTAATAGCGCTGCCACCCTGGCAACAGCGTTACAGGAATTTATTGGCTGAAACCTGTTATGGGAGCTTCCTCCCATTAACGGTAGAAATTAACAGGCGGAAATATCAAATCGGATGAAATATGTATTGAGACGTGCTGTTTACCTACATACAGCATGATAAGTAATAGATCTTTATTGCACAACATGCAGTTGACTTAAAACCAAATATAATTGACATATTACTTTGTTAACAATTTAGATTCTTGTCGCTATAAGCGACCTCTTTCAGATAAATTCTTGGTAGAGGAAGGTCTAAGGTGGTACCATACAACTGATAGTTGATAAAGTCTGTTAGGTTTAGTACGGTTCAAAATGAAATATCCGATAGATGGCGTTTTGTAGATCTGCGATCCTGCGATGTGATTGGTCAGTTGCTATGTAAATGTCAGTGCCATGTCAAAATTAACCTATCATGTAACAGTTGGTTGCCCATTATGTGGTTCTACCTGGTGGATTTCTTTTTTCAGAAAACCCCAATTGCGAAGGCATATTGCGTCTTTGATTGGTTTCTATCACCTATAACATTGTGAGTTTTCTGAAGTGTTGTTTCCTCTTATACTTCCCTCCCTCCTTCAGCTTCCCACTTTCGGCACAGAACCACATTTTATTTTGCTAGCCTCCTACAAAAATCAGACAAAACTCTCACAGCAATTGATTACAGATGGAGACATTAACCCCAATCCCCAAACGGATTCTCCTAACAAAAGACTTAGCAGCATACTCAATCGGAACTTTGTAAATAAACCAAAAGATTTGCCCTCGGAGTTTGTCTTAAAGCTATTAGTGCGACACTAAACTTGATTCGAGTCTAGTTAGTTTGTAGACTTGTTTCTAGATGGCCTGTCCGCCGCAGTCGAGTACTCGGCAAAAATACTTACGTCGCGCGGAGCAAATTGGACGCTTCGGAGTGTGTGAAGCAATTCTGGCTGCCGATATTGTTGGTTTGAGAAATATTACTAGGGATCTGAGGGAGCGATCTATCATCTTTTCGCTCCAAGCCAACCTCATCTACCCGTGGTGCACCCTGCCGTATAACAAACGAGGCGCTGGCAACCGACTGGTGGCGGTATAACCATCACAAATGACAGCGTAGATAAATACCACAGGCCGATGAGGGTATCGCTTACCATCAGGTGATTTGCAGTCAAGCGCAAATCCATTTCGAATAAAAAGTAATAACCATTTTAAAATTCAAAACTATCCATATAAAATCCATCATTATCATCAGCCTATCGCAGTCCACTGCTGGACATAGGCCTTTCCAGGTGTTCTCCACTTTAGGAAAACACCTGGAGGTTATACCTATAAACGCTGGGTAGACGGGTTAGCAATCGCAGGGCGTAGCTTCTCGCTCCGGTGCCGCTACTGCCCGCTAGCCTGTGGTGTTCCTCCCTTACATCCCATAATATACATATTTTATATAAATAATTCATAGGTACGGAAGTTTTTCAAGTGTCCAGCGAGAAGAAAGTCTAGAACCATCTAAAATGTAGGAAGAAAAATAAAAGATAGCGTGATGATCTGCGCTACTAAATCACTTATAGTGAGGGAGACCTTTGCCCAGAATTGAGATAATAGATTAGCTCTTCGAACAAGGTATCTAGGCTAACAATATGGGTTTTCTATTAGTAGTAGTTCCTAGAGCAATATGTAATTTAGATTTTTGGGTTCAAAACATTTAAAAGCAATAACAACCTTCGTACTGTTCACTGTAAAATTGGGTACAGTTTTAAACTAAGATATCACAGAATATACGACGTCTAAAAGTATTACGTTATCATAAGAGCGTCTCTTCGAGGAAATATGTTACTCCAATAACACCCTACTTCCGTGGAAGGGTAACGTCGTTACACAAACTGTCCGACACCAAATATTTGTCGATGGTAATGTTACGTTTTACGTCCTTGTCAAACGCAATTTTATTAACCTCGTTCTTCGCCCTAATACAAGTGTAAGGAGGAAGCAGTAAGGAAATCTAAACAAAATATTTCTGATTTTTGGCTGATATCGGCATTTCTACTAATACTCGTACTACAATTTACACTTGAGAAAATACTTTTCTTCTAAATTTATTGCACGGTAGTGGCACTGACAACTGCAAAACTCTGGTTGATGATAGATTGCTTTCTTGACTGAAAACCCAAATACAATTTTTAAAATGACGCGAGAACAGTTCATCTTTAAGGGTGCGTTTCTACACAAGGCTGCAAGGAGCTAACTAAAAGTTACTAATTCCATTGGTCCACTGAATAAGTCCGTGTGGCTTCCAGATTCAGAATAAGACTACACCATCCTATTTCATGGGTGCCGTAGAATGCAACTGAACGAAAATCAGGAAATGTGCACCAGCGTTTACCTAGGTGCAAATAAAACGTACTGCGTACACCTACCCTAAGTAGTGACCAAGGCGAATCACAACTGTCAAACCCCCAAATGACAATTGACATTGGGGCAGGCTTCTGATGATAATGACATTCTTTAAACATTTAGCTGCTGCCATAAGTAGGTAGTCGGAGAACGGAGAACAATAGATTTTCTACGTATTATATCTAAAATGCGGTCACTTGGAATTTTTATTTAATAAAATATTAGAATGGAGACACCTCACTGTACTCCACACTGTTATTGGGTAGCACGCTCAACGGGACTGTCAATTGAGTGCCCAACTTTACCATTTAACTTTGAGGGGCCAAACTTCGGCAGACATTCTTTTGAGGAGTTTGTATTGTCGGGTGGCGACGTCAAAAAAAGAATTTGACCAATTTGATTTTTATCGCTATGTCTGTGATGATTACTTAACTTGTTTTACTGCAGATTTTACGGTGGAGGGATGGGGTAAGGCGGAGTCGGCCGGTGAATTTTAGTACTGCACACTTTACATTCAGATCGGAAAGCAGGTGAGGAAAATGGAGACCAAGATGAACATTTACACAACAGTTGAAATAATAAGCCACTTTTGTTTCAAAATAAGACATCATCATCATCAGCCTATTGCAATCCACTGCTGGACATAGGCCTCCCCAGTTGTTCGCCATTTAGGATATACCCATAATCGCCATGCTGAGCAGGCGGGTTGGCTTCTCCGGTGACACTGCTGCCCGTCATCGGTTTCTGGTATTTAGCTACGCCTTCAATTACGATGGTTATACCGTCACCGGTCGGTTGCCAGCGCCTCGTTTGTTATTCGGCGGAATGCACCACGGGCACATCTGCCCTCATCAGGTTGGGATGGAGCAAGAAGATAAAAAGACATACCCTGTAAGTGTAATTAGGGAATTAAGACTTGTTCCATCTTAATGATCTAATTTCCGTGACCAAAACCTTACAATACAATGTATCTCACTGTTGGTCTAACATTACATTTTCCCTACAATACCTGCACCCTCAAAGCTTCTCTGTTGACCGGACACCGCTCTAGCAAGTAATAAAAAAGTCTTATACTTGAGCTTGAGGAAAAGTGAAACTTTTAACCGGGCTCCCAAAGCAATCAGGACTATGAAATATTAATCTCGTGATTAAAAATGAATTTCTTAAAGCGCTTCGAGTTGCGGATACACAATAGAAAACAAAGACTTGAGGTAAACATTACGGTGTTTATGGTACAATAGTAGTGATGGGAAAGTTTATCGATATTATCGAATAGAATATTTGACTAGTTAATTTTATATTTTGCATGTTTGCATGACCTATTTCATCACGAGAAATCACGAGAGTATTTTCATTTTCCAGAAATTACTAATAACTGTTGTTTAAATTTACAAAATCGTTTTATTTACGAGTACAACGAGTTCTAGTCCGGCCGTCGTGAGGTGCGACCAGGGACCCTACTATCACAATTGAAAATGACCGTTCGATAGATAGATCGCGAATTTTTGCTCCATAAATCTCTCCTATTTGTCCCAGGCTGTTGCATCGCAGCTAAGCAATCAGCTGAGATCTCCTTATGAAGTGAGTCCCTTTTGGAGGAAGGTAATTATTATCTTATTTTTAGTTTTTATTGTAAGGTTAAGATAAATAATTTGAATACATATACTGCCAGCCAGGCACGTTAATCCATAAAAAGACCTTTTTGCAAAAAAAAAGATACAACTGAATAGAGAACTTTCTTCTTTTTTTAGAACTCGTTTAAAAACAAACGAACTAACGTGCACCGCAAATCTGCGTTTCAAGATCTACCCCCTACAAAATTTTCTAACTTTTCTCCCTAACTGTTGAGGCGAACTCCCCTTTGTAGCTGAATGGTCCTTGTTACGAATATTTCGCAGACGCAAAATGTCATGCTTTGCGATTCACTTTGTGTTTTTTTATTTTGCGCTTTGCGCTCGGCCAGAATTTTCCTGATGTTAACCGATATTGAAGCCTATGATGGACAGAGCTTACCCAGCAAATACCGATTCACTCTCGCCTTGAGCACCGGAAGGTTGTATTTCTCGGGGAACAAAGAGGTAAGGTTTCCACAGTATTCCCATTCTTACTAAGAAGATACGTTATTCTTACTAATAAGGTACGGTGAGAGTTCTGCACTACAATAAAAAGTAAAAAACGGCGAAGTGTATTGGCAATTAGAATTTTTTTATTATTCTTAAAATAAAAATACCACTAAATGCTTAGTGAATTTCTAGCGCCTACCAGTTGCCATTATTGATATCAAGCAATAAAGGGCAAGAAAAACTAGATTGTTGTATGAGAGCCTTTCATTTCTTATTATAGCGGCAACAGAAAAATACTCGTATAATTTGCAAAAATTTCCACCGCCTATCTAAGATTCTAAGATACTGCTTGGTGACAGATGAATAAGCAGACAGACAGCGAAGTTTTTGTTATAGGGTTCTGATGTTACCCTCAGGGTAAGGAACCCTACAAATATACATTTCATGCATTTTTCCTATTACTCAGTAGACATAAGGCAAATGTCAGTTCGCAACACGTACTATCCGGAACAGCGCGCGGGAGCCAATAAAGAGAGCATCGTTTCACACGTGTGTGCATTTTGGCGGCTAATGGAATCACCGTTGACGCGCGTCATGCCGTGGCCACACGTGTCCGGATTATATGGATATGTAGGATTTCTCACTCTGTGTGCTTTGTAGTGGTACCGTAAGTTTAAATCTAAGTAAATTGGGTACTGGTAACATTTAAGTTACGACTGTGTATCGTTGCGCGAGTCTAAACAGCCACATTATAAGGTCGTAAGCGTGTTCCTGGATCGTGGCCGCAAAATAGGTCATCCTCCTCCCCCAATGATATTAAATGTTGATCATCATCATCATCAGCCTTTTTTTGCGATCACCAACCCGCCTGCTCAGCGTGGCGATTAGGCGAACAACTGGAGAGGCCTATGTCCAGCAGTGGACTGCGATAGGTTGATGAATAACAATGTATCCTGCAAATAACGAAATGTGTGGGCTCCGAATGCAACCGTTGCAGAAATAGACAGAGCCGTCAGAAAGCAACCGACTGTCTTATTATGAGTAATTGTTGAATGGAGGTAATATATTGTTGCGACGCAAATAAACATCTTTGCGACATAGATAATTAAAGTAACGGCTTCTCTTCTGTGTCGCACTCTATTTAGTAGCATATTATATACATTTTATGTTCTGCATGGTAATACACCATTCCCCTGTTCCTATCCCGCTCTTAGTGGGGTCGACACAACATGTTTTCTTCTTCCACTCTTATCTACCAGCCGTCATCTCCACACTCACACCTTACACGCATGTCGTTTCTCATACAGTCCATCCCTTCAATTTACGGTCTAAAAAATATACTATTGTCCTGTAAAGATTTCGGCCAAAATAGTCATACTCACGGAGACTAGCCCGCAAGAGATAGTAGATATAGTGATTGCGTAAACACAGGGGCATTGCCCATTCTTTCACTTTCTTGATCCTATAGGACGACAGTTCGACAGTGGAGAGATCAAGCGCAAGAAGAACAACCAAAAAGCTTTCCCAGTATCATCGACATATTAAATATATGCTGCAAGTATGTAATAACTTGACAGATATAATAAATAACATAAAAAATAGCCTATGTATTAATCTGAAGTAATAAGTTATACTTATTACTGTAAAGTTGTTTTCAAATACGTTTAGCATTTTTCGCGTGAAATTGTAACAAACATCCAAACTTTGGCATTTATAAAATTAGTAGGATCAAATTACAGTAGAAAGTATTCATAGTAGCAAATCGTTTAATGATGCAAAATGAAATTACAATGTTTGCAGTCTAAAATTGCCGGACCAACAACTTTCCGAAGAGCAACAGAGGAGAAATCGTCGGAAAAACCTATCAAAACTTGAGAAAATTCAATAAGGGCACTTGGAAACTTTGTTAAAGGAAGTAACGGGAATATTCTTATGGAAAAAAAAGAATCCCAATTTGTGTCGCCGGGAAAATAAATATAACGCGCGAACCCGCAGGCTCAAGCAATCGAGTTTGGTTAATAACTTTGAGGCAAGTCTTGGATTGAAAAAAAATTATTTTTTTATTAATTAGAGGGTGGCAAGTGCCTTTTTCATTAAGAAGTTGTTAACAGGCAGACAGCGTTTGGTCAGTAATTCTGACTGTTCAGAGAATTTCATGCGTTTACTTGCTTAGACTTATTTTTGAAGTTAATAAAGAATAAATCTTTACTGCATTAAAAATATGTAAAGCAAGCCCAAATCAACGCCCATACAATACAACCCAAGACAGAAAGTCTTAGCGCTTTGAGAACGCGGAGGCATAACCAAAGACTTTAAGTATTAAAATTATAAAACATCTTCTTTTAATGAAAACAATAGGTCGCGATAAAACAACCATATAGCAAAGTATAGAAATTTTCAAAGAGACGCATTTGAGTCATATGCGGCAAGCGACTTAAACATTATTAAAGTAATCCAGTAGACTTCTAATGCTTGTACCCTCTTCGGCTTTCAGAAACCTAACTATACCAAGTCAAGGAGATAACTCTCGATTGGTATCTAGAAAGCCGTAAGCCGGTACATAGGTACTAATTGTTATATGTGGACAATGGATATCCCCAGAGTTCATCGATTTATAGACTATACTGAAAGATTCTGTTCCTCGACTACCATAAGTCTGAGGTTTCGTCTAGCACTACCGAAATACTGTAATATTTATGGAACTTGGCTGACACGCTTTTGTATTTGTGTG
The DNA here is from genome assembly GCA_031163375.1 of Conogethes punctiferalis. Classification (NCBI taxonomy): domain Eukaryota; kingdom Metazoa; phylum Arthropoda; class Insecta; order Lepidoptera; family Crambidae; genus Conogethes; species Conogethes punctiferalis. The sequence goes on from CM062084.1 coordinate 13,648,872, forward strand.
AGTCTGTAGATTGAGTACAACTGAAAACTATGCAAAAAGAAAACTATACAGGTATAAAGGGCTATCATTAGTAGTATTTATTTTAACCTGTGATCATTATTTTGTTTGTTTGTAGTTGAAAAATCTAAAACTAAATATTACTTAAGCATAAGTCTTCTATTGCGTCTGAAATGAGGTCGTTATTGTACTATGAATTTAAATAAAAAAATATATAATAAACTTCCTGCTTCTGTACAGCAAATTTATACGCATAGGCAATATTTCAGTAGGATTAGTAGTTTCAGACTGTTCGATTTCAAATAAAGAAATAGGTATAATACATAAATTTAAATAAAAATGTCAGCTTCATTATAACCTAAACTTACTGACTAACACAACTTAAGACTTTTATTACAAGTAAGATTTCAATATTTAATTATAGTAATATACGAGTTTTATCCACAGTGGGCGCAAAATCCAATATGTAATTCGATTTATCGACATTTAACAACATTTTATAGTTAGCCAATTAAACCACCCCCTAGCCAATTAAAACGCTAGAAATTATAATTTCTAGCGTTTTAATTGGCTAGGGGGTGTGGCTTGGCCGGCAGTCGGTGATGAGTCAATATTTTCTTAACGCGAATGAACTATAGGTAGATTTTACCTGTCATTACTCGGCTTATCGCCAATTACATGTGTAAAAAATTTAAACACTACAAATTCTCATGATAAGTTTCCGGGAATAAATATCGCTCGCTCCAAGAAGTTCATAAAACCGTTTATTTAATGCGTAACATACGACCGTATATTTATGTTAATATTATTATATAGCGCGCGTTTGAAATAATTTATTATAAACAGCCGGTTCAGTACTAAAATATTTTACTATCGATGCTGGAACAAGATCATTGATGTCGTAACAGCTGTTTCATTAAACTTTATAAAAATCGGTTGGATTAATGTTTTTTTTTGGGGGATGTAAGGGAGTGGCCTATCATCTTTTCGCTCCAAGTCAACCTCACCTGCCCGTGGTGCATCCTGCCGAATAACAAACGAGGCACTGGCAACCGACTGGTGGCGGTATAACCATCACAATTGAAGGCGTAGATAAATACTACAGACCGGTGACGGGCAGCAGCGTCGCCGTAGCGAGAAGCTACGCCCTGCGATCGCCAACCCGCCTGCCCAGCGTGGCGATTATGGGTATATCCTCCTGATGTTTGCCCTAAATGGCAAACAACTGGAGAGGCCTATGTCCAGCAGTGGACTGTAATAGGCTGATGATGAATGTTTTTTTGGATATTCGATTCATTAGATTTGGGAATCATTACTTAATAGTAAAAGCATATAATTATTGCATTTATTACTGTCAATTATTAATAACTGGCTGACACGGCGTATTGCCATGGCGGCCATATTTATTAATATTTAATTCACCTTTGAAACCTTCCCTGAACTTCCGATTTACCCATATACAATTTGAGACCATTTGAATAAATAAATAACCCAAGACATGCCACGCTGGGCCACACATCGCCAGCTAGCCCCAAACTAAACCGAAGCTTGTACTATGGGTGCTAGACAACTGATAAACTTACTTAGATACTTTTTTTTGTAAATTAATAGTACATATAATACATAGAAAACACCCAGACCTATACAAACAGACATGTTCATGCACACAAATGTTTATACTGTGCGGGGATCGAACCCACGACCCTTGGCTCAGAAGGCAGAGGTCACTACCAAATGAGCCATCGGTCCAGTCTTTAAATAGAAAGTTTACTCAACACCTCGAAGTCCAAAAACCAATCCACTAAAACCCTGACAAGACCATAGCAAAGTCCCTACGCACTTAAAATAATTATAACATACACCAAGTCTCAGTATCCGGGCTTATTGTTACTCCCGAATTTACTTTACACCCCGTGTGTTTATGTTTTTGTTTACCTTCGAGTTAGCATAAACAAAACGGATCAGGCTTACGCAAATACCTCCAGCCTCTTCCGGCTGAGTCAATATTGTCTTACAAAATCTATTTATTACGCGCCACTTTTGATTTAAGCTGAGGATTTTAATAGAATTATGCGATATTATGGCTGTAAGTAGGTTTGGCGAGAAATTTTGCTTTTTTAAAAATAAATATCCTAGATAGCTGACTTATCTTGACTCGAAGAACATTTACATCTGCCATCAAGATCGTACAAGTTATTAGTAACCGTCAGAAGATGACTATTGCTAGGAATCTTACATGTGCTATGTCTTTCTCAAAGGCACTTTCTGGACTCTGGAGGCTTAAAGTGCCACGGTAAGAGGCCCAGGAAAGTTGGGGATGTTGTAGTGAATCAAAATTAATAATAAAGATAAATATCAAATACATTGCTCCAATCACAACGTAAGCGTTTGTTATATATTTGTGGCACATTCGTTGTTTTGATGCCCATAGCACAAGTGCTTAAGCTCCTAACTTTGGGATCGATGCAATGTATGTAATGTTTGTGATATTTATTTATTTAAGTAGCTTGAGCATTTTAGGTACCTGCATTGTTCTGATAACAACGAAGGTACCACAAATATAAGATATATAACCCAAACAAGGCACTAACACAAGTTATCGAACCCACGACCTTGATTCAGAAGGCAGGGGTCACTTAGGCCGATTTTGTACAACTCTGTAGTAACAGCCCTTCCATATGTCACGTCTGCTATATTGACGTACACTATAGCCCCATTATGTCCTCAGTCACACGTCAATTAATCAGCTATTGTAAGCACAGTGGTACAGTTCCCATTATCCGATGGAAAAATAAAGCGCGCTGCAAGTCAGACATGTTTATCGGCGCCCCAGTTCGAGACTCGATAAGCGGAGAGCTAATTCGCAATGACACAGTATTGGGAAGAAAACAGTGAAACAGATGCTTACAAACTATCTAATAAATATCGCACCTTCGCAAGTTCAATATGGTTATAAGTAGTCGAGACAATTATCATCATCATCAGCCTATTGCAGTCCACTGCTGGACATAGGCCGCCACGCTGGGCAGGCGGGTTGGCGATCGCAGGTCGTAGCTTTTTGCTCCGGTGACGCTGCTGCCCGTCATCGGCCTGTGGTATTTAGCTACGCCTTCTATCGTGATGGTTTTACTTCCACCAGCCGGTTTGCCAGAGCCTCGTTTGTTGTTCGGCAGGATGCACCACGGGCAGGTGAGGATGGCTTGGAGCGAAAAGGTGATAGGTCGCTTACATCCCTTACAAGGCAATTATATGTTGGTTTAAATAAGAACTGAAGAGCTTTGAACATTTGTACATCAATTCCTATGTATGGTAACAGCATGTTGGTTAAAGTATACAATGGCTTAATCACAACATCGACACTTGGCTATTTTTTTTAAAACGGAATACTAGAAATTGTACTGTCCTGCGTGAGTGTACAATAGTCGCCACCCAGACGGGTCAAGCTCTACTACGGTGGTAAGATGGGTAAGGTTGAAAAGTTAAAATTTCAAAAAGTCTCCTTATTGACTCTTAGGATACCCACGGAAAGTATAAGGTAAATGGAGTGATTTGTATTATTTTTCGTCACCGCACGAAAAAGAACAATATTACTAACCGAAACTAAATCAAATAAAGCACAGTACTCAAACAACAAAAACTCCAAATTGCTACATGTGATGTGTAGTGTAGTGTATGACACACCTTACCCTATTAGGTTACATATTAGATATTATAATTAGTATTAACAAGTAGTAATAAACTTCCTCGACTTCCATCGAGCAACACCTCTTTCATTCGACGTCCCGGTCGCCACATTACATGGCGACCCTGCCAGGGCTGCCTTATGGGCAGTGCTGTACATTCAATTAAAGAGACTGATTCATAATAAGGAGTTAAAAAGTAAGACGTAGATGCCACACTGCGTTCAACTGGACTACACATAGGCAAATAATACGACGCGTTCTCTATTTACAAACATCAGCATTATGGTAGCGTTGCTATTTCAGTGCGTTCAGGAAGTTTGCATCAGAATTGTTGCACTGGAACTTGTAACCGTGTTGCAATAGTTGTCCGTAATCACTGAAACTGCGGATGCTATTGTGTGAAGTACGCGGTGACTTGACTTCCTGATGATGAATTTCTGATGTTGTCAGAGGGAAATCATTTATCTCATCAATTACGATAATGGTATATAACCAGTTAAAGAAAAAGCGCAAGACCTCAGCTCAGACACACCTTCGTATTTGAATAAGAGGTTACGCTATGCCCTAGCGAATCTTCGCTCGAATTGCCGCCCGTCCGGGGAAGGACCTCCACCCTACAGAATACCGCAGCCAAATGATCTCCGACGGTTGTGTTTCTACCGATGAGTAAGGTTTCCGGAGCTCGTGGGTGGTTTGGGTTGGGCCGGCATGGCGGTGGCAACTGACAGGTAACTGGTCAGAATAACAAAAAGCGCAAGACCTTAGCTCAGACACACCTTCGTATTTGAACTACAGCATTTGGTAATGACCTCTGCCTTCTGAGCCAAGGGTCGTGGTTTCGATTCCCGCAGAGTACAAGCATTTGTGTTCATGAACACGTCTGATTGTTTTGGTCTGGGTGTTTTCTATGTATAATATGTATTTATTTACAAAAAAAAAGTATCTAAATAAGTTTGTCAGTTATCTAGCTAGCACCCATAGTACCTACAAGCTTCGGCTTAGTTTGGGGCTAGATTGCGATGTATGTCTTGGGTTGTGGCCCACCGTGGCATGTCTTGGGTTATTTATTTATTACTTATAAACTGTTCGAAGAATAAATCAATGTATTTCTCCCGATCAAGGTACGAAAAGTAAATGAATCTCCTTTGTGTAATAGCCAGCGGCCACGTCTCAGCTTACGCGATAGTATCGAATTAGCCGAACTAATTGCTTCCTTGCCAGTTTATTGTTTCATTTACAATGGCCGTTGTTAGCGGCTCCGGTTCTAATGAGATAGCCCACGATACAGGTTGGCGTGTTAAACACGCGATGCCGTGATTAATTTTATGATAACAGTATCTGGTTAGGCTCGGTGGAGTGACGATTTGAGTAGGATCGTCGTGATCAGACTGCAAATGTACACTGCTGGGTATCATCATCATCAGCCTATTGCAGTCCACTGCTGGACATAGGCCTCCCTAGTTGTTCGCCACTTAGGGCGAACATCTGGAGCATCTCACGGGCTAACATGGCGGTAGAATCTGACAGAAATATATGGAGCCTGCCCGTTGGCAGAAAGACTTAGACGCTTTTGAGAGAGGTTACGCTATGCCCTAGCGTATCTTCGCTCGAATTGAGCCGCCCGTCCGGGGAAGGACTTTTACACTATAGAATACCGCAGCCAAATGATCTCCGACGGTTGTGTCTACCGATGAGTAAGGTTTCCGGAGCTCGTGGGTGGTTCGGGTTGGGCCGGCATGGCGGTGGCAACTGACAGGTAACTGACCAGTTACCGTTTGTCAGCGTGTTGCGACTTGGGCTTCTCTTTCGCTTTCCATCAGGCGTAGGGAAGCCATTATGTCGAACTACTATAAAAAAAAACGCTACCATAAAAACATCTGTTGACTAATAGTCACTTAAAAAGACCGTCTCGTTCTGTATAATTATAACAATTTTAATTTACACCACATGACTAACATTTAACCATTATTAACAGTTAATTGTATCGAAGTAATACGAAAACCGCAAACCTTTTAAAGAGAAGTAAATTTAAAACGTTCCCATTATTACTAAATGCGTACGAGGCTTTTAATAATTAGCATGATGTTAATTAATGTTCTGACTTTGGTAAATTGAATACAAATATTGCTTTTAGTTATGCTCGTAGATTGTGTCTATAAGCAAACGCTCCGGTTGAAGATAAGATACTAGGCGTATTTAAAAATTAATGGCAGGCTTAGCTTTCCAGGGTCTTAATAAATATAAATAAATAAATAAATAATCCAAGACATGCCACCCTGGGCCACACAGCGCCACTTACCTAGCCCCAAACTAAGCCGAAGCTTGTACTATGGGTACTAGACAACGGATAAACTTACTTATGTACTTTATTTTTGTAAATAAATATATATTATACATAGAAAACACCCAGACCAATACAGACATGTTCATGCACACAAATGTTTGTACTGTGCGGGGATCGAACCCACAACCCTTGGCTCAGAAGGCAGAGGGCACTAACAACTGAGCCACCGAGCTTGTCGCCGAGCTGAGCTTAGAAACCATTCATGGAGTGTTCGACGAAGGTTTTTCAGTAGGTATTCCCTGCCTACCCCATCTTTCCGTTCTAAAAGGCTCATTATACCCCGCCTTTGCCTCAATCGGGGTCATGCGTAAGCGCACTTTACCGGATCAGAAAAGGGTATTTAAAGTAATTTTTATTTTAACCACTGACAGCTCTTAATAAGTAGGTAATTCGCAGCTTATCCCTAAGTAATTGTTTTTTAACGTTATCTGTAGAAGAACAGAGCATATTTGAAGTTTTATTACGTACATACAATTTTAAAGATAGTTAACGTTTGTTTAGCTTAATATACATCTTAAAGTAATATTTAAATATAAATCACCGCGCCGTCTCTACCCATGTGTGTAATAATAGCCGACTAAAGACTTCTTAAGATTTTAACTTCTCAGCCGCAGATATACCTTGGTAGCCGCAGTGACTTGGGCTTCTTTTTCACTTCCCATCAGGCGAAGGAAGCCACTATGGAATGCCATTATGAAAAAAAATGTCCTTGCGAAAATCGACACGCAAGACTAGTTCCTAAGTAAAACTTTTCTTCGATATTGCTTCCCACCACTTCATCTGTCTTCATCATTCTAAGTTTTCCTAGCGAGACTTTTTCATAAGCGTAGCTACCTTTTACATTTTGTTTATCGGTCCCGCTGTTTTGGTGCGTCAAATTAGTATAATCAACAAATGAATCTGGGTATTGGTTTAGTGATAATGAACTTGGCCTCTGACATAGAATCTAAGTAAATTTATCAGTTGTCTTGTATAAGTTTGAGGAAAGAAAAGTATTTTTTTAAGAAAAGTTTATTTACTTTAAAACACCGAAGTACCTAAATAAATAGATACCATTTTGAATTAAGAACGCCAGCATAAAGCAAAATCAGAGAAAACAAATGAAAGTGTACGAACGAAGAGACTGTTTTGTTTCGAAACGTTCCAAAAAGGCATTTGAATTTAGAATTCATACAGAACAATTTAATTTTAAAGTGGCCTAATAAGAGAAAATAAGATTCAATTCCATATTTAAAACCATAACAAATTCATAAGTGAACACAGATTCAATTCCATATTTAAAAACATAACAATTCAACTCAACAGAATTTTCCTAACTCTTTCCTACTCTTTGGCAAACATAATACCGATTTGAATGTACGTTAACATCGCTTAACTGGCTGTATCTCAAAAGAGTCTCAGTAACAATTTTATCAGAATATTTTCCTATTCTAAACCAATATTGTAGTACTATGAATACTGATGTGAAATATGAGATCGGGCTTCATTATTTGCGCTCGGGTAGTGGGTAAGGATCCATAAACTCGCATTCGAGGTAAACGTTGAGGGGTGCCAGTATTTTATCACCCGTTTACGATCCTTCGGGGAGTACTGAGAAGTATAAGATTTCATTTCTTGCACTATACGTAAGGTGTTTCATGTCGACTTTGGTCTTTTGGTATACTTCGTGCGGTTACGGAATAGAATACTAATCTCAGCCATATTTTTTGTCATCATCATCAGCTTATTGCAGTACATTGTTAGACAGTTGCTCGCCACTTAGAGAAAACATCTGGCTGAAGGATATAACTATAATAGCCACTCTGGGCAGGCGGTTTGGCGATCGCAGGGCGTAGCTTCTTGCTCCAGTGAGGCTGCTGCCCGTCGTCGGCGTGTGGTATTTAGCTACATCTTTATTCGTGATGGTTAAATACTGCCTCAGTCGGTCGCCAGAGCCTCGTTTGTTATTCAGCAGGACGCACCAGGGGCAGGTGAGGATGGCTTGGAGCAAAAAGATGATAGGGCGCTCCCTTATTTTTTTTTTTTGTATGGGTGTCATAAAGTTCTTGTTGTTTAGACATTGAGCATATAATGAGCCGGATTTAGGATACGAATCCGGTGTGGTTTCCGGAATTAGAATAAGACCTGGTGGTCCTGAGATGATTCTCATTCAGGTGTTGTACAGAAGACTAAGGGAATATCAGGAAACGGGCAGTAGGTAGATGATGATTTAATCAGCTTACTAATTAGCATTAGGTATCTGGTTAGTCGATCTGCAATACTGAAAGTGCAATTAGCCTCGTCTACCATGAACTGAACTGTCGATTTTTGATTAATGGCATCTAGTGGTTTTATCACTAATCGTTAGGCGGAACACGCAAGCTTACTAGTATCAGAAGTTATGAAATACAGCTATGATGATAGGCTTTATAAATAAAAGTAACTGTTAAAAATAAACTTTATAGAAACACGCTTTGTTAAAGATGTAAAATTTTTAAATTTCGCATTACAATATAGTAAATTACAGTACATACAACATAATTATAGTTCAGCAAATGTTACATCTGCCGAAACATTAGACATTTTCTTTTTTTATAGTAGCTCGACATAATGGCTTACCTACGCCTGATGGAAAGCTAAAGAGAAGCCCAAGTCACTGTGACAACTAGCAAGTAACTGCTCAATTACCTGTCAGTTGCCACTGCCATGCCGGCCAAACCCTAACCCCCCACGAGCTCCGGAAGCCCTACTCACCAGCAGAAACACGACCCGGAGGTCATTTGTCTGCGATATTTTATAGGGTGGAGGACATTTATAAGGATGTGGAACTGTTTTTCAGAACACGTGGTCCCTTTCTTATTGTAGTCTTAGGTCTTTTAAAAGGGGCGTGAAGCGACATACATACATACATATGCAGGCGGTCACAGCGTGATAGATCCGCGTTGCACTAACTAGGAGTGATATCAAAGTTACCAAATCCCGAATTAACGCGACCTAAGCAGTCCGAAGCATCATCACTGCTAATTTCACCTGACAACCATTGGCCTAACTCCCGCCCGTATGCAAGCTTGACAATCAGCATTATCTCTGGAAGTGTCACCTGCCTCTCTCTGTTAGTCTGGTAGGCGCAATAGACGTATAGACGTAGATTGGCTTACAACAGTCACGTAACTGACGTTCCAAAGGGTAGCATAAAAATGTACCTAAGTGGAATTATATCCCTGTTAAAGTCTTGCTCTTTAAGTCTAGTACACAGATGAACATAGGCCTCGTTGCGTCATCAACATCTGAGCTTTACACATAATCGCCATGCTAGGCAGGCGGGTTGGCGATCGCAGGGCCTAGTTCTTTGCTCCGGACCTTGCTTACTAGTCAGGTGCCAGAGCCTCGTTTGTTATTTAGCAGAATGCACCACGGGCAGGTGAGGGTGCCTTGGAGCAAAAAGATGGGTAGAAGAAAAAAAGCTCCCTTACATTCCAAGTCTTATCTATACTTATAATAAATCTGTAGAGAGGTAAATTCTGTACATGAAATATTTTTTAAAATAATTATCAGGGGGTGATTAGTGATCGATTCTGATGCCAAAAATGCAATCAGTAAAATTTTCGTCTGTCTGTATGTTCGCTATAGAAAAAAAAACTACTGGACGGATTTTAACGAAACTTAGTACGATTATTCTTCATATTCCTGGGCAGGGTATAGTATACTTTTCATCACGCTACAACCAATAGGAGCAGAGCAGTGACGGGAAGCGTTGGGAAAACGGGAGAAATTTTTATCTGCATGTTTGATCGCGCATCACGCAAAAACTACTGCATGGAATCAAATGCGGTTTTCACCAATGTATTGCTAGAAGTCTAACTTAAAATTTGAGTGCCATTTTATGAATGTCCGTTATTTTTTAAACCCGATATCCACGAGTGCGACGCCGCCGGCACAGCTAGTTGCATATAAAAAAGTACGTTACGCCATTTGTCCTGCTCCTTATCTCTTCGGTCTTGTGGTACTGTCGTTCCATCAAATTATAAGAGTGAAAGACTTATTTGTTCTCTTTAACATCTACTGCGTACATGCATGGTTTTCTGGAGATTGTGTCACTGTGGCCAATGTATCACATTCACTTACAACGACGATTCTCTCCGCTTCTCAGCATTAGTGCAGGGCACCGGTATCGGTATCGATTAGCGAAAAACAGCCATTCCCCGACTGACGCCCGGTCATTAATCAAATCTCGACTGTGCGGTTTAATGGCAGACTAATTACAGTTTGCGAATCACCTAGGCCGGGCATAGAGTACGGGACGCAAGATAATACTCGCACTGATTACTTATCTGCTGTATGCGGGAGCTAACTCTGGCCTGTTAGCATGTTGATTGTCAATCGGAATCGGTAGGTTTTTGACGTGATTCGGTAACAGGTTCTACCTCTATTTGTAGCTTTAGAAATTTGGAAAGGGTAGGGTAAGCATTGATAAGGGTACTTTGTCTATAGATCTGATCGATTTTGACCCATTTGGTAATGACCTCTGCCTTCTGAACCAAGGGTCGTGGGTTCGATCCCAACACAGTACCTACAAACATTTATGTGCATGAATGTGTCTGTTTCATTAGAAACCATTAGGTCTGGATGTTTTCTATGTATAAAATATATTTAGTTACCAAAAAAAATTAATCTAAGTAAGTTTATCAGTGTTCTACGAGTAGTACCCATAGTACAACATCCGGCTTAGTTTGGGGCAAGATGTGGCGTAAAAAAAGACTTGATGCTACAACCAGCGATCATTTATAATTCGCCCACTCTACCTCACCTATTGTAGTAAGTATCTGAACACTGACATCCATTTTTATATTTTGTCGTGTTAAACCCTTCTAAAGTTCCACTTCGTGTTAGCAACTTCTTCTTCTTTAGATCATTTACAATAGCGCAAACTTTTCATAGTGACTATTAACTAGTAAAATTATACTGTGCCTGTAACATTCATGCGCGAATGGGCGAAATTCATAGGCGAAGCCGCAAGTAAAAGCTAGTATTATTTTTATAAGTAAATGTGTAGCGCTTGACACTAAACTCGCCTGATGTTAAAAGTTAGAACCTATGATGGACCGCACTCACCCAACAAATGTATTCACGCTCTTTGAAAATCTTCTAGTGATTATATTTTTCGGGGAACATAAATAAATAAATAAATAACCAAAGACATGCCACGCTGGGCCACACAGCGCCACCTAGCCCCAAACTAAGCCGAAGCTTGTACTATGGGTACTAGACAACTGATAAACTTACTTAGATACATTTTTTTTTTGTAAATAAATACATATTATACATAGAAAACACCCAGACAAATACAAACAGACATGTTCATGAACACAAATGTTTATACTGTGTGGGAATCGAACCCACGACCCTTGGCTCAGAGGGCAGAGGTCACTACCAAATGAGCCACCGAGTCTGTCGAAGACATGGACGCTGGCAAAGAGTTTCATCGATGTATTCCCCCCCTAGAAGTATTAACGTCTACTACGAGTATATACTACTTTGTCATCATTTCGTATGTTGGGCAGAACATTCTGAGTCCACCTACACGAGGCCAATCATTCAACCACCTAGCAACAATGTTGACTGTGTTCCGGTTCGAAGCGTTAGTGGCCAGGAAAATTACCGGCATGTCGGATGATCAAGTATGCCTTTGTTTAGCTAACGTGGATGCAATACCATTTAGTTAGGCTACCGCGAAGAATTCGCTTTTGGTACAGAAAATGCTGTTAATTGGTTGGAATCTGTTTGTAAAAGTTAAGGTACAAATCAGGCGTTTACTATAAAGAGTTGTTAATCAAAGCTCGATGGCTCATTTGGTAGTGACCTCTGCCTTCTGAGCCAAGAGTCGCGGGTTCGATTCCCGCACGGTTAAAATCTTTGTGTTCATGAACATATGTGTTTGTATTGGTCTGGGTGTTTAGTGTTTACTATGTATAATATGTACATATTTATTTTCCAAAAAAAGTTTAATGTTTAATCAGTTGTCTAGTACCCATAGTACATACAAGCTTCGGCTTAGTTTAGGCGTAGATGGCGATGTGTGGCCCAGCGTAGCATGTCTTGGGTTATTTATTTAAAACTCTATCGGCAAAACAAGCGGTCCCGAAACGATAGTTTTGTATATGTATAATGTATAGTATCCAGATACTATATATATAATAGCTTGTCTTTATACATTCGAAGATCATACACTGGGAAGAGTTTCATAGTTTAGCCGTTCGCACTTTGAATGTAGTGGCAAAAAGCGCGATGCGAGTCTTAGGAACTTTGGAACCATATAGGTTCCCTATTCGCCGTATTCCTGCTCGTCCAATGATAAAAAGTCAAATTAAATAATTACGTCGCACTCTCCAAAATATATGGCAACCTGCTACCAGCCACCTTTAAAGGAAGCTTCTAAGCATAGGGGCTGCTTTAATAACTACATATGTACTATAAAAATTGTATTGCACACAAATGGCTTTAATAATGTAATTTTATAAATAGGTCAAACACAAAAGTGTCTGTTCAAACTAGGGCAAACCCAGCTCCCCTTATTATAGCATAGAGACAGAACAACAATGGCCAGATAGGGAGGCCAGTATTTCTTATTGCCAACCTACTTACTCCGATAAAAGGGAAAAAGAAGTAAAATAAATGTTAACGTCTAATAAACAAAAATCTACAGCCATTAATTCGCACTTATCGCATCCTACCACGCGGCGTTTTAGCGAAACGTTGCATGCAATTGTGATAATTAATAGCATTGTGTGTGCTCAGTTAGTAACAAATGCAGGTGGCTTTGGTGTACTCCTTCACAGGGAGTATCAGTTACGTTACATTACAGTAACGTAACTGATACTCCATAACGTAAATTGCCGGAAGGCCTAAATTGTATGAAAAATGCCGGGCTCGGCGAAAAAACCGGATCCGGGATAATATGAATAGCTTCATACAATTTGTACCGCCACTAGGCCTTCCGGCAATTTTACCGGACCGGCAAATCTGCCTGTCCGGCGTAATGGGAACCGGGCCTAACGTTACATTTCTGTAAAGTTTACATAATATCCGTTGTTCCTTTTTAATGAACTATTGCTTGAATGTCGTGAAACTGTGCTTGATATTCTAAAACAGTCCATGGTCAGAAAAAGGCTATAGAACCCTGCTTAGAGAAAAAAAACCCTCGGTGAGGAAACACCTCTACACAAACAGGTCGGACTCAGAGGAAGTTCAGCTGTGTCCAACTTTAATATTCCGCGCTGTGTACTCGGCGACAATAACAAAATTTCATCGAAGCGTTGTGGTCGCTAGGTATGACGTCATTGTTCTCTTGTATAGCCCGCAAGTCCAGTTTGACTTTTCAACTTGCCTACTCGCTTTTAGCGGCCAAATAGATCGATACGTGCGCTGGAGATTGCGTTGCGGAATCTTAAAGTAGAACATGATAGTTTAACAGAGGACGAAAATAATGAGATAAAAGCGAGCCTACAAATTTTCTACTTACCATCCGGAGACCTTCAAGCTCGTTTGCCCTTTCATGAAAAAATCATGATGTATCCGATTTAACGCTGGATTAAAAAAAAACATCATTAATTTTTAATGAAAACTGACTGCCCTTTCAACTGCCCGACTTCAGATGATGATGACTGCTTCGACGGAACATTTAGTCTTCCGAAAAATAATAGTTAAGATCAACAGTTCGCAATCTTTCAACAGTTTACAAGCTCGCGAGATAATTATAATATAACGGTATTTACAATTTCAGGGTGACATAATAATACTTGTCATTATAATACCTGCCATCTAAACGAAAGATTGGATTTTGAATGGAAGTTTTCGCTAAGAGACCTAAATAGCCAAGTATCAAATTTTGAGTAGCCCTGTGTACAAAGGGGCTCATTGAACAGCAACTGTTTATAGCACCTAATCATAACATGTTCAAAAATTGAAAACAAATTTGAACACGATCAATCCGTCTCGCCGTCCAACTTTTCATTCACACCGCGTTAAAAGTAAAGAAAAAAAAAGAACTCTTTCGACAATACAATCGATCAGATACCTGTGACGGCGCCCTCTAAGTACTCGTGTGTATTTCAGATCAACTGATGGATGGTGGTGAGTGGAGTACTCCATTTTCATTTTCCTACCTTTCAAGAAACATACATTCGTCATCCGAAGGCACGTCGAGATGAATATTTGCCGGAATTCGTTAGACTTTTATACGGCATTGTTTGTAAAGAGCGGTATTTATTAATACGCGACTGAATCCGATGGGGTCTCTTATCATCTGGCGCTACTATATCGTGTAGGTACGTAAAGCTAAAACACATTGCACTTAAAAAAAATTATGAGAGAGGCGGCAGACGAGCATGTCAAAAATATGTGTCATCATTATCAGCCCTTCGCCTTCTACTGTTGGACATATAGGGATCTCCAATTTGTCTACTGCCTTGCTCGACCTTGGGCTTCACGCATCTAGCAGGCAGGTCACCAATGCAATGGATGCATTAGATCAGCGGTTCTCAATCTTTTTTGGTGACGGAACCCTTTTGGATAGCAAAATACTTGATGGAACCCTACAATAAAACAATGGTGTTTAAGTGTATTTTTTATTAATAAGCATAATTAGATGTAACAGTTACTTATTACTTACTTACATAACAAGTATAATAATAGTGAATCGTGATACGCCGCGTCACAACGGTCGACTAGAGAGAGGTGTTTTGATTTTTTTTTCTAACTTCTTGCGGAACCCTGACAGGGGTATCGCGGAACCCTAGGGTTCCGCGGAACACACTTAGAGTATGGCTGCATTAGATTATTGTACGAATATGTTGTAATGTTCAAAAAAAATAAAAAGAAACACATTTATTACTTACTGTATGCTCGTGGAGTATTATAAAACTTACGATCAGAAGCAAAAACCTCGTATCGTTACCTAAAAACAAAAAAAAAACAACATTATTTACCGTTCTCAAAAGCAAAGAGCTGGCCTAAATATTTTTTCGCGTGCTGTCACTAAACAAAAGCGAGTATTTGCCACAGTGCACCACTGTGCGGTTATTTCAAAATATAATCAGCATTGTGTGGTTTGCGTACACTATCCGGGAGAATAGGCTTGCTCATTAGGCTAATATGCTAACAGGCCACACATTCGCATGCAAAGTAGCCCCGTTGTTTGCATCGCCGAAAGAAAAACAGATGAACAGCGAATTTTCCTACACTCGTTCGGATTTTTCATTACAGCTCGTCTGGATTAGCACATGACGTACAGATACGGTAGAATCCAATAAGCGAGCCATTTCACAACTTCGTCGCCATTACATATTACCAAGTAATCATCATCGACCTATCGCAGTCCACTAATCTCCCGATTTTCCGGGAGATCTCCCGATTTTAGTCAATATCTCCCGATGTCCTGAATTGCCGTCCAAAACTCCCGATTCCTTTTTACCTTCTGTATTGTATAAATATGACCAAACGGAGCGAAACCTCAACGGTTTCCTTAGAAATATGACCTTTTTTTTTCTCTTCAAGCAACTGAATGGGATTCTTTTTGTTAGTAATCATCATTCCTAAGCAAAAAACTATCCCGGATTTTTTAAAATACACGTCCCGAGAATCAAAATTTTGATCTGGCAACCCACTACTGGAGTCCTATTTCCAATTTGCGTAAATTTTGCGTTACTCTATGTCTGAGGGTGTTCGGTCTACGCTCCAGAGCTCGTTTAGACCAACGGTTCTACAGCTGCTATAGCCAGCCATTGTAATTTCATCCTTTTAAAGTTTATATGCACTCTATGTAAAGCGTCATATCAGTACATGACAACAGCAGTACACAACAATAGAGAAAATGCATGTTTCCCTTTATTTCTATGTGATGTTATCTGATATTTACTATTTAAAAGTACTAACGGAAACAAGCCTGATTTGCTGATATTATAGGTACATATAAAAACCCTTGTTCATTAAGCTAAATGTTCACATTCTAATGCAAACAGCCCGTTGTTTAGATCCCAAAAAGAAAACAGATGAATAACGAATTGGGGAGTTTTTGTTTACGAATCTGCTCCCTCGGACACAACTCTCTAAGCTTAATATAATTGGTGAAAGAAATTGCCGTGGGAATTTTATGCACGTTTGAAATGGGTCAAGCCCTTATTAATGAAACATTTAATAAAATTATGACACAAAAAAAGCTTTGAAGCCGGTGTGATAGCGGAAAATATGGGCGATTACGAGTAATAAACGGGATCGAGCTCTGTCTGATAAATTGAAAAGATGGAAAATACTCTAATCGGACGATTCATTTATAATTTTTCAGTATGAGCGGAGGATACTTTAAATCATAGTTTCATTCGAAGAAAATTTTTATTACAAATTAGCTTATTTCGCTAAATACGTTTTAAAATTATGAATTTAATAATAGGCTTACACCATCATTTAACATCAGGTGTGATTATGATGAATGCTTGTCACGGAAGTAGGTATCCCAGGCCTCATTTTTCTAAATTTTATCAGACAACATCACATACATTGCTCCGATCCCAAAGTAGCTTAAGCACTTGTGTTATGGGTATCAGAACAACGAAGGTAAAAAATACGCGATCTGTTCGTCTAACGCTCGTTTTCGATTATTAGAGTAGGGTCTCTGTTCATGAACGCGTTATGGCCGTTCTATCTTTGAAACATGTCTGTACTACCAATCCTTCACGAGCACATCAAACCACTTGAGTACATTTCTTAGTACCGAATGTTATGCGAAATCCAGTGACAATGGTAAGTCTGTTTGAGAGGTAACGACCCATAAACTTCATGTTAAGTGTCTAGAATACGTCCAAATAACATAGTGGAGAATTTTCACAATGCTATTTCCTTTGTGATGTGGCAGTGAATCTGTTGCAAACTATGAAGTAAATTAATAATGACATTTGTATGGCTAATCCGTCTTCATACTTCGTTAATATGTTCAGGATATTTATAAACTAAAATAAGTTTCTGGTAAACAGCTTACTTACCTATATCTACATTTTTATATTGCACTAGCTGTGCTCGCAACTTCGTCCGCGTGGAATAGTTATTTTTTCCCCGTTTTTTTCACATTTTCCATTATTTCTTCGCTCCTAATAGTTGCAGCGTGATGTTATATAGCCTAAAGCCTTCCTCGATAAATGGTCTATTCAACACAAAAAGATTTTTTCAATTCGGCTACTGGTCCGAAGTTCCTGAGATTAGTGCGTTCAAACAAACAAACTCTTCAGCTTTATAATATTAAATATAAAATATATAGTTAAGATTAGTTAAGATTAAGATTGTGTAACAATAAAACATTTATAAGTATTGTAATACAAAAATTGTAAAAACTGCCGATTTAAAAAGAGTAACCATCCAGATTCTTTCTAGTTCTATTCGGTAGAATCCACATTCCGAACAGGGCGCGTAGGATAATATCTATTTACTAGAGCCCAAGTACTAGTTAACTTAAAAGTAACATGGAAAATGGAAAACAGTAGGTATAAGCTTAACTATAAAACTGGAACTAACCAACAGTTCTTTCATTTCAGATAACGTCTAAGCGTTAATGCAACAAATCCAATGAACTCATTAAACTAGGCTAGTTAATTGAAGCAGTTATACACAACAAGGAAAAACGTAAATGACTAGTTCTTTTGCAACTTCATGCTTTAATTCCATTGTGTCGTTTACTATTGTATTCTCGGTTCAAGAGTCAAGAACTAAATAACTTGACGTACATAGGACAGTCAACAGCGAGTTATGATCAGTTGAGTGCTAGGAAACGGTTGAAAATATATTTAACTGCTTTAGTTTTAAGATCGATTGTGCTATTTCCTTTTGCTGTATTTTTATGCTTACATTCATGAAGTTAATGTAAGCCTAGATGCAAGACTGACATTTTTGATTTCAATATGCCTCTTTTCTAATTAGTCATCAAATGACGTAACTTTGGCTTCATTATGCTGTTACAATATAAAAAATCTATCAGATATTGAGTCCCATTTCAAAATCCAGAAGTAAGAAGGAAATAAGCGGTGTTGCAATAAGAAAATCTATCAGCATCACATAATATTGATATGATTCTCTTAGCTTTAAGCAATTGTGTAACGGAAATCAGTATAAAGCAACAAACATTTCTGAAGTTTTTAACCGACTTCGAAAAAAGAGGAGGTTCTCAACTCGTCTGTATGTATAATACTTATTTTTGTCAAAGTAGGATTGACGCTAGCTAAGCTTTCTTTCCCCTCACATCAAGCCGACGAGTTAAGTAAATGGGCAGTCAAAACTACATTAATTTTATTAGCCGGTAACTTCCCTTAACTTCTAGCACGATAGCCCATGGCCGCAAACATTTACCGCAGCACGGGAAACAGCCATTTGTAATCAAACACTCGCAAGCGAATTAGCATATTTTATCAAACTTATGCAGTAGCCGTTAATTGTACAAACGAAAACAATTAAAATTAACTCCCGTCCGCTTACTCCACTTACATTGTTACGGCTCCGATTACCTTATATCGAAGCGCATTTCATAAACAACTTTAATAGTCTTTTGTTCCGTCTCCCGGTGACCACTTGCATCAACCCATTGTTCCTTTTGCACGCCAAAGAGCCTCTATTTACAGTTGGCGGTCGTACATTGCTCGAATTGTTCCCGGATTGAACGCACGACCGGGAAACCGGCCCGGAATGTATCAATGTCAGCGGATAAACAGCGGCGAACAATGGACTAGGAGTGGGGGATTTCAGCGCGAAATGAAACTTCGGAGAATACGTAAGTAAAAAGAAAAAAGCAGTAAGAATAGTTTGGTGTCAGATGCAAAGACTGTTCGCGGAATCCCACAAAGTTTGGGACACTAGAGAGTTGGTCGGACTTCGTGGGGATTTCAACGGTTCCGAACTGCCGTTTAGAAATATTTTATACTAATATGGAAAAGCGGTTGTTTTCGTGGATGAAAGTTCTTAATTATTGGGAAGATGTATGCCAAAATTAATTATTGCGATGTATGATGAATAAAACAGTCGGATTATCTTTAACTTTTTAATAAGTACATATTAAGAATTCAGTTACTTTTGTTAATGGTGTATCTGCGAAAGACCAGTGTCGAGGTTGCTTACAATATACCTAGGTTTAATACTGAGTTGATTGAGACATTCTTTAGTATCATACTGTAGAGTTTTTTCTGTACTCTTAATGTCTACAAGTGATACTAAATAAACGTTTTTCTTTCTTTCTTTATTCAGTCTGTTCAGTTTCATCCATTGAAAAATCCCTCACACATCAAATAAAAAGCGTCGACAGCAAAGGACACATATAAACACCTTGTCAATTGTTTCATTTCAAAATGCAAATTCAGACTTCAAGACGATTTCGTCACGCGATCACCTCTCAAGTAGGTATTTATTAAAATTCAAAAAGATTCTCCGCTTAAATAATAAACAGAACGTGACATTGAAACTAACTGAAAACGTTCTTAACACATGCCAATGAATATTGATTCTCCCGCGTCGGAGAATAGGGTTAAATTTAGTTAAACAGCATCTTAAAGACTTTCATGCGTCGAAGATAAACCGATGACGTGAGAAGCGTTAAATAGCTTATGTGCATTGAAATTTAGGTCATTCGACTTTCAATATTGAGTTGGGAATCGCCTGTATTTATTAAATGTTTATTTTCATTTAAAAAACGGGCGTGTTCAATGCGGCGTGCGCAGAGATTTATGCCGATTGCGAATCTAGATTGCATCGTGATGCGTTCCGTATGCAAGGAAGCGCTCGGGTCGTAGGGAATCTTAATTGTGCACTAGAGATTCCAGAGCGCGTCTTTATTTTTGAATAGCGGGGGACTTGTTGCTCTCACGTACGTATACCAACTTGACGCCCTTACGTTTAGCGGAATAAAGTTCAAAGTTCAAACGTCTCTAGTCTGCGAATGTGACCGTGATTCACATGCATTTGTCGGGTTGGGCAACGCAATTCCTTGGCAATGCTTTTGTTCTATTTAAACTGGATACAGAATCTGGAAACAGTTGTGTTAATAATGCAATGTGGTTGTGAACACACGTATTCGAATTAGGTGATTCAGTATTGTTTACAATATGTGTGTCAGATATCATTGGAAGTCGTAAGTGATATGTTTATATACCAAATTATCGTAAACGTGGAATGTGTCCGAAAATTGGGACGAGTGGTAACGAAGCTAAATCATTGACGTCTAAATGGGATAAGTACGGTTTTATACTTCAATAACAATAATATGACGTGAATGTCGGACCAATGTGCCTGTGGGTAGAATTTATTACAGATTTGGTTCTTTCAGATGGAAAAGTTCCATAATGATTATCGGTTTATCCCTTTCTGCTAACTATTACGAGGTAAGAGAATGAAGAAAACAAATGGATTTCTTATTTAAGGAACTGTACTTTATATTGGTACTAGAAAAAGGGTATTGATGTATTAAGGCGGCTGTGAAAAATCAGGGAGCATACTTTTTTTAAGTTATTGTTCATTAAATTCCATTTTCAAAAATATAAAAAAGCCGCAAAATCTGACTCAACAGGAAAATAAATATGTCCACAAAGCAACCGTCAGAGTCAATGACATTTGACGAACGTCCCCCATTCATGAACTCCACATCTTCCTCAGTAAATACAATCAATACACTACCTGTGCATACAAATGAGTTCAAACACACGCGTATCTTATTCTGTAGACATTAAGGTTTACATTCGCGTGGGCGATGGAGCAGTAAATTTAACTGATCGCGGGCAGGCATTCAATTAAGGCAGGGGTTCTTAACCTTTTTGCTGTCACGGACCCCTTTACAATTTAAACTATTTCACGGACCCCAGCCATAAATATTTTTGGAAATAAAAAAAGTCTTAAATAAATATGTTTAGACTGACTGATCTACTGCGGACCCCTGACACACATGCTACGGACCCCTAAGGGGTCCATGGACCCCACGTTAAGAAACCCTGAATTAAGGGATCTGTGTCCAAAGGTATTGTGAGTATGCGAGGGGCAGATAGATCTATTGTGTTTGCTGCTATGCGATCGTGATGTGACGTGGTTTTATTCGGAAACGGTTTTGGTGAAAAGATTTTATACGGCGTTTATTTTAGTTTGATGTTTTAATTTTATGGTGTCATATGGCGCGCGGGAATTTTACCGAACAAAGTCAATAAATGTTTTTATATTGCCTATTGTATGCAAGGAGATAATTAAAAATCGCCAAGCCTTAGACATTCCAATATATCTATACTAATATTATAAAGAAGTAAAGTGTGTGTGTTTGTATATTCGTTAAATTGTAAGCGGTAATCTCGGCATCTAATAAACCGATTTTAAAAATTATTTCTTCAATAGAAAGTCACATTAATCCTGAGTGTCATAGGTTATATAAAAAACCGAAAAATAAAAAGGCTTTTACGTGCTAGTCCGTTTTGCAAAGCGAATCAAAAAAAAACGGACGAATGAAAGCATTTCTTACGAACGCTGCCTTAATTATGAAAGTACTTAAAAAGGATTATTAATTAATATTATGGACACGGGTCAGCTAGTTTTTAATATAATAAATTAAATTATGTTATGTAAATTATTCAATTAAATTTTACGAAGATATTCACTTTTGAGTTTTCTTGCCGGTCTTCATTACAAATTCAGAAGTCTATGGTAAAATATAATAGATCAAGTGTACCCCTAATAGTGTTACATCGTCGGTAAAGGACACAAATTTAAATTGCCAGTATCTATCAAAATTTAATTAGTCCGAACTGATCCAATTAAGTCTCGTAAACAAGACCGTGTAATGATGTTTTATAAAATCTATTGCCAAGGCAAGTTTTCATACATAGTAATAATGAATTAGACGAGACAAATGTTTGGGCATATTTAAAGTTTATTTATAATAGTTACTAGTTTGTTTCAGGGAGGAGTGGACATTGCCCCAACGACAAGAGCAAAGCTCTTAAATTTAGTAGAAGTACTACTTTATTCAGTCCTCTGCCGACAGGCAGATGATATGACAATACCATCTTGCCTGACATAGGCCTCTGCAGTCGTTGTCCACTTGCTATGATAAAAGGAACGGAGAATATTTTTTTTTTTATTACTGTGGGTGGCAGACGAGCAAGCGGCCCATCTGATGTTGAACGGTTACCGCCGCTCATAGACTCTGCAATGCCAGAGGCACAGCTAAGCCGCTGCCTACCGTGAGGAAAGAGTTCTCTTTAGACCACGTTTGAAGAAGGACAAGTCGTAGCGATTGGGAAACACCGCGGCTGGGAGCTCATTCCAGGGCTTACACGTACGCGGAAAGAACGATCGTTGGAAACGAACAGTTCTTGAAAGAAAGGTTTCTAAATGGTATGGATGGACTCTGCCGCGGCGCCGAGTAGTGCGATGGTAAAATGGTGACACTAGCATAATGTCAAACAGTTCCTCAGAGCACTCTCCATGAAATAGTCTGTAGAAGACGTAAAGGGAGCCAAAGTCTCTCCGCAGGCCTAACGTCTCCAAGTTGTTAGTGAGATCGGGATCACCGACAATTCGCACAGCTCGTCGTTGCAGGCAGTCAAATGTTATTATGTACATATAACCTACGTAGGTAATATAAAAAAATATTTTCCAAAATCCCACACATTAACTATACTTCATGTTAATTAACATAACATGTCATGTCACCTATTCACACCACTCATTGTTAAGTAGCTTGTCTAATCACTTAAAGTGCGCCGTACTCATTTTTTTATGGCCACTAATACTGCCCGTAAAATAGGGTTATAAAAATGTATATTGTTTACTAGCATCGAGAGACAACTACAATAAAAGTCTGTAGGAATGGTCGTAAAAGACTTATCAGGTATTGCTTCCGTGGAATGGTAGTACCTTCGCTATCCGTCTAAGACCGAATGTGACTTTAAAATTCTAACAGCGTTTTAACCTTCTAAGATTTTTCTAGATATATGTATTAGTGTTTGGATTTGAAAAGGACTAGGTTTCTATTGCTTTGATACCACAACATTGATGTGTACGATCGTCGGTTGGGCCGGCATGGCGGTGGCAACTGACAGGTAACTGACCAGTTACTTGCTCGTTGTCACCGCGACTTGGGCTTCTATTTCGCTTGCATCTGGTTTAGGGAAGCCACTATAAAAAAAATCTCAATAAGTCCCTAAGTCAACCGCTTACGATTACAAGATCTTACCTATAGGTCGGTGATTTTTTGCCATACCCTAACAGGGTCTATATTTTATACTAGTTATAAGTTGTTTAATTATGTATGAATATGGTTGCAAATAAATAAATATGAATGAATATGAATATAATATGGGGATGTAAGGGAGCGACCTATCACCTTTTCGCTCCAAGCCATCCTCACCTGCCCGTGGTGCATCCTGCCGAACAACAAACGAGGCTCTGGCAAACCGAATGGTGGCGGTAAAACCATCACGATAGAAGGCGTAGCTAATACCACAGGCCAATGACGGGCAGCAGCGTCATCGGAGCAAGAAGCTACGCCCTGCGATCGCCAACCCGCCTGCCCAGCGTGGCGATTATGGGTATATCCTCCAGAAGTTTGCCCTAGGCGGCGAACAACTGGAGAGGCCTATGTCCAGCAGTGGACTGCAATAGGCTGATGATGATGAATATGGATATGATTTTCTTTCATTATGCGTCAATACACATATAAAAATAAATAGTCTTCTACCATTCACCCACGCCTACACCTCGCAAGCGTAGCGGCAATGAATACATTTCCTCAGTTTGCCGGCGAGTGATTGATAGCGCTCGTAATTAATTCATCATATGATGAGCGCAGACGCGCTTGATTACCGGTGACTAGTGAACGTAGGGTAGGTTCGGAACGATGATCTATTGCCCGTTTGCAAGTACGGCACGCATATGTGTTTTTTAGGGTTCCGTAGCCAAAATGGCAAAAACGGGACCCTTATAGATTCGTCATGTCTGTCTGTCTGTCCGTCCGTATGTCACAGCCAGTTTATTCCGAAACTATAAGAGCTACATTATTGAAATTTGGTACGTAGATGTATTCTGTAAACCGCATTAAGATGTGAAAATAAAATCAGATAATAGTGGGTTCCCCATACATAGAACTGAAACTCAAATTTTTATTTTTCATCAAACCTATACGTGTGGGGTATCTATGGATAGGTATTTGAAAATGATGTTGAGGTTTCTAACAACATTTTTTTCTTAAGTGAATACTTTGCGCGAGAGACTCTTCCAAAGTGGTAAAATGAGTGTCCCCCTAACTTCTAAAATATGGGCATGATAAAACTGAAAAAAATATATGATCTGTATTACTATAAAAACTACTAAAGTTCATTCGCGTTAAGAAAATAGTGACTGACAGGTCACTGACAGGCCACTAGCCAATTAAAACGCGAATGAACTATAACGAAATTTGGTTTGAATGAAATCTAGACAGTAGTTTTTTTTTAAACGTCATAAATCAAATTACCTAATTTTTTCATTCAATCAGTGGTACGGAACCCTACGTGCGCGAGTCCGACTCGCACTTGGCCGGTTTTTTTTACTATTTTAGTTGTAGTTTAGATTAAGCAACATTTTTTTCGAAATGGAATTGCAATTCGCCTTATGGTAAGCGATTTCGTGGTGTGCTATGGAACGCGCTCTCCCAGTGAGAACCGGTTCATATTGCCTTTGACATCGGAAGATTATATCTCTCAGAGAACAAGGAGCTCGGCAAAGAGTACTTTTTTTATAATAGCTCGACATATTGGCTTCCTTACGCCTGATGGAAAGCGAAAAAGAAGCCCAAGTCGCTGTGACAACGGACAAGTAACAGGTCAGTTACCTGTCAGTTGCCACCACCATGTCAGCGCAACCCTAGCTTCCCACGAGATCCGGAAACCCTAGTCACCGACAGAAACACGAGGCGGTGGTCGTTTGGCTGCGGTATTCTATAGGGTGGAGGTCCTTCGAGCGAAGATTCGCTATGGCCTACCTCTCTTATTTCCTATTCTTCTTTTATTAGTTCCATAGTTTAGCAGATCGCAATGCGTAACGCTTTCTCCGAGTCTTCTGAACATACCGTAAAATATAATATTTTCGTTTATTTCATTTGCGTAGGTACGAGTATACTTATTTGCGAATTTCACAAATCCTATATAAGGACGTTAAATAAAGATAACATAAAAGAAATTCCGCCGAACGATTGCCTTCAAGTTAATTGAGAAAATTTCAAGATAAATGCTAATATGGCAGAGCTATTACATGGCGGGCGACGGTCGTAGCACCATTAGTTTTAATCAACAACGTATGCTGCCAATACCCTACGCATAAATAATTTATCGACAAAGCGATCAATTGTTTAGGGACGTTTATATTGGTCTCATAATTGATAGTGAGAGTCCGTTTAGATCAGAGGTTCTCAAAATGGTGGACCCGAAATGTGGGCCGAACTTTGTCTCTTGATTGTACATTAAGTTACTATTGTATTAAGATCAATTAACACACAAGTAACATGTACAAGCATTCGTTTACATGAACATGTCTGTTTGTATTGGTGTAGGTAAGTAATATGTTTAATTACAAAAGAAATGTATCAGTTGTCTAGTACCCATAGTACAAGTACGGACTATTTCGGCATTAGATGGTATCGTATGGCCGAGTTTGGCATCACAAGTAGTTTCCTGACAGACTATCGACCACAGTGATCAATTTTTAATTCCTATTTTTGGGATATTCGCGTCAACACGACCGGAGAGACTGTGCTCTAATTCTTCATACAACTTAATTAGGTAGCTATTTACAAGGTCACTTGGTGAACATTGAATGCTCGGGAGGATTTGTCATCATTCCTGAACACCATGTTCTAAGACTTCAACACATTCAGTGGTGATCTGCGCCCACCACAATGCTCTTATAGGTACCACGTGGCTTGCGAGCGTCTTCTTAATTTCTTCTAAAAGGGAAGCGCTGGAGGCCTTTCTTATATCTTCAAATGGCCATTGATTTCGCTTTAAAAATAGTTGAGAACCGTTAGTTTGTATGCTCAAGGCTAAATTTATTGGCTGCGATAAAAGCCATAGAAATAACAAGTTTGATAGACTCGTTGACAAGTGAATGAAAATATTTATGAACTGGCGAGACGAAAAGCTCAATTAGTGCACGTTAATGAATGACGAGTAGATTGAAACATATAGTAGGAATTTGAACGAATGTATATCATCTTGTCAGTGTATAATACTCGTACCTACTAGAGATCTATTAATAAGTCATATACAAATAAGTATAACCCTTGGGTCCATTAATCGGGACTCGAAGCGGCAGGCCGTCATAGCCTGATCGATTGATGTTGCACTAACTTGCACTTACATTTCTTTGGACTTCGTTGTCTGCTAACATCAGGCAGAAGGCTGTCATTTTGGCGTGTTAACATAAAAAAATAATAAATAAAAAACGCTATTATGAAAAACATTGCACGTTCGTGAAAGAAATGATCGGGATCCTTTCTACATGAAAATCAATCAATCTGCCCTTCGCAGTCCACTGCTGGACATAGGCCTGTCCAATTGTTTGTCATGGACTTCTCGCATCCAGCGCTTACCAGCCATCTTGCGCAATTCATCGTACCACCTGGTCTGAGGGCGCTCTACGGCGTTTGCCGAGGCGCGGTCTCCACACTAGAACTAGTTTACCCCAACGGTTATCGGTTTTGCGGCTGATATGGCCAGCACACTGCCACTTCAGCTTGCTGGAGAGCTATGTTGATGACTTCGGTTCTCTGTCGGATCACATAATTTCGGATCCGAACCCTACATGACAAATTCAAGAAAAGAGAAGTAGGGCATAGCTAATCTTCGCTCGAATTGAGCTGCCCGTCCGGGGAAGGACCTCCACCCTATAGAATACCGCAGCCAAATGACCTCCGGGTCGTGTTCTTGCTGGTGAGTAGGGTTTCCGGAGCTCGTGGGGGGTGAGGGTTGGGCCGGCATGGCAGTGGCAACTGACAGGTAAGTTACTTGCCAGTTGTCACAGCGACTTGGGCTTCTCTTTCGCTTTCCATCAGGCGTAGGGAAGCCATTATGTCGAGCTACTATTAAAAAAATGGTTTAAAACCTAACTGTTCTATAAAATTGTAATGGAATTCATTATCCTAAAGATAGTCTATATTGTTATAGTTATCGGTGGTAGTATTTAACCTTTATCGCACCCTAAGTGTAAGGTAATTTATTAAGAATGTCAAGCAAGGAAAATGATTAATTACAATGTATAAGTAGACGTTATGGCGTCAATGTGTTGACGGCTTTCTAAAGGTTTTCTTGTAAATTAAGTTGCTTGTTTCCTTAGAATCTATCTACTTAGAAGTTTATATCCCTCTACGTATGTGGATGAGCTTATAAGAAGTTGATTAAGAAGGTAAATAATAGATGTAAATATGGGGACCAAATCTTTATGGGCAGGTATTGAAATCGTAGTAAATCAACTATTCGCACTTTTAATAAAATCCCTTGACCTTGTCCATTGTTGTAGCAATTTGCGCTTCTCTTTCGCTTTTTTATATCCACTGGCCACTATCTTGGTTTTCGCATCCAGGAGTACCTACTCATACTCTTCTGACCAGACACCATATAATAAAATTACCTAAAAATTATGTTCTATAGAACCATTTATAAATTGTATACGCTTTAGACAACGTAACCAACAATGGTAAGTTATAAATAAACGTGTATGACTTTATTTTAACCAAGATATTCTAAATTTTACTGTCAATTAATCAATCAATCAGCTCTCTAGTTCATAAATCATGCACTGTTGCCAAGTTCTTCAAGTTCCATCTACTAGAGGACATCTAGGTACTTCCCGCATACAAATCATTCTAGTTCAGACGCTGTACTTCTAATGAGCAGAGTGTCTATGCGATCGTGTAGTTCTTTTATCATGTTAAATGTCCTTACTAATTAGAAGAAAAAGGCTATTTTTATCGATTTCATTATATCTTTAAATTTGGTAAAAAAGGTAACGATTGTTTCCTGAAAAGACGCTGTTAAGCTAATATTTTATTAATATTTTTATTCTATGCTATTCATAGACAATTTTTATTCAATTACGTGGATTGCCGTTTTTGAACGCTTTCTAGGAATAGATTTCACAAACGCTTTAGTAATTCATTTGGTATATTACCGCGATAAGACCGTTATAAGTCAACTAACTGTATGGTGTGTAATAAAGTATAGGAATCTATCTATCTACATAATAATATGGACCTATTCAATTGAAATAGAAATCGACGAAAATTTTCAACGAACTCTGCCGTTTAAAGGGTTAACGAAATCCTTTGCGTTATTTATTTTCGAACAATAGGCTTTTCTGTTTATTTTAATTTAAAGATTTTTTAAGCAATTACGACATGCTTATAGTATTACTTGCAGCGCATTTTAAACTAACTGTACCAAAATGCTTAATCTTAACAAATTTCGCATTTGTTTATTTACACACAGCAGGCAGTAGCATCAAAGCCGTTCTCAAAATCACATCGAAATAGTGACCCCGCAATTTCTTGACTCCATTTCCACTGTATTGTCAGTTACAAAGACTCTCGAAGGGGGAACACACAATGGACGTCACGTGTTCTAAGGACCACATACGACGTTACTGCCGCCCCAGGATATGAAGCTCAATTGGTTAATATGGACGTCGCGGGCGCACCCACCGGCCTAATGTAAGTTATTGCTAGTGTTTTATTTGATACGAATGGCGTGACGACCTCTATTGAACTATCGGTGATACTATACTTCCTTGTGGTACAGTCATTTGATATGTATACAGATTGAGAATTAAGTTGCGTGTGACAGATTGCACCTTGAACTTTGTTTACTTACATGTATGTTTCGTAAACATAGGTAATCTTCAGCTTACGGCTGCAATCTTTAAAAAAAAACATAAATGCTGCTGCCTGTTCCCTGATAATTCCTTAGTCGTATTCTACAACTACCGCGGGATGAGATGGGGTGGTTCTATTCTATCTAAATCCGGAATCTTCTGTAACATAAATTCTGTATGTAAAGCCGGAGTGGTGGCAACTGAGAAGTGGTTTGATTTGGTTATATTTTCGTTGAGGTAATGACTTGGCTTTTCATCTTTTCTACCAGGGAAGCCACTTACCCACTCCGTTACATCATCATCATCAGCCCACAATCGTCCACTGCTGGATATAGATCAATGACAATTGTCATTTAGGGGATATGACCGCAGTAGGTTTTATAACATATAAAAGTAAAAAGTCTTTTGTACTTCATTCGTTCTAAGAAACATTTCGTCACCAAACCCTTGCTGGGTTAACATTAAAATATCCAACTATGTGAGGAAAACAGCTGGCGGGGACCAGGAAAAATATAAAGAGCATTTCATTCGAGTACCAATCCCCTCCCCAATGCTTCTAAGTCTAACCTCTGCCATCTGTTCACGTCAGTTCGGTTGGGCCCCGCGTTCCTACCTAGCATTTTAAATCGGGAGTATTAGTCTATTCGATGTAACGTTTTGCGGAACGTATGACTTGTACACTTTAGTATTTGTCAACGGGTGCATAAGGATTAACGAACGTTGTTACTGGTCAAATAAATGAAGAAAATAGAATAGAAAAACGTTTGTTAAATAAGCATACAAATTAGTTGAAAAACAAAAGAAAGAAAAAAACACATCGTGACACTAAACGATGTTTCTCTAGCATGTGCCGGCATCTTGGTAAGATGGTGGTGTGGATGGTGGTCTAATGTAAAACAGTTAAATTCTGCAATTAATAATACCTACTATTGCACGTCAAAACTTTTTGCCCACCAGCACTCAGAATAAGGTCCGCAACAAACTCAACAGTTAGCCCTTTTTAAAATATGAACATAATAATATCATTTTACGCAAGCAAGCAGGCTATCATGTCCATGTGATCTTATGATCCAAGACTTACGATCGAAATATTATTTTAAGAAAAAGATATTTAAATATGAAGAGTCATAATAATACTTGAAAGTTATTTTAAGATAATTCAATTCGAAAGTAATCAACCACTGAAACTTGCCGATTAAATCAGTACCTTAACTTATTTCGATTTACCGTAGATTAAACCGTACAGTGCCTTTTCAATTCTATTTACATAATAGTTTAAAGTGTACCCACAGATCAAGCAAATATTTACCGTCTGATAAGTTATTGGAGGCAAACACGAACACTTAAGTAGTCTACTTTGTCAGCCGATATATTTATACAACAGCACCAATGTGGAATGAAATTTAGCTTTACTAAAAGCTATCCGAGAGTTTGCTCCAAATTGGTTAGTTCCATTTCAGTTAGGTTTCAAAGAAATGCAATATCTTTTACTACGGGTTCCAAAGTAATGGTAGCGGATTCGAGTTTTAAAACTACGTGGGTAGAAAACACGTTACACTTAACTGAAAATAAATTTTCGCTCGAATTTTTGGCACGAGCGGGTAAGTTTATATCGTAATCCACTGCTGGATACATAGCCTGTACGTCTCCCAATGTCCACTACTTTGCTCGAACCTTGATTTATCGTATCCAGCGTATGTCAGCCATCTTGCGCAAAGCGTCACTCCACCTGGCTTAAAGGCGTCCTACACTCGTATGGCAAGATGCACCTCAGAACTCATCTAACCAAAAGTTGTCAGTTCTGCCTATATGGCACACTTAAGCTTTCCATATCCTACCAGCGTGATGTGTCCCACCACGAGCACGATTAGGGATCTACACGATCCGACCGATAGCGGTTTCCAAGTCGTTAAGTTTTGGAAGTGTTCTATTTAATTCGCATTCCCATTAACACGAAGCGTAGCTAAGAACCACAGCCCGATAACGGGCAACAGCGTCACCGGTGAGACAAGATACGTCCTGCGATAGCCAACCTGCCTACCTATTGTGACGATTACGGGTAAATCGAACAACTGGAGATGCGTATGTCCACCTGTGGGCTGCGATAGGCTGGTGATGATGATTGACATGAGAAGAAGAAGAGTTGAGCTTGCTAATCCTATGAGCTATGTCGACGTCTGGATCTCTGCAGCTCCTCTCATTTCTGATACGTTCTCGTAGGAAGAAGCCGAGCATGGCCCTTTCTTTAACCCGCTACGATTTTAAGCTTAAGATACGTTGTAATACATTGTGAAATTACCATTTTAGCCTGTAGTGGCCACTTTAATTCAGTACAAGAGGCACTTCATGTGTAAATGAATCTGGAGGCGCGTTCGCGATGCCTACTACTTGTTGAGCGAAGTTTTTTAGCCATTTTTGCCAGACTTACTTCTTGCAGAGTATTTTTAGGGCGCAGTAAAATGGAATGATCTTCTTAAAATACAAACCGCTACACGCATACGAATTCAGGGAAATGTTTGATGGAGATGGCAAACTTTTAAGGTAAACTATTTTTTCATTTTCATTTCATTTCATTTCATTTCAATAGATTTTTATTTGAACTTGAATTTCAACAAAATAATTGCCTACTATTATGTTAAGGGTCGTTAAATGTGACCGATCCACGTAACGCATTCATGGTGATGATCGAACACTTATTGGAGCCCTCCATAAAATTGCTTTATAGCCTGTCAATAGGACCCTCGTAAGAAGGAATTCAGTTAGGTAGAACTAAGTTAACTTTAGAATTGACTGGGGCTGTCATATAATTTTTAGTGCTTTCTTAAATATCACACGATCTCCAATCCAAAATTGCTTGAGCTCTTGTATTTTGGGTTTCAGGTGCCACAAAAAATAGCTCGCATGGAGATCGAACGCACGACTCTTGGTTCAGGAGACAAGGGTCATTAACAATTGAGCCACCGGGCCAGTGAAAAAAAGCCCAAGTCGCTGTAACAACGGGCAAGTAACTGGTCAGTTACCTGTCAATTGCCACCGCCATGCTGACCCAACCTTAACCCCCACGAGCTCCGGAAACCCTACTCACCGGCTGAAACACGACCCGAAGGTTATTTGGCTGCGGTATAGGGTTGAGGTCCTTCTCCGGACGGACAGCTCAATTCGAGCGAAAATTCGCTATGAGACCTCTCTTAAAGCTACTGACGCTTAACGCTTAAAGTTAGAAGTATATCAAATCAAGAATTCAAAAAATCTCTTGCTAATATGGACATCCCTTGTTACTGCACCGGAGCCGTGACTCAACATAATGCCGCGACCACACATTGGAGATATTTGCAACAACGTAACGTTTTGCGCCCAATGCACCAATGTACTCGTATGTTTCGCTACTTCGACACAATGAAGACATTAAGCGCCTTAGTATTGGGCATTGGACAGTGATTGGACGCAAAGTTGAATCCAATGTGTGGCCGCGGCATTAGGAATTAGGATTACCCACATAACAAGTAACAAAAGACGACAACTATACTTATACAACCGTAAGAAAATCCCCAAAAACCAGAATCCTTACTTTTGTCATAGAGAAACCTTAGTAATAGCCGACACTGCTTACAATTCAGGTCGCGTGTTTCCCAGAGTGGGTGGCCGAGCAACAATGGTTGAAGGAATCGTTCCCAAGTTAACACTCATCGGTCCACATGTACCAATTGATTCTTCAAAGTCGGTTGCCCCCCTAATATTCCAGCAGGGAACGCTATCGGATTTTGATACAAACTTTCCCAACGTTATCGCTTCGAATCTATAACTTCCCTTGTTTGTGCACTGTCTCCGTTCCGTACAAAGTATTGTATTTTCAAAGAACGCATTTGTTGAAGCGAGGGTTGTGAATATGAAACGTAATTTTAAAGATACGGTGCAGGGTTTTAAAATAACTTACAGTTTCTGGAAGGTCGGGTGGCTGTAAGACTTGTTAGAATGGCGTTCACATTTTATAACATTTTTTTCATAACATTTTGACTAGGAGTAAACTTATAAGTTTGTTGAAGACACGTTTGGTTTAGTGGTAGTGGAGGGTAAACATCTGGAGGCTGGGCAGGTGGGCAGGGGGGTTGGCAATGGGGTACAACAAGGGAAGCCTCCACGCGTGGTCGTCTTTCAGACGGCCCGGCGTACCCCGGGCAACGGCGGGTAGTAGAAGTCGTTCACCTACTACCCGACGCACACTGGGGCAGGAAGCCTTTATAGGTGTGATTAATTAAACTAAGGGGGTTAGAATATCATAATTGCTTTAATTTATTATATACTTTAAAGATACATTAAAGCACCATCATCATCACCATAGTCATCATCACCATCATCATCACCACAAATATTTGATGTATTATCATTGAGATTGTTTACACACGGTACTTTTAACAAACACAATGCATCTTTAGGAATATGTTTAACCTTGTTCTTAACTCGTTTCTGTACACATGTGATAACTGGATCAGAACTGAGTAAAAAAAAATTAAAATATCTCTATTTGATTTTACTCGGCTACATTTTCTTGAATTGTGTTCCCTATAACGCTTAAAATCCTTATTTCTTGCTTCTTGTGACTCGTCCGTTAATTGACCAATAGGTAAAAGCGCATAAGATATAATTTCTGGTCCATGAATTAAATATTTATGCAGTAAAGGAGGAATGTTGTACCAAGGATATCACGGAAAGTAGCAAAAAGTAGCAAAAATATCTTTTTAAATTTGGAAGCCTACATTATGACGAAAATTCTCAGATAGTAAACATACCTTAATATGGCTTAATTCATAAGTGTATCAACTCGTTTTTATAATTTTCCCTGATTTTTCACATTGCTCTGATAGTAGTCTTGTGTAGTCCATATAGATAGTATATTAAACATATAAATTACCGGCTCTTAGCATAGTTACATACCTAAACTAGATGGCTAATTCACAACAAAAGTACTTTAATCGAGTCAAAATATCACTGGAAATCCACTGAATTATAGGATAATAAAACAATAAATTAAATAATAACAACTTTGAATAATCGCTGCAGCTTACTGAGTTCAACACAAATCGTTAGAGCACTGTCAAAATGTGCCCTAATAAGACATTTCATCGTGAGATAAAATTTGGGTATAAAGGCGGTAATTTTTATTTTGAATTTTCGGTACATTTTGAGGGTTCTTGCCCCAGTGTGCGACGGCTAATTCCCTGTAGGGAGCACGCACTTGTGCGTGGCTCCGGGGGCCAGTGTTGGCGTCGTTGTGGGGAGCGACGCCTTCCACGGCCGTGCTTCGGCACACCCAGATGGGGCCTTCTGGCCTGTGGGTCTCTCCCAATGGCGGGGTATTTGCCCGATTGGTGAGAGACGTGTTGGACGCATTTTGCGTCGGTTTGTCGGCGATGGTCGCAGAGGAAGAGGAGTGCCCTTCGGGGGACCTCGCGGTGTTATCGT
Organism: Conogethes punctiferalis; assembly: GCA_031163375.1. Taxonomy (NCBI): domain Eukaryota; kingdom Metazoa; phylum Arthropoda; class Insecta; order Lepidoptera; family Crambidae; genus Conogethes; species Conogethes punctiferalis. The sequence goes on from CM062084.1 coordinate 13,683,240, forward strand.
TGCCGTCCTCCCTGTCTTCTGCGACCGTTGCCGCCTTACCCAAGATGGGGGCCTTTTGGCCTGTGGGTCTCTCCCAATGGCGGGGCGTTTGTCCGATTGGTGAGAGACGTGTTGTCGGGCGCATTTGCGCCGGTTTGTCGGCGATGGTCGCAGAGGAAGAGGAGTGCCCTTCGGGGGACCTCGCGGTGTTGTCGTTGCCGTCCTCCCTGTCTTCTGCGACCGTTGCCGCCTTACCAGAGGAGCCGTTTGACGGCGTGGGTTGGCAGTGTATCACTGCGGCGCGGCGGGTCCGATGGCCACGGTTCTCGTGGTCGTCGGATACGGTCCTTTTGGACTGGTCGCCGGGCAACCTGTTTCCCCTCGCTGGAGGGACCAGGGGGCTTGCCTTGACTGGCGAGCCCGAGTGGAGTGAGACCACAATAAAAAACCGCCTGTTATCCCGACTTCGGTCGGGACCAGGGGGCGCGAGCTCAAGTGGAGAAAACCACAATAAAAAACCACCGTGCGGCGGCGGCTGCACGCCCGACGGAGTTCCGCGAGGTCGGCACGGGGGTGTCGGCCACGTATTGCACGAACTCCGTCCTTGGAGGAGAGGGACGGCCCTTACGGGCCTGACCTCTAGGCTGCCCCAAGTGGGGGGGCCAGCCCGAGTCTGCCTAGCAGACCAGCGCTGACAGCTTCGCGGCGTTATAGTCAAGGACCCGCGTTGCTGTCGCCCAAGGCGCATTGACGGTGCAAACCAGGGTTTTTTAGTGGGTATTCTCTGCCGACGCGGAGCGAGTCCCACATAACCCGTCTGCTCCCCCGGGCAGCGGGTATGCGTAAACTGCATTTCTCCCTGGTGAAACAAAAAAAAAAAAAAAAAAGGGGGGGTTGGCAATCGCAGGACGTCTGCTCCGGTAATGCTGCTGCCTATCATCGGCCTATAATATTTAGCTACACCTTTCATCGTGGTGGATATACCGTCACCAGTCGGATGGCAGAGCCTAGTTTGTTATTCGGCAAGTGAGGATGGCTTAGAGCGAAAAGATGTTAAGTTACATCCTATTATAATTTTAATGCGGTTTACAGAATACATCTCCGCACCAAATTTCAATTATGTAGCTCTTATAGTTTCGGAATAAACTGGCTGTGTCATACGGACGGACAGACAGACAGACAGACATGACGGATTCGTCGAGATTTATAAGGGTCCCGTTTTTGCCATTTGGCTACGGAACCCTAAAACCCTAATCGGCAGATGTACGATATACCGTACTTTATAGTACTCTTATGAGTGCAGAATATCTGCATAGTTTTTTATCAAATAAATATAACTAGTAATCTAATTAAAACTAATACAATTTCAATCGTCTAGGTGATACGGCAATATCGAATTCATTCAATACTTCACGGGTAAGTGGCTCGAGTAGTTTAGTACGAGTTTGTGTGCAAACAATATAGAACACGATCAGATGAAGTTCCTGCGAAGTTTGATTGAGACCGTTCGGTCTATTTAGTTTTGACGATCAGGAATTTATACCGTTGCACTATGTAGTTAATTGAAAAGACAACACTAATTTATAAAGAGGTAAGATTGTATTTGTGTGTGCACCTTTGTGAGAGAATAATGTAAAGCATAGAAATGTTTATCTGAAATACCCGAAGCGAAGCGAGGGCGGGTCGCTAGTGTATTCAGAATCTTAACAGCACTTTTAGCAAAAATAAACTGACTTCAATATGGTGACAATGGGATCAAATAGAAAGAACGCCCTTTAGAAAAAAAAAAAAAATTCAAATAGGTTCAAAGTTCACGGAGATATGTGGTCACAAACATAAAATCAATAAAAAACACAATCACAACAAAAAAAAACAGTGGAATTGAGAACCTCCTCTTTTTTTGAAGTCGGTTAAAAATGGGATAGCTCTTGTCTCTTTAAAAAAACTTCTAAAAGGATGAATGAGTTGATAATAGGGATCCGTACTGAGCCCAAATTAATGACAGTTTCATATTCCTACACATCAATGTATGTACGTTTTATGGTGTTCTCACTATAAAGAGGATTTTGCACTGCATTGTTATGTTTTCCAACAACATACCTAACTATCGCAATATGGAAGATACACTTGAAAAAAAAATCCTGAATCGAATCCAACAGTCGCTTCCATCAAAACACTAAACAAAGGAAATGACTAAAAGTCAAAACCATTATTAAACACATTCTAGTTATAAGAACATAAATCACATTTTCAATGTGTTAGCCCATCAGATAATGGTATGACACTTGCATGCCACGTTGAAGCAAATCATACACTTTTAGAAATGACAAATGGACAGGACAGGCTAAAAATACACGATAGATGTGAAGCGATTGTGAGCACTCCTATATGTAGATGTGACGCAAAGATAATAACTGGATTTGTTTGTGTGTGATTGTTTTACTTTGTTTGATCATGGGTTAAGCTCCTAGAGATTGCGAGTCCATGTCTCTACAATAGGATCAAAACATTATTGGGAATTGATTCTTGTATGCACACGTAAGTAGTTCCGTATGTTCAATTTGTTTGATGAAAATTTGCGTTTGTCATTTGTCTCGATTTCGATATTTCATGCTAGGTAGCTTTGGGATTTTGTCAATATGTAGAGAATATGTAGTTTTGTTTAGATACTATTATCATGCACTGATTTGTAATTATTGCAAAACATGGTACAAAAAACGAACTTAATATTAGGCGCATTCTTTAGAGACACAGTGTGTTAGGAATTGTACTTCCGATATTTTTAAATTTTGTTAATTTCTAAAGGGTGGTAGCAAGCCCGAACATCTAAAGGAGAACCATTACAAAATTCAATTTCTCGTTTTTTTTTGTGTCGTTTGACTTATATGACAAATTGAATAAAAAAATGGCTCCCATTCAGAGGTAAGGAATGTGATAGTTTGTAAAGATTTTGTCGACAACATTTTACATACAACACTTTGGTAAAGCATCTGAAGTCTGATCCCTAACATATTGTATAATCCCAATGACCGTACAAAAATATCGCAAATTGAATATAAATAAAGTAATTAGACATACTCACATCTAACATTGTCGTTGCTACCGCGAGATGTTTCTCTACGCTCCATTTAAAATTCCCGCTTTTCATGAACCTCCAGTGTCCGCAACGACACTTTTAAAGAAACAATTTAACATGAAAATGAATCTCAGTCTAAACATGAATAGCTAGTAATGTATGCCATTCTAATACAAGCCCCAGCGGGCACATGCGAGGTCGAATTCATTGCTCTCAATTGATGCATAAGACCGGCGTTGTCACGTAAGTACTCTTAACGGACGATCACCGTTTACTACGAGTATCTAGGTGACGTCTACAGCTATACTTCGTTATTTTAGCATAGCATTAATAAGAACACAATAGGCTTGTTGCCGTAAAAAAATAATTAGTCCGTCTTTTAGCTTATTCAAAATAAAAGATACTTATTTAATTCCTATGTAAATTAGACCAAGAATGACAAAGATCGCCCGTCAAAATTACGTGTGACGTCACACCGTGACATTTTTTCGCACGGAGTGACGCCAAAGACTCCAACTCCTACATTTTTATGTTATCTTGCGCAAATCGTCGCATTACCTGTCATGAGGGCGTCCTACCACATTTGCCGAAAAGCGGTCTTCAAAACTGCCTCACATGTTACAAATTGGAACAGCTAGTTACTTATGTTACTAGGCTATGTTCCGGCTAAGCGTACACGAGAGACGTAAGCCGGTTCTTACATCGTACCCATTGTGTTTACAGCCTTATATTTTGCATCTAAAGTACCAGTTTCGGTAAAAAGATATTTCAAAAGAGACGCTACGGCGTCAATTGGTGTTTACAAGTATATTAAGATGGTGCGAGTCGGAATTACCATTACAATGCTTGATGAGAGTCTGTGTTAAAAGAAAAAATCACGTTTTCTGACGACATCGGTGCAACGCATTTACAGCATTCGTATAAAAGCGAAAAAGAAAATCCAAAGGTAAGAACGTAGGCTAATTGGTTAAGCTCAGAGAGCTCTGACTTTCGAAAGCTTAATGTGCTTTTCGATGCACAGGGATTTGTCGCCAACTTCCTGTTTCCGAGCTGCTTACCGTACCGTACGTACCTTACCGTACCGAACTTACATATATATAAATATATGTTATACTTAAATTGTTAGTTAAATGACTTTGTAACACACTTCTTTCTCCTAATTTTCAGCCGGCATTAAATCCGCCTTTTGTGAAATTAAATTTAACTAAAGCAACACAGGACTAAAGTTAACCCAACAATAACAAAGGAAAAAACATTACACTACTTTCTAATTTTCATTCCCACATTTTATCGCACGTTTCCTATTACAAGAGTGGCGGTAAATTGCACTTAACGACTCCTGAGCGACGCTCACCTAGCCCTTTGAAATAATTCTTACGAAGGAGCAGTGACACAAACCCTACACCGAGCGAAGGGAGCAAAAATATTTTTAATTCCATCGTTACGGGCGAAATCATTTGTCATGCACGTTTCCTAGCTTGCCCTAACCGCGCATGATGTATGGCCCTTGGTTCGCTCCCTGACCTTCGCCAAAAGGCACGTCTTTAGGACCCCGGGATTGTTTCCGAGGGCACGCCGCCGTTTAGGGTTGAACTTTGTAAGAAACTGACGAGAGAATTTTCCGTTCCGTATTTTGGTCCTGCGAGCCGGATAATATTGTGGACTGTTTTCAAAGGTATTTCAAAGTATATATTCCAAATTTTGTTGGCCACAGCACGTTGATGCGTTGCATTGCGGGTGTTTCGCAGGGTATAGAGTGGTCGCGATCCAGGCGAGTAAGCCCAAAGCCAAAGTAGGGTGTGCTGTATTTACATTGCTCTTTTCAGAGGCGCCACACCACCACCACGGAGCAGGTATTTTTGTCTCAGGCAAAAAGTCATGCTGAATTTATGCGATCTCTCATGCTATGCATTTTATCTACAATGTTACGTGGTTATTATCCGTGTGGTTTCCGGATTTAAATAGGACCACCATATCTCATCCTGTGGGTGTCGTAAATGATGACTAAGGGAATACCAGGAAACGGGCAGCAGCGTTTACTTAGGTACCTACTGCGGTCAGCAACCCGCCTGCCAAGTGTGGTGACTGTGGCAAATGACATTTAACATTGGGGGAGGCCTTTGTCCAACAGTGGGAGTTTGCAGGCTCATGATCAATTTATTATACCTATTTGACGTGCATTGAATCATAAGACATCACTGTTTCTGCTCTGAAAAACTGCGCTCATAAATTGGCACCACCTTTCGAGCATTTAGTAGTCCCGGCAGTCTCGCAAAGTGACACAAATTTAATACGAAACGGCGTGTCCGGTAAAAAGAATTCTTTGGATTTCAATATTACTTTGAGAAAAGGGAATATCTTGTGACAATCCTGCTCGGAAACCTTACCTCCACACCCCACTTCACGCGCCGTTTACTGTTCTTCAATTATGTGATTTTCTTAAAGTGGTCAGTCCTTTCTCCGCCCATTTAGGGAGTTCGGGGCGACGGGATTTATTGTAAAAGTTGCAAAATATGAGTGGCTTACGAATCGCAAGACTGGATGACACAAGACGTTTGTGACGTTGAGGGCCGAATGAAATGCTCGGAGCGAGGCGACAGCCTTTTGTTTTCAAATTATATTACAAAGATAATTTTGAATTAGGAATAACGATAACTAGGTAGGTACATTATTATAATAAATTGAGAGTCATTTGTTTTTGAAATTCGAATTTAAGCGCTCAAACGCTTCTGTTTTATTCGACAGGCGTTTGTTTCTTTTTTATTATTATCTAACAATTTATAATGATCGCCATTTATAATTGTCCCCATCGAACGAGTCGTTTTCTTATTTAGGTAAGCAAGAGGCAGAAAGAAGACCTTCTTTCTACCAAATTACGTAGGCGGATAACAAATGTCGTGTAGCCGTCTATTTCATAGTACGAAAGCCTGAACCATCTGATGAACTAGCTAACAAAGTAACTGCCAACTAAGAGTAAGAATATAAAAAGGCACCGTTTACTAACTAAGGTATTACATACAGGTGTCCTTTTGTTTAATCATTCTCACAGTCCAATGATAAAGCACTTTAATAAGACCACAGAGAGATCAGACACGGCTTACGTGCTTCCAAGTCACGTTTTGATCCACGTTGATATCATACTACTTAGTGAATTAGATTAGAAAAGTCTTTTTCCAGAATGTTTTATTTTCAGCACTCTATCAATGTTTACCCGGCACTCACTACTCGACTAAACAAGCAGTCAAAACATCTACCACTATTATAAAACAAAAACAAATCCGACCATTGTTCTACCAGTACAGTGTATCATAATCGAAAATGCTCCAATATGTTCGAGGGTGAGGCACGTCGGCTCAATGATACGTGATCAATTGAACAATTGGTTGTCCCCCCCCCCCCCCCCCTTCCGCACTTGTCGCGGCGCTTTATGAGATGTTTAACTTCAATTGATATTGTTTCTGGTCGGCTGGCTTAGTTGCTATGCGGGACAAGATAAATAGATTTTTAGGGTGGGGTGACGGTTAGAATGTTTAGGCGGAAATAGTAATTGCATTTTATAATTTTAAATTGAATTAAAATATTTTATGCTCAAACTCATGGATAAAATTGGGGGAGGCCTTTGCCCAGCAGTGGGACAGTAGAGACTAGCAAAAAAAAAGAATGCTCAATTTTGTTCTCATTAAATTTATGTAGGTGCAGTAAAGAATAATTGGATGTATGAACGAAGTGCTTGAACCAAGAAAACATTAGAAAAAATTAAGAAATACACTTACGAATCAGACTGTAGAATCAGCTTACGTCAATGCAATTATTTCTGTTTTGGAATAAAAGTAAAAAAAAATATGTTAAGCTTTTGCCGCAGCGAAAGGATCATCGTCTGTAATTCTTCACACGCATTTATTTTACTTCACAATGTGTCACCATTATCCAAAGATCCGTAATCTACTCATAAGTACAACACTGGGCCCCACCACAAACCTGTTCCCTTCACAAACGAGTGTTTTTTTATGAATACCGCACTTTGAAAGCAATTAACTACTTAAGGAGTCTGCTAGTCTGTCGGTTACAACAACAATGACTGAATAGTATCAATAGACATAACAAACGATCAACAACAAAAGGAAAGATTTATAAAGGAGCATTACAATAAGGGCTTATTGAAAAAAAGCCTTAAATACAACCGAAGATGATTCGAAAACAAGCGTTATTACAAAAAAAGCCATAAATGCGAAGATGATACGAAAATAAGCGTCAATTTTTACGATGTTATCTGTTGGGCGTTACCTTAGACAATTAAGTAATCATGTGGCTTCAAACTTTTCCATTGTTTACCCTATTTAAAAAAAACCCGCTTGTATTACTGAGGTAGTTTACAAAGCTGGCAACCGACTGGTGGCGGTATAACCATCACTATTGAAGGCGCAACTAAATACCGCAGGCCGATGACGGGTAGCAGCGTCACTGGAGCGAGAAGCTACGCCTTGCGATCGCCAACCCGCGTGGCGATTATGGTTAAAGCCTCCAGGTTTTATTAAAGGATTGCTTAAAGTGGCGAACAACTGGCCTATTTCCAGCAGTGGACTGCGATAGGTTGATGATGATGATGATGAAAGATATTATTTAGATATTAGGGGAGTAAGCTAATGGACGATGTACCACGGAGGCGGACCACGGGTTGTTCTCAACAAAAGAAACAAGATATACAGTTACAAATTCGCTACGAATATTACATAACCAAACTAAGCCAGCCTCGACCCAAATCGCGTATCAAAAGGCGATCCTCCATATCCATTTTATAAACGGGCATAAAATTCAATTCGCTCAAGCTTATTGCGGTTTAAACATCAAAGATAGTTGCGAATGGGGCACAAAGCGAGATAATGAAAGGGCGAGCCGTAACGGAACCCTAAACAGAGAAATGGTCCGCGATATGAAGAATGTACGCATACAAAGTTTGCGCTCGTTACTTACCCTCACTAATGACACCGGACCTTTTTGCGCGAAATTCCCTCATTCGTCTTCCGACAGTCGACGTGTGCACACCGCTTTACGGTTGCAGGGAATATTATAAACGACCACCCATCACTTCCCCTCCCCCCCACTCAATTAACAGAAGCGTATAACATTTATCCTTTTCATTAATTCATCAACAAAACTTTCAACATTCGCAAGGAGCTTTCATATCACATAAAAGTTGGATTTAATTTCTTCAGACTTTCTGACACTTCGCAAAGAAGTTCTCGACGAATTAAACAAAAGGAATGCTTGCAAAACAAATTATTGACCTTCCGATTAGGGCGCTATTTGTGACGCCCTTGCCAGCTTTCCTTCATAATCAAAAATTTAAATGAGTTTCTTCCATCCACGAGAGATTTTTTTTCTCGTAATGCCATTTGGGCCGGTATTACTCCTAAATGAATATTCATTCGGCGCGAAATCGTTTAAGAGATAATAGATTGAGGTTCATATTAGGATCAGGGTGAATTATGGATCTTCGTTTTATATGCGAGAATTCGATGGTTTGTCTCGTCAATTTCATTGAAAATGATTAAGTGACAGATAAGGCAATTACTTACAGACGTAGTTACGGGATTTTGTGGGTTTTTTTTTACCTGAAACAAACGAACATCATTAATTAAACGAATGGCTATCATCTTAACCCAATTTCCTTTGCGTCTAAAAGCTCGTTCATCAATGTCGAACATAGAACAAGAGATTTAAACTCTTGTTACAGTTTCGAATAGAAATAACATTGCTAAGATGGCATTATTGGACGTTTGAAAGAAACTTCAAATAAAAATTAAATTACTTTAAATACTTTTTTCTATTATTACGATTTCAGCTTATATTTAAAAATATCTACTGAGATCTTCTATCTAATTTATACATCTAAAATTGAACACATCTATCTCGGTAGTGGCATAATTATAAGATGCGACAGCGATGTTAGCTCCTATTCAAGTATTTCCTGATATTTGCAGGAATTATAACAAAAATATAACAAGAAATCATATCAATAATCTTATTTCAGCTGTCGACACCATCCTGAAATATTGCAGGCTATTTAGAATTTTACTTTTCCAAAAGTTAATTAACCGAATGTCAAACCTTCCTTCGACAAGGGCTGACGTCCTACCCCAAGTGAGATACTCAACCGAAAAATATAATTGGAAATATTATATTTTTATAACGCAACGTACAGATCAGTACGTCACAATCACAATATATGTGTGTTTTTACATTATTTCCCACGGGGTCTTGGGAAAAATATGCCTTGTTTGAGATGGTAAGTGTGTACAGCCAAAACTAAGCTACCGTTTGTTCAAAACAGTAGTTTTCAATCTTGTAAAAGATGTTTCCAAATTTTGATCCTGCGGAATACAAGGAGTCTTGCAAACTTAAGCCACAGGGAATCTAGGAATATATTGTAGTTTCTGTACCTACTTAGTAAAACTGGAGTCTTATCAGTAGGTATGTACTCGTATAAAGTTTAATGAAAATTGCTGCATCAGATGTAAGGGAGCGACCCATCATCTTTTCGCTCCAAGCCACCCTCACCTGCCCGTGCTGCATCCTGCTGAATCACAGACGAGGCTCTGGCAACCGACTGGTGGCGGTATAACTATCACGATAGAAGGCGTAGCTAAATACCACAGACCGATAACGGGCAGCAGCGTGACCGGAGCGAGAAGCTACGCCGTGTGATCGCCAGCCCGCAGACCCTAACTACGCACTAACGTTGACAGTTGAAGTTTGACGTAACGGTGACACTGACAGCTGTCAGCCGCCGATTATTACTTTTTCTCTCTCTCTGGTTGAATGAGTGTTTGTAATTGGATTGCGTAAATAAATACTTTCCGATTATCAATTAGTGTGTTATCCACTACGTATGAATATGAATACACAGTGCAGTAATTAAAAGCATTTACCGCATTGTCTCTACATTTTCAATTCGAATTTCAAAGTCTACAGTAATATTTGCCTGGTACGTAGTTACCTATTCTTATGGAAATATAACGTTTGAATAAACGTCAGGCTATTCCGACGATAGTATGGACACGGGCATCGAGCACGCTACCCGCTTGGGACCCGTTTGAGTCGCAGCGACTCGGTTATAAACCCCCGTATGATTTTTAATGCAGCACACATAGGGAATTCGTGATAGTTTTTGTAATGTTTGATGTGTACAGACAAACAGATAAGTTTAATGTGGCGGTTCGGCGACCCCAATTTGGGAATGTTGAAACTATGTATATTGCCTGAAATATACGTACTTATTGCTATATAAACATATAAATAACCCAACATATGTCACGCAGGGCCACACGGCGTTATCTAGTCCTAAACGAAGCCGATGTACTATGTGTAGTAAACAACTAATTAACTTATTTAGATACTTCGAGGTTAGACGCAGCAAACACACAGACAGAGCCAAGACAATTTTTAAAAATCAGTTTTTTTTTATTGCTTTTTGGTGGCAGACAAGCAAGCGGCCTGTCAGATGTAAACAGGCAGTTCAGTATCAATTTCCGTTAGGTATCCGAAGGTACCGGGTTCGTTTGAATTCCCCTAATACAGGGGATTAAGGAGATGCTGCTTTTAGGCGAGAAAACGTCTCGGGTGCGGTTAATCATTACGCGTACACGACCACACACACAAACATATTATGCTGTTATACAATCATCATCATCAGCCTATCGCAGTCCACTGCTGGGCATAGGCCTTTCCGGTTGTTCGCCACTTTTGGCACACACCTAGAGGATTTACCCATAATCGCCCCGCTGGGCAGGCGGGTTGGCGATCGCAGGGCGTAGCATCTCGCTCCGGTGACGCTGCTGCCCGTCATCGGCTTGTGGTATTTAGCTACGCCTTCTATTGTGATGGTTATACGGATACCGCCACCCCACCAGTCGGTGGTCAGAGCCTCGTTTGTTATTTCAGGATGTACCAGCCAGGTGAGGATTGAAGCGAAAAGATGATAGGTAGCTCCGTTACATCCCATTTATTTGTGTTAACTAAAGTGTGTTTTAAATACCCGAACCGCCTTTAGTACAAACATAGATCGTCAATGTAGTCTTAGAGCAAGCTTCAGGCTGTGTAAAGTTATTAAGGCGCCGTCAGACTAGTTATCGATTGTACAGCGTACGGTCAGCATAATGGGGCGCATCTCGCGTCAAATCCTCCAGTGGGCGCGTGTCGCCGGTTGATAAGCAACCAATGGGCTTGCTCGACGCCGTACAAGTTATAGGCGGAAGGTTGTAAGAGTTTTAATTAGTATTGAAAACTATCAAATCATCTCCATAGTGGGAAGTCGTCCACGGTACGCTTTGCGAACAATAGGGTTATTTCCAGGGTCAAAATAGTTACATTATATTTAGTCCGTATTTTAGATTATAAAAAAATGGGACACGTATTTTTCTTTTTTCGATTAAACAAAAAATAACAAAGATACAAGAATCAAAATTTAGGAGTGAGAATCTTTGACGTCACCCCTTGCGAAAAATTGCCACGAGGTGTGACGTCACATGTAACTTGGTTACTAGTAATCAATTGTTAGCTCTTATAGCTCAAATAGCTCTTGAACTAACGCGACGCTTACCACGGAGGGCGACCTCATCATCCCGTTACATAACAATATAAAAAAACATACACTTAATGCATCCAACTAAAACATTTTCACAGAATGCAATGATTATGATGAGATAACACCTCGGCGATCTGGCAAGGCGCCCACAACACGTGCACATGTGAATGCACCAACGCTACAGAGGCGAGAAACGGTGACCATATTATATCTACGTTGTACGCGCGAAGACATGCAGCCAGATGGTTGAAATAGCCGGTTAATTGTATGGGCCGCCCTATGATGGTGTTCAACGTTCATCTTGCCGCGAAAGGAAACATCTTCCGGAATGGTGATCTCTGTTGTAAGGTTTTTCAACTTCTAAGTAAAGTTGATCGTAACACTTTCTACCTTGCATTTGCTGTTTTTTTTTTTTAATTTTATTGGGAATGGGAATTAAAAAATGAAGATTAGTTAATCCTGGCAACCGGTTTTTCGGTAAATTACCAGCTTGTTAAAGCTTTTAAATTTGGCGTTATTTCCGTGTGCTTTCTGGATTAAGAACAGGATCACTCCATTTCATCCGGTGGGCGTCATAATAGACGACCATGGAAATATCAAGAAACTGGGATCTCCGTCTACTTGGGAACAAATAAAACTTACTGCGGTTACCAAGCCCGCATGCCAAGCGTGGCGACTAAGGCAAGTCCGCCTCAATGAAAATTGTCATTGGGAGAGGCTTATGTCCAGCAGTGGACGTTTTCGGCCTGATAACGATTCTGTACCGAAGTAAATAATAAGTTTGCATGAGCATTTTATTTCCTCTTCTGCATTTGGCGGACAAAAAAAATTATCTCTCCAACAGCATGACCCATCAACAAAACTAACGTTTTCACACGTAAATTAATATTTTTACCAGCTCGCTAATATTTCTGTCACGTAACGCTAAAGGGATGAATGGTCTCGTAAAACGGAACGACCGCCGAAAGTTTTGCTGATCCAATATTTTTTTATGTAGTTTTGAAAGGTTTTTATTTGTCATTGCTTTAGTTGACAATCGTAATTGTTATCGTTTTTTTGTTTGTTAGTAAAAATGACGATGTCCGGTGTGACAAATCCCCCATATGACAATAAAATAACCCATGACATGCCACGCTGGGCCACATAGCGCCAAACTAAGCCGAAGCTTGTACTATGAGTACTAGGCAACTGAAAAACTTACTTAGATACTTTTTTTTGTAAATAAATACTTATAAGACCCAGACCAATACAAACAGACACCTGTCATTTGGTTGATCTGTATATTTCCAACAGTGGACGTTTGCAGGCTGATGGGGATTTACTTTAGTCACTACGCTTGGCAGGAGGGTTGGCGATCGCAGTTTTATTTGTACCCAGCCAGGTAACCGCAGTAGGCATGTTTCCTGATATTCCCTGAGTCATCTTCTACGACATTCACGGGATGAGATGGGGTGGGTCCTATTCTTAATCCGGAAGCCACATATACTAGACTTGTACTTTAATATATATTTCTGCCTAGTTTTAAGTAAGGTGTTTGGTTTGAAATAAATAATGTCTATCGATATAAGTTTCCAATGTATAGGAGCCGTATTATCTTCCTATAAGTTCATTATCATCAGCCTATTGCGGTCCACTGCTGGACACAGGCTTCTCCAGTTGTTCACCACTTAGGGCAAACATCTGGAGGATATACCTATAATCGCCACGCTGGGCAGGCGGGTTGGCGATCGCAGCGCGCACCTTCTCGCTCCGGTGACGCTGCTGCCCGTCATCGGCATGTGGCATTTAGCTACGCTTTCAATTATTGTGATTGTTATACCGCCACCAGTCGGTTGCCAGCGCCTCGTTTGTTGTTCGGCAGGTGAGGTTGGCTTGGAGCGAAAAGATGATAGGTCGCTCCCTTACATCCCGCTATAAGTTCGCTGTGCATAATACCCTCTGTTCATTCTTAGTTCTGTGAACTCACACAGACGCCAATTGTTCAATAAGCTTCTCACATGGGCTGGTAAGCAATAAAACACCACACGATAGCAGCTCTGCCCGCTGACCATACAGTTACGCTTAACGCACACCGTGTTTATTGATTGTTTGTAAGGGACTTTTTACTATAAACATACATCTCTTAGTGGAGGTAACTGTTGGTAAACAATTTATCCTCTTTTAGCTCGTCAACTGGTCTGAGCTGGTTCAAGATAGGGAAGAATGGCGTTTGTGTCGGAGGCCAAGATCTACGGGTCTCTGAACCAGCGAAGTAAGTATTCTCTTTTAGTAGATTTTCAAGGCGGGAGTGAACCGGTTTTTTCTGGGTGAGCGCGTTTATCGTAGACGACGAATCACAGTAAAGCGCAAACTGACTAAGAATATAAAAAAATAACACTTATAATAACATAATTGTTGATTGGGTCCAGTTTCTTGGATATTGTTTCTGTTTACATTGTACGAGACAGATAAAAAATATCAAATGATAACTTGTTATTAAACGGACCCTCAGTATGGAAAAGCCTTAACTAAAATACTTTAATTTGTGAAAATAACTGTTTTTCAATTTATTTTACTACATTTGTTTTGCTACGTTTACTTCAAATTCAGGTATTCCAGATAGAATTGAAAAGTTATACTTATGCAGCTGAATTCGGCTATATTAGTTCATGTACCTTTTTTTGGACTCTTTATAAGTTAACTTTCATTACAATGGTGCTATACAAACAGACTAAAAGCCAAAAGCTTAACCGCCCACATAATTCACTTTTTTTTGTACAAATACTGTTCACTGATTTGGACCAGACTACGGGGAAGACGACAAAAGCATGCACATGTCGTTTTGGCGGACAGCGACAGGTCGGCACACCCTTGGGTTTTAGCCGGTGCGAGATCGGCAAAAGCCATTACAGCCTTCCGAAAAGCATATTTTGAAGAAGAGTTTCATTGATCACAAACATTCTATGAGTGAGCGATAGAGAGAGAAAGAAGATTCGAGTAAATTAGGTGTTTCTGAAGATTGACAATCCAATACAAGTATTCAAAGAATTATTGACAACTTATTGAGCGCACTTGCACGACTCACAGTTGTAAAAACAAATTCAATATAAGAAGATTAGATAATGTTATATGTACTTATAATTAAAAAAGGAATATAAGAAATAGTTTTGTACAAAAAAGGTCGCTGATAAAAACTACTCATTAACTTAGGATCTATTACTAAACTGCAGATATTATGATCTCCCTAAAAATCAATCACGACTTTGTTATCCATAGCTGTATTCCAATTTAAAATGTTAACTTCTACAAACAATACAACGCAAAATTAAACAGAGTTTGTTATTAAAATATATAAAAAACCTTATCTGTTAAAATTTTATGTATCACGCATGCCAGTTTTCAAAAAAAGATAATAATAGCAGTTGTTCAGACTATTTATACTCGTAGAATATTATATTTATCTAAATGCAGCTCTACCAATTTCCACCCCTTCATAGATAAGCCCTGATCTTCACACCACAGCACAAAACGCTGCCTACCAGCTATGACGAATATCGTCTCATTAATCGCCAATGTTTATCCACCGAGACAATGGGCGGTGTGACGAAAATTTTCAATTATACAAAACAAAACGCCTTGGATGGCTTTGTATGGCAACGGTTGGAATGGCGCGGCGTGGCGGAAGTCCGGTGCTCTGCGATGGCGCGGAGTGCGGAGCGCGCCAAGAGGCCAGGAGCCAAAGGGGAATTTTAGCACTCATTTCAATATGACGTGAAGTGACTATGGTCGAAGTTTGGGGTTAGTCGGTGTCACAGATATCTCCAATAGATACCGCATTTAGGATATCGGGCAAAAGGCAATACATCAGTGCAGTGCAGGCGCGAAATACGCATGCGCTTAAAGTGCGTCAGTACCACGGTCAGTACTGACCAGAAGTCAGACCCGTGTGTATCGGAGACACTTTTAATAGTTTGTAGAACATAAACGTATGAATCTTAGTATTGAACTCCTTGGCGCCGGAGCTCAAGTTACAATGGAAAATATTTGACAGATGTTAGCTCGCGTTGATGTCTTTTTTCATGATCCCTTTCTTTCATTACCAATTTCACTATTTTTATCCCTTTCTAGCATACACACGTTTGACAATAGTGTTGCAATTGGTCGGTGTATAGCCAGATCTATCTTGGCTGACATGGCAGTGACTACTGACAAGTTAGACTTGACGTCCTTTTACGTTGACGACAGTGCATAGAACTATTGTATATTCGTCAGCTCGACCGAAGTCAGCGTAGAAGGATATTAAGCCTCGTTGATTTGGCTACTTGATCATTTGCCGTTGACTATAGCGTTGCATTGATATTGGTACGACCGACGGACGTCGTTCGTAGGAGGAAATTAAGTCTTATTGATTTGGGCATTATCCGTTACCGGAACGACTTAGGCTTCTCTTTTGCTTTCCAACCGTCACTGAAATGTGGAGCTACGCCCCGCGATCGCCAACCCACCTGCCTAGCTTAGCTATTATAGTTAAAGCTTCCAGGATTCCAGATGTTTGCCCAAAGTGGCGAACAACTGGAGAAGCTTATGTCTAGCAGTGGACTGAGATAAGCTGATGATGATAGCTGTCCAAATGTTGAAGGCTGTTCATTAATTTAGGACTTATTACCGATAATCTGCCAAAAAAACAAGTACCCCTTTGTTACCAATAGCTTACTTAATTCACAACTAGGGCTATTTTCCCCTCAAAATCAACGCACGTTTCTATCTTCTGCATACAATACAAAGAATATATTGTAGAGTAAATTTTGTCCGTTTCCGCAGCGCTTTAGGCATCTTTTTTACTTGCCGAAGAAGAAAAAAAATATTACATTTTTTTTTTATAGTGGCTCGACATAATGGCTTCCCTACGCCTGATGGAAAGCGAAACAGAAACCCAAGTCGCTGTGACAACGGGCAAGTAACTGGTCAGTTACCTGTCAGTTGCCACCGCCATGTCGGCCCAACCCTAACCCCCCACGAGCTCCAGAAACCCTACTTACCGGCAGAAACACGACCCAGAGGTCATTTGACTGCGGTATTCTATAGGGTGGGGGTCCTTCCCCGGACGGGCGGCTCAATTCGAGCGAAAATTCGCTATGCCCTACCTCTCTTAAAATTGCTAATGAGCGCAATGTCGTACAACTAGCTCCCAGCCTATACTCTGAAGCTCAGCAGATCACGCTCGGCGATACCGCACGCAGTGACGTCTCGGCGCGTCTCGGCATCGCTCGGAATTAGATCGCATCAGTTCCGAATGCAATCAGCGGTCGCTCGGTGCTCACTTGAGCGGTTTAATAGGGTGTATACGTGCCTTTATTATTACATTCCTTGCGGGGCAATAGGGAAATTCGAATAAAAATCGGTTTAGAAATAAGAATGTATCTTTTTTTTTTCTTTAACGGCAATCAGATTTGTTTTTGCCAACATCGAGTGATTGGGATATTTATTTGCCCTACTAAGCGAAAGCTTGCTTGTATGGATGTATCTTTGTTACTCTTTTACGTGAAATCTACATAACGGATTTCAATGAAACTTTGCAGTATAGGTCATGCATTATATGTATTAGTATTAGCACATAGGCTTAAATATGTAATTCAAATCATTTATCATTTCACCGATATTTAAGCGGGGCAAAGTCACGGGTTACAGTAAGAGCAGATTTAATTTTAACAGAATATTTTGTTTGTGAAAGGCAAAAGCAGGTTTAATAATTTAAATTAATTTAGGAAACTACGTTTTTTGCTTGCTTTTCTAAGTAGCAGGGCATAATGTCCCTCTACGCCTGATGGAAAGCGATAGAGAAGCCCAAGTTGCTGCGATAACGGACAGGCAACCAAATCAGTCACCTTTCAGTTGCCACCGCTATTCCGGCCCGTAAGACGCCTCTTTAAAAGGATCCGATATCGAAAGAAGGCATCTACTGGCAATGAATTCCACATTTTACGGACGCGGCAAATATAAGCCTTATATTGCCCCGGCCAGGAATTGAGTCACGTTGCTTATATCACCATGCATTTAGTTAGGTAATAAGTACTCATCTATACCACATAACTAAGATATGGCGTATGTACATACCTAATGGTCTCACGAAATTAGATCTCATCTCAGTTCCGAATGCAATCGGCGTTGGCTCAACGCTCAGCTGAATGGTTTAATTGTCGACTATTATCTGTGGTTACAGCGGGTACGAATTATCAATTCAATTTGGAAAGTCCATAGCTTTGCCGCGATGAGGCGACTTGGAAAAGCAGGGAACGTGGGAAGTTGGCGAACGAACTTTCGTTTAATAGGTCAGGTTTCGAATCTTTTTTTTAGAAAGAAGAAAGAAAGAAAGAAAATCCATTTATTTGGTGCACACACATTACAACACAAACACAATAACGAAAATAAATAATAAAAAAATAAAAATGGAAGAAAGAAAAAAAGAAACAAACAGACACCGAAATTGCAACAAACGTTAAAATAACATTATTGACAGCTTTTGACAAGCAAAAAGAAGTAGGTTGTCATCAGCTGTCAAAAACATGAGAAATGTCCTGTTTGTTTACTAACATAAATTAACATTATTTATTAACTCAGATAAAACTAAACACTATTCTATGGAAGTTGTCTATTGTGCTAGCAGCCAAAATGGTGCCACTCAGCATTTGTCTTAGCACATAATACTTATATTATCTATATTAGCATCTCTTTCTTGAATCGGTTTGTTAGTGGTGTATTGTTACAGTATGTCTCTCAATTCAATGTGCCTCCGGGCAAAGGCCTCCTCTACGTTGGGCTGTTTCCACTTATAGTCTATCGCGAGGTACTCTCCTCCAATTAGGTCCCGCTGTCATTCTCGAATTGGGAATATATGCCTATTTAAATGCCGTTCTAAGCTGCCGTTATGGTGTAATCGATCCATGTTGCATTTACTAGGCACCTAGGCAATAGGCGTGATGTTGAACTTCGTCGTCTGTTTAACATCACACAGGACGTAGTCAGTTTGACGTACATATATAATCGAAGCTCTGGCAACCGACTGGTGGCGGTATAACCATCACGATTGAAGGCGTAGCTAAAGACCATAGGCATGCAGCGGCACACCGGACCGAAGTGCTACGCCCTGCGATCGCCAATCCGCCTGCCCAGCGTGGCGTGTATGGGTAAAGCCATCAGATGTTTGTCCAAAATGGCGAACAGCTGGAGACGCCTGGATGTAGACAGTTGGATGTGGACTACGATAGGCTGATGATGATGATGAATAAATAAAAAAATTAAGATTATTGCCAACAAATATCAAAGCAAAGAACAATCAAAATTCCCCATTAACTATTCTATTATGACCTTTTGAGGTCTTTATGCCAATGAAGGTACTTGGTATAATCCAGGCATCCAATCGGCTCTAACGCGCCGTGACGCAGCACGGATCCCGCCAATAACAGCCCGTTATCCCGACCGCGTACGACCAATAAAATCACACGGTTAAGGTGAAAAGTTAAATTTTAGGTGAGGCCGCGTAACATTAATAAAACTCTTTCTATGGCCACCTAAACAGTTTTTATTAGTTTTTAACGTACATCTTAACTAATATTATAAAGCTGAAGAGTTTGTTAGTTTGTTTGTTTGTGTTGAATAGACCACTTATCGAGGAAGGCTTAAGGCTATATAACATCACGCTGCAACTATTAGGAGCGAAGAAATAATGGAAAATGTAAAAAAAAAACGGGGGAAAAATAACTATTCCACGCGGACGAAGTCGCGAGCACAGCTAGTTATAAATAATATTGTATTGCATATTTTTCTTAAATATGTGACAGTTCATACCTAGATGTTAAGTTTAGACTTCACGATAAACGACATCTCTGGACTGCTGTTTCCACTAGGAAAAAATATATTTTCTATTCTAACCTAAAAGTGAAGATTTCCCTGATTAAAGTAGCAATTTTTATTTTAATTTATTTTACCATCTGCCTTTATCAGTCCACTACTGGACATAAGCGTTTGATGGTTAACTGGCGGCTTTCTAATCGCCTTATGTGCCCTCAGTCATATTCCTTTCCCTGGGATAAGTACGATATACAGACAACAAGAATAACACTAAGATCAAATTACACCATTAACACGCTAACGCTTTCGAATAGAATTCACCCCATAACCTCGTCTCGAAGGCCGCTCAATCAAGTTCATCATAAAACATGACACTGCCTATCTAACAGACAAATGCACAATACGCGATACAAATCTTGCGACAGACGCCGCAAACCATAGGGTACACCCCTCGTTTCCTGCATTGTAAGTAACAGACGTCACATAGGTGGCTAAAGTCAACTGTGCCAACGGAGATGAGCCCTTAAAACCTACGGCGTACGTTTCAAAGCAGGATTTCGATCCTTTAACGGCAGGAACACGCAGTATAACACTGAACGTCAATCTAGCGAGAGGGAACGCTACGCTATTTCGGTCTGCACAAGCATACACAAGCAGTCTTTGAAATTTTAATCGTTACATTCACCCTGGCCCCGATGGCACACGAGAGGCGAGTTACCATGTTCATCATGTGAACAGCGAGATACGGTGTAAAAGGGCGGAACTTGAAACGGCCAGGTGAAGTACTGTCGCAGCAATAATAAAGCATTTTGTGGTTTGTGGACGAGATAGGAACATGGGCAGACGTTGGACGGTTAATTGAATGTGAAGTGGAGTATATTTTTTTTTCTTGTGTAAATAAAGTGTGATAATCTAGATATAAAATGTGTATATATAGACGCCATGGAATTTACAGGTACATACTACCTATTCATTTCCGAAGACCTAAACCATTTATGTCTTTTACGGAAAGTCCTGGTTAAGGTATTGAGGAAGATTCGGACGAGGAGGGCAAAATACCGATTAAGCGCTAACATTAGTTCCCGATTACGGTATTTACCTTGCACCATAGAAGAGACCTACATCATTGAGACGTTACAGGTTAAGAAGAGAAACCATTTACGGGATAGCTAAGCTAACGCAACTTATACAAATCACATTTACGTTGACAACACATCATACAAATGATACAAAATACACGCTTCGCTGACGCGGCCGTGCGGCAGAATGCACAGCGGACACGATTCGATGCGACTGTGATGTCACGCTTCCCCGGTTAGCGCGACTTATTTAATGTTGCGATCATTATTCCGTTTCTTTTTAGTGAAAAAAATATGACATTTCGTTTTTCTACACCAGTCAAGTTATAATAGTAGGCATTGAGTTGTTACAAAATATTTTAGTTGTTACATTTCGTCAAAATGAAGGCATGCAAAGATGGAAATATTATTTTCATTGTCATTAAATTTTAAATAACTCACTCTTAATAAAATAACGAACATTTTGGAAAAATTATGATCACTATAGAACCGATTTTTCACACAACTAATTTTTACCAAATTTTGAGATAGGTCTTTATTTTATTAAGAGTGCGATAAGTCAATCGACTGAATATTAATCGGTTTTAATGCAATTAAAAATGAATATTATGGTAAGATGTTCCGATATGATGTCGTATGTCGTCTTTACTAGAATGGCATTTTGGAGATTTTTTTTCTATTTCTATTGTTCTAGTAAGTCGATCTCTCCCAGCCTTCGTACGTTTTTTATAAAAAAAAACTTTCTAGATTTTTGTCGATTTTATGAAAGGAATAATACCCGTATAACGTAAATACGACAACGAAAGTAAAAGACCTTGGCATTACGAGAATCAAAACCAGTTCAGAAACCAGTTACAGGTCGTAAGAAAGTCGAATACATCGATTAAAACTCACTCGAATATTCTATAATTATCGATTTTTGAGACTTGTGAAATGTCATTTGCATATCTTTTGATAATCCTTGATTATTATCAACAGGATTACGTTTTACTCATAACATTATTAAATGTTTCAAAATAATATTCATTCATAGCCGATAGAATATTGATGAATTTAATTAGACAATTCTACGATTCCTATGCATCATTATCATCATTAGCCTATTACAGTCCACTGCTGGACATAGGTCTCTTCAATTTGTTGTTGTCAATTAGGGCAAACATCTGGAGGGCATACCCACGCTGTAAGGGGTTTGGCTCAAAATGGTTCCTTTTTCACTCTCCTTTATCAGCCGTCATCTCCACACTCACACCTTTGACACGCATATCATTTCTCACACAGTACATCCATTCATTTTTCGGTCTTGCTCTTCCTCTATATAATTCCATACTCTGTAACTCACTCCCATAAATTACCAACTATATTACGAACCAATACTAAGCTTTAATCCAATCGAACCAA
The DNA here is from genome assembly GCA_031163375.1 of Conogethes punctiferalis. NCBI lineage: Eukaryota > Metazoa > Arthropoda > Insecta > Lepidoptera > Crambidae > Conogethes > Conogethes punctiferalis. The sequence continues at coordinate 13,705,186 of CM062084.1, forward strand.
CCTTTCAAGAAAGCAGACTGCACAATACCAATCGTTTGTACAACATAAACAATAGAGGCAAAACAATTGGGTCAAACTCGATCTAATATTGCTGAAAAGCAAAATACATATACCCAACCAGGGTTACAATAGCACTAAATAGTAAATAATGTAATTTGGCCCGTTCCCAGTCGGGTTGGTACCCTGATTCAATATAACCCTAATCTCACCTGCCCTCCATCTACATAGGATTTGATGTGATTTGGGAAACTATGAGTGTATATTGTTTGAGGATTTACTAACCCTTACCAGTTGGGAGAATTACAGTAAGGTTGTTGCAACACAATAAAATGTCGTGCAGAAATAATACCTAAATATATTTTTTATAACATAAAGGTGACTGACTGACATAGTGATCTATCAACGCACAGCCCAAACCACTGGACGGATCGGGCTGAAATTTCGCTTGCAGGTGTGTTGAATATATGAACGCGCCCATAAAATGACAGATGTCACTGTATCGGTTTTCCGTTTTTACTTTTTTAAATATACGCGCTGTCATCGTACATCTTGTGTGTTCTCATTTTCTGTTCTCCCTAGATAGTTTAGATTTACTAGATAACTAATTAGTCTGGCACTAGTTTTCATTAGGTTATGGGCCCAGACGCCCGATTAGTTTCGATTAGGGACAGTTTTTCAATTTAGTTTGTGCGAAAGTAATTTGAAGTTATACCTAACCTCATTCCGTCTCCGTCGCATATTTCTTGATTTTTAGGGTTCTTATTCCTATTATTGGATACGAACATTAACAATGTCCTCAAGTGGAAATTTAATTAACATTGAAAAGTTAAAAGGTCGCGAAAATTATGCTACTTGGGGCTTTGCGGTCAAGACGTACCTGGAACACGAAGACCTTTGGAAATGCATAGATTACGATGACGAAACCACCTTTAGTAAAAGCGAAGACACAAAAGCCAGGACGAAAATCATACTGTTGGTAGATCCGATTAATTATATTCATATTCAAGAAGCAAAATCAGCTAAAGAGGTATGGAATAATTTACGTAAAGCTTTTGATGACTCAGGCTTGACCAGGAAGGTTGGTTTATTGCGTGAGTTAATCACCACAGATCTAGAAAGCTGTGGGTGTGTAGAAAACTATGTGAATAGAATAATTACTTGTGCACACAAGCTCAGGAACATAGGGTTTCATGTTGATGATGAGTGGCTGGGTACGCTCCTCCTCGCAGGGCTACCAGAATCATACAAACCGATGATAATGGCTATGGAAAGCTCAGGTGTGACCATAAGTACAGATCTAGTGAAAACTAAAATTCTTCAGGATGTCAAAGATGAAAAGGACTCTGCGGCTTTTTATTCACATTACCACAAAAATGTTGCAAAGGCTAACAAGCCTTCAGGCAAAGGGCCCCGTTGCTTCAAGTGTAACAAACATGGTCATTTTGCAAAATTTTGTCATTCAAATAGAAGTTCAAGTCAAAGTACTAACTCCAACAAATGTGATAAGTCAAATGGGACTTCAAGCTTTGTAGCTGCATTCTCTGCATCACCTGTTTTGCAGAAGGGCTGTTGGTACCTCGACTCGGGGGCTGGGATGCATATGACCAACAATAAGAGCTGGATTTATGATTTTGAACCTGCTTTGATAAATAATATCACTGTTGCAGATAATAAAACATTACCTGTTAGGGGCTGTGGCAAGGTAAATATAGAAAGTTATGATGCGGAGAGCAAGAAGTTGATTGGCACCGTACAAGTGAAAAATGTTTTGTATGTTCCAGACCTGGCTGTAAATCTGCTGTCAATACATCAAATAGCCAAGAATAATTGTGAAGTAAAATTTGATAAAAACTATTGCAGAATTTACCAGAACTCAAAGTTAGTCATGACAGGGTATATACAAAACGGGTTATATGTGATAAACAATGACACATTTGCATTTTTAACTTCAGCTCAGTTATGGCATCAAAGAATGGGTCATCTTAACTTCCAGAATCTTCAGAAACTTAAAGAATCTGCCGATGGAGTTGACTTGGTGATAAATAAAGAGGAGAATGTGACCTGTAGTACTTGTTTACAAGGTAAGCAAACCAGGCTACCGTTCAAAGATGTTGGCACGAGGGCTTCCGATCTTCTAGAGATAATACATTCGGATGTATGCGGTCCCATGGAAGAAAAATCCCTAGGTGGTGCCAGATATTATGTCACATTTATAGATGATTATTCTAGGAAGGTATTTGTCTATTTTATGCATTCAAAATCTCAAGTTCTCGACTACTTTAAAGAATTTAAGAATCTTGTTGAAAATGAGTTACAAAGAAAAATAAAAATGTTCCGAAGCGACAATGGCAAAGAATATGCTAATGAAGCGTTTGATAAATTCTGTAAAGAATCTGGTATCAAAAGACAATTCACCGTGCCATATTGTCCAGAACAAAATGGAATGAGTGAGAGGATGAACCGAACACTCGTGGAACGTGCTAGATGCATGCTCATCAATGCTGAACTTCCTAAGAAATTTTGGGCAGAGGCAGTTTCTACTGCTGCTTATATAATAAATTGCTCACCGACCAAATCCATCAATTATAAGTCTCCTGATGAAATGTGGACAGGTATCAAGCCTAATTTAGGGCATATGAGAATTTTTGGATGTCCGGCGATGATGCATATACCCAAAGAAAAAAGACTTAAGTGGGACCATAAATCTAAACAGCTCATATTTGTAGGATACTGCTCAGAATCAAAAGGATACAGACTATATGATAAAGAAGAGAGGAAAGTACTCAGAAGTAGAGATGTTATATTTTTAGAAGAAAATATTAAGAAGGATTTTGCATCAATGCCGCTGAAAAATAGTTCTCAAGATGATGAAAATAATGAAAGCATAACTGAAGCTATTGATAGTGATACAAGTTATGAAAGTGTGAGTACAATCAAGGATAATGATAGTTCACAATTTAGTGAAGATGATCACAATGATGCAGATTATGTGCCTGAACGTGCGGTCACCCTGAACCCACAGTCCACCATCACTCGAAACCTAAGACCCAGAAAGAACGGGATGATGCCTACCTATCTATGTCAAAATATGCCAAAGAGTAGTACTCTACTGCCAGATCCTCAGACTGTAAAGCAAGCTTTAGCCAGTGAAAATGGACAAAAGTGGAAAAAGGCAATGGACAGTGAATATAATTCCTTAATGGAGAACAACACTTGGACTCTTTGTGAGCTGCCACCGGATAAAAAGGCAATAGCATGTAAATGGGTTTTTAAAACCAAACTAGATGCAAATGGGAATATTGCTAAACATAAGGCAAGATTAGTGATTAAAGGATATGAGCAAACTTATGGCATTGATTATACTGATGTGTTTGCCCCGGTAGTGCGCCTCACTTCTATCAGATTTCTACTGGGAATGGCTGCTAAATACCATCTACAGATTGAACAACTAGATGCAGTCACAGCGTTCCTGCAGGGAGATATAGATGTAGAGTTGTACATGACACAACCACCTCAGTATGAGAATGGAAAGGGACAAGTCTGCAAACTTAATAAAAGTATATATGGTTTAAAGCAGGCAAGCAGAACATGGAATCAGAAATTAGATAAGTATTTATTTGAAATTGGATTTCAAAAGTCACAGCTGGATCCATGTGTGTATTATATCAATAGTAATGGAAACATACTGTACCTGACACTGTATGTTGATGACCTATTACTGTTTTACAATAATATAGAGTTTGCAAATAAAATGAAGAGAAACATAATAGAAAAATTTAATATGAAGGAATTGGGAAAAGCTAATTATTACATTGGGCTAAGAATCACATATGATGCTAGAGGAATTTATATAGATCAAACGAAATATATAGAAACTACATTGGAACGTTTTGGAATGGAGAACTGCAAACCTGCGGGGACACCCATGGAAACAGATTTAAAATTTCCTCAAGTACCTGATGAAGATATATTGAATGGAATACCCTATCAAGAAGCAATAGGTTGCTTATTATATATTTCCCAGGGTACCCGACCAGATATCTGCTATGCAGTGAATACACTTAGCCGTTATAACAAAGCTCCAACGTCGGAACACTGGACTGCTGTAAAGAGGATTTTTCGATATTTGCAAGGAACTAAAAATCTTCAGATGTTGTACAAGACTAATATAAACCAAGAAATTACAGGTTTCTGTGATTCTGATTGGGCATCGTGTACTGAAGAAAGGAGGTCCTGCACCGGATATGTCTTCATGCTCCAAGATGGTGCTATATCATGGAACTCTAAAAGGCAGCAGACCATTGCTCTATCAACTACAGAAGCAGAGTACATGGCAATCTCAGCAGCTACTCAGGAAGCTCTATGGTTGCGGCAATTGCAATCTGAATTGTGGCCTACAAGCAAGGTCAATGTTACAACTTTATTATGTGATAATCAAAGTGCAATTAAACTTTCAGGTAATTCTGCTTATCATGCTCGTAGTAAGCATATTGATGTACGTCACCACTACATTCGTGATAAGGTCAAGTCTGGTGACATCCGCATCGACTATACTCCCACAAGTTTGATGCTCGCTGACTGCCTGACCAAAGCCCTAGCGAAACCGAAGCATCTACAGTTCCTTATTGGCATGGGGCTACGTTCAAGAGAGGATGTTGAATATATGAACGCGCCCATAAAATGACAGATGTCACTGTATCGGTTTTCCGTTTTTACTTTTTTAAATATACGCGCTGTCATCGTACATCTTGTGTGTTCTCATTTTCTGTTCTCCCTAGATAGTTTAGATTTACTAGATAACTAATTAGTCTGGCACTAGTTTTCATTAAGGTGAATGTTATGACGTCTGTTAAGTGTTAGGCATCCGTTAAGAAAGGATTTTGATTAATTCTACCCCCATGGGTATAAAATAGGGGATGAAACTATATTTCAGCTACTTATACATACATTTATAAATTTTATTTTTTTTTTATAGTAGCTCGACATAATGGCTTCCCTACGCCTGATGGAAAGCGAAAGAGAAGCCCAAGTCACTGTGACAACTGGCAAGTAGCTTGTTAGTTACCTGTCAGTTGCCACTGCCATGCCGGCCCAACCCTAACCCCCCACGAGCTCCGGAGACCCTACTCACCAGCAGAAACACGACCTGGAGGTCATTTGGCTGCGGTATTCTATAGGGTGGAGGTCCTTCCCCGGACGGGCAGCTCAATTCGAGCGAAGATTCGCTATGCCCTACCTCTCTAATACAAGTCGCTCCATCTCTGTCTTAAGAGAGACTAAGGGACCACGGTCTTTTTATAAATAAAGAGTTAGAAACACGACCCGGTGGCCATTTGGCTGTGGTATTCTATAGGATAGACACGCGAAGATCAAGGGTCTGTGAAACAACCATGAAGGGACTTTAGTCTCCTCTAAACGTCGGATTACATTACGTCGAAATGGTTCACATGCGCGGTTTTAAATGTATTTTCTATGACATTGACAGAAAAATGTGCATGTTACGTCAACGATTGTAGAAATCATTGTTATGAAATATAACAAATCATGCACAAAGTGCAAGATTGAATACGTAAGTAATTAAGTCAGACCTTCATGCAGTTAATATACTTAATATCTGGACATGCAGGAGTGCCTTCCCAAGTTCTTATGTTCATTGGCATATTCTTTACTGTCTATATAATATGAACTATGCTTAATAGTATTAAATAAATCAATAACGCTATACCGTTACGTCAAGGTACATATTATATTCAATAGCCGTAAATCCAACTCTGGGATCCCCTAGTAGGTAAGAAATTTTCCTCCTTTATCCGAAATAGAAGGTAGTAGGTAGTAAAATTATTTTAAAGGTAATATATATATAACTGGATATTTGTTGTAAATCATATTATGATTATTACAAAAGAAGAGGACCGCCACTTATGACTGCCTTCTTGGTGTAGTGGCCGCAAGCTCCACGTGAGAACCGAGAGGTCCCCGGTTCAAATATCGGGCGGGATAACAATAGGGAATATGCATGACTTTTTTTTATGGATTTATTGAGATCTTTTGTCTTCCAGATACATAAATATCGAAGAATTTTTAAACTATCTTTTCTATTAAGCGAGTTATAAAGCGTTAAAGTTATTGATTAGACAGAGAGATCCGATGCGGTAGTTGACGTCACGTACCGTAAGCGCCGTACTAACTCCATAGAAAAATCTGTTTCGCGAGAGAGAGACGGATATATTCACTTTCAATGACTGTATCTCGCCCATTTTTCAACCAATTTTGATTTTGTTTTCACTGTTCGTAGTAGATTTTGATCTATTTTACGATAAATTAGTAAATACCTGAAACTATTTTTCATGCATATTCCCTATTGTTACTGGGTTTTCCTATAAAGAAATCACTCAGAAACAACTTCGAAAGGGAGTAGACAGTGATACACCCTGTAGAATCGAAAAGCACGTTAAGCCGTTGGTCTTGTTCCTGATCTCATCAGAAATCTTCATTCAAACGTTTAAATTCCTGGTTTAATTCCGGGTGGAACTCTCTGCCTGTTGGTATCGTTAATGTATTAGGTCATCGCGAATTTAACGCATCAAATACCGCACAAAAACAGGCGGTGACTTCATAAAATAAAAAAATAATATATTTAAAAGAATTCAAATCTAAGAACGATCACCTTTGGAAGGCAAAGACAACTTATAAATTACCTCATGAACTTATGAACGCTATTTAAAGCAAGAACTCAGTGCAACTAATGACTACAGAACGATGACGGGCAGCAGCGTCACCGGAGCGAGAAGCTAAGCCCTGCGATCGCCAACCCACCTGTCCAACGTGGCGATTATGGGTTTAACCTTCGCCACCATATAATATCCAGCAGTGGACTGCTATAGGCTGATGATGATGATGAACCTAATAAAAAACACTTCCTTTTGCTTCGAAGGTTAAAAACACAAACTGTTTCGTAACTTAAAAACAAAATAGAATAGGAATAATGAATTTAAAATGGCGACTAATTTAAGCATACTAATTTCGCCGCATTCCAAGCTTGTGCATTTATAATAGCGCACTACTAAGTATTATATATGAGGACAATAAAAATAGCGTGAGCTCGTATATTAGCTTACTTATTAAGCAAACAAAGGCGGAATTCAAGGCGTAGACATTAAACGTAGGTACGCTAAAAGTTATGACCTTTTAACACTGTAAAAAGAAAAAGACTTGACATTTAAGGTGGACTTAGAGTCAGTCTTATAATGTAGAAAACTTTGAATATTATAGTAAAGTATTGAGTTTTTTATACTTATGTCTTTGTAATCTCCCTTCATATTATAATATGAGTACCGATGTTTGGAAAAATTAAATATTTTGAGTTACAACACTATTATCATTACGATAATATGTGCAGATACGACTTAACTGATATTTTACATACGCAAAGTATTTGGAAGATGTCATTTAAAAAATTTGAAAGGAAAAATTATGGTACCACATAATTGTGAGTCAACCGGTTTCCTTTTCGGCATTGTTTGACAGTAATGACATGGTCCCATTTGTCATAATTATCGCCGCTTACAAAAAAATATACCAAACATAAAGCGCATATTGAGTTGTTGTACCTATCACGTGTGATAAGCTGAACTGGGCAACCCTTTATTTATTTATTTGTTATACAAACACAAGACCCACTCCAAACCATATTTTCAACCCGCCAACTAACTATTGTCTATTCCCGCGCATACGTCAAGATAATCCAACATTGCTGCAACATTTAACGTCCACTTCTTTCATTATTCAAAAAAAAAACACACGTCGCCCTAAACACGCGAACCGCATTCCACCAATGACTGACCCGTTAACGCGCGTTGTCCTATTTTAAAATTTAAATCCTATTTACATTCACCCCCTAGCGAGTAGTCTCCGAAAATGGGTCTTAACTAACATTGAAAACGGTGTCTCGGGACTATTTTAGTCGCCCCTTTAGAACTGTTAAAATAGACAGCGAGGTCGGGAATATAAAATTCAATAACTGGAGTAAGCTGGGGGTTAACCCGTATAACATATTTTGTTCGGGCGCTAATGCGATTTCGGTGTTGAATACAAACGTGAGACTTGGCGGCGGTGCTAGCCTTATGAGCGGTTGCAGGGTTCGGGAAGTGCTTAAGTATTTCCACGTAAACATGTTTTTTACCGCGAAGCCAACGAGAGAGTGACATAATAAAAAATAAGCCGCTGCTGACCAAACATTATCACTTTCATCTCGACTCTAAATCTTCAGTCATATCTTCCGTCGAGAGACGCTACATCTATATTTAACAATCTGTATCAAATGAACCTGTATTTATTATAGTAGTAACCGATTAATTTAAGCAGTGATAAAGTTTAGTTTTATTTTGAACCATTTATTTAACCTTTTAGATGTCATCTTCATTAAACCAGACGTTATGCAAAAGTCTATTATAAAATTGTACTAAGCCTCGGTTATATAACTAGATGATGAGAAGTCGCTGCCTCTAATAAATAACTTCAGCTTACGCCACATCACAATCGCGCTATCTGTCAGATAGTTATTATCCATGGAATTTATCAGCATGTTTATACCCGATTAAGAACTATTCCGCAAGGGAATCCGCCTTTAAACATTTCACTTTTTCTCATTCATTATCTCATTATTGAGGTTTGTGATCACTGGTTGATATCGTAGCCTTTATCAACTGTCTCTGTCCGAGGTATCTAGAGAAGTGGCTTCCTTGACTCGGTCGGAGAATCAGGTTGGTGAGCGAACACAACCAACTTTTCTAAACTCATTGCCACTTCTCTTAATGCGACCAAAATATCATAAGAGCCATTGACGACACACACCCGACTCTATAATCATTTCAATTTAAATGATGACAAATTTTAGCGCATGTTTTTTCTTAAACATACCAGATATAAATTCTTAAAAATGTCGACACTAAAATCCCGCATAGATTTCGTTATGAATTGCAAATGGCAATGTCAAGGTTTGACCCGTGTTAAAGATAAGTCATCAATGCCGTATTGAATGATAAAACAACGTTCCTTGTAACTCAAATAGCCTTGATAAGGAAGGATTTGAGCGGCCACATAATGACGATTTATTCTATGAAAGGTCCGAACATTGGATCTTGTTTATCGACAACACTACCTATTTTCTTAGTTACTCCTGCTTTCTGAACCAAGAGTCGTGGGTTCGAGACCCATCCGGGACAAACATTCATGTGATGATAAACATATATTTGTGGTACCGTCGTTGTTCTGATACCCATACCACAAGTGCTTAAGCTACTTACTTTGGGATCGAAGTATGTACGTGATGTGGTCTGATATTTAAAAAGAAAAGTCGAAATAACGTGAACAGAAACAAATCAATGTGATCTAAGGCAGGCAGAAGCTTTATTAACACGTGTCCCATTGACCAATCCCTGACCATTTGAAAGCACATTTGATGGGAAAACCAGTCTTGGTAGTAAGCATTATGAATACCAGTTACGATTTATAAAACCCGTTTTTATTAATATTGAATTGATATATTATAAAGAATGACGACCGGTTTGGTTCAGGTGGTAGTGAACGATGTTTCTTACACCGTGGTCGCAAGTTCGATTCCCGCATAATACAAACTTTTGGTGGATGTAAGGGAGCGGCCTATCATCATTTCGCTTCAAGCCAACCTTGTTGTGACATGTCTTATTTATTTTATTTATTTATGTAGTCAATACGGATTGTTCATCATACTTAAGAAACGGATAAAACAAATACGTATTGCATTCGAAAAGTTATCAAACGAGTTCAGAAAATTATTTGCATTTTAATATGGAATACCAATAACAAGTGAACATTATTATTCCTTTGTGTTCCAACCATTGCTGAATTCGTTTCTGGTGAATATTCCATACTTTTGTTCCCTAATATCTTTATTTCTTACTACAAATTGTACAAACTCAGTAGCAAACCAAATGAAAATATTTTCATTCAAATAGATTTAAGAAATCGTCTCTACTCGAATGCACGAGGAAGGCAGCTATGAGGAATGGCGGCGCGTTGTGAAGCTGGCCACCGACGCCTGAAATGACGACCACGACCACTATGCCAAGAGTGACATCGACGAAGAAGAAGATTTAAGACAAGCACTTATGAATTGTCAAGAAATAATTAAAATGACTCTATCAATGTTACGGTTTTGGAAAGTGAGGAACCGACTAGAAAATCGACAGTTATTCTTCTCCATCGCCAATAATAAACGGTTTTTTTTAGAACATTTTTGTTACAACGTTCATAATACATTACATTATGTTGTACTTCATAATAAATTTTTATGAATAGAATAGAATAATTTATTTCAACAATTAATGTCATATAGTTACATGTCATAAATCCATCCAAATTATTATTATTACTTTATATATATATTATTGTAGTACAGCAAAATGGTTTCTCTACGCCCGAGAGCGAAAGAGATATCCAAGCAGTTGTGACATCTAGGAGGTATGTACCTAATCAGTCACCTGTCAGCAAGATGATTCAAAAGATCCTATATCAAAGTAAGCAGGAAACACATGTATCGGCAATGAGTTTCACATTTTAACGACACGGCAGAGAGAGAAATGGGTTGTGACCACTAGACGTTATAAATTCCTAAATACTTGTTGTCTGATATTTATATATTATGTACTAGCTGTGCCTGCGGCTTCGCCCGCTTTGCTCCCCATTTTAGGGAAGTGGGGGGTTAGAAAAGGGGAAAAAGTAGCCTATGTTACTCTCCATCCCTTCAACTATCTACACTTAAAAAAACACGTCAATTCGTCGCTTCGTTTTGCCGTGAAAGAAAGACAAACATACAGACAGACACACTTTCCCATTTATATATAGTATGGATGGATGGATAGTAATGGACTAGAGGACATAGTACCAATTCGCATTTTTAATTTATTTAAAACCGTTTAATATTCCGTCAATTAGCTGGCAAAATTCGTTACGTCAGGTCTAAACTTCGCCTTACAAAATATATGATGAAATTATGTTTTGACAGTTACTTAACAAAGCATAACAAATGACTTGACAATACATCACCCCATTGGTTGTACTTGAAGATGTTATTTTTAACCGACTTCAAAAAAAGAGGAGGTTCTCAATTCGACAGATTTTTTTATTTGTTGTATGTTTGTTACCACATTTCTCCGATAATATTGAACTGATTTGTAAAAATCTTTTTTTTCCGAAAGGGTGTACCTACGAGTTGGTCCCATTGTCACGATATTGAAGTCTGTTCTTCTTTTGCTAAAAAATCACTATAGTATGATTATTATGACGCAGTCAAATGACCTCTGGGTCGTGTTTCTGACGGTGAGTAGGGTTTCCGGAGCTCGTGGGGGGTTAGGGTTGGGCCGGCATGGCGGTGGCAACTGCCAGGTAACTGACCAGTTACTTGCCCGTTGTTACAGCGACTTGGACTTATCTTTCGCTTTCCATCAGGCGTAGGGAAGCCATTATGTCGAGCCACTATAAAAAAAAAATTACCTCAGTTTATCTCATTATTCGCAGTCAAGCGCCACTTTCAACGATTGCGATATTATGCCACATCAACCTAGCTTTATTTTTTTATCCTAATGATAACATCTCTCAAGACCACAATTTGAGAGAGCGAAGGTTTTCGCGCGTAATATAACGTTGCGTAAGTGACCTTTTGCTTCATCGTGCTATTCTGACATAAAACAAATTAATACAATCGATTACTTTATTCGTATCAATAAATAACACTGAAGACATTGCGAATAGATTCATATTATATGCCTTTTAAGTCATACCGTTGTGTGCTATCCCTACTATAATATTATAAATGCGCAAGTAACTCTGTCTGTCTGTTACTCTTTCCCGGTTAAACCTCTCAACCGATTTTGATGCACAGACAATCTTTAGATCCTGAGAAAGGATATAGGCTACCTTTTAATGCGAAAGAAGGGATGAAGAAACACTTCTGTTACACACCTAGATGAATGCGGGCGAAGCCGCGGGCACAGCTAGTTCACTTATAAGTAAAGGTTTTATCGATTTTGGCATATTTTTTTTTAATTTTCCAATTGAAAGCGCTCTTGGCTAAGATTGGTTAACATTTTTAAACACAGATAATTTTATTCATTGACTAATCAATGCAGTTAAGATATTTGTCTTTTAACACCAATAAACAAGATAACTGTGTATGTTTTTGATTATCAAGATAACTGTAGACAGTCAACCAAGCATTGGGCTAAGCATAGATGCTTATCCCAATGGTTGATTGGTAGAGAATGTCTACAAGGTATTGCCTGCCTTTTGTAGGTACACTATTTAACTGTGCAATAAGGATTAAGTAACTGAGTGAACTTTGAATGGGTTAAAATAGAGAAAACATTTCAGGATCTGAGATTTAAGCTCAATACCAAAGAACATGATTAACATTTTGGTAGATGGCGTCGTGATAAAGCTATTAAGCAAATATGTAACTCTATTTGTATTACAAAGCTTATAAAACACATGAAATTTTGTGCCTACGCCTCTAATGTAGTAGGGTACAAAGTAATGTTATTTGAATATTCATCCCCAAGAGGTTAAATTTGAAAGGTTGAAGATAAGAATGGGACACAAGGGCAATTCTCTCACATCAGTGTATGAGACAGGAATGTAGCTAAATTAGCTTGTGGTTTCAAATCGGAAAATATATTATATCTAAATTATATTAAATCGTTTTATGGTGCAAGGAATCTCACAGTAAACCTCTACTTTCTTAGAAAGAACTTCCAAACTATGGAACTCCTTGCCGGACACTTTGTTCAAGGAGACACAAAATTTTCCGATGTTCAAGGCGAGAGTGAATTGGTATTAGTTGGGTAAGCGCGTTCCATATTACGCTTCAATATCATTTAATATCAGATGGCCTAAAACCATTATAAATAAAAAACCGGCCAAGCGTGAGTCGCACTCGCGCACGAAGATAGATGATAGATAGATGCCTAGATTAGCTAGTACCAACCTACACTAGATTACAAGCATTTATCTGATGATGCCGATTTTAAATTTCGGCAAAAATTGGTTCCGTTCAAAAAAGTTCCGTTTTTATCGTTTGGGTACCGAACTCTAAACAATCCACTTGATTAGCCCTAATGCTATTAATATGCCGATTTTAAATTCCGGCAAAAAATTGGTTCCGTTCAAAATGTTCCGTTTTTACCGTTTGGGTACCGAACTCTAAACAATCCACTTGATTAGCACTAATGCTATTAATATGCATATTTAATTAAAGCTTATAGCGAAACGAATATGGCGGTATTTAAACTCTGTAATTAAAATCTTAATTGGACTTTATTTCTGAATCAAGATGAGGTCTTGTATTAAAGTAAACTATTAGATTTAATATGAATGTTACTATGACGTCGCAGAAGTAATTAAAACATATACAATAAAACAAGTAAATTAATAAACACGCAAGTTATTTCAATTTAACGATGTCTAAAAGAAGCGTTGCCATATAATTTTACATGTATACATTATACATTTAATACAAATAAATTCCTTTTGCGGAATATATAAATGACGTTATTATACTGTAATAAGGAATCTTTCCACAATAATCACAGGCCTTGTAATAAATTATTTATTATTTCCGTTATGTCTTTTTATATGTGCGCTATTGTATTCACGCTAAAAGTCATATATGACAGCTCATATTAATATGTCATATGTAAAACAGTAGTGATATTTGTCTTCCTCTTTTAAAAGATAAGAAGACTTATGATAAAGATGAAAGTCTATTAACAATAGTGAATAATATGGACTTTTTATTATATTGATTGAAATCTTTTATCGTCCAGATACACAACAAATATGAGAATAAAAATATTTTTATATTATCCGAGTCTTTTTTTTTACAAAGCTTTGAAGTTATATGACAAACATAATGATTAGAGATCTGATTGGTAACGATCCTGCTTTCTGAACCAAGGATCATGGTTTCGATCCTCATCCGAGTGAAATTTCTCGTGACTGGTGTATCTGAATGTCAATATTATATTTTCACCATTACCTATGTATTTGGTACCCTAGTTGGATCAGATTTCCACAATCCACAACACTAGTGCTTAATATATACTTTGGGATAGGGTCAATGAACGGGATGTTTTGTTATTTTTTTACTTGGCCTTTATTGTCCCACTGTTGAGCAAAGGCCCCTAAGTTTCTCAACAGCTCTCGATTATTCTCTACATTTTACCAGTCGCTAAATTAATTTAAAAAAAAAATCTTTTTTTTTTTTGTAATTAGTACCATTATAAACCAACGTCTTCTGGGATGAAACACTGAACGACTCTGTTAGGTCATTGACATGATTACAAACAAATTACTTACAAGGAAGAAATTAAATTTATCTCAGTTCATTTAACCGTGATTAGAGGACTATATTATATAACGGCAATCGGGAAATGTAATCTGTAAATCGATTTATCATTAACGGTTACTTAAGTTACCTATTTGGTAAACTTCTATTAATAATATAGAGAGTTTATTAGGTGTCAATGAACTACAGATATTCTTAGTGTCTGTGTTTTTAATTGGTCTGTTTTTTTGTTTTAAATAAATACTAGACTTCTTCGATCAGCTAGGTATGAGGCTATGAAAAGGATTGTTCATTGTGTTGTTTTGCTGACCGGTATTTACCCGACTGCCGAAAAAAGAAAAGTAATGTTTTTATAGCTAATCGCCATTGCTAATTTCTATGTAGGTATAATTATTTTATTATTAAGTACGAGTACATATACCTAAACTAGCTGTGCTCGCGACTTCGTCCGCGTGGAATAGTTAATTTTTCCCCGTTTTTTTTTTACATTTTCCATTATTTCTTCGCTCCTAATAGTTGCAACGTGATGTTATATAGCCTAAAGCCTTCCTCGATAAATGGTCTATTCAACACAAAAAGAATTTTTCAATTCGGACCAGTAGTTCCTGAGATTAGCGCGTTCAAACAAACAAACAAACAAACAAACTCTTCAGCTTTATAATATTAGTTAAGATTAAGATAAATATTAATACTTAATTATAAAAATTAAACACCCAGACACGGAACAAACACAAGTGTTCATCACACGAGTGTTTGTCTAGGGTGGGAATGAAACCCACGACCCTTAGTTCAGAAGGCAGGGATCACTACCAATTGAGCCGCCGAGCCAGACCTATAAATTCAGCGTACCTATACACATACTTACCCTGTCAGTAATCACGAATGTCACCCCGCTATTCACGACAACGCACAAATACCAACAAATTTTGACACTGACAAGCCTGTGCCCTATGACAGCTGAGATTAAAATGTAACGCAGTCTCTCACGCGATGCCGCCGTAGTGACAAGACCTGTCAGCCGCTTTTTTATTCGACTTTGGCAATATATTGTTCCTATTAATGGGATGTAAGGGAGCGACCTATCGTGCCCGTGGTGCATCCTGCCGAATAACAAACGAGACGCTCGCAACCGACGGTGGCGGAATAACCATTACAATTAAAGGCATAGCTAAATACCACAGGCCGATGACGGGCAGCAGCGTCACCGGAGTGGAAAGCTACGACCTGCGATCCTCAACCCGCTTGCCCAGCGTGGCGATTATGGGTATACAACTGGAGAGGCCTATGTCCAGCAGTGGACTGCAATAATAGGCTGATGATTATGATGATATTTTAAGGATTGGACTGAAATCGCCGTTCACCCCTTAGCTTCCGCGTCCCGATTAGGTAATCAGTGAACAGATGTATGACATAGAGAAGGAGGAGGACCTCCACCAAGGAATACCGCAGCTAAATAACCTCTGGGTGTTGTTTCTGGGTGATTGGGTCTAAGAGATGGGGGTTTCATTAGTATTCTCTATCTCTTACGTCAACTCTCCTTTGATATTCGTGGTGAAAATTCATTCATAAGTCATAAATGCTTATTACCACCACCATTTCACCGGGATTTGATCCGTATCGTAAAATATGGCGGTAGACAAGAAAATTCAGAAACGAAACAAAATAAAAGCGAAATAAACTCTTCAAAATTGTTTGAAGCTTTTTAAATGCCTATTAGCGGAAATGAACGAGCAAGATTGTGGGAGCAATCAAGATTGACAGCTTTGAACAAACAATTAGCTAGATACCGTTCATTATTCCTTATTAAGTTCGCTCCTTTTAATACTTATCAGGAGGTCTTTCGACCCAGCATGAATGAATAGTCAGTGTCAGATATATCTGAGCAAATGTATCTGACTAGGTCTTCTGACCCAGAATGTACAGTCAGCGCCAAATATAATTATGTAATTTAGCCACATTATAGCATTCTAAGTAGGTACCTAGTCAAAATATTCTAAAGAACATACGTAATAAGTTAAATTTTATTTAGACAATTCTATTTGGCGTGAATATCATTGTTAAATTTTATTTGTATCATTTGGTAGAATAGAAAAGACTAGATAGAAAATTGGACGCTTGCGCCATTGGTCCTATAAGTAATCTGTTAAGTCGCTATATGGGAAATTATAATTATTTTCCTTCCTTCTTTATCCCGAATTCTTAAAGAATGTCTAAAAATAATTACATTTAGGAAATGGGTCGTGCTACCGAGCAGGACTCCGTCCTTGATTTAAAAATATTTTGTTATCTTTGGCTTCGGCCAGTTTTACAAACGAATCAACAAACATAAAAAGCAGATTTTCATTAAAATAAAAACCTCGTTTTGTATCTCCGTTATTAATTAATCCCATATTTAATCTTCTCCTTTATTAATAAAACAAAGAGTTTCCTTAATTGGCCATCAAACAGTGATGACGGGGCTGCTTTTATGTAAAGAACTGTTATTTTAAAAATAATAATATAAACGAAGAGGAATTTTATGCTAAGTGTACAAAAATAGAAACACTTTCTATGACGACATATTTACCCTTTTACACCATAAGATTGTTTGAGCTTTAAAAGCCCCTTAAACTATAGTGCTAATAATTGTCAGAGACGATTAATGTGACCTTAATCCTAAATGGGTTTCCAAAAATACTAAAGTGTTATAAATAGAAAGACTATCACCGGCTATGGGCACAGTATAATATAAATAACCAGTAGGAAACTTTACACAATGAAGTCTTGAATTGTAACACTTAAATAACGATTTATTACTGCGAAATTAAATGATTTTCATCATAATATGAATTTTTGTCTCGGGTGGGGAGCGGACCCTTGACCCTTGGTTCAGAACTTCGGTTTTTAGGGTCCCGTAGCCAAAGGGTAAAAACAGGACCCTATAAGACTTTGCTGTCTGTCTGTCTGTCCGTCTGTCTGTTACCATGCTGTATCTTAAGAACCGTGATAGATGATGATGATCGTGAATACCGTGATGAATCACAGATTATGTATTTCTATTGCCGCTTTAACAACAAATACTAAAACGCAATTTTTTGCCCGTTTTTGCCCCACATTGGTACGAAACCATTCATGAGCGAGTTCGACTCGCACTTGGCCAGTTTTTTAATTAAATGGCGCTTAACCCAAACTCGCCTGCTATTAAACGACGATAGAACCTACAATATAGTGCGCTCACCCAACAAAAACCTATTTTATTTCTTTTTACATCATTTTCTTCTCACTGTCATTCCTGTCACTGCGATGATGAGCTTCTATGATGTAATATATAAATAGAAAATATTTAGTAGCCGTCAACACACGGCTGAGTAGCAACGTCACTCTCTTCACACTTCGTCAGTAGCACGGAGTTTTTCTGAACTCAACCGATTAACAGCTGTCCAGACAGGTCATTGGTAGCATTCTTGTACAAGCGGGAATCTGTTCAGTAAGCTTTTCATAGGATATAATAGTTTTAATAGATAACATGTTAAATCTCATACAACCTCATGAACATGCTTGCTACCACATAGTTACTAGATAGAATCAGTTACATGGAAATTATGTCTAGTAAATAGATAAGAGTAATTAGTCTAGGAAAGTCAATTTAGAATTGCAATTCATTTTTTATTATATTTTAAGTTGCTTTGAGCCTCCCGTTTTCCTTCTCACTTTTTCCCTTCGATGCCTTTCTACTCCTTAACAATATACCTACATAACTATGTTTTATGACATGATTTGTTATAAAGTCCCGCCCCACCTTAATAATAATAAAATTTTTGCACTAGTAACCTAAATAGGCTTAAGTAAGAATATTTGAAAATTCGTCCTCTCCCTTGAATGGACAGCGAAAGTTTGAACGGGTGTTCCCATGAGAAATCCCTTTGGGCACATGGCTTTTCTTACTTAATAAAACCTTTATACTGACTGACAGGACCTGCGTTGTGTCGGATTGCTATCTTCCTGATTTGGTGATGCTCATTTGTATTGTAATTACTCGTTTGTTAAACCGGTTAGGGTAAGGTTTCTATAAATAAAATAAAGAACGATATACACTTTAAGTTCGGGTGAATGTATGCTACGTTGTCTAGTATTTATTTGTTTACTTATCGGAGGACTTGATTGGAGGGACACACGATAAAACCCGATGAAATTTAATTTTATATTTTAACCAATCCGGTCGTTCCCGTACCGATCGCGGGCGCGTTCCAAAACTCGTTCACCTGAGTTGAAGGTCACGTTCAAAACGCGGCCACTTGTACGCAAATGTCAGCGTAAATATTGTGAGCATTAATAAATGTACGCTACGTGCCATCCTTTGTCTTATTCGGTGCTACTTTCAAGTGAAGATAGATAATTTAGGTGAGCGTAGCTCTCTCGCGGGGTGTAACGTCGACTAAACATTACGCGAGTTGGTGTCATTAAAAAAATAAATATAATTTATTGATAGCACACTATACAGTCGATATTTGTTTAAATTCGATACAAATCGTGCAGGTATAACAGGTAGATACCTACTTACAGTAACATAACTCTACAGTGTCCAGTTGATTTAAAGAATTGATTCTCAGCACAATAGTTTACATTCATACCAATAATTAGCAGTTATCATACTAATATTGTGACATTAATAAATACCTCTGTATTAAATGCGTTCCAATGTTTGACCCGAGGCCGACAGATGAACATTCACCTGCGACTGGGGAGCAAAGAGGGATTGGGACGCGGTCATCTGTATGCAAATGTCAATGTTATGAAGGTGCTTAGGTACGAGTGGAACGCTATTACTTGGAAACTAATTTTAGGCGAACACGATAAATAAATGCGACGTACAATGCATATTAATCGTCCGACAACTCTTTAATATTTTACAAATGTAATAGTATAGACCTGCTGCCGTAAAAATGTAATTAATCCGTCTTTAAGATTGTTCAAAAATAAAAGACACGCATTTTTTTCATTTGTAAATTAGACCAAAAATAGACATAGCCCGTTAAAATTACGCGTGACGTCACGCCGGGTGGCATTTTGTCATCCCACGCTTAAATTTTGATGCCTTGTATCTTTGTTAAATAACAAAAAAGGGAAAATACGTGTCCAATATATTATAATCTAAAATACGGACTAAATACGAGTAAAATTCTCTGGAACAGACTACCTGAAAATATCCGTAGTGCTCCTAGCAGGGCATCGTTTAAGATTAAGGTTATTGAATATTATCAGCTCCAACTTTCCGCGCGTTAGTGGCTTCTCTTCACATCTCGTCGTCGTCCTATTATTTATTTATTTATGTATTTATATTTATTTATACATATTTATATACTTTTATATATATATATATATATTATTTGTAACAGCATAGTAATAGTTATTATGTATGTGTAATTACGTAAGCTATGAATCAACATATAACATTTTTATTCTTTATTAGTTCTTTTTTTTTTGTTTTGGGTCTTCCTATAAGTCTCATAATTATGTACCTATTAGTTTGTAGCACACTACCTTCTTACTGTTTCTGCTTAGCCCAATGGTTGACTGGTAGAGAATGCCTACGCGGCATTAAGTCCGCCTTTTGTACAAATTGTTATGTGCAATAAAGATTAAATAAATAAATAAAATTAATTATTTTGACCCTGGAAACATCCCCATTGTTATATCTCCGACCAACAGCATATTAATGAATCAAGTTATATAGAAAATTAAGCTTACTTCTACCATTTTAAAACAAAGTTGTAAATAAATAAACAACATGTGCATTACAGTGGTTGAGCATCAATATCACATTGGATTTATTAATTAAACTGATGAGATCAAATGCAATATTCATTAATGAATAAGCAAATGCTTCAATAATTACGATATCTAGGAAATCTCATCCACAGCGGTAATAAATGTGTGAATTGAAAGTAAACACCGAAGTATTTACTTTGATGTTCATATCATACATACGTTATATCATACATCTGTCAATTCTATTCAAAGGCTATAAATAGCTTTCTAGTATTATTAATGGAGATTTAAGGGAGTCATCTATTCTCTCCAAGCCACCTTAACCTATCCGTGGTCCATGCTGCCGAATTTGTTAGCAAGCTCTGGCAAGCGATTGCGGTATAACTATCACGATTGAAGGCCTAAATACCGCAGGCCGATGATAGGCAGCAGCGTCACCGGAGCGAGAAGCTACGCCTGTTTGCCTAGTGGCGAACAACTAGAGATACCTATGTCCAGCAGTGGACTGATATAGGCTGGTATTGTTTGGTGTAACTTTGATGTTCATATCATACCTACACTATATGGTATCACGTCATTCATCTGTCAATTCTGTTCAAACGATATAAATAGCTTTGTATTATTAATGATGTATGCCGGCGGAGTTTTTGTCAAGTCTCGTTCAAATACTCGGACATTGAAAATGTTTTGTGCATATACGAGCAGACAGGGCCGTTCAAAAGCGCATTCACCTGCCAGAGGTGAAGGTCACGGCGTTGCGATCACGGCCAGTGGAACGCGCCTTCGATCTATGTAGAACGAGGCTTGTACACTAAAATTATTACATCGCACAAGTAGCAAAACCAATCACTTGACATGCCATAGTAAATTAAAGTGCAAGATAAACTTTTTTTCTCTAAACATAGCAAAATAGCAAGCATTCAAACCAATACAAAGAGACATGTTAGTGCACTCAATTGTTTGTACTGTAAAAATAACTGAATTCAGATAAAGTTTAGGCAATAGTTAAAGTACCAAAGATACTTATTCGAAAACACTGTTGGATTCCAAAGAGATATTCAAATAACTTAACGACGTTTTGTCGCTAAGCAGTGGACATTTAGGTTATACCACAGGTTATACTCTGTTGTACCGGGAAATAAAAAGTACCTTACCTAGTTAATATAGTCAGTGTAAATGCGAAGTCATTAGTGGCTGACGACAGTACGTGTCTCATACGTTGATTTTTTGCGAACCTGTTTTTATTGAGACGGCGCAATATCTCCGTGTCTGCTGCTAGGATTTTGCTACCAAAAAAAGAGGCCAAGTGTGAGTCGAACTGGCCTTTGAAGGATCCCGTAGCAGACGTGTTAAAAACCTATTTGCCAGATCTCGTTCAAGTAAATTCGATAATAATAAAATTATACGTCGTATAATTTTTTTAGTTTTATCATTCTCTTATTTCAAAATTTACATATACATTTGATAAAAAAAAATAGTTTTTGTTCTGAGTATGGGGAGCAACCAAAATGTTGTGGTTTTCTTTTCTGTTTTTGTGTGAAAATATTAATACGATTCACAGAATACACTTACTTACCAAGTTTCAACAGCAAAGTTCTTAAGTTTCGGAAAAAATGGCTGAGACATGGATCCATTTTTTGCCATTTGGCTACGGTACCCTAAAAATGCACCAATCTAAGTGCGCACTCGCACCGAAGTGAAATTCCGGGTGCGTTCCGCAGTTCGGTCACCTGCTCGGGTGAAGGTCGCGGCGTGTTCCACTCGAGCGCAAATGTCAATGTAAATATTGTAGGCATTCCCGCCACGCCATTCGGCCATCTTGAAATTCGGCCGACCGGTTTTAGGACGGGACGGGCGAGTTAAAGCGACGGAATGCCGACAATACTGGATTTCTCCTGCTGTAAATTTTGAGCGCGAAGTTCCTGTTAACGAGTTTTTTTGAAGTTAATTGGCCTGAACTTGAAATACTTTTGGGTTTGTGTTGCCTTCATGTATCCTTTCGTGCTTAATTTTGTTTATGACATCATCATTGACCCTGTAAACGTCCACTACTGGACATAGGCTACCCACAAGGACAATTGTCGGGAGGTTTTGCTTTAGTCAACACGCTTGACAGGTGTGTTTAGTGACCGTAGTAGGTTTTATTTGTACACACGTAAATGCTGCTGCCCGTTTCGTGATATTCCCTTAGTCATCGTCTACGACCCCTATGGGAAGAAATAAGGTGGTCCTGTCGTAAATCCGAAAAACATGCGCTATCAGTGTTTGTACCTCATATAACTAAATTTTGTAACCAATATGGCTCACTGCGTACACGTTTACAGACAGGTTGGATAGACACTGCGCGCGGGAGCAGTCAGTCCAAAGTGGTTGGATAGACTTAGTGCGCAGAAGCAGATTATGCCAAATCGCTTTGAGGCGTGGTGTAGTGAAATATAATCGCCTTAGGGTGCATCCACATCTGAAAAATGCGCGGCTGGCGACCGAGTTTCGCGGGCTGTCGGCGAACTGCGCACATGCATTTTTGGTGCATTTTACTCCCGCGCCGCTAATAGCCGGTCGCGAGCTGTTTATTCGCGACGCATTCGTCAGATGTGGATGCACCTTTAAACCAATGGTTTAAAGAGTTTCTTCCTCAAGCAGGTAATGGCTAATCTGTGGCCCCGCATTACCTGTCTGTATCAATGTGCGGTGACCGTTTAATATCGAACAGGCCTAATGGCCTACGTAGTTTAAAAGGTAAAGAGTAATCTCTTTACCTTTTAAATATTATCACTAACCATAGCATATTTTGTGATATTCATCCGAACCCAAAATAGCTTACGCACATGTGTTATTGAAATCAGCATTGAAAGAACTAACCAGATGCAAGCTTTTAAGAGGATGCTTGAATGAAGATTACGGGGTGTACTTACAAATTTAATGTCATTGAAATGCATGAACGATTGCAAAGCCCTTTGTTCATTCTACTGTATGTTATGAGAAATCTACAAAGTATCTAAAACACCTATAGAATCCTCTAATTTGTAAAAAAAATATTTTAATGAAAATGTATAAACCGAACAGTTTTGAATGGATTTACTCGACAATTGAATGATCAGCGTCTTAATACCGTGTGATTTAGGAAATAAATAAACAAAATGTCTAGGTAATGGAGAGCAAACATGGTACATGATGAAGCATCATCATCATTACCATCACCATCACCCTATATCAGCTGGTGGACCTATGTCCACGATGGATGCTTAATCGATAAAAATAAAAATGTTTCACATGAAAAGAAACTTTGCAGATTTTCGGCTGAAGCCACCAAAGTATAGTAAAAATGTTGCGGATAATTTAGTCTAAATGCTATATTTTAGACTAATTTTGTTCCAAATGAGCAGGTTTAGTGTTTTATAAGTGGCTAGTGGGCGTCGCTCATGTCGTGTTCGTTCGTAATCAGGCTTAAACAAAGGTTAGTCAGGGACAACATAATTAGTTATGGTGAGTTCAGAATAGTTTCAAGTAATTTAGTTAGTTTGGTTTTTGACTGGCTCGATGGCTCATTCGGTAGTGACCTCTGCCTTCTGAACCAATGGTCGTGGGTTTTATTCCCGCATACTACAAACATTTGTGTGAATTAACATGTCCGTTTGTATTGGTCTGGGTGTATTCTATGTATAATATGTATTTATTTACAAAAAAAAATATCTAAGTAAGTATATCAGTCGGCTAGACGGCCCAGCGTGGCATGTTTGGGTTATAATATTTTTTTTTTATGTTTGTGGTACCTTCGTTGTTCTGATACCATAAAACAAGTGCTCAAGCTATTTACTTTGGGTTCCAAACAATGTATGTGATGTTGTCTGCTAATAAATTTAGGAATTTTTAAAGTTGAGCAACATCTATGTACTATCTTTATTGTACTTATCTGTACAGAGGTCAATTCTGTACATGAAATATTTTTTCAAAATAACTATCAGGGGGTGATTAGTCATCGATACAGATGCCAAAAATGCAATCAGTAAAAATTTGTCTGTCTGTCTGTCTGTATGTTCGTTATAGAAAAAAAACTACTGGACGGATTTAACGAAACTTGGTACGAATATTCTTCATACTCCTGGGCAGGTTATAGTATACTTTTCATTACGCTACAATCAATAGGAGCAGAGCAGTGACGGGAAGTGTGTAGGAAACGGGAGAAATTTTTATCTGCATGTTTGATCGCGCATTACGCGAAAACTACTTCATGGAATGCAGTTTTCACCAATGTATTGCTAGAGGTCTAACGTAAAATGTAGGTACGATTTATGGAAGTTCGTTATTTTTGAAATCCGATATCCAAGCGTGCGACGCCGCCGGCACAGCTTATTTATTAATATTTCAGTTCCTTTTTAAAGGCTTTGACTCATCTGACAGTAAGTATAAGTAAAGTAACCTTCTCATTAGAGCCGAATGTCATAGATTCAATTCCCACAAGAATAAACATTCATGTGACGAATATTAGTACATAATTGTTCTGTGTCTGGATGTTGATATCTTAACGCATATGGGATGTTGATCGATTTCGATTATTATTATTCAAGCATATCATTTTATAAATACATTAATAGAAAATAGCACAATATTATAGGGTAGGTATACAATTTATCTACAGAGATTGATCCTAAATGAAATGTTAAACAAATGCGTACTGAATGCAGTGAATCTATTTATGAATAACCTAAAAGCACCCTTATAATGAATGACTAGCTAAAGAAATTAAAAATCCCCAATGAGAGTAGGTACGGGCTCACTAAACAAAAAATACACAATCGTAGCTTTGTCCTCTACCGAACATTAATTAAGAAGAAAAAGATTTGCTAACGAAAGCTCTGGGACATCCGTGAATTTGAGCTTTAAGCTCTTAGTGATACGAGCTATAATGCAAAAGCACTATTGGTTCCGTATTGAGCAGATGGTTTGTTTGGAGCACATTGTGGCTTCTGAAACGGGTTGCCATTGGCGCCAAATAATCTGGAATTAAAAAAGTGTCCCAAACTCATTGATGACGTAAAAACGAGTAACAGTGTGTTTAATCGACGAAGTGAGAAGGAGGTTGAGTTTTGACACTATTCCTAACATTACTCAAAAAAGTGGGCGGGTCTCGTCTGTCGATGGACAATGAAATATGCTTTTTTTTGAGTGTAAGAGTATTCTTTTTTCTTTCTCGTGCAACGGTTGTTTGGAATCAGGTTCCAGCTGGGACTTTTAGAATAGATACGACTTAGGGATCTTCAAAAAGTGAGCCTAAAATTTCTCAAGGGCCGGCAAAGCACCTATTACTCCCCTGGTGTTGCGGTGTCTATGACCTACCTCTACCACCCGTTTAACATTTGTGAATATGTAAATTAAAATTTACATATACACATACATACTTCAAAATATATAAACTTGTATATTTGTAAAACATCACACGACAAAATGTTTCGTATTTATTTACGACCCAGGGATCCTAAAAAGCATACTGCTCGCTTAATACCCGAGTTGTATTGTTAAAATAATGACACTTTGTCACTCGTCAATTGTCATAAATAGAAACACTGAGATGTATGATCGTCATTATTAAAAAAACAATGAGTCAATTCGTTAACTTTACTCCATTGAGGTCGGTTTTGTGTTAATACCGAGAATGCATCATTTGAGGACAAAACAGGCTTTCCTTTTTTAAGTGTTTTTGTCAAATATTGTCTTAAATCGTAAGTTTATTTGGTCGTCTCTTGACGTGATGGCAAATCAAATACGTTTAGCCTGAATTTTTGCATGTTGCTGCATTTTGTACGGTATACTCGTAATAGGGCGCGCCATTGGATCCGAAATGAGGTAATCGGACAGAGAACCGATGTGATCGACATAACTAGTCGAAGTAGCAGTAGGCTGGCTGGCCATATCAGCCGCAGAACCATTGGTCCAACGACTTCTAGAGTAAATACTGCTTCTCAACAAACGTAGTGTAGAACGCTCCCATGGCCTCTACATTGCTGCATCGTCAGCATCGCTTATTGAACGTCTCATACTTCGCCGTATGTTTGGTTTCCCCCCACCCGCAATGCACAACGCACGTGGCTTAGCTGAGCTTTCCTTCAGACAAAAGAGAGTCGTTGCCGTGCAACTACATACAGACCAGAGAGAGAGAGAGAGTTAAGAGAGGTAGGGCATAGCGAATTTTCGCTCGAATTGAGCCGCCCGTCCGGGGAAGGACCTCCACCCTATAGAATACCGCAGTCAAATGACCTCTGGGTCGTGTTTCTGCCGGTGAGTAGGGTTTCCGGAGCCCGGGGGGGTTAGGGTTGGGCCGACATGGCGGTGGCAACTGACAGGTAACTGACCAGTTACTTGCCCGTTGTCACAGCGACTTGGGTTTCTCTTTCGCTTTCCATCAGGCGTAGGGAAGCCATTATGTCGAGCCACTATAAAAAAAAAAAAAAAAAAAAAAAAAACCACCAAAAAGTACTAATACATCAACTGTTTCTTCATACACCACACCGTTCGTTTCCTAAAAACGGCCCAATATCTTGTTTACCCCATTCGAAAATGTTGTTTAGCACAATTATAAGCGCACATAACGTACCATTATCAAACAAAAAGTTATGCCTACACTTAATTATTAATGACAAGTCATTCGCCTATTGCCCGATACGTCATACAAAGCGATTTTAAATCACTATTTTTCGTAATAAACGTATAACCCAATGACCCGTCATTCGACTGATAAGACATCTCGGAATATATAATTTGAAGAGGAGAAATAATCAGAAGAGGTTATACGAACGACACGAATCCAGTTCAAAACATCTCCTCTAAACGAACGGAAGTGTGCTTACTTTTTTTAATTAACAATCCAATTGCAATAATGAGATCGATCACGTACTTTATGATATTGTGTTTGTTTGTGTGTGTCACGTGTAAGAATTACTACTTCGGTGAGAAGACTAACTCGTCGACATTGGTGAGGAGGTCAAGAGTGGTCTTGGAAGCGAAACCTGGGAAGAATATTGACACGGTTTACAAATTCAACGATTGGCCTCATCTGAAAATACAGGTAACATGTCTTACACCGTCCCTTTATTTAAAAACAATGGGGATGTTTCCAGGGTCAAAATAATTACATTATATTTAGTCCGTATTTTAGATTATAAAAATATACTAGACACGTATTTTTCCTTTTTTCATTTAAACAAAAAATAACAAAGATACAAGGCATCAAAATTTAGGAGTGGGGGTCTTTGACGTTGCTTAGTGGCGAAAAATCTCCCACTATGTGACGTCACGCGTAATTTAAACGGGCTATATCTTAGTCATTTTTGGTCTAATTTATAAATGAAAAAATACGTGTCTTTTATTTTTGAACAATCTAAAAGACGGCCTAATTTTATTTTTTACGGAAACAGGCCCATTTGTTATCTGAACTCTGGCTCGAGACAAAAATTGTTAGTGGGTTTTTCTGTAATGGAACTAGTACTATTACTTAGTACCAGTCCCGGAGTTAGGAAGTCGGATTCTCAGGAAAAGAAGCAAGTTAGGCGTAGGTCCTGCGCCTAATCACTCCAGCTATGTCGATCTATCGCCCCATAGGATTATGATGATGGTGGATCAAAGTGCACCTTTCTGAGCACAAACTTGTGTACTTTAATACTTGGTTAGACTCCTCGGAGATTGGCCTAAATTCGGGTATTCCGCCGCCCATGGACCACAGCAATACCGGAGGCATGGCCATGCCGCTGCCCAAAATGAGGATAGAGTACTATATGACAATGTAGCGATCAGGATACACGCGATGTTTCTAGGAGGGTATATACTACTAGTAGATGTCTATTTTCCTTTATTAACATCTACCTCATTCTTTCAGGCCATATACTGCTACGACTACCACAACAGCGAGGCGTCCGTCAACTTAACCGACGGCGGGCTGGGCACCCACCACTACTCGCTCTGGATGAAGACCGAGACGAGTAACCAGCTGGACTACACGATTGAGACCTACCAATAACGTACAACGACACAGAAATAATAATGGGATAAATGCCATCACTGTTTTAAGAACTAGAGCCATTCTAATTTACGAGTATGTGGTCGTATGGTTTTTTTTATCTTCAAAGACAAGAAATTATACGAAGTAAAGGCATGAGAGAAAAGGTCATAGGTAGGTTGTACCAAAATGTAATCTGAAAACTGAAGCTGAATTAGAGGTAACAGTGAAACGATGTCAATGAAAAATTCATACTCAGTTGTATTTTACTACAAAAACACAATGAACACATAAATTGAAACGCTATGCGCTTATTGCCGTACGAAATGTTCGCTAACGCGAGTGCTAATTTTCGAGACATAATGACGGTCACGACCCTTCAGCAGTAGGCTTGACACTGCCGTCTAAATAATGCCACATGCCTAAATTTCAGTAATATAGCTTTTCAAGGAGACGACTATGCTTACCAATTTTTAAATCGTCAAAATCTACTCAAGTTTATGGACTTCATCACTACATAGACATACGTATCAGGGCGCTAAGCGTCAATTTCGAAAAACTCGGCCGAAGCTCTCCTACAACTGGACGTATAACAGCGCCAGTCTGCTCTTTTGCTATTCATGTTGCCGTATATTTGGGAGTTCTAGTTTGGTTTTGCAAGCGATATTCGCGCACATTCGCGAATCTAGCATAGGTCGCCTTCGTCGATTACGGAGGCGTCGCTACGTCATATTAGTAATTTGCACTAACCTTACGAGTGTGTTTAAATTAAGGGTCCTGATAACTAGTATCGTTCTTCTCCTTAAACTAGGTGCGTGTATTATAACGAGTATAAGGACGGACGCATCATTAATACCAGGGGCATTAGCACTCGCGGCCAGTTTGACGCAGGCCATCGCTAACGAGGGCGCGAGTGCCTATTTCCGAGACGTAACGACGGACGCGACCCTCCCACCGTTGCTTTGACACTACTACTTAAGTTACGCTCGGACGCACAGTGCCCAAAATCCTATAGGTTTTTGGGTACCTATGCGTTTGCGCGACGCATAGTAACGTTTGTGAATACGGCCTAATGTCACATGCCTATGTAACATCATATAAGAGGAAAGTGGTTTAATTACATGGTAAAATTAATTAATAACTATAATATTCTACTACAGAGATTTAAGTGATCTTCAATTTTCGCATCGCCGTGAAACTTTAACCACTTACTCTTTTGAAAGTAGTTTGCACTTAGCTTTTATGTACAGTTTAATAGTACTGAGAACTCATGTCCCTCTCTCCTGTCCTTAAACTAGGTGCGTGTATTACCATAAGGACAGACGCATCATTAATATCAGGGGCATAGGCACTAGCGCTCGCGGCCACAGTCTGACGCAGGCCATCGCTAACGAGGGCGCGAGTGCCTATTTCCGAGACGTAATGACGGACGTGACCCTCCCCGTTGCTTTAACACTACTGGCTAGATAATGTCACATGCCTGCCTATGTAACATCATATAAGAGAAAAGTTGTTTATTTACATAGTAAAATGAAGAAAAGTTTTCTATTATAGTGTTGAAAATCATCCTCAATTTTTAGATCGCCTTGAAATTTTACGCACGTAGTTTACACTTTGCTTTCGTATACTCAATTGCATAACTGCTATCCTTCTTATCCTATCCTTAAACTAGGTGCGTGTATTATCATAAGGACAAACGCATCATTAATATCAGGGGCATAGGCACTAGCGCTCGCGGCCACAGTCTGACGCAGGCCATCGCTAACGAGGGCGCGAGTGCCTATTTCCGAGACGTAATGATGGACGTGACCCTCCCCGTCGCTTTAACACTACTGGCTAGATAATGTCACATGCCTATGTCAGTAAAGTATAATAAGCTTTGATGTTAAACATTGTTGTTAGATGGTGTATGTTTAAACTTTGATAATACATCGTATGTATAAAATAGTTCTTTATTTTTGATTAAAAGGGCGCAACAAAGGGACTATTTTTATCTTGGTGGAAACTTTGATTTTTATTTTTAGCTTCAGTAAAATAGCTTAAGTCGGTTGATAAGAGTGTTACGAACTCATTTGTATTTCTTTTTATTTTATAAGGTTTTTCTATTATTTTTGTCTATTTTTAGTTGTCAATTATATGTCATTCTAGCTCCACCGGCGTTTTATTAATATTTTCTAAATTATCTTAAAATTCTAAAAGCATTGCTTTAAGCATCTCGTTCGGTTGGTAATATTCGGCTCGACGGCGTTTTATTCATATTTTCCAAATTATCGTTATATTCTAAAAAACATTGTATTTAAGCATCTCTTTCGGTTTGTAAAATTCGGTTCGACGGCGTTTTATTAATATTTTCCAAATTATCATTATATTCTAAAAAGCATTGAACTCGTATTTAAGCATCTCTTTCGGTTTGTAGTAATGAGAAAAGTTAGTTTTCAATTTAATGAAAAGATGATTTTTGCCGCTTTCTTTAAAGTTTAAAGAATCCCGGATACAAATGAAAGCATTTTTAATGGTGCGGCACAGACAGGGTTTGTATACATCTTTGGTATACAATACAACCGACGATATAAAATAAGACTGAAAAAATGATTTTAGAGTTCTGACACCACTGTCCTCTTCACAGTTACTTTCCCTATTTTTCTCCTCTTGTACGAACTTGCAAAATATTCCATGAATTCCATAGAACACTTATGGACCAACCCGGCACAGACAACGACAAATAAACTAATGCATGGATTTGGAAACAAGCTACAAACCCACCGAAACTCAATCAAACAAAACAGACGTAAAGTATTATCCAGTTAATTTTATACATGGACGAAGTTTTAATTGGCTCAAAACACAACAATAATTAAATCGGACAGTGGGAATAAACAGTTGAGAGCGGTGGATCGGGCGACCCCTGTCCTGTCACGAGATTTATTTAAAAAGTTCGTTTTACACAGGGCTACCTCGAAGAACTTGTATCCGTCTGTATCTATAGTAGGTATTTAAACAATTGAAAGGCACAGCGAGATGATAAATGTAGAGCCATTTTTTTCTAGAGGGGAATGCAACAAAAACCCCCTATGTCGCCAGTGGGTAGCAAGTTGCAGAGACGGGTAGCGCCGAAGCATACGGCCGCCTGCCCTGGCCAGCCGCAGGGTGACAACCCGGCCGGCACTCCTGGTCCAGGGAGGGATTTTGGTGTACAATGTAGGCGGGTCATCTACACAAAATGACCAATACGACAATCACAGAATCAAGCAATAAATAAAATAAACATTACGCTGCTGACTCTACTTGTGTCGAACCATACCTTACCATCAGGTGCAGTGAGGTAATCCTGAATGCTCTTCTTAAAAAAAAATGCCATGAAAAAATGACCCCGTGAGAACCTTTGTTGCTAGGCCAGCGTCACAGCCCTATCCATGGACCACGCGCAAATGTTCAACGGAACAAAACCGATTGGGACGAATCGAGATAGACAGAAAGTTTTACGATCGACTGTTCGATGCGAATGCGACTATTCGATGTATTGTTCGCGTAGTGTTTTGCCTAAACAATACAGGCGTGGCAAATGCATTACTCATTTACTTTTATGAGCTCGAACAAACTGGTAAATTTTATGGAGTGCTTGGAGTAGTTACGTTTTATCATGTTAGATTTTATATTAACATTGTTTTACAAAATACCTTAAATAAATATTATAATTATGATAAAATTTCCACTCCAAAAAATTCATTCAAAAGAAGAAACTGCTTAGTCGCAATTTAATTTTAATGTAGCATTTCAATCAAAGCAATATATATATTTTTTAATAAACAGAACAGTGCTTTAAATAGACAATCTGATATGGCCAAAACATGAAATAAAAATACATTACATACATTTCAAGTTCCATAAGTTAATGATGCTCATACCTGCGAACAAACAAACATATCAATTAACATTCGCTCTCTTCACAATCATAAAAAATGCTTTTAAAAAACACTTTAGTCACGTTATAATTATATAGGAGCAATCAGGCGTGTGGGAACCAAGTTCTTAAAACGTACGATACGTTTTAAACGGGACCGTCTCCAGGTGATACGAAAGAACACATAATATTCGCAGTATTAGTAAGTCAACATCTCAAAACTTTACCCGCAGTTAGATGATGAGGGCAAGACCGTCTTGGCCATCTATGTGGTCATTTAAGAAAAATAAAAGATAGGTGGTGTGTCATTGTAATATCAAACTAATGTAAGAAGTCATTAGATACAAAATGGTCTTTATATTATCCGAGACAAGATTTTCACACACTAAAACCAAACTTCGAATAAAAACCACCTTAATTAACAATTCTCCTTTCCGCACGAATAGCTCCTTTTTATTTCACGAAATAAAAAAATATGGTGGAGTTCATTTAACACGGAATGAAGAATAATTTTAGGCTTGGATTTCACAAGCGTTAATATTGAACGAAGCTTTCGTTTTGTGGGTTTTGTTGTAGATTTTTATCGGATTTTATAAGACTATTCCCGTTGACTCGTTTAGTTAGAGACTAGTCTTCTGAAACGGCTATTTCATTGAATTCCTGCCACAAGTAATGGGATGATAAGTTTGTTTTGTTGTACAGTTAGAATCAGATATATATCAGCACATGAGCTATCCAAATACTATCTATACAAGATAAACTGCCAAAAATATCAAAATGATAAAACGAAAATAAACTTTTTACAGCTAATGCATAAATCTGGGCAAAAATTTTGTTCGAGCATTATAATGTCGAATCAAACAAGTTTTTGACGATTATATCTTTTTGTTATAATATCTTGTAATTGTTATAATACAAATATTAGTAAATAAATAATTATCTTTAAACACACAATGTCATACATGGCTCTTCTCCGAATAAGAAATAACAAAAAATCTCGATATCACAAAGCTAAGAGACAAATGTCTCAAATGTATAATACGTACAAGATAATACACTGTAAAAACCTTTTCGCTAATACATAATATTTTATCATCCATTTAATATCACATCTAAAAGCTTCTTAACATTGTTCCTCACGAATTCCGCCCATTAATTCCACTTCAATAAATAAAAGGTCTAACTTTTTGATAACTTATATTTATAAAGGTTTCCCTTTTGTGAAGGTTTCGATTTAAGTTGATAAAACATTTTTTTGAGCAAATTCAAAAATATTCTTGTTAAACGTTACCTACATTAAGCAAAGTTTCCATAATTTCTTTCAATAGGCAAAGAAAATATATATCTTGACACTTTTGAAATGCGATACCCTTGCTGTCAAAATGTCTTGGCCTTGTAACAAGATTCAAATGAAATTTAAATTTTATTACTCCTGCTGTGATTTTTTTATATTTCATGGTATTAAAAACCGGACAAAACAAGTAGATTTCGAGATGCGACGTTTAAAAAGATTATTCATGTTTCTTTTTTTATATTCTCTATACGTTTGTCCCTGATTCTACCTGGTCTTAAGTCAAAGTCAAAGTCAAAATACCTTTATTCACATAGACTTAAAATAAGCACTTATGAATCGTCAAGTAAAAAATAATGTAGAAATACAAAAAGTAAAGTAAGAATGTGAATAAAAGCAATTTAAAAGAAGCTACCGCCGTGTTCGGAAAGTAGATTTCTACCGAGAAGAAACGGCAAGAAACTCGGTAGTTACTCTTTTTAAATCGCCAATTGTTACATGTTTAGGTATTACAACATTTTTTAATATTTTAAAGTTAAACAAGTGACGATGAGGGCTAAGATAAAGCACGCTAATACAGTAGTACCTTTTCAATTTTACCTTAAAGACACCAAAATAGTAGTGATTTGGGTAAACAGACGCAAGGAAGCTATTCCGCAGCTTAGCCGTTCGCATTATGAAACTGGAACTTTAGTATGGATAAATGGAATTTCGTCAACATAAGAATGGAATCTCTCTCCGCGTCTAACGAAAAGGGAAAGAACGTAATAGATCATGTAAAACACGTGTATTAGAACGTGTAAAATCTACAGCAAATTGAAATTTCAATTTCACCATTTTTAAGTACGTTTACTTTCGAAACTGTTGAAAACAAATGAATGACAGTGTGAATTCATTCTAAAACGGAGCTATGCATTCTTAACAAATAATAAATAATTCATATGCATTTATCGATTATTTATAAGTGCCTG
Organism: Conogethes punctiferalis; assembly: GCA_031163375.1. NCBI lineage: Eukaryota > Metazoa > Arthropoda > Insecta > Lepidoptera > Crambidae > Conogethes > Conogethes punctiferalis. The sequence continues at coordinate 13,739,467 of CM062084.1, forward strand.
CTATGGCCCGCCTGAATGTTTCATCGTATTAAAGTCAGCTAGTACATATTACTAATAGTTTCAAGTATAAATAACACTGTTACCTAAGCATCAGTAGTTGTATGAGTATTTTAGAAGTCAACTTTCCTAAAAAGTTTTTTAAACAGCTATTGTCTGTTTATTGTTATAATTATACAGCATACTGTGTTTTCTGTATGCTGTATAATTTGTTTGCCTTTGTATTCAGGATTTATATTTTAAAAAAAAGTTCACGCATAAAACGCCTTCGAAGATATGGCCAAAACATGAATGCGCAATGCTCATCTCCGCTCCCCTTCAATGGAACAATATCATTGGTCAGTTTTTGTTAGCTCCGCTCAGCCACGCTTCTGTCGAAACGCAACCTTCATTTGGAAGCAGATGTTACGCCAAACACCGTTTCTTTTTGAAAATTGGGTAACTCGCCTGAGGCTCTTCTTCTCCGGTCGAAGAAGCTCATACGTTCTACCAATGAGGCAACTACTCGGACTAGTTTTGTCCCGTCCGAATGGTCTCGTTAAGCCCAAAATAGTACAAGTATTAACGTTAATAGTGTCCCAAAACTAGCGAGGCTCATTCAAATGTAATGTAGTAAGTTAATAAAGCCGACGAGCCGACTCGATACCGTCCGAAGCGAACTTTCCAGAATGTTTTGAGGATACCCACTCCGGTGCTTGACCCGTAAACGTGAACTTTCCCTAAGTTTACAAACTAGAGAACCGGAGATAATAAATTTTTGTCCTAACTTTTAAGGTATTTCGGAGCACTTGAAGATTTTCGGGTAGACATGGGCGATAACGGGATACAACGTTTTGTGTTGCATGATTGGCAGTTGTTTTTGTTTAATTTAATGCTTTTAATCGACTTCAAAAATATAAAGAGGGAGGCTCTCAATTCGACTGAAATTTTTGTCGTGTGTTACTAAATATCGTATCTCCGAGTATTGTGAACCGATTCAAAAGCGTGTACGTCCTAGTCGGTCCCATTTTTTGTTATTTTTTATATATTTTTGGGCTTTGACTAGTTTAACATTATACTTCACCAACGATGGAATGTAACCACCCATCATCTTTTCGCCCCATGCCATCGTCACCTGTCCGAGGTGTATCGTGCTGAAGGCTCTGACAAGCGACTAATAGCGGTATAACCGAGGTCACTGACGGGTAGCAGCGTCAACGGAGCGAGATGCTATGCCCTTCGATCGCCAACCCGTCTGCACAGCGTGGCGATTATGGGTATATCCTCCAGATGTTTGCCCTAAGTGACGAACAACTGGAGAAGCCTATGTCCTGCAGTAGACTGCAATAGGCTGATGATGATGATGCATAAGCACTTTAGTATATGTTTTCAGAAACAATCTACACACAGGTACACATATTTTATTCAACCGAAAAGAGTACCTACAATGAAATTGAAACAAAGCTTGAATAAGAACAAAAGCTTTCATATAACTACATATAAATTCAACAAATCAACTGAGAATTATCCAACTGCACAAAATGAATCGTTTGTATTCTCATTATGCTTCTAAAGGTAGAGTTTCTAACGAATGAATTTTCAACTAACTTTCCATTGAATACGCGAACTATGAGACGGTAAGTTACGCTGAAACAGTTTTCAGCGGCAGATAAAATATGTGAATTAGTGGCAAAGCTTTGCTATTTTGTAATTAAATTAAGGAGTTCCAAGTTTGCTTTGGTTCTACAGTGGGAATGGTTTTAGCGGACTTATGGGGACCAACATAAAATCATCTTGTGGGAAATGATATGAAAATCTACCAAGAAATGCAGATCATACTTCGAACATAGTTTTTTTTATAGTAGCTCGACATAATGGCTTATGGAAATGTACGCCTGATGGAAAGCGAAAGAGAAGCCAATGTCGCTGTGAGAACGGGCAAGTAACTGGTCAGTTGCCTGTCAGTTGCCACCGCCATGCCGGCCGAACCGCAACCCCCACGAGCTCCGGAAACCCTACTCACCGACAGGAACACGACCCGTCATTTGGCTGCGGTATTCTATCGGGTTGATGTCCTTCCCCGGACGGGCAGCTCAATTCGAGCCAAGATTCGCTATGCCCTACCTCTCTTAAATCTTCATTTGGTGGATTTACCTCAGCCACCATGCTTGGTAACCTAGTTAAACGCTGTAGCCCGTTTCCTAAGTAATCTTCTACGACACCCACAAGATGAGATGGAGTGGTCCTATTCCAAATCGGGAATACACACAATATACTTATCAGTTGAACCTTACTAGTGCGTTTACCTAACAAACTTAGCATAAACTTTTGGCGCACGTGTCAGACCAAGAATCTCAAGAATTCTTACTTTATAAGTGATTGATAGTTCGACATTAAAGGTCACATCTCGATCCATTTCAATATCGACGTTATCCTGAAGTTGTAATTGGAGTATATTATGACCTTTCTGAGGACGCCAAAGGGTCGATTGAAACGCATATTGTTTGTTTGACCCTCAGTAAAGGTCCACGCCTACGTTGCAAATAAAATGCGAGGGCGGACGCCATGTGAGTGATCAATAGTGATTATAAACTTCTCTACTTATGTTCGTATGTTCTTCAGATCATTTTGACTACTTCATCATCATCAGCCACTACTGGACCTATGTTCATTGTTCAGGCCTATACCTGGAGAGGTCTCCAGGTTTGTCTATAATTGCTACGCTGGGCAGGCTGGTTGCCAGATCCTAGTTTGTTAATCAGCAGGATGCACTACGGGCAGGTGAAAGAAGCTTAGAGCGAAAGGGAGCTCCCTACTGACCCATACTGCCAGCCTTCCAGTCATAGACCTTCTAAACATAGAAAGCTAAAATCAAGCGCTGACCGAACAATAGGATTTAAGAGAGTTAGGGCATAGCGAATCTTCGCTCGAATTGAGCTGCCCGTCCGGGGAAGGACCTCCACCCTATAGAACACCGCAGCCAAATGACCTCCGGGTCGTCTTTCTGCTGGTGAGTAGGGTCCATCGTAGCCTACGATATCGTTTACCATCAGGCGAATCGCAGTCAAGCGCAAACTCATCCTACTCCTACTAATATTATAAACGCGAAAGTTTGTTTGGATAGATGGATGGATGTTTGTTCCACTTTCACGCAAAAACTACTGAACGGATTTTAATGAAACTTTACAGGAATATAGTTTGTACGTCAGATTAACACATAGGCTATGTTTTATACGAATATTCACGCGGGCAGAGCCGCGGGCAGCAGCTAGTTTTGAATATAAAAAAAAAAATGTTTCCGGAGCCGGGGTGTCACAGCGACTAGGGCTTCTCTTTCGCTTTCCATCAGACGAAGGGAAGCCATTATGTCGAGCTACAATAAAAAAAAGGAAGGGCACAGCGGGCAGGCCAAAAGATGAGCTAATACAAGCCCTAACTAAAACCTAGAGCACATGTGTGCCTAATACCTGTTTAGCGAAATAAATTGATTCGTTTAATTTTTCTTCACATCTACCAGGGCCGAGGACGTCCATGATAATGGAAAACAATCGTGTTTTATTGTAGTCGTAAGCTTTGATGGGGATATAAAAGTGCTCACCTTACGGAAGGGTCTATGCCTTCACGATAATGTCTGCGGGATTCAGTACTTAAGATACCCTTTTAGGTTAGTCACAAAAAAATCAAGTCTACTTTATTCATTGGATATTGCTGGTAATCTTCTTCACGTTCACCGTTCAGTGGATTTAGTAGCACTTTCAGAAATATTACTCCTATATCTGTCTTTATGGTCCCTTTATGATTTAGAGGTCTTGTTTCTTCCGTAAATATATCAGTTTATTATGTAATAAAATGATATTGGAAATATTATGTTGCATCATTCTAATGGGGTTTTGCTTATGGGGCTCGTGACTTTTACCTTTATGTAGTATGTATTTACATATTTACCGGACTAAGGTGATTGCTTATTAAAATAAAGATATAAATAGCGTAAGGTGCTAAAATGGGGAGAAAGCATTATTTTTCTTTTTAAAAGAAAGTCTGAACGGAAAATGGAACGTTATTCGAGAAGCATCTTGATATTTTTACCTTTCTTTCAAGCGTTGATCCAATAAAACAAATGTAATCGCATACGTAACCATCGCAAACTATTAAATTTGTGTTAATTATTGCCACAATTTACAAAGGATACCTTAGGTGAGTGGGGGTAATGTTTTCATTATCAGTTTGTTCATTTAAAGCATTAGTACTTAAATAATTTTCAGCTTGTCCACATAAATCTGACAGAGGCTAAAAATGCTGTACTTGATATAGTTTAAGTTTATATTCTCGGTATCTTCTAAAAGTTCCAGTTGAGAACCTGCGTCTATTATTTCTAACATTTTAAAACAAATAACACCCAAATTGGACAATCATGTGATGTAATTACCACCGACTCATTCAAATATACTCGTATTTATACATTTTTACCAATAATTGTATACTATATTCGTTGATTTAATTCCGACTGGTTCAGATTTTAATTCCACGGTCTAAACACAAAATGACATTCACGCATGAAAAGATAATCTATGTACATACAAATTAATTAATTAAATGCAAATCATAGCGTCGACCTGTAATTTGGAAATTAAAATTTGTGTGGTCAGCACATAATTTGAATGTCAACATTGTGATTGCTGTTATTTTGTACTGATGTGATGCATTATTTTGAAATAGACCTAAAAATAAATGTAGAACTGACTGACTCGTTGGTCATCGGAGTACCGAAGGAAGTTGGCGATGATGCACCTCAGTGGAATTAGTAGGCACTAGGATTATGAGAGTAAATCGGACGTTATGCGTAAGCTCCATACACACACAGCTCACCCAAGCTGGCATTAAGAATAAAATAGAATAGAAAAACGTTTATTAGAGTCACATACAGGTTACATGAGCAATGGGATAAAACAATTTTCATCGTGACACTAAACGGTGTCCACTCAGCATGAGCCGAGGCATCCTGGTGAGATACCTCGACGCTGGTCTTCCGTAGACACCAAGGGATTAGGCTAAGCAGGACAGATCTAGACTAGACGAAGGCTCTTATTGGAGGCCAAGGCTCAGTTTGGGCCACTGCGCCAATCTAGTTAGTTATAAACTTGCGTAAACCAAAGAAGCAAATAAAAACATATTACCATGTGATCATTCATGTTCGATATATTAACACACATTTGATTGCAAGACTATTCTCTGCGACACAGCACCGTGACGACCAATAAAAACGTTATTTCTAACCCAAATAAAGGAGCAACACGCCAATTTCACAGGACGTTCCGGTCCCGTCTCCCAAAGCGTTCAGTGGACAAAATAAATGTTATTAACATTTAAAAAGCATGGCGGGGCCTCCGTCGATCTTCCCCTGTCCATCTCGCGTCGAGTGAGGAAATAAAATGGATTCGCAACACGAATACTGCCGGCGACAACAATGCCAAAAGGCTCTGCTTTTCTTTAATTAAAAGTAAATTGTTCGTGCAAGTACGTACGGTCGACCGTTTCGAGATTACGCCCGGCTACGTTTGTACGTCGTAGCTACATCGTTTCTCAGACGGTTGGTAGTGTTTCAAAGCCTCCACCGTATTGCCAACGGAAAAATACGATAATCTAATCCACTGGAATAGCAGGTGTAAATTGAAATTGCAAAATGGGGGTAAGAGTAGAAACATAAATTGATTTGGGAATGCAAGATTCGTATTGTAAACTACACAATAATATCTACGTGAGTAATACTCGTATTAATAAGTAATTATTAGATTTATATGATGCACGAGGCCCAGATCCAAGCAAAGTGGCAAACAATTGTAGAGACCAATGTCCAGCAGTGGACTGATTTTAAGATTCCTTAACAATAACATTTAATAAGTATTCGTCTCCCTTATACCACACCTTATAAAAGTTTTCTGACTCGCCAAATAGGCTGGTAGAGAATGCCAATCGATATAAAGACATAAAGTCCGCCATTTGTGCTCTATTATGTAATAAATAAATGTATTAACCGCCTAAGTAGATAACTACACTTCCTTTGCAATCAAAAATTAAAGTTCTGATTTAATTTGTTAGAACAGAAGCCGTATCGAACATTTTATATAGGGCAAGTAATCAATTATTCTCCTTACACAGTAAACAACAATTACTTAAGCTATAATTGAAAGGGCGGCACCAGACAATTCTCAGGAAAACGTGTGTATTTACAGAAATACTAACAAATGCGAGCAGCGGGCGCAAACATAGTAATCACATTGACTATTGTCACTATACTATACAATACAATACCTAAATGAGTGTGTGCAAAGAGTAATGCCACCTACAGCCTCCTAAGTTTACAGAGATGTGTGTGGTTTGGCCAACGAGATTGTTTCAAAATGTAATATTAGATAGATGCTAACGTGTGATTGGTCAATTGCTACCTCAGTGTCATTTAATGGATTCCTTTTTTCAGAAAACCCTCATTGGTTAAAACTCTTTGGAAATGTGCATAGTACTTAATGAACATTTCTAAGGAATTGTTAGAGTCGGAATCAGATTATGTTAAAGCCATTAAGAGACCTAATTAATCGATGGAGAGAAACTGTGCAGGTGGACTCTTCGTTCTAAAAATACTTTAAAAAGGAAATGAATAAATCAATACCTCTATAAATGAAGAGATAAAACCTAATGCGTTGACCAACTCGCCTGCTAAGATGGTGAAGGCAAATCCCCCTAAACAATAAATTTTATATGGTCTATGTCCAGCAGTGGACGTCTTCAGGCAGTCGATAATGATGATCTAATATGCAGTAATATAAACCGTGTAATCGAATGCTAAAGCCAACCTCACCTGCCCGTGGTGCAACCTGCCGAATAACAAACGAAACGCTGGCAACCGACTGGTAGCGGTATAACCACCACAATTGGGATGATGACTAAAAAATAATTTAATGTCCATCAGATAGATTAATGAAAAATATTGGATACGTATTTTTTATTTTGCCTCTTGTTCAAAAACTTACGAAGATACATTGATTTTAAATGTCACATGACGTCACGTTAGAGTACAAAATATACTCTAACGTGACGTAGTTAGCCCCCACTCCGTAACTTTAATGCGCTTTATCTAAGTATTTTCTTGTTATTTCGACAAAACAAAAAATACGGGTCTTATATTTTTTTATTATCTAAGAGACGGACTAATTATTTTCTTCATTTTCATACCTTGTCATCATCCGTATTGAAGGCGTAGCTAAATACCACACACCGATGACGGGCAGCAGGATCACCGGAGCGGGAAGCTACGCCATGCGATTGCCTATCCGCCTAACCAGCGTGGCGATTATGGTTGTATCCTCCAGATGTTTGGCCCTAAGTGGCGAACAACTGGTGAGGCCAATGGGCAGTAGGGGACAGCAATAGGCTGATGTTGAATCGAACGCTAAATACGTTTTATCCCCAAGAATCATGTTATATTTGCGTCCAGATACGAGTATAAGCAGTATCCTTGAGACAGACGCACTCGCCAGCATTCATAACCAAAACAATTCTTAGTTATTCAGGAGTTTTCCATAATCGTTTTTACATATTCATCGCGATGTCAGGGTGCGTTTGCGACGCGACGACTCAAATTTGAATAACAAATGGTTGACATCTGCATGTTTCTAGCTGGGATTTCGCAGTCTCCCTTCAAATACAGATTCGGGAAACAATGACAGCCTTAAAATTGATAACTGTGCTGCTGACCATGCCAAATACTCTAAGCTTGTTGGATTGTTGATAGTCGTTTGGTGGATAGTTTTGCAGTGATATTGTTGATGACTTTATGAGTGATCAAATAACTGATTCATATTTACGAGTATATAGAACAGAGACGATGAAAGATCAGGTCTTTCGTAATATGAGGTTTAAAGAGAGTTTCTTAACGGCATTCAGTGACATTGATGATGTTCATGGGCGGAGGTTACTGTTCAGGTTACTTGCTAATCTAACAATAAAAAAAAGATACTTAATACAATTTGAGACTTTACCGCTAGCAGCTTCGCATGTGCTCGTAACACACGTCACGAAATGTTTTGTTTCACAAATGTGTTTTTTCCGTGTTTAAAGTCATTTCTTATGTTTGTTCTAGTCATTTCTTATTTCTTATGTTGTACCAAAATATGAAAAAGATAAAAATACCTAATCATAACCTTAATTTTTTTTTTCATATTTTCATAGCATTTTTCGTCTGAACGAACGCTCACTTTCAATTTTCGCTTCTTTATTGTTGTGATAGTTTGACTGACATTCTAAGATGTTTTATCAAATGAATTAAAAAAAGACAATTCCATTGGTTTACTCGTACAATTTACGGAAACTTTTCTTAGTGAATCGTTTTCATAAATGTCCCATTCAACGCAGCTGTCGAATAAAAATTCATGAATTTAAATTGCGTTGCGATGACAGTCATTTCTAGGTAGCCGTATGAATTTAGTTATTTGTGGAAAGTTCAAATATGGGTTGTGTTGTAGAAAATCTTCAACCGAGTAGTCGTATATTATGTGTGTATTATTTCTGAAAATAGACTCGCGAGTAATACTTTTACACGTCAAACTTTTTTCCTACCAGCACTATGACGTCAGGTCTGAGATGAAATGAACGGACAAGAGTCTCATCATTCTCATGGACCGATTGTAGGACAAGTACCCCACGCCTGGAAAGAGGTCCTGGGCTTAGTATGTTGCATCATCGGCAACTTCTTAATGCCAGTGAGCTAAAGTGAGAGAAGAAAAATTCAGACTCAGAAAATTGTTTGTTTATCTAAAGTTTATCAGTTGTCTAGAACCTATAGTACAAGCTTCGGCTTAAATTGGGGCTGGATGGCGATGTGTAGCCCAGCGTGGCATGTATTGGGTTATTTATTTATTTTGCAGTCAATTATGGGTATGCGCTTTTTTTTTATAAAAAGAGCTTTGGATGATAGGATTACCTCACTCCACCTGATGGTAAGCGGTCGTGAGGTCCAAATGTTAAGTCGACAGGCACAATTGGGCATACCCACATCGCCTGTCGCTTGGCCACAAATCATCCGATGTTATGTGATATTGAAGCCTACGATAGAGCGCGCTTGTCCAGATAATACCGATCCACTCTCGCCTTTAACACCTGAAGATTGAATGTCTCGGGGAACACAGAGTTCGGTAACGAATTCCATAGTTTGGCCGTTCGCACTGAGAAAGTAGGGGCAAAATGCATATAAACAGTAGCTGCAGTCAACACTTCTTGCTTAATTTGCCATGACACTACCAATAATTATTATTAATCACGTCAAAAATAATGTTCCAACGTCATAAAGTGTGATTTATTGTTATTGATTACCTTCGAGACTTCGTACTTACGCAATATAAAGTTGAAGCTTGGGTAATACTTACGAAACTTTAGGATCAAACAATAATAAAGCCGTCTCTAAACTATTATATCTTAATGAAACTAAAGGTCAGTCACACTTCATCATCACCAAAGTCAATAATAAGAGCCTTCTGAGATCTCCGAGAGGATTTCGTCACTGGTCATAAGTATGTTCGTCACTGGTCATAAGTATGACATTGGTTAAATTAATAATCTTATGAAACCACTATATAAACAATGAAATGTATGAATACATAATCGTGTTGTGTAATCGCTATACGAATAAATCTGGAATTTGAGCAAATCGTTGCTATCCTAAGATTATATCTATCGCAACAAGATTGATATTAACAATATATAGTTTTATATATTTGTTCAAATGCGCGATACGTGTGTGTGTGAGGTAATGTACCACTATATTTCTCGAATCATCTCAAAATCGTCCTTGAAGCGGTCATCAATTGGACTGCACCTCATTCCTCTGCAGACAAACAGCCGAGGTCATCAGTCTATTCGAATAGTCAGTCACATTACGTCACCCGGTCGCCGGCAAACGCCTCTTGAATAACAAGAGGTCCACTACCTAGAGATAATTAAATTTTCCACACGCGTGGCCGACCAATGTTGCCAGGGACGTAACTAAAAGAAATATTTGTCTGTCAATTAAGAATCGGGATTTATGTTTTGGTTGGTCGTTTTAACTAACATACGTACTTAAGAAGTGCAGTATTTAGGAAGCGGTTCCTTTAACATTGCTTCTACAAGCTGCAGGTGAAAATTGGCAGTCGAAAGCGAAGGTATAGACGGTTAGCCATAGCAATATAGATACTGATTTTTTCTACAAAAAATTCATGAAACCTTTTCCAAACTTAATTTTTGTCGCAACCTTTACCCAAGACTTTATCCTTTAACATGTTAGGTTAAGTACCTTCATATTAAATAGGTAGTAGGAAATAGAATACGTGGCAATTGTTGGATGAAAACAATAGAATTGCCGAAAGGCTCCGGGTTCAAAGTGAAAGAACTGTAAAATGCCCAACTGTATTTCTTACGAACTGGGCTAGTCTCCTTAAAGATCATTTGTCGCCGAAATTAGCTCAAAAGATGATTGTCACTATAATGTATTTAAGCGTAGTTAAAGTTACCATGTAATACATTTCAGCACCACAAAAACACAGTGCTAAGTCCAGTATTCGTTTCACTAATCAAGTTCACTATTTAGTTAATCCATTTAATAAATACATTTTCATCTTTACCAGACTACCCGTTAATGTTTTAGGTCACGCCTACAATATAATAACAAGGGCAGGCACCCTTAAAAGATAATTGATAGCAGATTTATTTGCGTTGGAAGATTCTAGAGTATTTATAAGGCAAATAATCCGTTAATAAATTTAATTTAAACCTAGGTATTTAAAAACATATAATGATGTTAGGTTATATGTTTATTACGACTTAAAAGTTACGTCAAAACAATTAACATTCATTAGTTGGTTTTTTATTTAAAGGTACTAATAAAGTAACTAATTTCTTGACCTGGTAACAAGTCTTCACGTTTGATAAGGTTCACGAACTCTGAATAATTCGAAATAAAAGTTGACAAAGAAATTGTTTGACTATACTTCGTAACATGATGTTAATTAAAGACTAACTGGAATATTTACATTTCCGGATACAATTTATGAAGTCAAAATGAAGACTGCGTCTCAAAAAAAACATATTTATTATGTACTGAAATAGTAGTTTTAATTTGAACATACTACAATAATTTTTTTAATAATTAATTTTTTTTAATAAATAACACAAGACATGCCACCTAGCCCCAAACTAAGCCGAAGCTTGTACTATGGGTACTAGACAACTGATAAACTTACTTAGATACATTTTTTTTTGTAAATAAATACATATTATACATAGAAAACACCCAGACCAATACAAACAGAAATGTTCATGAACACAAATGTTTGTACTGTGCGGGAATCGAACCCACGACCCTTGGCTCGAGGTCACTACCAAATGAGCCACCGAGCTTGTCAAAATAATGACTTGGAATATGAATTGTCTTGGAATTTTCAAAATTATAAAGTAAGAACAAGAGTATTATCAGATTATCTATAATGTACTCGTCCCTTAAATACATAGTGAAAGCGTTAATGAAAATTTTATACTCACTATGATACAAGTTAAGTATATTTTATTAAGCGGCAAGCTTATTTGCTATTTAATGAAGCTTGATAAATTCCTCTGTCCTTTTAACAAGGATATTTTATCGATATTACTGTCCTGTGAGTCACACATGACTCATAAACGTCAAATTATTTCTGGGTCTGGCATTGAACAGTAAGGTTATTAAAATTCCTAGACTAGATCATTACAGTAGCATATATCTACCAGGAACAGATGCGAGCATTATAATTAACTATTTTGCAAGAATAGGTAGTATAACATACATATTTTTTGTTCAAACTGATGTCATTGAAATCAAAGCTGATGCTAACTACTTTTGTCAAGGCCAGAATTATTACGTACCGAATATCAATATACAAATGTTTAAATGTACATGTACCTACGTTGTGAAATATTTGTCCAAACAGATTAAAATAAATGGCAGTGATTAGAATTGTAAAAGTAAAGTTTTGAACATATCCAACGAATGTCTTAGTCGTGATGCACAATACGATGTAAGATGTAAAATTCAAAATGCAATATTCGTTATGAACTAAACTCCATTCGAGCAAAAGTTAGAAAATCAACAGATATCACCGTTAAAAAGGTCCCAAAGTGGAGTAGGAGCTCTATAAGAACATATATTTCAACATTCAAATGAGGAAACCAATTCTTGTTCTAGAAATAGGCACCAATTTAGTTTCACACCCAAAATCTAAACGAACACAGCCACAAATCCGCGCCAGTGTAGCAAACCACGGTAAATTCAGCAGCAATGTAGCGAATCCGAGTAGCGTAATAGTTCCTGGCGGGAACGCCCCGGAGACCGATTAATTTCTAGCCTAGGTGGTAAGTTATAATAGCCGCAAGAAACTCGACACAACGGAACTGAATTATCATTTTTACGGTGGTTTGTGATAAATTGTGTCTCCGTAAGTGCCTGGAGAACTTAAAAACATTTTTTTAGATATCTTTTGCAAAATTTAAGATTCTTGTCTTTTTTATCATCGCTTACTGATAAACAACAAGACGTTAAATTTATGACCGAAGTGTCACAAAACTTCTGGTTCAAGCAGATAAGTAACATAATTATCAACAAATGATAGTTATTGACTGTGAATAATAGACATGAAACGAAAATGATCCCCCCAGATACAAAGCTACAGACAAGATATTAATTAAAATGATAAATAGACAATAGAAAACAGATTAATATACAATTGAAAATCGATAAGTAATAAAATACAGGTAGTAACAGGTAGTACCAAATATAAACTAAACTATTGATCGAATCAAAAAATATCTAGCGCATATAAATTACTCATGCATGACTTATTAATATTCATACTTTTTGCTTTTAATTGTAACATCAGTTCCGCAAAGTGGTAGGCGTAAGCAATATTATTGCAAGCGAACAACGCGGCGCGTAATATTGAGAAATCTACCTATCTTTAAATTACCTTAAAACCAACACAGCGCATTTTCAAGAGTAAATACGCAAATCCACAAAAACATAAGTTAACGCCCGCACCATGCAGAACCACAAAGTCTAACATCATTTTCCCTCCGCTCCGTCCGAAAATTACGCCAATTCTTTCCTCACAGCCAGCACCTCTCCCCTTTGAGTTTTAAGCCATCCAAGATTTCTTGTGTGATTTGAAAGGCACGAATCATGTCGAAAGAGGTCCCCGCCTCCATTTCGAAACATTACGCCTGTGATGAGACGGCAAATTGCTCATTTGTCTAAGGCGACACTTGCAAGTGTCGAGATTGTACTCGTAGCTACCTACGGAGCTCGGTTTAAATTGCAGACATAGAGGTAATTATTATGGTCTGTGTTTTTGTACTTCTCATTCCGTAATGAAGACATAAAGTAGCTTATAATTTGTTGTTTTCATCTCTTCATTTAAAACTGTTAAGCAATTAGCATAGTTGAATTGTTAATCTGCAGATTTAAGTATGCTATTACAAAAAGAACCGTTGCAATGCTGGTTGGTTATGGTAACAATGTACCTAATTTATACCCCATATTTCAAGGCAAACACTTCTGAAAATATTCCGTTTCTACCATTACTCGCACATTCAGAGCTAAGCTTTCTCATTTATCTTTTTGACAGACCTAATTATTATAGTCCTGCTATATTCTTGTTAATGCGTCCTCACCTGTTTTATTTTTTGTAATCGCCGGATGAGTGATGGCTATTATCTATTAAACTTAACTTATTTAAAAAATCTTTCCCATTTTTATCCCACGTGCAATTTATCACACTTATCACTATTGAAGGTGCCATTAGTAGATAAAACAACTTTCTTTTGGATGCCTATAAAATATCTGAATATGTAAATTAAATCTATAATCACGGGTATTATCAAGCTCGACTTACTTTTCCTAAAGTTCAAAAACTTAATATAATGCTCCTCCTAACATAGTAGTCATGCAATCGCCTATAAAATTGAAGTTTGAAAAGACTTCATATTTTTATTTGATTTGATACATTTTGTATTAGTCTTCTAGTAAGATGTAATCTTCATTGGAAGAATAAATATTCTTAAACCGGTTGATTCCTTATAATATTCAATAATCAATTCATCAATCCGCTGGCACAGCTAGTCAATTATAAAATGATGATATCATGAACCTCAACTAATGTAAATTAAACCGGGTTGGTTTTGACTCGTTTAAAATAGACGTTAATTTGCGGTTATAAGTTCCGTTTATTATAAATTCAGTATTAGGTAGAGACTAAGACCCTATACTCTTTTCAGATTCTATCAAGGAATGCACGATATTCGAGTTAATTTTTTCGACTAAAACTTAATACAACTGCGACTGCATGCCTACTGATTTTTTTTAGTGACAATTTTCATGTCACAGCGGTCATCTACTTTGATTTCCTTTTGAAACAAAAAGATACCTACATCACTATACTTAAAATACTATTCTTTGTTTCGGAATGTGAATTCGAACAGTGAATTCATTACTTTAAATAACTTCCAAAGTTTACAGAAAAAAAAGCAGTAGTTGATTTTAAATAAGTACACACCTAAGTTAAATTATCCTCATCTGCCCTTCGCAATCCACTACTGGACCTTTCTCGATCTTGGGCTTCTCGCATCCAACACTTGCCAGCCATAAGTTAAAATTGAAACGGAAATTCTTGACCAATGACGTAATGAGGCAATGCATGATTTGTAATATTTTTTTCGTTATATTTGATAGATGTCAAGGCCGTAACGATTTTAAGATACAATAGATGACCATGCCTAAACCTGCCCGGCATAATGTTGTAAACATTACAAATCATTATTTATGGTTGAATTATTCATAGAGTAATTGGTACAACGAAAACCTATCACGGCTCTGACTTCTTAAACAATGTTTGTGACACACGACGCTATAATATTTGAATGCATTCGGAATGGGAAGATTTCGACACGTTGTTTTGATTGTTACAAGTTATCATCCTCTCTGTCGATTTTGATTTTGATGCACCACACATAGCCAAGATACAATGCCTGATCAGGGGGCACTAGATTTGTATAGGAGGGACACGCTGTGGGATGGGATAGGAAAATCGGCTAGCCGCAACCGACCGACTACAACCTACATTATTAGTATTCACCGTAGACACCAGTATAGGACATTAGGTACTAGTTATTATACCCTCCTTACTAAATATAGGTCACAAGGCCATTACTCTACAAGGAGAGGAGCCAAGTACACGCTTTATCAAACTGCAGAAGTGTGTGCGCGGACGCAGATGTTTAGTCATTCTTATAATCCAATAGGACGAGTCCGGCGTGAACAGTGAAAGGTTCCAATAGAAGGGGTATCACCGCCGTCTTCCTAATTCCAAAGGTGCTACTGAGTTTTTTGACAAGAAAAATCCAGTAACAATTTTAGTCCCGAACCTCTCAGTCAGGTTAGTACGAGTTTACGAGGCAGTCTCATTAAAATGACAAAAATCGCAACCATTCCTGATAACTCCGCAAAAATATGCAGAAGTCACTCTTAAAAGTAGCCCCATTCGCATAAAAATCCGCAGCTTAAAGACGCCTTTTGAACACCCGAGGTTTCAGCCATCTTATCCACATGAAGTGGAGTGACGTCACAATGCCCTAAAGCGCCCGTCCTGAAAAACGTTAATTGCACGACCGAGGTGCCTTCTATCTCACATTGCACCCAGAATTCCAGCAAAAATGGCCTTGAACAAAAACACGCCCTATTAGCAAGGGTTAGATCATAATTTCGCATGGTCACGTCGCCGATAAGATATTTAATAAAGTCTAACCCAAAATGAACTTTAACACCTACGCTCGACGTTCTTTGGAAGTTTGTAATTTTTTAAAAATGTCCATTGAGTCCGGTTCGGTATTTATCGGTTCATCAAGATTGACGGTTGCAAGAGTTATTCACGGTGAAAATTTGACTTAACTTTTAGGGTGCGTATAAACAGAGGTTCAATTACAATTTAGTCGACTATCAAAAATTTACCAATAAACATTGTCCAAATCACACATCTCATCTCTACTCTACATTATTGCAACAATATCTTTGGGCAAATTTTGTAAGCCCGCTTTTTTTTGTTGATGACAGAATGTCTGATTTATTAATTTTAATATTTACTGCAGATAGAAAGAGTGTACAAAGGGCGGACTTAATGTTGCATAGGCATTCTCTACCAGTCAACTATTATTTGTGTTTCCTTCTGTTATATTTAAAGAGTGAGATAATAGGTTGCTAATATACAGGATGATCAATTAGGCTCAAACTCCATTTCACGCTTTTTTTTCTAAAAATCAAAAGAGGTGAAAAAAAGAGGTGGAGATTATCCTATGTCAATTAAGAACCAATATACCTACCTATCAAACAATTTACTATACTTACTACATTTTCGATAGCTCTTTTTAGTAAGTAAAATCATTTTAGTAATTGTTATAGCTCATTAAAAATTCGATTAGCCTGATTTCACAGCCGACTTACTCGTATGTTTTGTTAATAGTCACTTTTAATTAAAAGCACACGTTTATCCGATTCGTATCAGCTGTATTATGTTAATTAGAGTAATCACTTAACGCAAATTAAAGCGACAGTACCAGTACACGACTACTGCGACCGTCAACAAATAAAGCGATGTTTTACAAGCCGATCCGAAAACGCATCTAAGATATAACCCCCGCCAATGTTGACAAATGAAATCGAACCTAAACATAATTACGGTAGGACCCGAATTCGCCGAGCCGTGTAACCAATAAGGGGAAAGAACGCAACAGATCTCCACGAATATGTTCACAGGCTCACTCCGAGTTACTAACACTCGCAATTCATTTTGTGAACTGAATATATTACGCTACTGCGAATGATAAAGCGCCTTATCTGATATTGAATAAAGTCCAATATCAAAGGCTGTGCGAAGTCGTAGAAATAAGCGTGAATTTCCTATGAGACTCCGAACGAATATAGCTTCTATTTGTATGAACGTGGAGGTTGGATTCGGTTGAAGGTCGCTCGTATTTTTACAAATCCCAAATCGTGATCATATGGCAAGGCGAACGATAAATATGTTCGGTGTATTGAAATCTTACACTGTCATAAGGAGCCGTAAATTGATCCTAAAGACTTTAAGTAACTTTATTTGTTAAACTTTTATCGCGTAGGTATAATTTGATCAGTGACGTCAGTTGTCAGCTTTTATTAATGGAATAAAATTGGCGGAACTTTTGCATGATGCAATGTGAACGTTCTCCAATAAATAATCCATTGTCATTTTGAATACTGACTAAGAAAATATGCGGCATTTTATTAAACGCATAGATCTATGGTAAGTTAGTTAGATAAAGAAGAACGTATAATTGAGCAAATTCTTTTTCTTTTAGTAGCACGGCATAATGGCTTCCCAATGCCTGATGGAAAGCGAATTTATTTGTAGAGACAAAAACAAATTTATATGCACATTCGAGAATGACCGACTGCGGGTTTTCTTAACAGAAGATCTAGAAACAATTTAGTCTAATTTACAGGGTGGACTAAAATTGTTGACCTGTGACCTCTTTCGACGGCTTATTACCATAGTCTAACAAGACTGTCATCTATTTTATGTATAACTAGCTGTGCCAGCGGCGTCGCACGCGTGGATATCGGGTTTCAAAAACAACGGACTTCCATAGAATGGTGCCAATAAATTTAAAGTAGACCAATAAGCAACACATTGGTGAAAACCGCATTAAATTCCATGCAGCAGTTTTTGCGTGATGCGCGTTCGTACATACAGATAAAAAATTCTCCCGTTTTCCCAACATTTCCCTTTCCTACTCTGCTCCTATTGATCGTAGCGTAATGAAAAGTATACTATAACCTGCCCAGGAGTATGAAGAATAATTGTACCAAGTTTCGTTAAAATCCGTCCAGTAGTTTTTTTTTCAGACAAAAATCAAGGCATCAGTATCGATCACTAATCATCCCATGATAGTTATTTTTTTAAATATTCAATGTACAGAATTGACCTCTTTAGAGATTTATTATAAGTATATATTGATAAATAGATAGAAGATGGTTACCATTATAGCAAAATTGATTCCAATTTTATGGTTTCTGCTCACCAGAATCCAATCATTGTTATCGCTTATGGTATGCCATTAAAATATAATGAACACAGGCAATTTGGAGTGCCTAATGGCAGATTTTCTTGGTCCCATGGTAATTAAGCACTCAGGAGCGGTTTTTATTTACGCTCACCTTTTATTATGGCGAAATAATTTTGCGTTAATTTAGAACATTTTTTATATTAAAAGGGAAGTCTCGTTAAAAATGTTTGCGGACTTGGTTCCCGTAAACATTGATTAACGTAGAGAAAGGACACACAAATTGTGTCTTATAAAAGAAGTCTCAAGTAATTACTTTTAATTATTCGCAGTCAAGCTTGATTATACAAAATGTAAGTACTTACACCAATCAAATGATCGGCTAGTGTAAAAGGTACGCAAAATTATATGTTAACGTAAATGTCACAGATTAAAAAAGGGAATTGATCCGGTCTTTGTCACAGTTTTTTCTCTACAATAGATTTTTTCATTACTGTTGTTGGCAGACGAGCAAGAGTTCTTGTCTGATGTTAAACAGTAACCGTCGTCCATGGTCATCAGAAATGCCATCAGAATCAAAATTACCAAGAATTTATGGTTTTATTGACAAACCATAAAAGGATAGGCAGCCATTTGGTACCTAAGTAAACGCTAAGCTAAATTAACTACAAAAAAGGCATTAAAATAATGACGACCTATTAAAAATAAACAGCGATTCTATATTTCAAAAGAAATCGTCAATTAAATTACATTTGCGTGTTAAATAAAATTACCTCTTCGCAATCATGACTATTAAACAAAACTATTATGCATCCTATGTGCATGCAACAATACATCACATACAACTATATATTAAGTATTTACGACAAAGGTGAGCTTTACGAACGCACGTAATACGTTTTGATAGTGCTACGATTTAATAAAAAAAAAAGAATGTCAAAGGCGAGGTTTAACAAAAGATTGAAAACGTACGGCCCCGAACGTCACATTCGGGCGCGAAACTACCGATTAGTCGACACTTTTACGACACTCATAAGAGTGACCCTAAGGGTGGGGCAATGAATAAAAAACACTTTTAGGCCGTTGTCATTAAGGCTGCTTTTAGATGGAGTGCGTATCGTGCGAACATCTGAAGCGGAGTAACATAATAATGAGGTGTTAGAGCATCATTCTAAAGTGTCGATTGCTTCGTACCGAAAACACTATTCGTGATGTGTGAATTTTAATAGTCTAGTTCTATCATACTCTAGTATAATAACCTTCAACTTATGTACATGAATATGTCTGTTTATACTGGTGTGGGTATTTAATATGTACCTATTTATTTACAAAAAAAAATTAAGTAAGTTTATCAGTTGTCTAGCGCCCGTTGTACAAGCCTCGGCTTAGTTTGGGGCCAGATGGCGATGTTTAGCCCAGCGTGGCATGTCTCCATGGGCGGTGTCGAACGCTTACCATCAGGCATCACATTTGATTGTCTGTCCCCTCTTGCACAAAAAAAGAAATATGAATGTTTGACACAATGGTCGCTGGTTCGATCCCCGCACAGTACAAACTACAGTTGTACTACATGAACGTATCTGTTTGTATTGGTCTGGGTGTTTGCTATGTATTCAAAGTTATCAGTAGTCTAGTAGCCATAGTACAAGCTTCGGCTTAGTTTGGGGTCTAGATGGCATTGTTTGGCCCAGCGAGGCATGTCTTCGGTTATTTATTTAATTAATTAAAAAAATATACATATACGCGAAAGTACTTTTGTATTTTATTTAAAAAATCATAAGAAAACAAATTTTCCAAAATCGCTCGCGCTTATATCATTAAACATGAATTGTCGTGTTCAAGAGTGGGGGGACACGCCAAAAGACATCAATATAACTGTCAGCTGTTTACACAAACATCGGTTATCGGAAGTTTTATCGAATCATCCATCAGTGTTCGACTTCAAACGTTGTGCGGTCAATGTGCGACAGATTTCGATTGCTAAGATAATCGTTATTGCATAAAGATTTAAATAAACCAACTTTTTTAGGCGATAATAAATCACTTAAAACAAAAATACCTAATTAAGAGTCTACACACGACCACATATTCATCATCGTTAAAGTACAAAAGTATGCATTTCGCTTTAAATTTTTTTTATTAAATAATAAATAACCCAAGACGTACCACGCTGGGCCACACAATGATATCTAGACCCCAAACTAAGCCGAAGCTTGTGCTATGGCTACTAGACAAATGATAAACTTTTAATACATAGCAAACACCCAGACCAATACAAACATATATATATATATATATGTTCATGTACATAACTGTAGTTTGTACTGTGCGGGGATCGAACCCTTGCGGGTTGCCCCCAGTGTCAGAGGCAGCCTATCGTAGTTCCAGCTGGACATAGGTCTCTCCAGTTATTCGCCACTTTGGGCATCTGGGGGCTTTACCCATAATACCCACCCTGGGTAGGCGGGTTGGCATTCGCCCGGGCGTAACTCCTCGATACGATGCCGCTGCTGCCATCATCGGCCGGTGTTATTAAGCCTTCAACCGTGATGGTTATACCGCCACCAGTCGGTTGCCAGAGTCCCGTTTGTTATTCGTCAGGATGCACCACGGGCAGGTGAGGATGGCTTCCTTACAACGCATCCATTGCATCGTAGCATAGCACATCTCTGGTGGAAAGGCACCGTTACTCATCAAAATAGCATTACCTATATTAGGATAGATTTAGTATAAGATTTAAGTTTTAGTAGAAGAAAGTTTGATATCATCAGTCATTGCAAAAAGTTTGCACCATAAATGCCTGATCCAAATACGATTCCCAACACTCTAACACTCCAAATAACACGTTCAAACCCGACACAAGCCCAGGCAGAGTGCACACATGCGAACACTTCGCACATTAGGCTTCGTACACAACAATCTTGGCATACCAGCCTCACAGGCTGACGCTTACGCTCGGTTCAACGGCCATGGATCCCTGCCAGACATTTCCACCAAGACATTCGAGCCTAACTACCTAACTGATTTAGCAAATGCTTCTAAGAAAATCAATGCTCCCGTTTTTGAGTCACGGGAGTTTTGATTTCTATCGCGTTGATTTGGGAGCTTAATTGTTAAATTTGGGGCAAACATTTTTGAAACATTTTAGTAATAAGATCAGTATAATTTTGTAGCATGGTCCCACGAAAATAATTGAATAAGATATTGATGCCAAGAGTACGTACCACTGTATTTATTATGCCTCTATACTTGTAGCAAGTTAGAAGTCGGTGCCTATTGTTTTGGTAAAATATTTGTTAATATAGTAACTGATGCTCATTTTATAAACTATTTTTTATCACCAACATCATCAGCCTATTGCAGTCCACTGCTGGACATAGGCTTCCCCAGTTGTTCGCCACTTAGGGCGAACAATTGCCACACTGGGGAGGCGGGTTGGCGACCGTAGGGCATAGCTTCTCGCTTCGGGGACGCTGCTGCCCTTAATCAGCCTGTAGTATTCAGCTACGCCTTCAATCGTAATGGTTATACCGACCGCCACCAGTCGGTTGCCAGAGCCTGGTTCGTTATTCAACAGGATGCACTACGGGCAGGTGAGGTTGGCTTGAAGCGAAAAGATAATAGGTATGGTTAGGCTCCCTTACACCCATCCAATTATCTATCCAACTTGCATCCAATGACATTTATTAGTCTGTAAGAGAGCTCTGGCTGTACACCGACCTACCTATACCTATCCCGAAATACGACCAAGTCAATTCACGCGTGTTTCGCTCTACCACTGGCAGAAAAGCTGAACTCTCAAGAAGTCCAGGCAGTCGACTCTTACGACACCAACGGGAAGATGTGGGTGGAGATTTGTATTATTTTCCGTCACCGCACTTTCAGGACAAGTAAAAAATCTCAACGAGCGCATTAACTGCCAAGGGAGACGGCAACGACTGATGCCCGCTTTGCAATTATAAATAGTCACGTGAGGGAATATTTTATGAGCTGACACATATGGAAGCAATACATTAAGTAGCATTCAGTATCGATTAAGCCGGTAGCATTGACAATGTGATGTGACGTTTTATGCCGGGGCCACACATTGGAGGTATTTGCACCAACGGTAACGTAACGTTTTGCGTCCAATGCACCAATGTGTGTATCGGTACTTTGACAGAATAAAGACATTGAGCGCCTTAGTATTGGGCATTGACAGTGATTGGACGCAAAGTTGAATCCAATGTGTGGTAATGCAGGGGCCATTATGAGCTTTGTGTTGCGTTTGTCAACGATTTTAGTAGGACTGGTTTAATGTAATGTCCGTGTGGTTTCCAGATTTTGAATAGGACCACCCCATCTCATGGGGTGTTTGGTGGGTGTTGTAGAAGACGATAAGGTAATATGTATCAGGAAACGGACAGCAGCGTTTATCTGGGTGCAAATAAAGCCTCAGCGGTCAGCCAAGCGTGGTGACTAAGGCAAATCGCCCCAATTGACAATTGTCTTTGTCCAGCAGTGGACCTTTTCCAGGCTTATAATGATGATGAATTGATAAATGTAAGTGTCCAGGTCGCAAAGTTTTGGATGGGTTCTATATAATCTGGATTCCCATTGACACGAGAATAAGAAGATTGATAAATTTAGACGCTAATGTTCGTCTTGATCATTCTTTTCCAATTTTGTCTTCTTGTGACGTATAACTCCACTAATACCACCGGTAACACGTTACACCTTCATCCCTCTTCATTTGGCGATAAAATCCACCTGAATTTCTTGCTATTGTTGTTCTCAATTAAAACATATTGCGGAATTCGTCGGTAGGACCGAGAGACCTTTACCGGATCTAGTGGAAGCCCAAGTTTCCGGATGTTTTGCAACTTCGCCCAACATTTCCACTAACATAATGAAAACGAGACTCATTTTACCCACTAATAATGTCGCACGCGAACACGTGTAGCATACCTCGCGTAATAGCGGTCCAATCTTTAATGCAGTTGGGTGTGGTGCCGTTCCCCAAACTATGGCCCACCAACTCCAGTGCCGCGCGTATCCAGATACATGTTTACGCAAAAACATGTTTTCTTTTTATAAGAAGAGCTTTCAGGATGACCTCACTCAACCTGATGGTAACCGTAAGGTCCAAAAGTTAGGTCGACACGCATAAGAACAAACCCATTGCGCCTGTCGCCCTCATCCTGAAGGTGGGCTGAGATGCCGTTTCACGCCTCGCCTAAAGAACCCAGAATTGTAAGAGGAAACACATGAGCTGGAAGGGCACGCATGCCCAAGTGTATGTGCAAATACATATTGTGCACTTTGTTCCTTTGCTCTCATATTCGGATGGTTAGATAGACTATGTCCACTTTACAAACGCCACCTGCGCTGATTAGCGTCAGCAGCGTGTAACAAGCTAGATCGCAGTCGCGACAACAATATATACAGCTAGGTAACAGCAGCGGCGTCCCCGACGCATTGTGCTCGTGTGAGTGGCGGACGCGCGGACAGACAGTAGTGGGTCGACGCAACACGCTTTATGACTCCTGATCGATACGGCAACGGAATTAATTATACTGAGAAACCTTTAAGTTCAGGCTTTAAACAAAAATAGTCACCTGGTTGTCACGATGGCTCATTCGGTAGTCATCCCATCTTCTCCTTTCCACTCCCACACAATACGTGCTGGACAGCGTTGCCATCCGCATACCATCCAGACGGTGGTGGCGCGCACCACGAGGTTTAGTTCCTCGTTCCTGCCCCCTGCTATTAAGTCATGGAATGCCCTTCTAGCTTATGTGTTTCCTTCCTATGATAATCCCGGGTTCTTTAGACGAGGCGTGAAACGGAGCATTTCAGTGGGCCTTTAGGGTGAAGCGGGTGTGCCCTAGTGTGCCTGTCGACCTAACATTTGGACCTCACGACCGCTTACCATCAGGTGGAGTGGGGTCATCCTGAACGCTCTTTTTATTTATATAAAAAAGATGGATCGCAAAATGATGCAATTGATGTTAACAATAGGTACAGGCGTACCCATGACAAGAACTCAAGGCAGAGCCAATCAAAAAACTATATCTAGTTAGTTATTATTACGAACCATCGTGCACACGCTACACAACACGTCAGTTGTTAGGTCTCACATACACACTGATTTCGATTTCAGTAATCACTAATCCATAATCCTATCCATGAAACACACATACATCCTATTTCACGTACAAACTAACAGACATAGACAGTTTAAACGAGCAGGATTCCGCAACCCGACGAGAGGAAACGCCTATTTTTTCTGTTCAAATAATGTCACTAATAGGGTACGATTTGAGGAGGAAGAAATATAAATGTCTGCTTAGTTACTTGCCCGCTGGCTATATCCCTCCCTTATTATAAGTAGAAGGATCGTATACGTTAGAACTATGAACTATTTGATGGTGACCCCATCACGCTAGCCATATTGGCGACTGAATCAACCTTTGACGTACTGCAATACATGTAACTTGTAATGCATTATTAATTCATGTGTATGAAAATGTATGTAGTAAATCTTTTGTTTGTGTTAAACACGCACACTGTGCACAGTAACGTAAGTAAGTAGTCGCACAGTAAGTACGGTTCACCTCTTTCATAGTACGAATCATCATCATCATCGGCATATTGCAGTCCACTGCTGGACATAGATCTCTCCAGTTGTTCGCCACTTAGGGCAAACATCTGGAGGATATACCCATAATCGCCACGCTGGGCAGGCGGGTTGGCGATCGCAGGGCGTAGCTTTTCGCTCTGGTAACGCTGCTGCCCGTCATCGGTCTGTGATATTTAGCTACGCTTTCAATCGTGATGGTTATACCGCCACCAATCGGTTGCCAGCGCCTCGTTTGTTATTGCAGACTGAACCTGAACCTGTTTTTGCAGACTGAGCGCGCTCCATCTTATGCGAATCGCTTTATCAGCCTATATCAGTACACTTCTGGATAGTGGGTTCTGGTTGTCATAATAAAAAGAAATATGTATATATATTTATAATATATATTTTTATGACTTAAATGAACTAAAGCAAGAGTCGCTTTATACCAACGCCATTTGGAAGCGTTTATTTCGATTCTAACAATGTCAAGTAGGTATCAAGTTATTCAATAAAGATTCCCATTGAGTCGCGCATCCATCGCCATTTTGAATCTAAAATGCGTTCCGATGTGCAGCTGGAGTGCCGTAGGTACTTTCACGTTCTCACTTAGGTTTATTTCGAAACTAGTTTTTGTTTACGGCTTTGTGCGGTTTTTGTTTTGGCTGCTAGAAGAGGATTATCAAAATCATTGTAATAGGTTTGGTATTAACGTAATTATTAGAGAAATAGTTAGACAAACTTTGTTTCCAATATCGCTGTAAAATTTGGAAATTCGGTGTAGATATTTGTTAGGTAAAATAACAATGTAAAGCAATAAACGCATCGAATCTACTTCTTCTTCTTCGCCCTAGCATTTTCCCGGCCTAATGCCAATAAAGAATAATTTATAAAAACACAAAAAAAAAAAAAAAATATACGGTTGAAAAATACAGATGATTTATACAATAGTACTGCAAAACAGACATAATGCTTCCATTTACGTATTTCGGTTGCAGTTGGCAAGCTCCAAGGAGACTAGCCAAGTACGCAGAAGATATCAAGTGCACCAGTGTGTACGCAAACACAACATCTGTTTCTTTACTCTCCATTGCTTTATATTCATTACTTTATAATCCATTAGCACGATAGTTCGAAACAACCGGGGAGACATCAGGCGTCCCAACAACATAAACATAAAAAATACTTTAAGAAAAAAGTCTTAACACATAATCTTTGTCTTCGTCATTCCGGCACAAAGTTCATCCACTATACAGCAATCAGCTGATTTATTCCCTCATCTCCCACTCCGGACCACACCAATCCATTAAAACGTTCCTCCCGAGAGGGCGTTAATATCCAATCCCTGTTAAAAGAAAATGATCCGTTAAATTCTCGCAATTAATTAAACCGAAAAATTGCGTTAAACGAACGAATATTCGGTTATTGAGTTTTCACCGCTCTAATTTAATTAGTAAAGGAGATTATGTTCCTGCATAATATCATAAGCCTCTACAGGCTTCACCTCATTTTCCATTTACTCTGACTGCCGAAGTAATTTCGACGCAATTAAATACAGGGGCATCAGTTTACAAGAAATAACCATTAGATTTAGTCAAGCAAGTAGGATATCCCTATTACGTGGGTCCTGCGTGGCAAATTCGACCTAATAACCATGATGTAGAGACTAAAATACCCGTTTTTGTTACAAACAATAAACTTGCAGCAATTAATCCGTTGAATTCGAGTCAATGGATGTATCTGATGCGAATCGCTCATTATGTTATTTTGAACACCGCACCTGCCTTTATGCGATTGTTATCATATAATGTGTAGGCGCAGAATGTCCAATTTAATGGTCAATTTTCATCGTCAGTGACTTATTAAGTGAAAAGTACCAGGAGCGCTTAGACATGTAGGAAGTCTATCATCATCATCTTCAGCCTATTGCGGTCCACTGCTGAACATAGGCCTCTCCAGTTGTTCGCCACTTACGGCAATCATCTGGAGGATATACCCATAATCGCCACGCTAGGCTAGGTTGGCGATCGCAGGGCGTAGTTTCCCGCTCCGGAAGGTCTCTCATTTGTTAGTCCGCAGGATACACCACGGGCAGGTGAGGTTGGCTTGGAGCCAATATTATATTTATTTATTATTATTTATTTATTTTTCGCTTCTTGCAACTTGGTGATTTCGCGACGAACAAAACGTTACAAAATTGACCACAGTATTTTTATTCCCGAATGCGAAGTGAATTAATGAAATACTTACTGTATATAAGAGTCGGGTGAAGTTAACTTACAACAGTCTTACCACACACACCTTAGCCTGAGCCGCTTGGGAACTAAACCAATCTAACCCAGTTCGAAAATAAGATGAACTGAGTAAACCTAATAATAAAATCGATTTTGCCGACGTATGGGCTATGTTAAGTAAAATTTTGCACTGAAAATCGCTTACATTCTAGTTACTTCACAAATAACTTCATACTACACTGTATATAACGTAATTACTGTCCAAATATGGACATAATTTTATTCATTACGCTAAAACTACGACGGTATACGGTTACCCTATCCAGTTTTAACTTTATTTTATTAGGAAAATTTGCTGCATATCTGATTACAACGATTAGCCTTAGACCGTCCTCCCCTCGGAATCAGGGGAATGGATAAAGTTTTTGTTTGAAACGTTTCCGATCTTTGTTCACACAATAGAATGATTACTTGTCTTCTAAAAGCACTATCAAGTATTCCCATGATGTTGCGATCTATCGTAGAATTTATAAGAATATAAAAGATAGGTAGTTAACATAACAGATGGTTTGGTCATGTAGAGAGGACGGATGAAAGTAGGTAGATTAAAGTATGTTCGAGGACATTCCATGACCAAATAAAAAGTGTCCTAAAGAAAGGGAAAACACTAAGTACCATTTTTTTTATTTCACCGGGGAGAAATGCAGTTTACGCATACCCGCTGCCCGGGGAGCAGCAGATTATGTGGGACTCGCTCCGCGTCGGCAGAGAATACCCACTAAAAACCCCGGTTGCCACCGTCTCATGCGCCTTTGGTGACGGCAACACGGGTCCTATATATATGTATCTAGGCAGACTCGGTTGGTCTCCCACTTGGGGCAGCCTAGGGATCGGGCCTAAAAGGCAGTATCTCTCCTCCAAGGACGAGGTTCGTGCAATACGAGGGTACTTACCCTAAACCTGGCATTTTAATGCAACTCAAAACTGTCTAGAATTCGAAATGCAACCGAAAAGCTGACACTTCAAGTAAAAGTGTCCATAACTCCATTTACGATTTGCAGAATTTTCTATTTAAAATCCTGACTTTTCACAACCCCATCCAGCAACAAACAGTCAATTGTATGAGAGCTAAGGACCCACAACTTTCTCACGACTTGGCTCTCGACAACTATGTGATAAAGGTTTTAACAGAACCCCCGTCGCATCTTAAGTACCGGTTAAATATAGACGAGTGATGTCATCTAAACAGTACCGTTAACTAATTGTACATGATGAGTTCACCCTACTGTACTACGTTTGTTAAAATAAGCTTAAGCCAATTATCAACTGATACTTGTAGGTATTCATGTACGCACGGAATCATCTGATAGATTGTTTTACACAGCGACACGTGTATTAGACGAAACTGTGTCATAGGGAACTTCGTTTTCATGTAACAATGTTACAAAAGTTACAATGTTTCTTTAAAAGTAATCTCTGAAAATGCTCAATTGATAGTGACATCTGCCTGCCTGTGACTGAGTGTTCTTGAGATTTCAGGTTCTTAGCCGGGATTACCTGCCTGGCGGACCTACGTACACTCGGGAGAACACCTGTGAAGTGACTTCAATCGCGTTACGAGATCAGTCGGTTTCAGAATCAGTGGCAAGTGATTGATGTGGTGACTCTTCCTTTTCCGCAGTGACTTTCGCTTTTTTTCGCTTTCCATCAGACGACGGGAGTGACTTTGAGTTGACTTTGATTTTGATGCACCACACCCAGCCAGGATGCAATGCCTGATCCGGTCAAACCGGCACACCAGGGGACACTAAATTTGTATAGGGAGAGACACGCTCCGGGATGGGAAAGAAGAGGCCACTAAGTGTGGAATAAAAAAAAGAAGGAAAAAGTCCAAAAAAGTGTATGCGAAATCTTATCTTAATGTTGAATAGCACGATGGTTCATCAAAACTCTATATAATAAGTCCGTCGACCTTATTTTTCCATTGTAACACCATTTGTGTTTATTTGCTGTAACAATTTATTCGACAATTTGTATCCATTAACAAAGTGAAGGAAAGCTCAATAGGTGCTCGTAACCAGGATTTAACGTCTTAGTTCCCACTGGGATTGGGACGGAGGCTTCCTGTTCCGAGAATTTTCCTGAAACATTCCAGGACAAATTCCCGACAAAAGTTGGCCTTCGTCGCCGAAATAGAATAGCAATTTTGTACAGTGCCCAGTTTCCTCATCAGATAAATGGGATTCTCTAGTTAAGGACAAATATGGACTATACCGAGTTCGTAATTCAGTAAAAACGAATTAGATCTTTAAAATTACTTAATATTAAGATTTTCAAATGTACTTATGTCACCATACAATCGAAAATCTTTACTCTAAGTCTAAATTAATATTTAGAAAGTTTGTTGAATACAAAATATATTGTAACTCGCACAAAGCGCTTTGCCTCTTCATTCATAGTCATCATCATCATCATCAGCATATTGTAGTCCACTGCTGGACATAGGCCTCTCCAGTTGTTCGCCACTTAGGGCAAACATCTGGAGGATATACCCATAATCGCCACGCTGGGCAGGCGGGTTGGCGATCGCAGGGCGTAGCTTCTCGCTCCGGTGACGCCGCTGCCCGTCATCGGTCTGTGGTATTTAGCTACGTCTTCAATTGTGATGGATATACCACCACCAGTCGGTTACCAGCGCCTCGTTTGTTATTCGGCAGGATGCACCACGTGCAGGTGAGGTAGGCTTCGAGCGAAAAGATGATAGGTCGCTCTCTTACATCCCTCATAGTGCGAATGGTTAAACTGTGGAACTCTTTAACAGAGTCCGTGTTCCCCGAAGGATATAATCTTCAGATCAAGACGATTTATTTTTCTATAACTCTATAATTTTATCACTTTACAGAACTGTAGAGCACAAAACCACACTATAAGTACACTAAAACCCAAAACGCTATAGTAAAAAAGCAAAAATAAAATAGATCGACCCTCCAAAGAATCTTTTTATAACCACAAAAGATGTCATAAATAAGGAACTCTGTAGCCGACACGAATACGGTTATAATGCATTATGCCGCGGCCACACATTGGATTCAACTTTGCGTCCAATCACTGTCCAATGCCCAATACTAACGCGCTCAATGTCTTCATTGTGTCAAAGTACCGATACATACATTGGTGCATTGGGCGCAAAACGTTACGTTGGTGCAAATATCTCCAATGTGTGTTCATTGTTGGTACTTACCTCCAAGCCTGCAAAATGAACTGATGTAAACTATTAAAAGTCGATTACCTTCGCGACGTGTAACCATTAAGAGCGCGCATACAATTTTAAGCAACTCGAAACGCACGCGGGAGCCGATTCCGAAACACACATAGACATCATTTGTGTCTGTGTGGGTGAGCGGCGTGTCGGACGCTAACTCCGGCGGACGAACATATTTTGATACTTAACAATTTATTATTCATCTAAATTATTTGAACAATATTTTATTGCTAAATATTTCATTAGTGTAGTATAGGTGCGTACTTATTAAATTGATTTAAACACTTTAGAGTACATTATTCTTAAGTGTTTATTAATTAAGGTTTAAGAAAAATATAACACTATTTTTGTCTTTCTATCTTTATATGTACCAGGTACTTACCTATCCAAAGGTATTGTGTGAGTGATTGACATTATTAATGTTGCTTTATAAAAATCAATAATCCCTACTGTGTTTTCCTTGCCTTCTGATCATGAGTCAAAGGTCGTGAGTTTGATTTCCATCCAGGACAAACATTCGTGTGCTGAACATTTGTGTTTGTTCTGTGTTTAGGTGTTTGTATTATTATTTAAGGACAGTCTCCGTGGTTGCCACGATATAACTCTAACCCGTTTTATATTTTAACTTGTAAAAATTACTTTGTTCATTTTCACTCGGCAGAAATGGATCTCACAAAGAGGCTGGTTGCCATCATTCAAAAAAGATTAGTTTGTAAACAATTTGTCAATTTGAATTAAGGTCCTAAGTCTCCTATGCACTGATCACAGAGATCATGTATACTTGTGCTGAAAGTTGTGCTTGTGTTTCGTAGCAGAAACCCCAGATGGCCTACAACAACTAAAATCTAGTTCCTATCCAGCTTGACCAATCCATCACTTATTCTCGGGATGAATATTCGTCGTGAACCGAATCCTAAGGGTTACATTGAAGGAGTCATTGACTACTGCAGCATTCTCTAAAATAGGTGTCCTGAACCTGATTCTGAAAGAATATATCACGACTGACCAGCGCTGTTTTTTGTATAAGGCACAAATCTTGCGTAGAATACTGCTTTTACGCAATTTTATGAATGATGCAATGGACAGGTTACAAAGACGAGCTATCTGAATAGGTAGGTATGGTGAGTCCTCTTGTATATATTCAAAAATTGTCTAGGATCGGTATTTTGAAAATTAAAATTAAATACAACAGCAAGTAAAAAATGTTGTCATTATCTCATTTATTTTCTACTTTACGGTCTAAATTAAGAAGACTAAACTTGTAGGAAATCAATTTTTAAACAATTTTGGTTCCTTCCTTTTCCCCTAAAATCGATATTTTGGAAATAAAACTCGCAAACCGCGACATATTCAAAACTGTATCATTATCTCCTATGTTGTACTTTTTACGGCATGAATGAAAAGAAACAAAATTCTAGAGAGTCAATTTCCGAACAATTTTGTCTCCTACCTTTTTCCCCAAAATCGATATTTTGGAAATTAAACTGAATTAATTAATTACCTATTAATATTTCGAATTTAACATAATTCCAATGACGGCGACGAAGCAAATAAAAGAAATAACAATACCTATTATGGCAAACTGCTGCACTAATGAGGGCGCCCATATCGCGTGTGAATTCGCCACCAGAGGTGCTAGTGTAGCGTGAGGTATCCGAAATGTCAAATTACATAGGTTCTGTGGGTTAAACGAGTTTATTTCGGAAAATTAAATAATTTTGTGCAATTTTGGCATAGCTGGCATTAATTTTCGAAAATATGAGACACGGCTCAGTGATTATCTGCGCTTTAAAAGCGGAGCCGAGAAAATGAGGTGTAAAAATTAGCGGTCTGAAAGAAAAGCTACTTCACTGCTTTGTTTATTAACCGTTAACAAACAGTTTTGCCTTTTGGAAACTTATGGCCTCCTTCTTATAACGAACAAACAGTCATCACATGCATAAAACAAACCTTAACAGCTATGCCCGAAGACCTCACTATACAGTGGCGCCCTCTGGTGATTACAAAAACGGTAGCCCTCATTGGCAACGTTGCACCTTGCGACTTGCATACTGCAAGTTACATGCCTGCCCTGCTCGTCGCCATACTACCATTCAGCATACGTAGCCGGTAATTTTAACGTAATGTATGTAAATAAGTTACCGTAACATATCCGTATCTTACCAGCCTTTTCGCTAAAATCACCCCTAGTAACCGTAATGGCCATACATTTCACAACTATCATATTGCATTTTGGTTTTACATTTTGAAACTATAAAATATAATTTTTACTTCTTTCTAATACTATCGATTGAAAGTAGTAATCTCATATCGTTATCCGCCTCTCACAGGCCACTGCTGGACATTGGCCTCTCCCATTGTTGACCACTTTGATCGATTTAATTTTAATCTTAGATACTTGTTATTATTGTGACACAAAGATTCACTTATTCCACACTAAACAATTAAGCGACAATTTCAAAATTGGATTCGAAGATCGATTTATCTAAATCTAAATAGATCAATTTCGTGCATACTATCAAACATTTTATCATCCATCTTTACACATATAACTTTACTAATAATAACTCGACTATGGGATTTCTAGGACTTTCAGCTTCATTGTATGCCTTTATTTATAGTCGTGAACATGTGACGTAGATTCCTTAAATGCTCCCAACTCAAATGAATCTCATTATCAGTTTCTTCATGGAAGTTGATTCTGACCATTGATGTTAACGAGCATAATAATAATCATTGGAATAGCCTTACTTTGTAACTTCATTAGTGAACTAATAAACAAACATCATATTAATTTTTTGAAATATTTAGCATATGTGGTTGTAGATAATAATAATTATAATAATCCTGATGTTCGTATTTGATACTCATGACTAAACATTAAATCATTTCATTGATTTAGTATATTATTTTAACTTAATAAATGATCTATACAAAAATAATATTACAAAGTATCAAACTCGCGGAGTTGCACGCGCGCAGAGCGGTATACGCTCATAAAAGTGGTTGTGCGTATGTGTGCGTGAGCGGAGCAGCGAGCGGCACGTCCTCCCTCTGGGATGACCCGATTTGGACTGAATCGGCAAGCGTCGCGCGCGTGGCTTTATAGTCACTTTTAAAAAAATCGTATAAAATAACAGGCATAGAATATTAATAAAATAATAATTAAGTGCACTTAAGAAAGACTTCTTTTACATTTACACAAAATTTCAACTAAAAGAAACAGTGTTTTCTACTAGAAAAACACTGTTGAAAAGTGTGAATTGAGCTTATTTTGAAAAATTATTTTGGGCAATTTAGTAACACATTTTTGAAAGTTTTTTTGTCTAGTGCACTAATAGACCATATAAGCTATTGTATAAACATATATTTTAAACATATGTATGTAATGCAATTGATATTAAGACTTTCGAAATTGACTCTGACTCGCATTTTTGCGAATCGGCTTACGGGAGATCTTTGATAAACAAAAATATACTAGTAAATGTTGTATTTTATCTAGCCTACGCACTGATTGAAGACTTTATCTATATAAAAAACTATATTCCTTATTTAAAAAAAATCGTTTTCTATGATAATAGCTCGCCCGAAAATACCAGTTTCGCCGCAAATACGTCGAATTCTGTATGCGCGCTCTTAACGATACGACGTATGATGTCGTGCGGACACGCAAAATGATATCATCGTTGTACTATTTCGCCCAACTGCGGCAATTCTCATGGATGTTGCTAACATATTCTAGTAGATAAACATAGATTTATTTTTATCATAACACTGTAACACATCTGTAAGGGGACACTAAAATCGTGTCTAAGTACAAAATTACGGAAATGAATGTACATAATAAAGGTTTGAGATTTGAGAGAGGTAGGGCATAGCGAATCTTCGCTCGAAGCGGAGCCGCACGTCCGGGGAAGGACCTCCACCTTATAGAATACCGCAGCCAAATGACCTCTGGGTCTTGTTTCTGCCGGTGAGTATGGCTACCGGAGCTCGTGTGGTGTTAGGGTTGGGCCGGCATGGCGGTGGCAACTGACAGGTAACTGTCCAGTTACTTGCCCGTTGTCACAGCGACTTAGGCTTCTCTTTCGCTTTACATCAGGCGTAGGGAAGCAATTATGTCGAGCTACTATATATAAAAAAAAAGTTGTCGTAGGTTCGATCCCCGCACAGTACCATCTATTTGTTTTGATTTTTTTTTATAAGAAGAGCTGTTCAGGATGACCTCACTCCATCTAATGGGAAGCGGTCGTGAGGTCCAAAAGTTAGGAGTTATTCGTACCGCGGGTGAATCTCTTGCGGGACGAAACGACGAAAGACCCGTTCTATCCCTGCTATTTCGTGTCAAAAATCATTGTACATAGAGTAACACGTTAATAATAAAATTATCACTGTGACGACGAATGATCCACATAATATTGCTCTTCAATCTGCCAAGTTTAATCTTGATAACGTAAACAGTAATCTCTGTTTACTCAATGTACATACAATACAAAGATAAATCTAACTGGTAATTCTGAGTTTAGCCGCCAACTGATCCAATACACCATTAATAAATCTGTGAATTGGCGTAGAAGACGTATAAGGGAATATCAGGAAACGGGCCGTTTACCTGGGTACAAATAAAACCTTCTGCGGTCACCAACCCGCTTGCCAAGCGTGACTATGGCAAATCCAGCAAATGACATAGGCTCATTGCCTTAAAAAATGTAATTAGTCCGTCTTTTAGCTTATTCAAAAATAAAAGACACGTATTTGTTTATTTGTAAATTAGACTAAACTCGGTGAGGCATTTTTACGGGAGGGAGTGACGTCAAAGACTCTCCCACTCCCAACTTTTGATGCCTTGTATCATTGCTATTTTTTA
Source organism: Conogethes punctiferalis (assembly GCA_031163375.1). Classification (NCBI taxonomy): domain Eukaryota; kingdom Metazoa; phylum Arthropoda; class Insecta; order Lepidoptera; family Crambidae; genus Conogethes; species Conogethes punctiferalis. The sequence goes on from CM062084.1 coordinate 13,774,548, forward strand.
TTTGAATGAAAAAAGGAAAAATACGTGTCCAATACATTTTTATGATCTAAAATACGGACTAAATATAATGTAATTATTTTGACCCCCAAAACATCCCTATTGTGATCGAGAGGGGCCTATGTCCAGCAGTGGACGTTTGTAGGCTAATAATGATATCATCAACCTATACCAATTGTTCGCCACTTCGATCGGTTTTAAGCCTCTCGTCTTGTCAGCCATCCGGACCATTCTATGCATCCTAGCAAATCGTCATTCTACCTTATTTCAGGTCCTACACTACAAGAAAAATGTCAGCGACCAAACGACGTTGACAAGAAGGATCGTCCCAATAGACAAAATAAAACATCCGAATTAAGAACCTCCCTCTTAGGTGTTTTTTGAAGTAGGTTAAAAAATATAACGACCTCTTTCGGTTTCGTAGAAAGTACAAGTAGAACAGTGTTTCAAACATTAGATCATATGGAAATAGTTTGTTTCGCAAACGTCAAGTAACAATCGCAAACAATATACCATTGTATACTCAAAACGACGCCAATTGGAAACAATAGCAGGTAAGTAACAATAACCAGTTTATGTAACTTCAAATTATGATCACTTACAGCTGTTCGCGAGATGTCAATTTTATATACATTTGTAATTTGTTGGTTTATTTGAGACGATTTACTACTCTGTGGTTCATAATGGAGGAGTTTGAACTTTGTTTCGTTTAAAAAGAAAAAGATTTTTTAAATACTGGATCAAGAAAACTGATAAATGTAGTGATGTTGAGCAAAAGGACATTTGTATTACTTTGACAACTACAAACCTAGTTATTTAGTGCTTTTTAAGTGCAAACGTTTCACAAGAACTAGTTATTTTAGTTAGATTAATATATTACGTGAATTAATAAAAGACAAGAATTTCTTTCTAATGCCAAAAACATGAAATATAGTTCAAAGCACCTATTTCTTTTATGCTGTCCAATTTCTGATCGCTACTTATTAAGATATGACCTCCGATCATATGCCGCTAAAACACTTAGAAACCATCCTTGTGAAGTAAATCTTTTGTCCTACATTTTAATGTCAATATTGTCACTGATTTATTTTCGCCCCAGAACGCGAAGTCAACAGTCGGGTCTCACGACCTCGCCGCTGAGATCATGAAAAAGTTCATTAACAAGGCCACCTATTGTTTGAACACCTTCAACCATTGTTTAGACTGGTCTAGATACTAATGATATCAGAAGTGATGCAGTGAAACGGAAGCCATTGATCGATTAAAGAAATTAACATCGTAATTATGTTAATTTACTACAGTAATAACTATAACAATACATCTTTTTTGTGCTATTATGTACCGAGATAAGCAAAATTACGGACTTGATGTGATAATAGTAAAGTTAGACCTTGACAATTGCACTAATAATAAGAGAGGTAGGGCATAGCGAATCTTCGCTCGAATTGAGCCGCCCGTCCGGGGAAGGACCTCCACCCTATAGAATACCGCAGTCAAATGACCTCTGGGTCGTGTTTCTGCCGGTGAGTAGGGTTTCCGGAGCTCGTGGGGGGTTAGGGTTGGGCCGGCATGGCGGTGGCAACTGACAAGTAACTGACCAGTTACTTGCCCGTTGTCACAGCGACTTGGGCTTCTCTTTCGCTTTCCATCAGGCGTAGGGAAGCCATTATGTCGAGCCACTATAAAAAAAAAAAAAAAAAAAACTGCATTCATAGACCCACACTTTTATACATTGACGGCCGGGAAGAAATAGGTTGGTGATTTTTTTTTATGGCCCTGCCGGACACAATCATTTAATTAATACCTAGTTACTATGCTAACATACTCGCACTTTAATCCTATGCATATAACTACTATTTTAATATTTTTATTTTCCAACACACCCCCATAACAAACTAATGACGTAGCCCTCTCATCAGAAAACACACTCCTGAAGAGTGTCTAGAAAGGATCGCTTACTGGCGATAAGACCGCCTATATTGTGCTACTCTACTCTACAAATCTAACTCTACTCTACAAAACCTAAGATACAATCCGTGATAGTTTATCCGGTAAACGTTTGTATTTTGTGAAATAAAGAATATCTTTCTATCTATAAACCCAGTATTGAAGCTACACCCACCTTAGTATCGGTTCGCACTCGCTCAAAAACGTCAACAAGTATTCCGATCCCTAAGGCGTTTTTCTCCTCATTTCCTGGTATTATTGCAAGAAAAAAGATTTTTAAAACAAAATGTAATCGTAGACGCCCTTAGCCCGAAGCTTTGTTTGGAAAAAAGGTCGGCTTCTAATTGAATGAGCTGTGGAAACTGGTGTTGAATAAGCGCCCACTGACGGAATGGTTGCCTTAATGCAGAACTCGTGTTTTTTTTTACAAATTCAAGTGTGTCATTGACTCAAGTCATTCGAGTGAGCCCTGAAGATGCATCGTTGGGATACAGGACGATTGTGTTTTGTTTTGCTATTAATACTTAATTAAGCCGGAGTCAAATGCGACATTTATTATTAGTACCTACCTACATTATGAACTTACAGCTTGATCTTTTGGCTGTATTGCAACAACCGTGGTCAGAAGCAGACTGAAGGGTTCTTTTTTTTTTGTAAATAGTAAATAGCCTGGTCTACTTTACATGGTCCATTTTGGCCAATAAGTGAGTGAAAATCGACAAAGCATTCTTTGACAAAATTACAATTTGATGAAAATAGCAAGCGTTATTAATAGGCTTAGTTTCAGGCACCGGTCTACCACACAACTTATATATAACAATGCACATCGTCCTTATCTAATTTATCTTGTATGATAGGTTAGTACCTAAGCTAGTGCTTAATATAATAATAAGCGTGAGTTTTGTGGAAGAAAAGATTACTTCATTACACACATAATATCAAAATAAGTCGGGTTTTCTTAAACGTGGCCTTAAGTAGCCTTTTTTGGGGAACCTATGTTTACTGCATTTATGCACATAAGAGAGCACTATAATATCTCCATCTCATATAGAGCGATCTACCAAATCCAACAGGAATCGTGTCGCAATCTTGCGTTCGGATTTCGATGAAAAGGCGCGCAGATAATGTGATAAAACTGTCACGCGATATCGATGACACCTTGACAGCTGCTATTCAACTGATAGGTAATAATTCAACGGACGCTAAATTCGATAACGCGAGAGGAGTGCTAAGGCCCATAGCACATGGCGTATTTTATACGCGCAGAGGACGCGCGAATGACGCGCGTATACTCGCTTTATGCGAGACTAGGGAACCGCTTTTGCTTCAGTATACATATTAACTTTTCTCTTGAATCACTCTATCTATTTAAAAATCCGCATCAAATTCAGTTGCGTAGTTAAAGATCTATGCACACATAGACACGTAAAGCGACTTTGTTTTATACTATGTAGTGATTTGAACGCAACGATAATGGCGCGCGCAAAGAGGATTAGTTCCTTGTTCATTAAGTCATGGACTGCCTTTCCAGTTCAGTGTTCACTTCCTCTTACAAGCCTGATTTTTTCAAGCGAGTCGTGAATGGCATCTCAGTGGGCCTTCAGACCGAGGGAGACAAGCGTGGTAGGTTCTTGATTGGATCTTTTATGCCTGTCGACATAACTTTTGGACCTCACGTCCGATTACCATCAGGTGTAGTGAGGTAACCCAAAGGGCATTCACCCTTTTATAAAAACCTTGTTATCTAAGCACAGGGTGATCGTGAAACGCGCCTCTACTGGGTGTATACGCGCTTTGTTCGCTTGTAGCGTTTTGATTAGAGATTTCTCCAGTTGTACAATGGAGTCGGTTTAGACAACACCGCTTACGCTGACTTTATACGCGCGTATACATACATACATACATACGCGCCTCATGCGCGCGCTTGTGGCATCAATGCAAACGCTACAATCGGCGTTTACGGCACCGAAGACGCGCATTCCTAATAAGCGCGTCGTCTACGTCTATAAAATACGCCGTGCGCTATGGGCCTAACTAAGTCGACAATGCTAATATTGACAATACAACCGACTACGAATTTGCAATGACGTTTTTTTTCGTTTAGTAAGTTCCGGGGTCAAGTCTAGTTCATTTATCAAATGTTCTTTCCAAATGTCCTCGCGTTGAAATGTTTTGAGAGAACAAAAAGTACCATTTTCAGATCGGACTATCTTAGTGTGTTTTTGACAACTGCGGAATCCTTTTAGGTTATCGATAGTGCGTTTTTATACAAACACACGGTCTCTTTTACGATTAGTTTTTGTTTTTTGACTGGAATCGTGTTTATAGAAGTTTCGTCAATGACGTTTAACTTATAAATACATATAATACATGTGCCGTTACTGTAAATGAAATACTATTCATTAATAACACATCAAATTAGTTTCCCAATAATCAAAAAAGACAGACTAAATGCTCATACATAATTTTCTTAAAAAGTTTTAGTCGAAATAGAATAGCAACAATTTACATTTAAAATATTTAAAACACGCCACAATCCAATGTAGATATATGATCATTTCCTGTTAACGATGGAGTAAATGTAATCGATTGTTGGACGGTGTCCAAAATTTTTTCTAACTATATTCTTACGGCTGGCACAAGTTATCACAGAATGTTATTTGATTCCCTGAACAAAATTGATTCTATATTTAGGACGTTACATTCCCCTGTGTTTGTAGTCACGTAGTCCCCAGGAGTTGCCATTCATCACGTCCGTCATCACCACTCCAGCATCAGTTCTTAGATATCTATGCTAAGTTTTCTGGTGTGGTTTCTTCCCAATTGAACATTTGCTACCTAAATAAAAAAATATATGGACAGATATTCTTTATCCAAATAGTTGACTTAAAACTGGGTTACAGAGATACATTCACGTACAATGATCGGTCGTCTGGCATCCAGCAGTTTGCTGATATGAATTCTAAAGTTTTATCATGGTTCGTATATTCGTGAAGTCCCATAATATTGGTGATTGTAGGTGGGCCAGGTCTATTGGTGGGCATTCCCATCACCTATAGACAGGATGAAGTCCTTTATTTGGAGCAAGGCAAGAGTCTCACATAGGCCCAGGATTCGGGAACGTATAATAAAACCACACGTATCCCGTTAAAAAAAATGGTAACAAATCTGAATGTGCAGGATTCCTCGCTCGCCCGAGGTAAGATAACACCTAGTAGGTTTTTTGCAAAACTTCAAAAAAATTATACACTGATCCTCACGGAATGCAAAGGTTTTTAACAAACGACTCGTATATTCATCACGATCACAGCCGCTAGTTGTACTGTCATCGATCACAGTTTTATCGATACGTACCTACAAGCAAATGACATTCACATCAGCATCTGTTCGCATCCGAAACGAGAATTTTTATGCATTCCATCGACGTGTTTCTTTGTGAGAAATATGTACATGCAATTTTTAGTTGCAGGCGACTTTAGGTACGTTGAACTGTATGTTCTAGAATTTGTAACAAGCAAAGAAATACGTACCTACTTCTTAACTGTTTTCGATATTTTTACAGACTCTGCTCTACCATGGATTTTCTTGCGATCACCAAAGACGATTCGATTTCGACGAGTATATTATATGCTGGGACGAAATTTTGTATCCCCTTTTGATAAAGTGATCCTCAGTGGATGTCAAGTGTGAAAAACGTTTAAATAGGTATTTCATTAATTATATACAGAAATAGAAATCTTGTTAAATTACCGCCTACGTACCTACAATTAAAACAATTTGTTGATACCCACGCAAATTGTAAACCCTCTACAAAATAATCCTATCTTACCTAATTCAAAATATCAAAACCTATCTAACCAATTTCAGTTAGCTAGGTGGGTTACGCATTAATAAGGAGACTACCAAAGACAATGGAATTTATATAGAAGATATAGTACACGAATAGTTCATAGACGTTAAAGGCTAAAAGTTAACCTTCACTTTCTAAGGACGATTTAACAGCAGTTCATTAACCTTGTCATGACACAATGGAAAGATTAAGTACCTACACTATGTCGCATTCAAGAACTATGCGGCCAATCGTAATTTTAAAGGAGCGATTTAAGTTCGGAAGTCACGTTCTATATTTAGCCGTCTTACACTTTTGACGGCAAACGAAGGTCGTCGTTCCGTCACGTGGATCCACTAATTTTCGGACGTTAACCGATACGCCTTGTGATTCTACACACTATAAGAGTCTCCTTTATGGTTTTTATCTCCTTGTTAGTAACGTAGTTAAAAATTTTAACTACGATTCACAGTGCAAGTTGGAATGTCTAATGATTAATCCACTGAACCGAATATAATGTTAAGTACCGCCTAACTAGACGTGCTCCGTCGAAGTATCAGTTTAGTAGTTGCTAACTAATTTACGTCAGTCGACGGCGGGACGGGGAGGGCGTGAACCATGATCGCTACTTATTCCCCCAATTATAACTTCGGCCGCATTACATTTACACCTAATTAACGAAACCTCCGCCAATCTGAGAGGTTCCCAGCAAAGTTTATTATTAATCCCGCATACAAAAGCGATTATGCCCTCAACGAAATCACGATCCAATATTGGCCCTATTACACTGAGACTTGGAAGGATTATGTTTAAGAGCTCGTTAATAGTGATAACCTTGTTCTATCCTCGATCCTGTCTAAACATTTGGAAACTTGAGAGTAGCACATTCACTGCTTAGTCGGAGTTAGTAATTAAGATCTATTCAAGATAACATGAGTGTTCAGTAATAGTTAATTCTAAACCTGTGTTTTTGGGAATAACGTGTTATCTGTAAATAATCTCTGACATTTGGTTGAGCGTACCCAATTTTAAATTTTTGAAGTATAATAATGGCACAACTGTAGCCCTTAAAATATGAAAGTGCTTCCTTAAAGACCAGTCAAAGGAAACACATGTAGAATGAACATTCGGATAATAATGACAGCCTCGGAAAGATCCCCACAGAGAAAGGAACACGTCGAAAAGAATTCGAAAAGAGTTTCGCGCTCAAAACTCCCACAATTTTAAAAGCTAACATCCGATATTTCTAACTTGTTGACCACAGCACTTCTTTCAATGGCGCTCTTCGCTCGATTCTAATGCGGGCGGGAATTTATGGCCAACGTGCACTCCATAATATCAATGCGGCCTGAGAGCCCCGCATAGTATTCGATTAAAAGCCATTGAAATTGTGAAATAGTGGCAATGGCGGACCCTTTGGAGAACGATGTAAGTAAAAGCTTGATGCCACTTTTCGTCGCCGAATTCTTGAGATGGGCGCGGTTTGGGTGCGGCGTTAAAAGGTATTGAAATTAAGACTCAACTTTAACATTATACCTACATATTTACATACATAATAGGTGTCATACATAATAATAAATCAACACCAAGGTTACTGAAATTGTAAAAGTAACATTTTGTTTTCCTACGAAAATTTGTTCCTTTTATAATAAGGCACAGTCCAGACTTAATCGTAGTAAGGTTTATTGACGCATACAAATAATCACTTATTTACATGTCTATGCCAAGCCAGAGAAATTATACAGAATAGCGAATACCGTTATTAAATTTTCTCTTTTTATGAATTCCAATATGGCCGTGACTGGAAAATGCTAATAACATTATTTGACTGAACAACAAATTAAATAGGTATTCCATATAATTCTCACCAACTTGCCTCAAACAAAGGTCTATGACGCTTTTACCCAAATAAGAAATAACCGCTTCATAAATGATTTGACCAAACAGGTTTTCATAACACAATACGACTTCGATGAAAAGACTTCGAATCAATTATTATTATTACTATTATCATCAGTCTGCAAAATTGACCACTGCTGGACATATGAACTCCTGGAATGACAATTGTCATTTGGGGGATTGGCTATTCACCACGCTTGGTAAGCGGGTTTGTGACCGCAGTTGGTTTTATTTTCCTGATATACCTAAGTCGTCTTCTACAGCACCCACGGAATGAGATGGGGTTGTCAAAACGCGATGCATTACAGCTTTAACTTTAACATCACTAAACAACCACTTCGCGAATTGCGTTTAAATGTCCGTGTTCATAGTTAATATTTTTAAAGCCAAACTGCTCCTGGCTTGAATTATGAAGCTGAAGCATGTTATCACTTTACAAAGTTCTCATGCTCTAAATTTTCCAAAGTAGACTTTTAAAAGTGCACCTCAGGGGTATTGTTCCCGTGCAGTATCACAAACATGTTTCAACGCGCGTTGTATGCGCTGCTGAAAGTAAATGCAATCTGAATATGAAGGGTCGACTGCAATAGTGATGAATGTTTTGAATTTATGCTTTAAGGTTTATAATCAGTACTCAGGTAATTTTTTTTTATGCGAGAGGCGGCAGACGAGCAAGGGTCGCTGCCGGCCTTTTAAATATGAATATGCTCGTTTCTTGAAGGTTCCCAAGTCGTAGCTGTTCGGAAAGACTGCCGCAGGAAGTTGGTTCCACAAAACCGAGGCGCGTGGCAAGAAGTTCCTCATAAAACGTACAGTCGAGGATCGCCAGCCATCGAGACAACCTAATTAAAAATGATTTAACCAAAAATAAATGAATTCAAATATTTTTGGACAATCATTGTTAATCGAGTGAACCCTAGATACAATATCATTATCGGTACATTACTCACGGCTAGCTTAAAGTATGTACTTATTTCGAGCTAGGAGCTAGAAAATTTACTCTTGGAACTTCATAATCGATTGGACTTAACACCTCGTTGGGCGCCATTTTCGTTAAGATATTGTTGGTCATTCGGATCGGGATCAATTGTAATCTCAACCGAAACTAGTTCCAATACTGATTCAAAATTTGGATTGGATTTATGAATGAAATTATATTATAATAATTATAATTTATGGTGTGGTGTAGGACGCTCCGCAACCCGTTGGGCTGGTGACCTTAGAAAAACTGCTGGCTTTGGGTACATTGGGGATGCCCAAGATAAAGAAATGTGGCGCAAATTACAGGAGACCTTCGTTCAGTAGGTGACCAGGGCTGTTGGCAGATTGATAGCAATGAACATTGTAATTAAGTGCATTACGTAATCAGGTGGTCTTCATATTAGGTTTAGTGTAGCGATAAAAGCTTCGATAGCCATGTTGCTATTCGAACAGCATCAGTCCATTAACTCGCTCAACAGCGTGGAAAGCAAATATTCAAGAATCAGGGGCGAAATTTTCTCAAAGTGAGCTTTTAAGTGTGCCCTGAGGGATTTGTCTCGGCGCACTACCACAAGCCTATGCTACGGGAATAAAAGCGATCCGAATATATTATCGGCGCATTACGAACGACTTGCTTGAGGCGCGTATCCTCCTCCGACTGTAGAATCTCCTCATACTTTTCCAACTTCGTACTCGTCTCGCACAAAGACTCTAGATTCGTGTCTGGAACTAAGTGTAAGTGTCTTCGTGTATAAAACGTACGCTCCGTTGGGCGCCAGTTTTTGAGCAAAAATTGTTCGTTCGGTATCTCTAGTACAGTCAGATGTTTTTAATTTTATTCCAATGGGTACACCGTTGAAACACGGCAAATATTGAACGTGACATTCCATTATTAGTTCCACTGACAATTGATAATGATCTTGAATGAATAACAGTGTACAAACATCCTCATATCATTAGAGTCAATCAAGATAGCGAATGTCATGCAATTTCTAAACTATTTACCTATGACTGTTGGTTACTAGGCATAGTTATAATGAAACTGAAATCTGGCGAATTTAAGCAACTGATACATAAGTATACGGTTTCGCAACCCCAAAAGCCATTAACTCCTTGCGAAAACTTCCCATTTCCTGTCCAATACTAACAGTTTACCCAAGGCAAAAGATGCCATTGATTGTCTACCACGGTCCAAGCAAGCTACGCTTAGTTAACTTCAATCGAGTAGCACCGTCGGCGAGGGAGAGCCTTAATTAATTACTGCTGTCGCTAACAAGCAGAGGCTAAGTACATGTCGCTTCATAAATAATCAAAGTAGACTCTATATACGCTTGCCTAATCGAAATTATCGGCTCCGCTGTGTAGCTAGAACGCTAAAATTTCATTACACGTACACCAAACAGGTTTGTCTCTGGGCGTGTACAGTAGTGATGGACAACAAAAAGAGTTTGTAGAAGATTCTTTTTTGTACTGAGTCAGTACAATTTTCTACTTTAAACGAGGCGAAGCGTAAAGTAATAAGCGCGATACTTGCTAGCTTTACATGACCTGGTTGGGCAGAGATCTGTTGGCAGACCAGTCACAGTCGGAAAGCATAGGACGAGGTTGGCGAGGGATCGTGTAAAGCAGCGATTAAACAAATGTATTTTTGTTATGGTGAAAATATAGAACATTAGGAGTAACAAAACAAAATTAAAAGAAACTTATAAATAAAAAATATGTCCGAGATCACTGCCCAAGGGCATTGTGCCAAGAAGGCTGGTCGTGTTTCCTCTTTGTATGGCCAGACTGATGCTGGCCGAGGAAAGCACCAGCTCTCTTGTCGCCTGAGGCGATTGAAGGAGACGCCTTTATTCAGCAGTGGGCATAGGCTGATGATGATGATATACGATACTGGCTAGGCGTGTGAACGTACAATTTGAAATGCTAAACCGTTCTTAGGTTTAGACTTTATGTCCTGGACAAATGTACCTACATCTTGCATGTCCTACTCATCACTAGTGCAGAGAAACTTTGCAAGTTAACACATTGTAAACGTAATCTTCTAATGTTTATTTGACTGTTAGTGCTGAATGTTGTAAAACTGCATGCAGGACTTGTTCACACCACTTAACACCGACTAGCGTTTTATGGTTTATGTGCTGATCGTCAGTAAAAAGGCAAGTTAGGTAAGTAAGTGTTTTATATGTCACCGGAAAATAGCAAGAATCGTAAGTTGATCAATTTCCTAGGTAGTTGATCAACTTTCGGAATATATCAAACAGTAGTTGAAATGTATTATTTTACGCAATGGATTTCAGTTAGTTGATCAATTTACGGTAGCCTGACAGTCATTTAATAATTTACGATTTTGACACAAGTAAAATCGTCCTCAAATGGGCCAATCGTTGCTCAATATACTATTTAACGGTGCACTATTACCCGTAACTTAATACACTGTTCCCTGATTGGTTGCCGGGATAACGCCACGTGAGCCATTGAACCAATCAACGTTCATCTCACCTTCGTCGGATGATTTTACGGCAAGACCCCGTAAAATGATCAATTTACTAAAATACATACGTTAAATAATACATTTCAACTGCCGCTTATTATTTTCCGGAAGTTAATCAACTACCTAGGAAATTGATCAATTTACGATTCTTGCTATTTTCCGATGACATATACATACAAAACTTATGAAAAGACGTATAAAGACTTTTCTATAATCGGAAAGAATAGATCCCCAGAATCTTCTCGTGATGTTACGGCGATGATAGCTTATTTACTTTATCATCATCATCATTTGCCTGCCCTGCCCCCATTATCTGGGGTCGGCGCAATAGCTCATTTTGCCATTTTATCACTAATAACCTTAGTTTCTCCTTCGGCGTTAGGTTCAAGACCAGCACATGCCTTCCAACACGTCTCAAAACCCGATAGGTATACGCGAACACGAACTTTGTTTAGCATCACCTTGAGATTTGGTCTCAAGACTTGTTTCTGTAGCGTCCATAGTTTATCCCGCACAGGTAGACTCGCTTGTCAGAGCTAACTAAATCCGCTGTCTCAATGACCCAAATCGAGTCTCGGCCTCTTAAACTAGAGATCGCCACCTCTGCCGATACTAGGATAACACAAGCTGCAAGTCTGCTGAATCATGAGCAGATTTTAAAGAATTTAACGGATCACACCAGACTCACAAAAAATCCTTATATAGATTTTCTCTAATTAATGGTTATGACAGAAGTGCTTTTCTTCTATCAAAAAGCTTCACTTTATGACTATGACTCGCATTTAGGCCGCTAATTGGACGGCCGCGGGAGCGGGAGCGAAGGCGACTACGGCGCAGGCTGCGAGGCAGGCAATCGCCGCCCACGCCACAGTTCTCCAGAACGGTAAATACAAACTTAAACTATATCAAATCGCGCGAGCCGTGCGATGCACCACACGAGCCCCCGCTCCCGCGTCCGTCCAGTTGGCGGGCTAAAGGTCATCCTTTTAAAACCCCAGTTCGATGGTAAAATAAAATGGAACCTGTAGTTGTGTCTGGAAACGTCGGTCATAGAGCGTAAACGCACTGCTTCAAGGAGTTGAGACCGACTGCATCAAGCCGCGACCGTGCGATGAACTACAGAAGTGGTCGCGACCGCTCGAGCTGTCGTGTGTACGGCAGCGTATGAGTAACTATAGTTCGGTGTGCGGCCGTGCGGTCCCAGCTTGAAGCAGTCGGTTGTCAACTGCTCGAAGCAGTCTATGTACGGCCGCGCTTAAGATGCCATAAATCACACTGAACGCAAAACCGCGGCGAGTATTGCATCAGTCCAAATGGACAAGTCGTGAAAGAATACACGCGTGGAATCGCGTTCAACGTATTCAGTGCGATTGACGCATTACTAAGTAAGTAGGTATAATAGTCAAGCCAAACAAGCAAAACGACCTTGAAATCTACGCAATGGCCTGTCTGCTATTAGTTTTACTCGTTGTGATTCAGACAATACACTATTCATGTGGAGATAAACTGACTTAAAATAAATCGCCTTTCAGAACGTATTGGTGGGTCAAGGCAAGTCCTAGCAGAATAAGGATTCGCTTAGCGGACAAAAAGTTTAGCAACTCCTATATTCTCCATACCGTTAAGAAGAACTCTTTGCCAGAACATGTGTTTCCACCTTCCTATAATATGGAATCCTTTAAAGGAAGAATAAAGAAGTATCCTGAGGGCTAATATAGCTGCGGTGACTGACTCGAATCTGTAGTTTCCTGCTTCTTTACAGCGCGACTTGGGATCCCATTTTATTATATTTTTAGCTATCCATTAGATGTTTGAAAGTCACAATACTTACGTAGTTACTATTTATTAATCTGTGACAATACTGAGATAAAGTTGACTTAACAAACTATTCATTTATTGTACAATTTAGGCGGTGCATCTCTTTCAGACAACTTTTGGGCAAGAAATAGCAAGATAGAAAGGACTAACCAATATAAAAAAAAGGATTGTAAATAAATATTTCACCGCATCGCAATCCACTTCCTTAAATCTCTTTATCTCCATTCCTATTCTTGAATATGTAACCAGCCCGTTAGCAAGGCAAGCCACATTCAACCTTATCTTATTCACGTAAAAGGTATAATCATTTAACTTACTTTGACAAATTATTATTTTTCAAGTGGCATATGATTGAAGAAAAAAGACCTGCGCCGACCTTGGATTTGTATTTCGGCTACTGGGCTATTAAGCCGTTTAACAATGACATCTGCTGACCTAAAAACAAGCAGTTAACTATTTAATTCATCAGCTGGAATGTTGACTGCATAATAATAAGTAACCCCGTCGCTGTTTCAATAAAAGCTGCGGTATAATAGGGATCTACCTGCAAACCAGGCGACCACAAAAAGTTTTAACTTTTTTACATCAGACACCACAAGCCAAACATTGGCTCGAGTTTTTATGTTCTTTTTTTAAATCTCCAAAGTTCTGACGCGTTTGAAATTCGAATGCAGGACCGTCGCCGCATAAAGGAGTCTGCCCACTACACCGTATCATACCATGGCCGTGCTATGAACGTGTCAGACAAAAAAGTATTCTTTGTATTGAAAACTATGAGACGATGCCCATTAGACCGTTCCGTCACCGACCAACACCGTCGCGTGCCATGCACGGACAGTTCAGAATTGTCGGCGAGAGTATTTTGCCGGTGCCGGTACGCTCCGCGCACGGTGATAATACGGGTTATAACCGCGTATAAGGACCGTTATAAACGCGTCTCAAATGCCTTCTCTGAGTTTAGTCCAGCCTATACAATCTTAGTACAAATTGTACAGTTAATCTTTTAATAGCCATACCTATTCTTAAAACCACTCCCCAGACGTCCAGGCATTACCGATACACATGCGATAATGAAACGGCTTCCTATGAATAGTCACACAAATTACGGGTGGGCAACATACGGGTTGCATACGGACACCATACCGGCATCATACGGGCATCATACGGGCATTAAACGCCGTCGACTCGTTTCAGTGGGCAAAGCAAGCCGTATCGTATTACCTTCCGTGCTTGACACGTTCATAGCACGGCCATGGTATGATACGGTGTAGTGGGCAGACTCCTTAAAATTAACGGAGCCATCTGTATGTACCCGATATCTAAAAATTTCTTTTAAAAATAGAACGTTGACCAATTTTTATTGCGCACGGTCAATTTATTAATCAGGAAAACCAGCGGCCGATTCCACTTCAATCGATGACATCACAAAATAAATCTGTCGGTCTGTCGGTCGGATAGGATGGCGGGACGCGCCCGGATCCGGTTGTTAAGCTCTATCCAAACATCTATTTTTATTTGCGCCCGATATGTGAATAAAAGTTATATTTAATCGTCTTAAATACTCAACCGATTAGAAATAGGTGCCTCGATTTCGTCGAGGCATTTGGACGTGGACCATTCTTTTTTCGAATTTATTGGAGAGCATTATACATTATAACATCATAAAAGTAATTTACTTATTAAAGTAATTTACTTATTGTAACAAGCAGCTGTCCGACATTTTATTTTGAATTTGAAATTTTGGAATCAGTTCTCGCTCATTTTTGTAGTACGCAAAAAGACAGTAACATTTTTATTACGACTGTTGCATAATTTTTGTATCGTTATGGCTTGTGAGAAACATTTTCGGCCAAATCTTTTATCAAAATTTGCATTATACGAAGTTTCGGTATCTTAACATTAGTATAAGCGTCTGAACAAGCGTTAAGATTATCTGCTGGTTCTCTTATGAGACGATATTCGATAACAGTTAAGATTATGTTTGCTAGAATGTGAGTATGTACTAAGATATGTATCTTACATCGTTTTTCCATATGTCACAAAGATTTTACTAATATGTACTATACATTATGGATAGTGACCAACAAATATAAACCTATTAAACATACTACTACTATTAACAGATTCCGTCACAACAGAACGTATCTAATAGTGCTTCTAATACTAAAAGTACGAAACTCATACACTACTTTCGCTTCACGACACGCCACGACACTAGTATGTTTCTGCCTTAATATTTTCGTGCCTGTCTTGTAAAAAAAGGATATTCTACAATTTAAAAACGTAAAAAAACCGTGTAAAAAACCCATAGTACTCCTTACGTATTTAATATAAAGTACTGGCACAACAGAAATAATGTCTTTATAAATAAGAAATAATGTAAGTGTGAGTAGACTACGAAGAAACTTTTACTTTTAATTTCAACTGTGTCGCACAACAAGTGTACAATTACATTAAGTGTTCACTTATTGTAGGTAGGTGATTGTGGGTTGTAAAAGTTCTGAATAAATTACATTTTACTTTACTTACGTCTAATTTAGATATTAGTGGAAGTTTGGAGTACAACCTGTGTTTTAAACTATGCGGTAAGCTCTCTCTCCCGTGAGTGTCATTAGAGTCAAATAAGGGCCTATGTCCAGCAGTGGACTGCGAAAGGCCGTCGTTGTTGATGAAGATGAAGAGACTTTTTAGGATTTCAGCTTCTCAACTGGTGGTTTTCTTACTGGTGTGTCACACTGAGGGCAAAAAGGACCAGCTGTGACAAAATGGCGGAAGGGGTCAAAATTTGGAAATTTATTTGGCACTATTTGTGGATGTCCCCTTATATTATGAACCGGTCCGTGTGTCACTACTACTGTACCTACTCGTGTAGAATTTGTCTAATTTAATCAGATTCTATAAACATTTTTACGATTTTCATTTACTTTTTACAACTAACAGGAAGACAATTATACTTAAAACGAACGATAATGATATCACACCGGTTGCATATTCCAACTCGACTTTCTTTTAATATTTAATTCGTAGTTGTTTTTGCAGCCAACATTTAGTATTTTTTGTAACATAGAGCAATAGAAATACGGTACATAACGACACTTTAGAGATCACTAATGAATGCGCACTTGTTGCAGATTTTCCCGTTGTTCTTTAATAGATAATAGTGTTTTTGTTCGCTCCATGTGCGTTTTTTAGAGTTCTGTATTTATATTAGATAGAGATTTGTTCAGTTTAGTGGTGCTGTTTTAACCGACTTAAAAAAAGGAGGTTCTCAATTCCACGGGTCTTCCGATTTTTTTTATACTTTTAATCTGACTTGAAAAATGTTTTAAGAAAAAGTATCAAAACAAAATTTCAAGATTTCATTACTAAATGAAAATTTTTTTAGAGTTTTAAAAGCGTAAAAAATATGGAAAATATTCGGTCCGATGTGTTCCTAGCCGATTTTTTATTCAAGTTCTCAATAAGAAGGCACTTCAGAGTCGAGCGAGCTCAACTAAGAATCTAAAAGTTAGAAGTTATGCACATTTGTGCACTTGGCGATGTGCAGTTACTGAAGTTTGAAGTAGAGGTTTGCAAACTTTTTTTATGTTTTAGTCGATTTGTTTGTCACGTGGCTTCTAATCTAGGTAGATAGGTAGCTTGTTGAAGGTATATATAGGTAGCATGTCAAAATGTCAGACATCTCCTACATTGATCTTATTTTCATCATTCATATAAATTAATCGGAAACAACAAAAGAAACGAGAGAGATGCATAAGTAGGAATTCATCATTTTCAGCCTCTTGCGCTGTTGGACATAGACCTCTCCAATTGCTCTATCATGGGTTTTCCGCCAGCCATCACAAATCGTCACTCCACCTGGTCTAAGGGCGTCCTACACTATGTTTATTTTTATGCAAGAGGCAGACCAGCAAGTGTCATGCTTGATGTTTACCGCTTAGCGGTAGGTATCCACTCCAGAAGACGTTCACCAGAACGGAAAAAAGAATTGCTGAATATTTTTGGAACTTTTGCACTAAAACCTATTTGGTGTTAATTTCTTTGAGAGTCTCTTAAAACCTACGTGCGTCGTGAGTTTATAGCAAACGTTTCCATGACATTTAACCTCGTTTGTGAAGGCACTTGGCATTCAAACGATTCGATAAATGATGGTAAATATAATTATCTATTACGCTACACACAGTTCATGCAACGTCTGCATTCAAGGTGACGCCACGATCCCCGCTATAATATTCACATTAAAACTATTCTTGAAGATATTAGTTAAACGTTTGTGTACAAATATGTACTGTTGTACATCTAGCGTGCAAATACCACTTCTAGAATGGAAAATGTACGGTTCTGTGATTACTCAACGCCACTATTTATCGCTAAAATTATTTGCACTTATTTTGAAGTCAATTGCGAAACTAAAATTAATTTTGGATTGAAAATAAGTTATTAGGGTTCTGTAGCGAAATCTACAAAAAAGAAACAAGTCTGTGAACATTATTATGTGTGTACTTATTTCATAATAATGTTTATTTAGACTACGACCATCTGATCAAGGATCACTAAAGAGAGGGAAAGTCCGCATCTTTTTTAGCATATTGCTTTTGTAATGAAATGACTTTAATACGTTGTTATCTTCTTTATTTCTTTTATTACAGTTCAAAAGCCGATTTGAACACGTTGAAAGATAAATTTTCCGATCTCTAAGTGAATCTTGCCTTTCGATTCTAAGTAATATGGGAGACGGCTCACCCAACCGGTTATGTTAAGCAAAGTTTGTGGCTTGACAAAGGTCAAATTCTGATGTAAAAGTATGCATACTTATTAAATTGTTTTGCAACATTCCCTGCTAATTTTTAGAGAAGATATACTAAAATATTATAAAACAGGTCTAGTGGCAGATTACGTCGAGACAAGCTAAATAAATGTTGACATTTGAATTCTACCTAATACACAATAGTACGACCACATAAAGCGCAGGCAGGGAGACTACGTAGGACATAGATGCCTCGACCTCGCTGTCTAAGGCCCTAGAACACGCGGAAGGCCTAAGAATGGATGTCGTAAGAGCGGACATAGTAGAGAATAATCTCACGCCAGAGGATGTCGAAGATCGGGCAAAGTGGGGGAGATTGTGTATAAAGCGTACCCTGGTACTAGTAGGCCGGGAAAACGCTAGGGCGAAGAAGAAGACACAAACATTAGGATTAGTTAGTTAGACTGGGCTGTTCGCCGTTACTATGGAACTCTTTGCCAGGCTTCTTGTTCCCCTAG
Organism: Conogethes punctiferalis; assembly: GCA_031163375.1. Taxonomy (NCBI): domain Eukaryota; kingdom Metazoa; phylum Arthropoda; class Insecta; order Lepidoptera; family Crambidae; genus Conogethes; species Conogethes punctiferalis. Next base: position 13,792,778 of record CM062084.1, read on the forward strand.
ACGTACAACATTCTGATGTTCAAGGCGAGTATGAACCGGTTTTTGATAGGTGAGCGCGCTCCGTCGTAGACTGTGATATCGCTTATCTTCAGATTAATTGCAGTCAAGCGAAAACCCATACTGAATTTATTTATAAATAAAAAAAACTCAACGTCTTTGCGCCCCTTTTGCGTGTGTGTGGTGGTTTTAAATCCATTAGAATTATTGATAGATATCCCTTCTTATCCCTTATGGATAGATAGACACTCTTGCCAGCCCAACTCTCTAGGAACCCCAACAGATCATTCAATCTGCCGACGACCCCCGGGAGTGTGTCTGGCTGACCAAGATACTTAGACCGAAACATTTGGCCTAAACTACAATGGACAATAAGCAAAATCAAAACAAAGCACGTGATGTTCTATACTTAATACATTTCTGTGATCTCACAGAACCAGGAACACCGACCCTGACCGTATTACATAAAAGATTTACGATACAAACATTAAATAAGAATGCAGGATTTGAATTCCAGCGAGCAAATGTTAGATGAACTAAGTGTTCACTACATTAACATTGAATATAATCTCTATTTGCTCATAATAGCCATATTTACGAGGTAAAGTGGCTGGAAACACGGAGGTCGGTTGATTGGATATTAATTACCTACGTAGGGATAATTTTGGATATGTGAGGGCGCCTTTCCACTATTTAATGAGGTTAGAGTGTGATAGACTAGACAAGCGTCATATTACATAGACGAGGAAGTATGTTATTATATATTGGATACGGCAAGACTGTTTACAGACTGGATAGTTCAAAACTATCGTAATAATAACAAAAAATATATTTTAACACTAAATTCCTGCAAAAAAGTAAAAGCTATCATGTCACTTTATGTAGAAAAAACATTAAAGTCAGTTCATGTGCAATAAAAATATCTACGATTCTTGAAAAAAACCTAAAAACTAACAACCTTACTTCAGAATAGAGCAAACATATAAAAAAACCTAATAGAAAGCCTCAAATAAACTAAATTAATGAGTAACTGAATGATGTCTTCCTTATGACTTGACATTATGATACTGCGTATCCCCGTAAAACAATCCGCGTGCAGTTGAATATACGGATATCTAATCCTAAAATATGTATGTATGTTGGTAGTGAGCAATGCCTTTGTTATGGACCAAGTGATTAATGCGGGCATTATTTATAATGCTAGGGCATTATGAATAATGTCAAGTTCTATTGGGCAAAGTGATAATTACTATCTAAACTTCATTATTTATCACATTGCGCGGTCATTATTGTATTGCTACTTGGCAATTAGGCAATTTGATAATAAAGCAAAGGGCAGGAACGCACGCGTAACTAATCACTTACTTATTCGGAGATCGATGTATCCGGTAATGTCTTTTTTTAACCGACTGCGAAAAAGGAGGAGGTTCTTAATTCGTCTGTACGTATAATTTTTTATGTATGTTCACCGAAATTTCCGTCAATTATATGTAGATGGATGTCAAAACTTTTTTTTTTGTTCGCCACTTCCGAGTTGGTCCCATTATCACCAAGTCAGGATCTGATGATGGTATCCGGAAGAAATTGAGGGCAACAACCAAAGTTGTATGCTCATATGGTGATTTTGTTACCTACCTACTCAGGCATATGCTTCACATCTGGTGCTGATGATGAAGCCATAGAACTCCTTAACGGTTAGGATATAGGGGACAGTACTGCCATTGGTCGATGGGAACTAGGTAGTAGTATGTACTGTACTTATGCAGGGCTAATAGGGCAGCTGATTTGATAAGTAATTTGCTAGATTCTAGATCGCAAAGTCTTCACTTGACTTAAAGCAATTTTTTTCTTTCCTGAGTAAAACTCTTAAGGACTTTAGTTCCCATCATTATGCAATAGTGCTGCAGTAGGTATTACTACTGAGTGCGTCATCTTGAAGCAGTCAGAAGTAATGTCTGGCCTGTGTATCACATACACATATTATATTATCTCAGGAGTGGATGGGCTTGTGCCCCCACGCAAGCCTTACAGAGGACCAGGAGACTGCGAAATAGTTATAAAATATGTTTTTATTACTCTGCCCAAAAGGTGATAAACAATATTTATAATGCCCGATCAATTTGATTATTTTAATAATGATTATCAAATTGCCCTCTCATATTGGCCATTTATCAGAATGCCCGGGCATTATATATAATGCTACATTTATCACTTGGTCCATAACACCTTCACTAGTACAACAAGAAACCTTTAGCAGAATATCAATGTTTTGCTCATATACTACAGTTATACACGTATTTGGTATGAACTACGAATGCCCAACGACGAAATAGGCAAATATTGGCTAACTTTTGTGAAACTCATCGACCAATTTACATTTTGGAGTTAGCATATTCCTGTCAAGATCTTTAACGATATCTGACTAGAATATTAATTAGGCAAACGTGGAAATGCCAATATCTGTACGTGTTGTTATGTAATCGTTACATTACGAAAAGTTGAAATATAATGGTAAAGTTTATTCTAGAAGAAGGCCAAAAGTAGTATTATATTCTATCTGTTTGGTTAATCGGTTCTGATAGGAGGGCTGCTCGTCTGATAACCAGTAAAATTGAGGTTGTAAAGAATCTTATACCCTGTCTTAGACATAATATATTGCACAATATAGGCGGTCTTAAGAGATCCTTTAAATAAATGTTAAGCCATTATACTTCTTGCTTGCCAATAACAAAATCCATAAATAAGAGAAGGGACTCTTTTGACTAAGATCAAGGCTCGACCAATTCGGTGGAGCCTTATTATGGGCTATTGATGATGAAAATACGGAAACGAAACTAAAAGCCTTCAATTGTGGGAATATAACATAAAATTGTGTGGAATACTCACTTTTATAACGATACATTTAATACACATCCTGATAAAGTATAAATGTAAATTTTAATAAAAAATACTGGCAACTTTTTGCGTATTGCGCAAAAATTCAGAGCGAATGCTTATGAAATATCACACCGAAACGAATAAACGCTCTTCAAAGAATCAAGCCTGATATACTCGTATTAAAATATGATATGATGAGAAGTTGCCGCGAATATTGGATCAAACAAAATTAAAGTTAAGAATAGACTTCATCCCGATACAGGCATAATGGAGCTTCCAAGATTGAGGCCGCGCCAGTTTTGACCTACTTTGGTTTACGGGAAAAATGCTGATGGCTTTCTAAATATTTAAATTCGTAGGGGATGTAACGCAGCGACCTATCTTCTTTCCCTCCAAGCCTTCTGCCGAATAACAAACGCGGCTCTGACCACCGACTGATGACGGTATAACCATCACGATTGAAGGCGTAGCTAAATACCACAGGCCGATGACGGGCAGCAGCGTCACCGGGACGAAAAGCTACGCTCTGAGTCAGAAAGTGGCGGTGATTTACTCCTTTTTTATTGGAAGACACGCTAAACCACTTGTCTGATTTCAATCCGACCGTATCGAATTATCGTATTATTGGATGATGAGAGCGAGGAAATTAAAATTCACCTCTGTTTCCGCACACTTGTGCATACTAATTAACATTCAGTACCAAATCAATTGATTCGTTCAGCATAAGAATTGATTAAGAAATGCTGAGCTTTCTGTGATAAACGGTAATTCATTATTAGCCTGCAAACGACCACTGCTGGACATAGACCTTAAGCAATGACAATTGTCATTAGGAGGGATTTGCCACCACTCTTGGCAAGCGGGTTGGTGACCGCAGTACGTTTAATCTGTACCTAAGTAAACGCTGCTGCCCGTTTCCTGATATTCCCTTAATCGTCTTCTACGTCACTGACGGGATGAGATGGGGTGGTTCCATTCTTAATCTTAAAACCACACCGACTTTTTAGACCCTTTTTTTAACCAGTATAAACTTATTAGCAAATGGAAACCCTTTTGTTTACATCATCACATTCTACGAGAATAACCAGCAGTATAGAAAGAGCCAACAATATTATGCATTAATTACATAACTTTGCACATCTCTGTGTAGGCTCAACGGAATTTCTCTACTTAAGCTAACATAGCAGGCTACTTATGGCGGCGTTTACTGTACATATTGCTATATGGAGCTCCTAAGATGTTATCTAATTGCTGGCCTAATTGTCCAGGAGATAACTTGATAACAAATTTACGTTTCGGATTATGCTATGAGGCGGTAGTTCATTCATAAGATAAGAACCATAGAATTGTATCAAGGAACGACCTTTTGTGCACAGAACGTCATGGTGATTCACATTTTGGCAAAATGTTATCCAACTCAACTTTTTTCCGTGCGGTGACAGGAAAGAGCACTAAACTTAAGGTCTTTCAACTTAAGGTTAAGTTAGGTTCTACTTCAATTTAAGGTCTTTTTCTTCCTGTAGGTGTCGTCTGAGCGACCGTACACGGATTGATCCATATAGTTGGAGCTCACTGCTTGAAGCCGCAACCGCGCGGTGAACTATAGTAGCCGTAGCGACAGCACGAGCGATTTTAAAAATGCGTGTTCGGCAGCGTATGAATGGCTATAGCGCGGTCGCGGCTTTAAGCAGTGGTACTCAACTGCTTGAAGCTGTGCGTGTACGGCCGCAAGAGTCGACTAAAGTGACTTGGGATTTAGGCTTCAAAGCCAGTTATAGATTTTACCGGACTGATTGCTTACCAGTCGTGGAAACACCCATGAAGTGACTCCGGTAGCTTTTCAGACACAATTGAAACGTATAGACCAGCATAGCAGTTACACTTTGCAAGGGAGGTCACTAGCTCTTTTACTATAAAAACAACTCGATAGAAAACCTTCCAGTAGTGTTTTAGATGTTTTTGGAACCCTAATAAAGACATCCATCCTTTATGTTCCCAAGACCCATACTCCTCCATCTACCCTCATACAACAGATGACTGATCTTTTGTTCTTAAGACCGATGATACCCCATCTTACCTCATATTACACTAGATATAGGCTGCGCTGCTCCTATCAGCCAATAATCTACTCATTATCAGCGTCGAACCGTGCTCCGATCTATCTGGCTTTCCACTTCGAGATTGCAAGGGATGAAAATATCATCATCGTCAAGTTAGCTCAAATAATTAACTTAAGACTTAAACACCTGATCCACGCGTACACACTTTTACTTAAGTAAGGAAAGAAACCAATTCTTTCAGCTGTGTCAATAAAGCTATTTGCTCGACTCCAATTTACTATGGACATTACTTTCACTGGTTTTACTTTTGTCTATTCAATTGTTGCTTCGAATTATTTTCTCACGATTTACAAACATAACCTACACTCCTACACTTGACCACAAAGAGGTATATGATCTGTTTTATAATTATTTATTCGAACTCCTTTTTTTTTATAGTGGCTCGACATAATGGCTTCCCTACACCTGATGGAAAGCGAAAGAGAAGCCCAAGTCGCTGTGACAACGGGCAAGTAACTGGTCAGTTACCTGTCAGTTGCCACCGCCATGCCGGCCCAACCCTAACCCCCCACGAGCTCCGGAAACCCTACTCACCGGCAGAAACACGACCCAGAGGTCATTTGACTGCGGTATTCTATAGGGATATTCCTTAAATATGGAGGGGAAATAAGCTCGGTTTTTCATCAATTCATGGCTGATTCTTGATTCTGAAGTTATAAGATGGGAGCGATACTGGAAACCATCCAAAAAAACTTATATTCTTATATAATATTCTTATACAAGTAAGTTAATTTGCTACTTTATTGCTTTTGTGGTTTCAAGCCTCGTTCAAAAAGCTATTGGTTTCCTCTACCTGAAGATTGCAAGAGATCGCTACAAGCGATAAGTTGTACTATGTTTTGTTTATAATATGATATGTTTTCCTGTAATGTCTATGTTTTGTGCAATAAAAAGTATCTCTATCTATCTGTTCCATATTATCGTATTTCTAAAAAGGTCAAAAATAGATTTTGGTATTCGATCGTTGGCGGATAAATTTTCCATCTAGCGCTTCATGTTTCCATCCCATTATGTGTATTCGTGGTTCTGTACATAGACTTGTTCACTTCAATTTATGTCCTACGTAACTTGGATATTCATCTCAGCGATAATTTATATCCTATCCAATAGAATATTCACCGCTGTGACCGGATCCAGTCAACGGATGACGGACGGACGCCGGACACGATTATTATTAACAATAACAATCGTTTATTAATTCAGTGCCTCTCGCAACATTTTTCCCAACGTTTTTCGCAACCCCTTTATTGTAACGGTTAAATTAGCGGCTATTGTTTAAACGGAAGCTCCGTGCTATTACTCTCATCCCTTTTTAAATTCATGACATTTGAAACGAAAAGTGTTCGTTTGTCCTTGCCCCATTTACGAGACGTCCATTTGGGGCAAAGATATAAGCAATTTCGGCGTTATTAGTATCATGGACTTTACATTATGGCGCTTGGTACACGTTTTTAACGTTATAGTCTGGCCACTGAGAAGATATTCCTGACAAGGCGTAACTAAATGGACGATGTAACTATGAACTGGCAAATAATTTACGGCAAAATTTCAAACAACTTTTATTTACCTCATTAACGAGTGAAAACTCGAATAATTGAAAAATTATGCCAACTCACAATAAGCGTATTAATTTTGGGTACAGTTGATCAATTCTTTTCAAACATAGGAATCATGGACGTATGATATGAATTGACATCTGACATTCATTCTTCTTCTGACAAGAGCATACCCTAAGCGGCCGGACTATAACATGGAAACAAATCGTAGATTTGTAAGATAACCAATCAAACATTAAAGTTTGTTCAAATGATTACTTGTTTGACAGAGTTTGTTTCTCCAATTATTTATAATTTTTTTCTCACATAAACAGCTATCTACCAACTTAAGAAACGTAATTAATAAAATATTGACGAAACCACCCAACCGTTAACTTGGAGGCAAGAAAGCGTTGCTTCAAATTCCTTCAACATACCTTTTTCTTAAAGTCAAAAGAAATGAATATCGCAAAAGTATGTTTCTCAAAATCATTTTGAAGAGTTGTAACGAAAGAAAACTTGTGTAACACTTAATTAGCAAGAACTTACCTTGCCTAAATAAGCGTTGAAAATGTTCAGACCGCAAAAGTCGCAGACGCAGCTCTCGGAAAACAAGCCATAATCTCGTGCCCAGCAGAAAACTTCTTTAAAGCAAGACTTGCGCCATAGGTTCTCAACATTTTGCAGACCACTGCTGCTTTATATAAAAAAAAAATTCCAACTGCTTTCCAGGTTGTCATTAGGTCATAAGCATAGCTTATAACAACCCCGGTGTAGCATTGCTTAGAGCGTGAAGCCTAAAGCGCGGACGAACCGAAGGTTCGGGTTCGACCCCGGTTAGGTCAAGTTAGGATATGTACTCTCTAATGAGGATTTTCTGGGAGACGCCCCCAGGTCATCGTCTGGTATTCATAATACAAAGGCAGACTAGTTTGAGTCCAGGTGGCTGGTATGAATTGTCTAGATTATTATTTATTAGCTTTAAATACTTGATAATTAGATATTCCATTGTGGTTTTCTCAAAACGTCACGATAGCTACTTAGGTCCGTACAGCGGTCAAGCTGCCGTAACTATCTTCTATACTTATAATAAATCTGTAGAGAAGTCAATTCTGTACATGAAATATATTTTCAAAATAACTATCAGGGGGTGATTAGGGATCGATACTGATGCCAAAAATGCAATTTTTGTCTGTCTGTCTGGATGTCTGTATGTTCGCTATATAGAAAAAAAAACTACTGGACGGATTTTAATGAAACTTGGTACGAATATTCTTCATACTCCTGGGCAGGTTATATATATATATGGAATTAAATGCGGTTTTGACCAATGTATTGCTAGAGGTCTAACTTAAAACTCAGGTACCATTTTATGGAAGTCCGTTATTTTTGAAACCCGATATCCACGCGTGGGACGCCGCCGGCACAGCTAGTACTTAATAAAGCCTTTGCACCAGCTACTACCCCCCTGAAAAGTTTCAGGGCCCTTTAGGGGGCCATACAGCCCTCATTGAGAACCTATGACATACGCAAACATCACAAAGTTAATGCAAAGGACTCGAAAGGGGAGCAACTAACCATACCTTGGGCAAAGGTAGAAAACGTACCTTGGAAAACGTCGACTACTTAATCAAACTACGCTACGAAGTTGGAAAAGTTATAAGTAGGTAATTTCATGTCAACAAACTTGATGAATAAAAAATTGGCAGGGCCGGTATTGCTGCTGAAAATATTCTACGTGCATAATACATAGCTGATGACAGGTTTATAAGTATTGGAAATGTGTTGTAAAGGGGATTTAGCAGCTAGTTTAAAGTTGCCCACTTTTCAGCATTATTTCGTACTTATTACTCGTAGTTAGTAGTAAGGTACTTACTATTTCTAGCAGTAAAACTGGACCAGTACAGTACTCGTAATACAATTAGTTACACTCATAACTTCTGCAGTTGTACTTGCATTAATGTATTTTAGGGTTATTCTTAGATTTGTTTTGGTTCCTTTTTCTCTAGAAAAATCTTTAAGAGAGTTTTAATTTATCTGTAAATATGTTAAGACTAGTTGAAACATAGAAAGTAGGTGTGGGATGGGAAGACGATTATTTGTGCAATAAGACTGTCTAGAGCTGGATGAGCTAAACCAAGGATTGAAGTGGCGAACAAGTGGAGAGGACTTTGTTATAGGCAACCAGCTGATGATAAGGAATAAAAAGATACAATTGTACCTGTATGGACCCGAATCACCAGTGCTTAAGTAAGCGATTACTGCACTTTTACCACCAGAAGCCAAACCAAACTTAAGAGGCAATTTTCTTTAAGAAACACATACAAAATATCGCCTATTGAAACTGATTTTATAGAATTTATGATATATAATATGAGCGAGTTATCAGATGTATTTGTACAACATAAACTTTAGTAGTACTTTACAATGTAGCCTCGCCTCGAAACGTAATCAAAATATCCAAGAATTGCTCGTTGATTCTGGTTTGTATCCAGATTTTACAACTCATTGTTAGACTACTTCCTCCGATTGTGACCGAAGTGAGCACGTGCGTTTGCGCAGGTAAATGCCGATAACAGATCTAACTGGAACTAAATTGATAACATGCTCATTACTAGTTAGTTCTCCTTTTTTTTCTAGATTTTGTACTCAGTACACGAAGTTTGTAAAACATTTCTTTAAGTAGTGCATCACTCGAATCCGCGTTCCGCGAATAATTTAATAAAAAGAGTGAAAATCATAGAAAAAAATATCTTAAATTGCACATTGATATTAAAAGACACTCCTCAATTTAATAGTAATGTCAATGACGTCAGTGAAACAAAATCAGAAAAACCAGGATTTATCTTCAACCCTCGTATTGTGAAGTATGTCAAAGAAATAAGCAAACATCAAAAATTTAATGTAATAAATAAATATATACAAATAAAATAAACATAAGAAATATCAAGGACTTTTATTACGTCAGATGACAAAGAGAAAAAATCTGACGTCACGACGACCATAGTTTTTGCAAATATACAATTCTAATAATGCTAAAGATTTACTTATTGTAAGTTGGTATGTGTATACGTTAAAGGAAAGCGTAAGAATACAAACACTAACTACTACATTAGTGCCAGACAAGCTGATAAGGAGAAACTTAAAGACCCCTTATCTTGAACTTGAGGAACAAACAACCTTGAGATATCAAAGTTACGTGAAGTTACTATAGTGTATTTGTTTGTTTATTCTCGGCTGAGTACTTGGGCAGGCCACTTAGTGCTTTTTATTGGTTTAATGTACCTAAAGCTTTTGACTTGATTAACTTAAGATAAATTTGAACGCTGAATGTTTTGGTCAATACAATGGATCGGCGGTTATCTTATTTAATAATGCCGTAAAATCTGCAGTCCGTCATAACGATACCTCATAATAACGTGTGACTTTCAACGAGTTCAATATGATGGGACCATTTTCTAGTATCCAAAATCAAATAGCAGAATCTTGAAGTACCTAATCCAATAAAGGCCCAAAAATTACAGTCTTCAGTCAGACGGCAGTCTCATCATCCCGTTAGAATCTTAAGCTTGTACGACACGCCTAAATACAACTACTACTACTCTTCTGACTCCTGAATTTCTACCACAGTGGCCTAACTTAAAGGACTAGCCATACAGGAGATATTGAAGTGCAAAAGTGTGGATGTAAAGACAGGTGCACTCTCAGTTCCGGCACTAACATAATCCGATGTAACGATAGTTAACATTAGTGGAGATTAGGCTAAAGATTGGGCTTTACTTGGTTCCCAATGCAAGTGCGTCACCGCCAAGTTCCTGTCTCCTAAAGCAGTAGGAACTCAATAGCAACTGAGCAATTTCTTGACAGAAAATCAGTCTTTCTGTCAAGAATTACTTTGTGGGAATATTGTTACTGGGAGATACAACATTATTCAATATTCTGTCAAAAGACAAAACACAACTACCATATAAATGAGCCCAGATCGGGTTATAGTTGACGAGTAACAAGATTAGGCATCTCCGCTATAGATTGTGCCCGCTCTCGAGATTGAGCAATCACTACTAACGCGTTTACCGACTTGCGCCGAGATCACATGCAGCGCATTAACGTTGCAGATTGAATTTTATGTTGTTTTGTTTTTGTGGGCCATTAGAAAGGTCACTCAATGATCAATGTTGTGATCCGTTTCGGCTCAGAAAGCCTGTTTGTCGAGAAGCTAGTCATAATACGCGACGCGAAATGAATCTGTCAACACAACACACCTAGAAGGACAACACCTAGAAGGACATTCTATGACCAAATAGAAAGTGTCCTAAAAAAGGTAAAATACTAAGTACCCTAAACCGACGAGCATGTATGAAGAGATTGATGAATGTAGACGAAGCAAAAGTTGTGTGCCAGGATCGTAGCCAATAGAAGGACGTGGTCTCTGTGCAAGAAAGGTGTGACGTGTGACCTTAGGTATGTATGTTCGAATTAAAGGCTATGCTACCAAAAATGTACATACAGACGAAGTTAGAACCTCCTCCTTTTTTTGAAGTCGGTTAAAAAGAATGATTCTTTTAACATCAACTGATTGGCACATTTGGTAGTTACGCTGCTTGCGTAGTGAAGAAACCATTAGATAACCCAAGACATGCCACGCTGAGACACACAGCACCATCCAGTCCACAAACTAAACCGAAGCTTGTACTATTAGTATTAGACAAAGTGGAGGAGTTTGAACAGAAGAGTGGACCCTAGGACCACGTTGGGAAAATGCTACGCGAAGAAGAATAGCCGATAGTCCCAATTTTAGATGTCTCCAGATCATCAGGATTTGCTACTTCTCCTTTGGGAACACTTTTAATGTACGCCATCGAGAACGAGCGAGGTTACTTACTGTCATCATCAGCGTATTGCAATCCACTGCTGGACATAGGCCTCTCCAGTTGTTCGCCACTTCAACACACCAAACATCTGGACGATATACCCATAATCGCCACGCTGGGCGGGCGGGTTGGCGATCGCAGGGCGTAGCTTTTCTCCGATAACGCTGCTGCCCGTCATCGGCCTGTGGTATTTAGCCACGACTTTAATTGTGATGATTGTGCCACCACCAGTCGGTTGCCAGAGCATTCGGTAGGATACACTACGAGCAGGTGAGGTTGGCTTGGAGCGAAAAGATGATAGGTCGCGATCTTACATCCCGTTAATGACTAATTATGCACCTAAATTAAAGGCATTTATCATTTGACTGACAATATAGCTCTAAGAAATTGCCAGTCTCTACATTAGATAGGTTTCTGAGAAAATGGTCTAGCGGTCTGCGGACTTCAAAGAGCTTGGAAGCACTAACCTGTGCTCGTAAATTAATAATAATAAATTAGTCAGATATAATGCTGAGAGGTTTATGTGAAAATAGGTAGTTATTGAGCACAACAAACGAATAAAATTATGTATCACATCTAATTTGAGACCCCTCAGAACACCTCTATAAGATCCTAAAGTTGAATTAGAAATTTAAACTCGACCAAAACTAGCGACCGCCTACGACTTCGTACGTATGAATTTTCAAAAATCCTTTCTTAGAGCCCCCCTAAGTTATAAAAAGAACCCTTGGGCAAAAGTTCAAGTTCTTAACCCTTGTAGCTTAAGTTCTGCGTCAGTCTATGTCAGTCAGTCAGTCAGCTTACGCTCATGTAGACTGCGCCAGTAATCTTATAAGTCTGCCGGAGAATGCTACATGTGGTCTAAACGAGGTCTAAAGTTAATAACTCACCCAAAAATAAAAAAAAGAATAAAAACGTCAGACGTCAACGGTCGAGTACCTCAATGTTCCATCTCCCTCATTCCCGAACGATAGAGCGAGACAACATGAGATCCTACCGGAGTGACGTCATCGCGAGTCGCGATAGTAGAAAATGCAGCTTCTTTAATATAGGTATTTTACGATGGTTTTATGTGCGTACGCATGAAATTGATCCTTTCGCTGGTTGCGTAAGATTCTATCGAAACATAGGTACCTACTTGTTTGCTGTTAAAACGGTGGTTGAGCAATAATAGTACCTACTCGAGTAGGTAGGTACACCGAGTAATAGGTTATCGTCTTGTGAAGATCAAATGGCATTCCTACTATAGTAATAAGTGGTAGTCGCCTATCATCAGGTGAGAGGAAGCCTATTCTTTGACTTTACTATAAAAAAAATAAACTAACCAACCTTATCGCGAACTAGCATGCGTCCGCGACTTCGTACGCGTGGACAACAACTCTTTTTAATTTATAAAAAGAAGCCTACCTATGTGCTATTTCAAAGAGTGTACTAAATTTTAATTTAAATGGGTCCAGTAGTTCTGGCGTGAAAGCGCATCAGACAGACGATGTTACTCTCGCATTTAAATATTAGTATCGATAAGGATTATGTTCCTCGTGAAATCCCTATCAGCCAAGTACCAAATCTGTCAAAATATCTTGACGAAAATGGACTTTATGCTAATGATCACTTGGTTGATAATTGTTTGAGTAAATTTGACAGATGTGGGCGTCTAAACCATAAAGAAGAACGTCGATAATTTAGACCTAAAATTAAAACAAGAAAATCCTCGAATTACTATAAGTAGGTACTTATTTATAAGGTAGGTTAGGTAGGTATCTATTTCATCAAAATGCGTCATGCCAAACTATTGTAGGTACCTAGATAGGTATCTTACCTATTTATCTCGTAACACCAAAGTGTCTGATATCAGATAATCTTTTAGGTACCTAGGCACCTAAGTAAGTGAGGTAGGTACCTATGTCATATGATTTGACAAGTAGGTCTAACTTGAATTGACTGTTTTGACAGCCATGTCTCTTTTTTGCTTTTAGGCTTTACATTTATAAATATATTTTTATTTGGAATGTCAATTTACATGTACTACTAGGTACCTACTTACTTTGAGTGACCTTAAACGTTTGTCATAGATTTAATTAAACCTTTGTTCGATACACATCTGCCTAGTAGGTAGTTACCTACCTAAAGTTAGAGATCGCAACTAGCGATAAGTCCGCTTGCAAATTATTATATACCTACAGCTAAGTACCTACTTACCTTTAGTTGATAGACAAGAAGTTTGTAAAACTTTTTCCTGTATAGACGTTTTTTGTTACAATGTATCAGACCCTAGAACGCACCCTTTGAGAAGGTGGGTACCTTATTCGTAGGTATTCACCCGTCATAAAACCCATAAAACTAAGGGCTTAAATCCCAGCTTTCAAGAAAAATACGAATAGGTATGATATTTTTTGACTTCTTACGGCCGTATTCACAAACGTTACTATGCGACGCGCGGACGCACAGCGCCCAGAATCCTATTGGTTTTTGGTTACCTGTGCGTTCGTGCGACGCATAGTAACGTTTGTGAATACGGCCGTTAAATTGGTAGGTATAGTAGGTACCTACCTACCTAGGAAAACTAACTAGAAAACGAAGTAACAGAATATACCTACACTAATGCTATGTAACGGCCGTATTCACAAACATTACTATGCGTCGCACGGACGCACAGGTACCCAAAAACCTATAGGAATTTGGGCACTGTGCGTTGTGTGCGTCCGCGCGTCGCATAGTAACGTTTGTGAATACGGCCGTAATAGGTACCCTGGAAGGGATTTGAACATACGACACCTTGGTTCGGAGTAAAAATTGCTGTCAAATGCCCCAATGGACCATAGAATAAAATTGGTAACAAACTAACAACTTGGAGTCTCTCGAAACACTTCTTTACCAACTCCTTTTGTACCTCACATTATAAAATACAAATTTTCTATATAGACGTTAACACGTAATCATCACAAAAAATAACAATTTGACTGTAGTTATGTACGTACGAACGCACTCTTACGATTAAACTTCTTAATCGTAACTCCCCTAAATGGCATATTTTTTTTTATTTCAATCACACTTTCAAAGTTGGAACGAGTTGCTAACCGTTTGTTTTGAACCGTGAAATCGCGGAGTGCACTCGCGTACGTTAAAATTCGCCAAAACTTACCTTGTAAAAAAGTTCCGTGCGCGCGCAGATGAAACACCTAAATCCCACAGGTGAACGTTGGTTCCTCCTTTTAAAAATCCAAGAAGCGAAGGAACGAGCCGACTTCTGGTAGCACAGCACCGGCCGACACTCGTGCGTAACTCGTTAGCGACGCACCACAACACAAAGTAACCACAACGTTGTTTGTTTATAAAATTACGAGCCACTTATTAATAATTTGCACGGTGCTCACTGCGCATGCCCGCACAACACGCGCCCACTTCGAATAAGGTTATGTTTTAAGTTGCAAGCACTTCAAGACTGCACTTCACCGCGCACTTCTCACTTTTCCGACCGAAGTACTATCGGAGTCGCGCAAAACTTTTCCCAAACGACAGGCAAACTTTATCAGTTGTTTCCCACGAGAAACTCCTTATTATTAACACTGAGTAACTGACACTATCTCACCTTTTTGACCACCGGCCGGCTCTACCTGCGTCGAACGAAGGCCTCGTATGTATAATAAACACTTGAAAACTCCGGAACCGGTAATAATACGATTCCGCACGTGATATTGACACTGTCAAAATAAAATGTAAACGGGGCGTTGGTAGATCACGGACGACACACTTCACGTTTCGACGGCCCGGCGAGCGGCAAATTAAACGAATAGAAAAGAAAATAAACGAAGAATACTAAGGTCGTGGAGTGCGTACCCGCGCGTCCGTCACTGGGTGAGCGCTAAACTAAACGCGAGACCGAGAGGCCGCGCGACCCGCGTCCCCGCGCGCCCGCGCGCCGCCCGCGCTCGCCCTCCGACCCGCCTCCATCGCATGAGAAAACGTTGGAAAAAAATCACAAGTGCATTCAGGAGTGTATCAAATGGTGATCATGGTTAGGTGGTCGCGTGGCCGGTGGCGCGGTGGCTGCGGCGGTCGCGTACAGTCAGCGATTGAGTATTTTGGGCCGGCGGGGCGCGGGGGAGCACGTGACGTGATGCACCCCGCAACTTGATCCGATTCATTGAGAGACGCCGTCGCGCTTGATGCGACCCGACTTGCAACTTACCTAAACCCAATTTGGCGTGTGCGGCAAATTGGTCTGATTGGTGAATGAAAAGTTATTCGGTAACTTTGACACCTGTCAGGCTATGCACGAATACGTTCGGAAAAATCTATTTCGTAAACGCGCGCACTTTCATTCAAATTTGACATTAGCCTAGTACCTACCTACCTTCCTACAATTAATGTCAAATCTGAACGACGTTTATTCAAAGTTTGCTAATTCGAATGGAAATAGGCTTTGAATAGCTGGCTTGGACTAAAGTTTGAGGTAGAGACCGTGGTAGAGACGTTTAACTGGTTTAACTGAAGATCACCTGTTGGAGTAGTCACTGGTGCAGGCGGAGTGTTATGCGATTCGTATGTACCTACATTTGGCATTTACTTACATCTATACTATATAATATTATAAATGGGAAAGTGTGTCTGTCTGTATATTTATCTTTCTTTATCAGCAAAACGGAGCGACGAATTGACGTGATTTTTTAAGTGGAGATAGTTGAAGGGATGGAGAGTAACATAGGCTACTTTTTACCCCTTTCTAACCCCCCACTTCCCTAAAATGAGGGTGGATGGGATTTGTATGGAGCATTTACCCCGAATTTAACGCGAGCGAAGCCGCGGACAAATGCTAGTATATTATAATTATATCTGCCTTTGGCGATACTTAACAATATGTAGGAATCGAACCCGGTTTTAAGTCACATATTTTGCACCATACATAAATAAATAAATAACATGACCCGCATTTCTCACCATAAAGACTCCCATACTTGTGACAATGACGAATTATTGCAATGCAATCTTATACTTATCTTGCAACAGGAAGCACTTACCTTACACGTAGTTAGACAAAACATTTAATAAGCACAATTAACAATGTCTGGTCATGAATGAATGATAGCTAGAATTGCATTCACAGATCGTAACTTGATAGCTGTAACTTAAATCATTGTAAGTGCAATATGCACATAGTTAAGGTCATCATGAATAATATAATTGATTGACTTGAAAGGGTCATGGGTTCGATCCCCGCAACTCTCTGGCAACGGACTGGAGGCGGGGTATAACCATCACGATTCGTAGCTAAATCTCACAGACAGATGACGGGCAGCACCGTCACCGGATTGTGGAGCTACGCCCTGCGATCGCCATCCCGCCAGTGGACTGTAATAGGCTGATTATGATGATGATGGTAACTTGTCCTTGGCCACAGCGATTTAGGCTTTCTATTTTGCCTATCAAGAATGAAACTATTGTACATACATTTTTACAAAAAAATGCTACTAACATCCTAAATAAATTAAAAAAGAATATTTAATCTCTAACACAATGCCGACAAAGATGAAGTGTTTTGTACCTCAACATCGTATACGGAATACAGTATCTAATTCCGTTTCTGTGTAGCGGTGCGGTGATCACGTTTTTGGCAAATAAGATTAAAACGGCTTACCGTGTCGCGATGTGCTGAATCAAACGCGAAGCCCGGACAAATGTTCATTATTTCCACGCTTACTGGCATTAACAGCTCATGTTGTTTGTTTAATGTAATATGGGATGTAAGGGAAAGACCCATCACCTTTTCGCTCTAAGCCACACTCACCTGCCTGTGGTGCATCCTGCTGAATAGGAATAGAGGCTCTGGCTACTGACTGGTGGCGGTATGACCATCACGATTCAAGGTGTAGCTAAACACCACATACCGATGACGGGCAACGAAGTGGATCAGCCTACGTCCAGCTGTGGACTGCAATAAGCGGATGATCTATGTATATATGTATGTAACTTCATTTTAGCGAGTATGGTATTCCAAAGCTTACAATTCATTCCAGGGTTCGCTGATCATGATTTTAGTTAGAGATCGTCGAGTTTGATGATGACGAATCGATAAGAATGTTTTGACATATTGTGGAGGAAATCGGAACTAACGGGGCACGCGTTATTTACAAAATGTCACCTCAAAGGTGGCTTTGACGTTCATTTTTGACATATTTTGTATCACTAACTCACTCTTGATTATCTCATCTCACCTACGCTACGTACCAAAACATCCTTATCGATTTTATATTTAAATTTTGTTTAACCAATGAAACAAACATTTGCAGCTATGCAATTATATGCTTGCATCTAAAGAACAATGCATAGATAAGGCTTATACTGCAATGCGTATCTAAACGGCAAAACCTAGGTTCTTTACCAAGTCTAGGTCACGCACAGTCAGTTTATGAGCTTGCAAACTGCCTAGTGAATTGAGGCATTATTGTAAAAGTTTCAACGGGAAGTAAGTAGGCTGTGTACAAAGTTGGTAAATAAGTAGTTATTTTAAAATAAGGCATAGGTATGCAGTTGATATTCCAAAAATGTTGGTATAGACAAACATGTTCATCATCATCAGACATAGGCCTCTCCAGTTGTTCGCCAACTTGGGCAAATACCTGAAGACTTTAGCCATAATCGGTCGCGGTCTTTGAAGTCAGCAGCTAAATGAAACATCTTCTTCCGCCGCTGGGACCTGCAGCGTCGGACAAAGGGCCGTTCGGCGCCTGACATGGGACATTGAGAGGGGGTGTTTTTTTACAGCAACTCGGCATAATGGCCAGCATAATGTCCTACGCCCTTGATGGAAAGCGAAAGAGAAGCCCAAGTACCTGGTCAGTTACCTGTCAGTCGCCACCGACATGTTTACCATCCGTAAACCCCCACGAGCTCTGGAAACCCTGCTCACCGGCAGAAACACGATCCGGAGGACATTTGGTTGCGGTATTCTATAGGGCGGAGGTCCTTCCCCGGACCGGCGGCTCAATTCGACCAAAGCTATGCCCTACCTCTCTTATATAAATTCGCAATAATGCATGTTACACACAGCCCTAAGTAATTAACATATTGAGTATACGTCAATCTCTCACACTACGTAGCAGTAGTAGGTACAGACCTTCAAAGAAGCCGTTTCGCGCGCCATTTAAAAGACCTACAGCTATTAAGCGGAAACCCACAATTCTCTTCGGTAAACTGGAAAACTTTAAAGCTCACAACCGCCATCCATAATTGCGAAGCATTCCCATCTGTTCCCGCTTCCTTACCGTCCTCCCCGTTAAACAACCACCGTAAATGTAAAATTGGGTGCAATAAAATTAAATGAATAGAACATGCCTGTGTACCAGTCAGTCGTAACACTAGTGTGCTTTTTAATTAACTACTTTTTTCAATTAGCGCTTTTTTGGGGCGTAACCTAGTTTTTTATGTGCACTTTTGCTTTAGTGGCCGTTTCTGGTTATCATTAGGATGGGGCTGTTCAGTATAGAGTTAGGGTTGGCCTAAAACTTTAGAAAAACGTAACACAAAACGTAATCTATCTTTATTACTTACTAGCTGTGCCAGCGGCGTCGCTCGCGTGGATATCGGGTTTCAAAAATAACGGACTTCCATATAATACCCATCTATACCTTGTGCCTAAGTTTTAAGTTAGACCTCTAGCAATAATACATTGGTGAAAACCGCATTCAATTCTATGCAGTAGTTTTCGCGTAATGCGCGTTCAAACATACAGGTTTAAATTTCTCGCGTTTTCCCAACACTTCCCGTCACTGCTCCGCTCCTATTGATTGTAGCGTGATGAAAAGTATCCTATAACCTGCCCAGGAGTATGAAGAATAATTGTACCAAGTTTCGTCAAAATCTGTTCAGTAGTTTTTTTTTCTATAACGAACATACAGACAGACAGACAGACAGACAGACAGACAGACAGACAAAAATTTTACTGATTACATTAAATATATTTTCAAAATAACTATCAGGGGGTGATTAGTGATCGATACTAATGCCAAAAATGCAATCAGTAAAATTTTTGTCTGTCTGTCTGTCGGTCTGTCTGTCTGTTCGTTATAGAAACAAAAACTACTGAACGGATTTTAACGAAACTTGGTACAATTATTCTTCATACTCCTGGGCACGTTATAGTATACTTTTCATCATGCTACGATCGATAGGAGCAGAGCAGTGAAGGGAAATGTTTCCGGACTTAGAAGAGGACCCATCGCATCCCGGGGGTGTCGTAGACGACGGCTAAGGAATATCTGGAAACGGGCTGCAGCGTTTACCTGGGTACAAATAAAACCTATTGCGATCGGGTTGGACCCGTCAAAGGATGGTTACCATGGCAAATCCCCTTCAGATGACAATATTCAAAGGCCTATGTCCAGCAGTAGTACCTACAATCATCTAAATTCTAATTAAACGATTAGTACAAATTATAGTATGAAAGATAGAACTACGAGTAATCGTCTGAACATCCTGAAAACTGTCTTAAATGAGGTTGCAATTCTAATAGTCGTTAAAACTCTTTTAGTGGCAGCTTAATGAGTTGTCGGTAGAGATTGTTATAGCGATAACCAGGAATATGTTGGGCGGTAATTGAGGATATGCATGATACCGCTAAATACTTGTAAAATATATTTAGAATAAGTATAAAAATAAGTGAAGGTATGACATGTTTCTTTGTGATTAGGACTGTTAATAACGGAACTCACACGCGATATTTATGGTGTAGTACATTATGTACATCATCATCATCATCATCATCAGCCTATTACAGTCCATTGCTGGACATAGGCCTCTCCAGTTGTTCGCCACTTAGAGAAAACATCTGGAGGATATACCCATAATCGCCACGCTGGGCAGGAGGGTTGGCGATCGCAGGGCGTAGCTTCTTGCTCCGGGCTGCTGCCCGTCACCGGTCTTTAGTATTTAGCTACGCCTTCAATTGTGATGGTTATACCGCCACTAGTCGGTTGCCAGCGCCTCGTTTGTTATTCGGCAGGATGCACCACGGGCAGGTGAGGTTGGCTTGGAGCGAAAAGATGATAGGCCGCTCCCTTACATCCCTTACATCCATTATGTACAGTCAAAAGCAATCTATGAATACACTTTAGAACTTTGTCACATTGGACTTAAAAAAATTTCTCGCTTCATGTTAAGGTGCAGAACAGACGGCACACTTTTTGTGCGATAGAGTCTGCGTCTGAGACATTTAAAAAGAGCGTCTAGGTCCCTACAGCTCTGCCGACAGAATGATCGAAGATGTGCGTCGTCGTCTGTGAAATATCCGCGACAGATTTTCGGGCGTCGTGTGCGTTACTGCGTATAATTGCATAGGTTAGACTAAAAAGTGCGTCACGGGTAGTCTGTCGTCTGCGCTGCCATTAAGTATAACATCGACATGTCATTTATCATTGTGACAACATGCTAAAGTACACATACATAAAATATAGAAAAAGTCTTTACTATACTGATTTTTTAACAGCCGTGGACAGAATGAATGAAGAGCAATCACGAACGTCCGCAAGGACATGAAACAGTTGGGGCTTTCGGATGACGACGCACACCAGCGCAAAAAGTGGCGCCAGGAAAGCCGACCCCGCGTAACGGGAAAAGGCGAGGCCAAAGAAGAAGAAAGTGGACGTTAAGTGGCAACAGATAGACAGACAGATATATTTTATTGTACACATATAAATATTACAGGAAAGTAAATTTAATATAGGTAGTAAAATTTAGGCGGTCTTATCGCTAATAGCGATCTGTTCCAGACACCCATCAGTTCAGTCAGACAAACCTGTGATACTTTTTCCTGTAAAAGTTAATTTTTTTCTGCATTCTATCTACTTTATTTTATTTCAATTTGAATTGCTATTGTATTCTTACTAACATTTTGTGCATTAGCCTACAAGCCCTATACACTTCCAGCGGAAGCATTACAATACACGCTTAAGACATTACTTATTCATGTGCCCTACATATCATCTGGTCTGAAACGCTAAAAATATTACTGCTCGCATTTCCCACCAAGAAGCTGCGGGGTCGTAAATAACAAATATGATTTCAGATGACATTTTATTACTTTCAAAAGTGCCAATTTGGCCTCTCGGCATCATTACATTCGATCTGCGAGTCGTGTTGCCAATTCGACACCACGGACAGCTATGAGGTCGTAAATCTTGTCATTAGTTCATCACTGAATGTAGTTTATTAATAAGAACCAACTCAGAAAGTCTGACAAAATCATCGGAGGTAAAAGATGAGATAGCCCGTGTGTGGTAGTTAAGAAAGGTAACTATACCTAGTGCCGATTGTACCTTTTTTCTTTTTAGGGTTCCGTAGCCAAAATGGCAAAAACGGGACCCTTATAGATTCGTCATGTCTGTCTGTCTGTCTGTCCGTCCGTATGTCACAGCCAGTTTTTTCCGAAACTATAAGAGCTACATTATTGAAATTTGGTACGTAGATGTATTCTGTTAACGCATTAAGATTTTAAAATAAAATCAGAAAAAAATCAAAAATTTTCGGGGTTCCCTATACATACAACTGAAACTCAATTTTTTTTTTCATCATACCTATACGTGTGAGGTATCTATGGATAGGTATTTTAAAATGATGTTAAGGTTTCTAACATCATTTTTTTCTAAACTAATTAGTTTGCGCGAGAGACTTTTCCAAAATATATGATGTGTATTAATAGTAATACACATCATATATTTTTTTCATAGGAAAACTACTAACGAAAATTGGTTTGAATGAAATCTAGACAGTAGTTTTTTTTACAATGTCATTAATCAAATTACCTAATTTTTTTCATTCAATCAGTGGTACGGAACCCTACGTGCGCGAGTCCGACTCGCACTTGGCCGGTTTTTTTCTTATACCTCTATTGTGGCAAAAAGCCTACGGCCCGCCTGATTTTAAGCTGTCACCGCAGCCTATGGACGCCAGGGATATCACACGCGCGTTGCCCACCCTAACTCCCAGCTTCCAATGTAGTACCTACTCGCCTTACGAGCATTTGTATTATTTTCATTTCATTACTACAGTACTACGAGAAAAATGGGGCTGTGATGTGTAATCGTGGCGATGGTAATCGAATCGACAATCGTGGGCGAATCTGTACGTCAAAATTTGAAGCGATCGGGGCTTAAAAAGGAAAGATAAAAAGATTTGATTGTTTTTTGTTTGCATTGGATAGGCTCTGAAACTGGTGGACCGATTTGAAAAATTCTTTCACTGTTAGGAAACTATACTATCTCCGGTGAACATAGGCTATATTAAATGAATATCCATCTGAAGCCGGAAGGGACTGTTCCTGATAAATCTGACACCGGAAAATAGCAAGAATCGTAAGTTGATCAATTTCCTAGGTAGTTGATTAACTTCCGGAAAATAATAAACGGCAGTTGAAATGTATTATTTAACGTATGTATTTTAGTAAATTGATCATTTTACGGGGTTTGCCGTAAAATCATCCGACGAAGGTGAGGTGAACGTTGATTGGTTCAATGGCTCACGTGGCGTTATCCCGGCAACCAATCAGGGAACAGTGTATTAATTTACGGGTAATCGTGCACCGTTGAATAGTACATTGAGCATCGATTGGCCCATTTGAGGACGATTTTACTTGTGTCAAAATCGTAAATTATTAAATGACTGTCAGGCTACCGTAAATTGATCAACTAACTGAAATCCATTGCGTAAAATAATACATTTCAACTACCGTTTGTTATATTCCGAAAGTTAATCAACTACCTAGGAAATTGATCAACTTACGATTCTTGCTATTTTCCGGTGACATATCTAAAGACATGGTTTTAAATGAGAAATAAATATTATTTACACCTAAAACAAGCAACAAGGGATTCATATAATATTTCAAGGTCTTTTATAATAAATGCACATTAAAAAGGCTATTTAATCAAATTTTTATGATCGCAGCGTTGCAGCAAATTGCATGGCTAATTTTGCTTTTGTTACCACTTTGTATGCAATAATGCTCATAGTATGATTCAACATGCGATGTAGTTATTACAATTAGGTACACAACAGGCAAATAGGGCAGCCTTCTAATAATAGGAACCGTAACACTATAGATGATTAGTTTCTTCCCACGGCTAGCATTGAAAATGCTCTGTTTGTAGAATTGAAATTCAAATTCAAACTGTTTTTAATGGTCTTACAAAACAATAGTTACAAGAATGATGGAAATCCCTTTTAGGATTCCATAACCAAAGGGTAAAAACGTGACCTTATATTAATAAGACTTCGCTGTCTGTCTGTCACGAGGCTGTATCTCAAGAATCACGAAAGCTAGACACCTGAAATTTTCACAAAACATCTATTTCTGTTGCCGCTCTAAGAAGAAATACTCAGTCGAGTCAAGTCGTTCACTCTTGATAGAGTGCTTGCGTTTTTAAAGGTGACAAAACATCAGTGCTACGGGAATATTGGACTGTGCTGCTTCGAGCCTTGTAAACATCACTATTTGTTTGTTTTTTGTTTTATTTTTGTTATCATCATCATCAGCTGTTCGCAGTCTACTGCTGGACATAGGTCTCTCCAATTGTTCGACACTTTGAGCGATCTTGGACTTCTCCCATGTTTTAATAACTATTATTCTCAATAGAAGCTAACCTGTGACCGTTCTCGGTCCTTAAAATGTCTAGAAAAATTGGCGGAATTGAGGAGTTAAATATGTAGTTCAGACATAAAAGCGTTTAAAGCAACCAAATTAAAATAATCCTTCAGTTGAAAACAATTTACTAATTCGCTATCAATAAAACAGGAAAACAATTGAAATAGCTCGGAAACCAAGTATACCGCACCAATCAATTTACACATACCCGCCCTACTCCACTTCTTAGGCCTTTACATTTAGTATTCTTATAGTCGCCAATATCCCATGACCTTTAACATTCGCGGATCCCTCCCCTTTCCCGCCGTAGCTACCACAAGATCGAAGAGGGGTGACAGACCAGAGTACACTGGCCGGTTTATATGTGTGAAAGGTAAGGATCCTCATGATGCCCCGTCATGTTTTATTCATCACATCTAATACAAAGATGTTGTGACGGAGGCGAGATACAGAGCCATGCATTGATCTGTGCGGTGGATTGTTTGCGCGAACAATGCTGTGCGAATGTTTTGTTTATTCGGCTTAAGCATTGTGTGTGACGTGTGACGGGGTAAAATTGCGGTTTGGCGCGATATGGCTAATAGCTGGTGATAATTTTGCGTGAATGCGTTATTACTTACATGATTACGTAGCGGCTCCCTATAAATAAATAAATAAATAACCCAAGACATGGAACGCTGGCCCACACATCGCTATCTAGCCCCAAACTAAGCCGAAGCTTGAGCTATGGGTATTAGACAACTGATAAACTTACTTAGATACTTTTTTTGTAAATAAATACATATTATACATAGTAAACACCCAGACCAATACGAACAGACATGTTCATGAATCACAAATGTTTGTACTGTGCGGGAATCGAACCCACAACCCTTGGGTCAGAACTCTGCCTTCTGTTCGTCACTACCAAATAAGCTATCGAGCCCGTCTAGAATGGTAAATAAATTGCGGGCAGGGGCCTATAATAACCACTAAAACATATCTCTTTTTTACATTAGCACGTCAAAATGACTGCGTCCTGATTGATGTTAAGCAGACTACGAAGTCAAAAAAATGTAAGCGATCCGCATCACGCCCATTAGTGCAACACTGATCGATCACACTATGACGGCCTTACGCTAGTTATGTATCGCTTCAAACGCGCGTACACGCGCTTCATGCGAGCGCTTGTAGCATCAAACGCACCAATCAGCGTCTACTAAGGCCCATAGTACACGGCGTATTTTAAACGCGCTGACGACGCGCAGATGACGCGCATATACGCGCTTCAAACGCAATTCGAACGCAACCTAGTAACCTAAGCACACGGGGCGATCGTGAAACGCGCCTCTACTGCGCTTATACGCGCTGTATCTGCGCGCATAAGCGCAGTAGATGCGCGTAACTTTTGCGTTTTGATCAGAGACTCCTCTTCTTCAGTTGCACAATGGCCTCGGTTGAGACAACACTGCTTGGGGTGCATGGAAGGAGCCTCCCCGCGGCGCACCCTGGAAACAGCTAGACCCGGTAACGCAGGGTCTAGGCTGGCCAATCCTGCCTACACAATGGTAGTCCCCAACTCAAAAATCTCTAAAACCAAAAAAAGGGGCTCTTCTAAGAGCCAGAATCAAGATCAGCGAGACCCTTTGAATGAATGTGTTCTACACATTCTTTCAGTAAACATAGAGGGTTTCTCGAAGGATAAGTCCCTTCTCCTGGCTGAATTGTGCAACAAGTCACACTGTGATGTTCTATGTGTCCAAGAGACACATAGGGATAAACATCATGAAAGGCCAGAGATAAGTGGAATGTCACTTGTCGCAGAGCTCCCACACCCTAAGCACGGTAGCGCCATATTTATCAAGCCAACCATAGCGGTTAAATCAGTTTGCTTCAACAATGACAGTGGAATAGAGTTGATCACAGTTGATATAGGAAACTGCACCATCACGTCAATTTACAAACCTCCTCCCTGCCCGTTTAAATTCACTCCTACACCTAATTTCTCGAATCACTCTGCCAGGATCATTATTGGCGATTTCAATAGCCACAGTACGTCATGGGGGTATGCGGAGACCAACCCTGATGGTGACGCAGTGGAACAATGGGCTGACTCTCAAAGTCTGGCATTGCTTCATGACCCAAAGCAGCCTGCCTCATTTAATAGTCGGCGATGGCGGCGGGGCTACAACCCGGACTTGGTATTCGTCAGCGACGCCATCATGCCCCTATGTAGAAAAGCCGTATGCCAGCCCATACCTAATACACAACACCGACCCATTGCCTGCCGTGTAGTGTCGGCAATTCGACCACAGATTGTACCATTTAAACGCCGCTTTAACTTCACCAAGGCTGACTGGGACAAATATGCAGAGGAAATTGACACATGCTTGCATGACCTGGAACCCATTCCCGAGAATTACGACAGCTTTGTCGACATAGTGCGGAGGGTTTCACGCCAGTGTATTCCTAGAGGATGCCGCTCCTCATATGTCCCGGGTCTCAACAAGGATTCCGCTAAACTTTTAAGTAGGTACCAGTCGCTCTATACGAATGACCCCTTTTCGGAGGAAACATTGTCGGTTGGGGAGGAGCTGATGCGGGCGGTCAGTGAGAGTCGGAGGGAAAAATGGATGGAACTCGTGTCCAGCGTCGATATGACAAGTAATAGTAAAAAAGCTTGGTCCACCATTAAGAGACTTACCGATGACTCCCCTGAAGCTACCAATCCCGGCCTGGTGTCGGCAAATCAAGTTGCCCATCAGTTGCTGCTCAATGGGAAGCCCCCGCACCGCCTAAGAAGACTTGTATTGCCGCCAGCACAAGAAGCCCCCAATACCGCTGTCAGTAGGCCATTTACTGTAACTGATGTGATTGACGGCATAAAGTCTCTCAAGAACGGGAAAGCACCTGGAGTTGACGATCTGAAAACGGAGCAGCTGAAGCGGCTGGGCATGGGAGCGGTGACTTGGCTTTTGGAACTCTTTAATAGCTGTCTGAAGACAAACAAAATTCCAAAGCTTTGGAGAAAAGCCAAAGTTGTGGCACTCTTGAAGCCTGGCAAATGCCCTAGTGATCCGAAGAGCTACCGACCAATATCGCTCCTGTGTCATACATTCAAGCTGTTTGAAAGATTGCTACTCAATCGGCTTACCCCAATTTTGGAGACCAAGCTTATTCCTGATCAGGCGGGTTTTAGACCTGGTAAGTCTTGCACTAACCAGGCTTTGAGGCTTACACAGCACATAGAAGATGGCTATGAAACCCACAAAGTTACTGGTGTCGTTTTTGTGGACTTGTCCGCTGCATACGACACAGTTAATATCAAAAGGTTGCTTGTAAAAGTTGAAAACATGACAAACGATGTGGGTTTTGTAGGCATCCTTAGAGAGATGCTGAACAACCGTCGGTTTCAGGTCCATCTTAATCAGGGCAGAAGTCGTTGGAGGTGCCAGAAAAACGGTCTCCCACAGGGAAGTGTTCTGGCGCCTGCATTATTTAACGTGTATACTAACGATCAACCTACAACCGAATCCACCAGTCGCTTCCTCTATGCTGACGACCTCGCCATGGCAGCGCAGGCAGAGACCTTTGAAGAGGTGGAAGTAATGTTAAAGAAGGGTCTTGAAAGCCTAGACTCATACTATGATGCCAATTCGCTTAGACCTAACCCTTCTAAAACACAGTCCTGCGCCTTCCACCTTCGCAACAGAGAGGCCAATCGTCGTCTAAAGCTGACTTGGCGTGGAGTCGATGTGGAGCACTGCCACCGCCCGCGGTACCTTGGTTTGACGTTGGACAGGTCCCTCACGTTCAAAGCCCACTGCACCGGAGTTAAGCAGAAGGTCGGCTCCCGCAATAATCTGCTCCGCCGCCTTACTTCCACGACGTGGGGCGCAACTCCACACGTTGTACGTACGACGGGTCTGGCACTGTGTTTCTCGGCGGGTGAATTCGCATGTCCAGTATGGCACAGATCTGCGCATTCGCGAGAAGTAGATGTTGCGCTAAACGAGACCTGTCGTATTATCACGGGATGTTTGAAGCCAACCCCATTAAACAAGATTTATCCTCTCGCCGGGGTCGCGCCCCCTGACGTGCGTCGGGAGGTAGCTTGCGGCATCGAGAAGCGGAAGCAGGAGACCGACCACAGACATCCACTGTTCGATTACCGTATGCCTGAGGGGAGGTTGAAAAGCCGGAATAGCTTTTTAAGACGGACCAAGGCTGCTGCAACCCGTCCCCCGGATGCGAGGATTGACCTCTGGACTGCGAGAACTCCTCCACCACCACATTACGTTCCACCGGCCGAAGGTTTGCCTCCTGGTCGAGACGAGTCTTGGCCAGTGTGGAGAACTCTTAATCGACTTCGCTCAGGAGTTGGCCGGTGTGGATCTAATCTGCTTAAGTGGGGGCTGAGCGGGAATGTTCATGCTGGCTGCGGCTGTGGTGCACCACTGCAGACCATGGCACATTTGCTCACCTGCCAGCTGTGTCCCGCTACGTGCACGGTAGATGATCTTTGCAGGGCGAGCGACAATGGCATCCAGGTCGCCAAGTTTTGGACTGGTTCTGTTTGAGGTGGATTGCCATTGACTCGAGAAGAAGAAGAAGCGTCCACGGCGCCGAATACGTGCGTTCCTGAAACGCGCGTCGTCGGCGCGCTTAAAATACGCCGTGTACTATGGGCCTAAGACGCACGTTCACAATACGCGAGTCGTCAGCGCGTATTAGATACGCCGTATGCTCTTAAGCTCTCCTCAAGGAACCCGCTTCCAGTATGCATCATACGAAATTCGAACGCAACCTTGTAACATAAGCAAGCACACGGGGCGATCATGAAACGCGCCTCTACTGCGCGTGTACGCGTAGTCGCTCGTAGCTTTGTGTTTTGATCAAAATCTCCTACAGTTGAAGAATCGGTTGAGATGCTGCTTACGATAGTTATGTATCGCTTTAAACATGCGTATACGCGCTTAATGCGCCCGCTTGTATCATCAAACGCACCAATCATACGCATACCGCATATATAACGGCATAAGCTGAGGATGGAACCTGATTGGCTACACACTTTCATATTTCTATCATGTTACCTGTGTCTTGTGTTGCCAATAAAACATTTTTCTTTCTTTCTTTCTTTCAATCAGCGTCTACGGCGCCTAAGACGCACGTTCACAATACGCGTGTCATTAGCGCGTTTTAAATACGTCGGTGTGCTTGGGCTCTTAAACTCTCCTCAAGGAACCGCTTCCTTTTTCGCCTGATGGAAAGCGAGGAAAGGAACCCAAGTCGCTAAAGAAGTAGACAGGACAGCTAGTCTCGTTAAATATTGGCGGCAATTCGGTCAGGACAGTAGTATCTATCAGGTGGTGATATCTTATGTCAGCTGAAAATCAATCGCTTGTTGAGTCTCGCGACTTCAAGTGTCCAACGGCATGGTCGGGCGATATCTGCCGATTTAGTGCCGCAAGTCGCCAATAGAATTCACAAAGCCGACAATAAACTTGGCGCGGGAGATTAAAAATCGAGCGAGTCGCAGACACAATGAAAATGTTTTTCCAGAGGCCCCTTTTCAGGCACGCGCTTTGTTTGTGAAACGAAGTTCCACGTTTTTGTCTCTATACGGCTCATCGCGATTCACTCTTAGCGTGGAAATATTGCGTAATGAATATACAGCACTGATTCCGCAGAACAGACGTGCGTTTTAACGTTAATTTAGGCAATAAAGGTACGTTATGATATTGATGCTGTTAGTTTAGCGCAGGGTTGGCGACTGAGTGCCTTAATTTGTTTATACACCTGGTTATCGTTGTTGTCTGTAAACCAATAATAGCTTCCATATTTTAACTACAAATATATAAGTACATACATTATTTTCTTCTTCTTCTTCTTCTCAGCACTTATGTGTCCACTGCTGAACATATGCCTCCTTATTGGAATTCCATAGCGTTCTAGATGCGGCGTCTCTAGTCCAGGTCGGCCCATACATTCTTTTATTGTTGACTGGCTCGGTTGCTCATTTGGTAGTGACCTTTGCCCTCTGAGCCAAGGGTCGTGGTTTCGATTCGATACAAACATTTGTGTTTATGAACATGTCTGTTTGTATTGGTCTGAGTGTTTTCTATGTATAATATGTATTTAGTTACAAAAAAAAATGTATCTAAATAAGTTTATCAGTTGTCTAGTACCCATAGTACAAGCTTCGGCTTCGTTTGGGGCTAGACGGCGCTGTGTGGCCCAGCATGGCACGTGCCACGTCTTGGGTTATTTACAGAATTTTTTTATGACACCATCATTTTTAATAGCGTTGTTTATCTAAGGACTATGCACTAAAAAGCATTCACGATTTATATGGATAACCTTACATTTAACATTTCACAGTGTCGCCTTAATTAAATGCGGCAACAACATGCTATTATTTTAATATTGCGTGCGTTCATTGTAACAAAATAAAGATGAAAATCTCAATTCTGAATCTTTTGTCAACTAAATTCTAAATGTTCTGTATCAACCCTAACAATAAGAGCCCTTACACACAAGCGATTTTTCGGCGAGGTGCGATCGCAACGATTTATTAATATTTCACCGCGCAACGGATACCATAAATATTTTATCTACAAACAATTCACTAACACTTTACTAACAAACAATATCTATAAGAAACTACATGTAGGATTTTAGATAACTTTTAATATAATATGAGATTGATACATGCAAATAATAGATTAAAAGAAGACTAAAAGAGGTAAGAAGATTTAATTAAAAGTGAGTGGGAGAATAACTAGAATAGTAAGAGTATTCAATTTTATATTATTTGGAACCAAGACAATAATACTGTTACGCATTAGTGCTATACCACAGACAGTGCACAGGTTTTCGAATT
Organism: Conogethes punctiferalis; assembly: GCA_031163375.1. Lineage (NCBI taxonomy): Eukaryota > Metazoa > Arthropoda > Insecta > Lepidoptera > Crambidae > Conogethes > Conogethes punctiferalis. The sequence continues at coordinate 13,823,674 of CM062084.1, forward strand.
ACCTGCACGTAGATTTGGTATATGCATTGCTTTGTACAAAACAACTCTACATTACCGCACAAGATAAAGCACAGTGAGAAATAGTCTTAGCTTATACCTAACTGCGAATACGCTGTAGCGCGGCGATTAAAAATCGCGGCGATAACGTAGAACAAATCGCTAGTGTGATAAAACTAGAGTTATTAGAGTGGACGTGCCGTGTAGTTTTGTTGTCATTCGATCGTGTGTACATTTAACTCAACGAATGTACTCTTGAGAATACTAAATAAGCGATACATTTCGCTAAATATTATGATAGACATTTCGATTCGATTGAAGTGTCCATTTTCAGCCATTTGTCGATTCTGAATAATGTATCGGCTTTTATCGGTGTATTTAGGCGTTGAATATGAATGCGTGTTTGTGAAACAACGGGGTCAGATGTTGCTCGTTCATTGGCAATGCACTTGCTAACTTTGCTTTCCGCGTAGTAGTTTTCGGATTTGGATATATCTACATTACTGGCTCGGCAGCTCAATTGGTAGTGGTGTCTTCTGAATCAAGGGTCGTTGGTTATTGTTAATAAATAAATATCAGACAAGATCACACACATTGCTCCGATTCCAAGGCATGTAGTTAAAGCACTTGTGTTATGGGTATCAGAACAACGAAGGTACCACAAATATATACTTAAATACAAACATAAACACCCAGATACTGAACAGACACAAATAAATATTCATCCCACATATTCATGGGGATAAACCCCACGACCCTCGGTTCAGAAGGCAGGGATTACTACCAATTGAGTCATCACCGGTCCTGTCATTAAACCAGCCAGACAAAAAAAATATCCTAAAACTGCGATTATGGGTATATCCTTCAGATGTTTGCCCTAAGTGGCGAACAACTGGAGAGGCCTATGTCCAGCAGTGGACTGCAATAGGCTGATGATGATGATGATGATGATGAAAACTGCGATTAGAACTCCACACGAGACGGATCGTCTTTAGAGTTTGTGTCCATACCAACAAGGCTTAGTTATTATTCTAAACTATATATATTCACGACATGTCAGCATCACAGGAGATCTCCATAATTAATTTACAGGCCATATCAAGACGCGCAGTAATGCACACGCCCAAATTTAAACAACTTAACCTAAATAATTTATAGGTTTCCGCGTTGCGTTTACAAGCTTGTTCAAGAGTTTAACGCTTACACACAAAGTAACAAGTTCGCACGCTAAGTTATGTGAAGTGCTAACCATAAATTTGTATAGTCAAGTGCATACTTAACATTGTTAAGGGTAAACAATCGGTTTTGTGATAGTAATTATGGTGACGACCTAAGTGCGTCGGTGGCAATAAAAGTCTGATGAAATGAAAAATTCAAGGTATTAAATAAAAAGTACCTACGTTGCGTTGTTTAGTGTCGGATGTAGAATTGATTCCATTAATAAAAACCGGCCAAGTGCGAGTCGGACTCGCGCACGTAGGGTTCCGTACCACTGATTGAATGAAAAAATTAGGTAATTTGATTTATGACGTTTAAAAAAAAACTACTGTCTAGATTTCCTTCAAACCAAATTTTGTTAGTAGTTTTTATAGTAATACACATCATATATATTTTTCAGTTTTATCATGCCCATATTTTAGAAGTTACGGGGGGGGGGGGGGGGGGACACTCATTTTACCACTTTGGAAGAGTCTCTCGCGCAAACTATTCAGTTTAGAAAAAAATGTTGTTAGAAACCTCAACATCATTTTCAAATACCTATCCATAGATACCCCACACGTATAGGTATGATGAAAAAAAAAAATTTGAGTTTCAGTTCTATGTATGGGGAAACCCAAAAATTTTGAATTTTTTTCTGATTTTATTGTCACATCTTAATGCGGTTTACAGAATACATCTACGTACCAAATTTCAATAATGTAGCTCTTATAGTTTCGGAATAAAATGGCTGTGACATACGGACGGACAGACAGACAGACAGACAGACAGACAGACATGACGAATCTATAAGGGTCCCGTTTTTGCCATTTTGGCTACGGAACCCTAAAAATAGGTCAAGTTTTCACCAAAACTAGTTTGATAATGTCGTGTTTCACCATTTATTACTTAACACTATATCTGTGTTCGTGCTAATTTTAATTAAGGTCATTTACTTATATTTTATCTTTTTTGGTATCAGAGGCTAGGTAAAATAGTGCGTGATTACCAAAGAGTTTTTAATTTCCCACCGCAAAAATAAATTTTATGATTCATTACATAATTGTGTGTCGACCACACACAATTATGTAATGAAATTCTAAGCGTCTAAATCTTCAGCTCAGGTAGAGTGACGATTTGCGCAATATGGCTAGTAAAAGCTAAATTCAAGACTTATTAATTTTTTGCACTATAATATGTGTTTTACAATATGTTCTAGGAAGTTATATAATTATAGAATAGAATATTAATAATGGACATTGAGGCACATAATTCTTACAGTTCAACTATTTTGTTACGGTTCACAATCTTACGACAGTTTACAATCTCGCAAGATGGATTATAATCTAACGGTATTTACAATTTCACGATGACTTAAATAAACATCAACTAGTAGCAACTCTTGTCACCCCAAACGCTATTACCGAACCACCAAGCAGTATAATTCATCACAATCGTTATCCTACAACGAATGTTTTGGACAGATAACATTCAGTGTCACAGCGATTCATCCTGTCTTGCTAGCTACGGCTATTGTTAAAAGTCTGGCCGTCTAGCCTGGAAACAAGGGAATGGCATTTAATGCTTTATATCTGTTATTTAAATGTACCTGGAGGAAATATTGCTTTGTAAAAAAGAAAGATCTGACTTCATCACAGTTCGAAGTCAGGAAGATAGCGTGAACAAGTAATATTCGTGAAACACATTATTTTTAATGTGTTCACCAGTATTACTTTTTCACGTTGAGCTCTTTTTCTACAAGCGATTTGACATACGGCCTGATGGTGAGAAGTGAAGTGCCCTGTCTCGTCAGCCCACTGTTAGACACAGGCCTCTCGAGTTGTTCGCCACTTAGGCCGAAAACTCAGGATTTACCCACAATCGCTACACTGGGCAGGCAGGTTGACGATCGCAGGGCGTAGCTACTCACTCCGGTGACGTTGCTGCCAGTCATCGGCTTGTGGTATTTAGCTATGCCTTTAAACGTGGCGCTATATACGTTAAGGCGGAATTTCAATTGCTAACTTTTAATCGGTATACTTGTGATTTAATTTTATTTATCCATGACTTGATAAGAAGAAAGAAGTTTGAATAAACTATAACAGTAGGTCTACAAATATATATTTCAGTATCGAGCTAGCAATCACGCGTATTCCATTCCGCTTCAAAAGAGCATTTTTTTCACTTTGCTCCTACGTAGTCGAAGCTTCGCAAGACAGATAGTCTTTCATCCAACCACCGCTGAATGTATTATTCATAAATCAGACTCGCCGAGGACTGAAAGTTGTTTCTTAAAACGTTTATGCGTTTTAATTTAGTTAATAGAACCTCTAGAGAGTAAGTAGTGAAATTTGAATTTTATTAACATGAGAGTAACTTTGTTTCTTGGTTAGATGAAACTGAATGCATTGGGATAAAGGTGAAATTCCAGCTATATGTGGTCGAGCATGAGACTTACTTTAGTACATTTGGATACTTTGTTGGAGGGTTGGTTAAAAATGTATCGGTTGGACGTAGTCTTCTGAGCAGGGCAAGTCCTGAGTAAATTAGATATACGTCTGTATTCCGTAAGTATATCTAATATTAAAGGACGTAAGGGAGCGACTTATCATCTTTTCGCTCTAAGGCAACCTCACTGTGCCCGTGGTGCATCCTGCTGAATAACAAACTAGTCGCGGGCAACCGGCTGGTGGCGCTATAACCATCACAATTGAAGACGTAGCTAAATACCACAGGCCGATGACGGGAAGCAGCGTCACTGGAGCTACCAGTGCGATCACCAACCCGCCTGGCCAGAATGGCGATTATGAGTAAGGCCAGATGTTTGCCCAAAGTTGTAAACAACTGGAGAGGCCTATTCCCAGCATTGGTCTGTGATAGGCTGATGATGATATTTAATATTAAGTACTTAAAACTTTGATTAAATTCCGTTATTTAAGGTTATCTGTAAGATATCGCTTATAAATAACCATGAGAACGCCTAAATTCTGCAACAGAATCATCACTAATGATCATCGCACTAATGTTTGTCTCGAACAGGAATCGAACTGACGACCCCGTTCAGATAGCAGGATCCTTACCAAATAAGCTCACGGGCCCTAGTTTAAAAAGCGCTTCTTTCTTTATTTTTTTGTAGTGTTATCCAAAAAAAAACAAAAGTGTTTCACGTACCCTCAAAATGAGGTAAAAAAAATACAAACACGAAAGTATTCCCTCTGCGACAATGGTGAAAAACACTAACTGTGTTCTTTAAGGCTCGTAAAATGACACTTTTGGGAGTATCAATGTGTACCTCATGAATGAAGCATGGCGCCTTACATCCCAAGCGTCCCTTTCATCCGTTCTTCTTAAAAATTGCATTTTTAGATAAATAACCCAAGATGTGCCTCGCTGGGTCACACAGCGCCATCTAGTCCCAAACTAAGCCGCACCTTGTACTATCTACAACTACTAGACGACTGAAAAAGATATTTAGAAATATATTTTTTGTAAATAAATACATAGCAAACAGTCAGACCAATACAAAGATACATGTTTACTAATGTTTGTTTTGTGCGTATACTTTCTACTTAGCAATAATATTGGCTTCGTAAAGATAGAAATATAATATTGTAATATTAAATGAAAATCATTGTTTTATTGGTACTACTACCTATTTCTCTATTCTCTGTTTCTTTTGCAAATCTGTTTAATTTTTATTTGTTTTTCGATCCTTATCAAAGCATGCTTGTAGCCGCTACATTTCAGAGAACTTACACATTGCTACTAATCAGTAGTGTGGTGGTATTGGGGCATTGTTAAAAGTGGGTACATACCACGTTATAATAAATTTTTATTTGTCTATTGCCAAAGGTATTAGGGCTTCTCTTTCACTTCTTACCTCTAGCTAGAGATGCACTAGTTTTGTGATAGTCCTGTGTCCTGACTATCACCTGAAGGCAGCAAAGCGACCTTTCGTCCATTGGATAGATCTTTAGAGCGCTTGTTACTTTCGACCCATCGTAAGTTTTGTAACCGGTCTCCCCTACTATAAAAAAAAACTGTATATTTTAACTACAACATCACTAGACATCGCCTCATCCAAACCATCAGCTACGCACTTCATCTTACTTAACACCCAGTTCATTAAAATCATCAAGACAATTCCCTTCGAAGAAAACAAGCACAATACCTCCCCTTTTTTATTTCTTCCTAAGTATTGATTGATATTTATTGGAGTCGGGGAAAGGTAATTCGCTTGGGACCGGTAATTTACGGCAAGAACCGTAACCGACAATGCCTATTTACGATTAAATAAAACACGATCAATGGGCTACTGATGAAAATGTAATCAGCGAAGTAGGTAAAATTATCTCCTTTGTATTATAATTTATTCGAGGGTATTCAAGACGCTGTGAATGGAATTTGTATCAACTATTTTGAATGAGATTTCACTGTGATCTGTTATTATTTATGTTGTTAAGATTTAATTTACAAAGTAACTATTTTAAGAATTTATAAAGTCTAGAAGCGAAATGGTTATCTACCTTGAAAAGGTATTGAGATATTCGTAGCAGATTTTACTAAGGAGATATTCGATTACTCGAATTCTGAATTCATTATACGTTAGTGGCACTATATAAAAAAGTCGCATTTGTCTGTTTGTCTTTCTATAGGAACAGAAATGTATGAATAATTAAAACTATGCAATGGATTTTAATGCGGTTTTTTTCATAGATCTCTATCTAGAGTGATATGATACCATAAGTTATGTACAATATATGCGTAATATAGTATAGAAACACTGATTTTAAGAGGTTTCTAATGTGTTTTTTTAATACTTGATGCTAAGCGGGCTAATTTATAAATAGGTTATTTGATAGGTATATAACGTGTTAATATTTTATCAATAAATATTAATAGAACTAACATTAGCGTAGCAAAACCGAATCAATAATTTATGATTCTATCATACTATTCATCACTTAGATTCATCAATTATATCTTAGCGACAGGGCAAAATTCGTCTCTCGGAATGACTTGAAATATAGTGTCGTAAGATCGAATATAATAAGCCTTTGCTAGTAAATTATGATCTCGTGAGAGTAGTTCTTTTTTAGACCAACATGCTATATTTATACTGAATAAATTGGCTACTGATGTCCGATGAAAGCGTTTATGAAAGAAGCCAGTTTTATAACATGTAATAATTTAGCGGAGTTATTGCAGTGTTTGTACATTTTAGATCATAACATAAACAATATAAAAGAAAGTCTCTTTTTGCATCGGTCCGTGTGTTTATCGGTTAAGTACTCTATATAGATCACTGTCAGCTCCAACTTTACTGCCTCGTTGGTCTAATGTTGTCCGGAGACCCTACTCACCAGCAGAAACACGACCCGGAGGTCATTTGGCTGCGGTATTCTATAGGGTGGAGGTCCTTCCCCGGACGGGCAGCTCAATTCGAGCGAAGATTCGCTATGCCCTCTCTTAACACATACTAAAATATAATAAGGAAGGTCTATCTATCTAACAACAGTACTAATTCTAGGGATATGAGATTAATATAATCTACATCTTACGTAGGTAACTGTGGTTGAACTGAAAATATCGCACCAACACTGATTCTCTCACTAAACTCTACATACGCGACGGAATTGTGGCAAAATTGCCCCAGTACCCCACAAAGTGATTTCCTCAACCTTAAGCCTTACTCTTGCCTTATCCCCCACTCGGGGCATTTTTGCTGCAAATGACAAATTGATCAAGCGGAGAAAGGTATGAAAGTGTATATAACTAGGGTCTTGGGTTAAGCAAGGGTTGATGGTAGTTAGGGTCGGCAAAAGTTGTATGATAAAAAAATGATCTGTTACGAAAATTTCTTATTCGTTTGATGGTAGGAATGAGGAGGAAGATAGAGCGAACATGAATACTTAGTAAGTGTTATAAATTTTTGCCAAAAAGTCCAGTTTTGTAATCTTTTTCACAGTTTAGCTGTTATTTTTGTAGTACATATTATTGTTTATTTAAATAGTTAAGATTTTAGATGCCTATCTACCTAGATAGATATACTTTATTGCATACCATACAATTGACTTAAAACGAAGTATTAATAGACATTTGTTGGAAAATAAGGCGGTCTTATCGCTTTAAGTGATCTCTTCCTCTCTATGGTTGTCTTACTTAGGGTAGAGGATTTTAAAGAGAAAACTTGCGTATTCTATATAGGTACCTACCTAAATTTTCGATGTGTTTTAGTTTTAGTGTATAGGCAATGATTGTATTATGCAATAGTATTGGTAAACCGATGGAATTCTTTTAAGAGCTAATAAAGTAACCGACGCATATCCAGTTTACATAAAAAATATTTACAAAATCGAAAAGAAATTCTTAAAGAAACTCTTTCTTGCAATTTTCAAGACACGATCTATTATTACTGACTGGCTCGGTGGCTCAATTGGTAGTGACCTCTGCCTTCTGAGCCAAGGGTCGTGGGTTCGATCCCCACACATTACAAACATTTATGTGCATGAACATGTCTGTTTGTATTGGTCTGGGTGTTTCCTATGTATAATATGTATTTATTTACAAAAAAAAAATGTATCTAAGTAAGTTTATCAGTTGTCTAGTACCCATAGTACAAGCTTCGGCTTAGTTTGGGGCTAGATGGCGCTGTGTGGCCCAGCGTGGCATGTCTTGGGTTATTTATTATTCACATATGGAGCCGAACGACCAGCTTAATGCTGAGATTAAAAACCTAGTATACCTACTAAGGATTTGTCTCTGAAAACTTTTAAAAACTAAAAACGGGTTCGGATAATCGTTCGAAATCAATATAACTGTCTAACTTCCCGGCAGAGTCAACCTTGTTCGGGTCGGAATTCCCGCGACCATCCGCGCGACAGACGTAAAAAAACAATTTAGAGGGTTAACTTTATTATTCGAACCTTTTTGGAAACTTTTCTAACGGAACAGTGTTAATAGGTCAACGCTAATCTTTACTCAACGGTCGCTAAGGAATTTTCCGATACGATTGACTGAAGACCGGTCGTATTGGAAATTTCCGTACGAAAATATCGGTATCGCCAAAGACAAACGTGCATGTGATTAACATTTGTGATAGCTCTGTATTATGTTTTGTACTTTCATTTACATTAAAAAGTTTTTATTTATTTATTTATTTATTTATTTATTTAGAATGGTCAACCAACAGTTTTCATAATGTTGCTTAATTAATTATAACATTCTAAGACAATATTTTAGCTAAATATAAAAACCAATTACAGGTTGACACCACATGACAAAAGAAAAAATAAACTTAGATTCTACAGATTTTTTTTTTTATATAAGTACTAACTAGGTTTGATAGTCCGGTAATCTGGTCGAACAAAATGCTCGCTTGATTCTCCAAAAGGAGTCGTTGAAAATATCTGTGTTACTACTATATTTATTAACTATTTTACAAAATCTAGGTATGGCCGAGTTGCTACCAAATGCGGTACGGCGAAATGGGGGACAGAGAGGTGTTATGGGTTTTCGCGGATTACGACGAGGCACTCTTAAATTTATTTTACTCAATAGAGCGGGGCAATCTATCTTATGGTTTAGTAATTTGTAAATAAATGTAAGGTCTATAAAGTCGAATCTATCATTTAGTTGTACCATTTTGAAATGAATTAGTCTCTCTGTGTATGACTTTTTACTTTTAGCTATCCCTTGAGAGTAAGCCAAGTGCCACATAAACCTTTTTTGGATTCGCTCTAGTTTTAACATATGTACCGCGTAGTGTGGACGCCAAACTATACTCGCATATTCTAGAATGCTTCGTACCAAACAATTAAATAAAGCTATTTTTGTTTTAGGTTTTTTGAATATCTTCCCATTCCTTAGTACGAACCCCAGCAGTTTAGAAGCTCTTTTAGCAATATTGTCTATATGCGGTACAAATGTAAGCTTGCTGTCGAAGATAACACCCAGATCCTTAATCGTGTCTGTTTTTTTTAACCCAATACCATCTATGGAATATTGAACTTGTATAGGCTGATTCTTACGTGTGAACGTAACCTGGGAGCATTTATTAGTGTTTAAGTCCATACCGTTACAACGACACCACTCAGATAGTCTATTCAAATCTTCCTGCAGCAACAGACCATCATCACTTGAGTTTATTATTCGCATCAACTTTAGATCATCTGCGTACAAAAAAGGCGACGAATTCTTGAAGCATTGAGTGATGTCATTGATAAATAGGTTAAACAATACAGGTCCTAAATGTGATCCCTGCGGGACACCGGATACTACGTTATGCTTATATGATTCAAACCCATTAACCACTACATAGAATAGGCGGTTTGATAAATATGACCCAAACCATTTCAACAAAGATCCTGACACCCCAAATGACGACAATTTCCTCAGTAGAACACAGTGCCCAACCCTGTCGAAAGCCTTACTGAAGTCCGTGTAAATGACATCTGCTTGTGTTTGTGTGTCTAGAGCATTAACTAATGTGTCCCCGAATAAGGCTAAGTTAGTAACTGTAGATCGACCCTCAAGAAAACCGTGCTGATATTCGGTAAAAATATGTTTACAGTGAGATATTAAGTGAGGGCATATCAGTGACTCCAATACCTTACCGAAAACACACAGAAGTGATATTGGTCTATAATCACTTACGGAAATGGAGCGAGGACCCTTGGGCACTGGTACCACCTTAGCTATTTTCCACTTTGTTGGAAATATTCCTGTTGCCAAAGACTTGTTAAAGATATATTGCAGGGGTTCCGACAATTCTTCTGCACACATTTTAATAAGTAATGGTGGTATGTCGTCCGATCCAAAACTCTTGTTTTCATTCAGAGATTGCAATTTTTTGAAAACCTGATAGCGCGTTAATTCTATGTTGGTAAGACTGTCATGATTTAAATACCCTGAGATATCAGTTACTTGTTGGGAGTTAGGTGGTAAGTCGCTATAGACAGAGGCGAAGTATGAAGCAAAGAGTTGACATAATTCTCCTCCACTTGTTACGGTTTGTTGACCATCGGTAATCATGCTAGGATAAGTACTCGTACCTCCCCTCTTAGCTTTAACGAATGACCATAGCAATTTCGGGTTTTTAACTAAGCCATCTTCTAGACTCTGGGTGTAACGATTGTAAGAGCTTGTAGTGAGGGCTTTACATCTGGATTTAATCAAATTTAATGATATTCGGTCCCTAGGGTTTTTAAATTTGTTGTAACGGCACCTAATTTTGTTCTTTTCACGAAGTAGGTTTATCAGTGTTGGTGTGAACCAAGGGGGGAATTTTTTTCTTGTCTGGTTCTTAGTTGGTACGAATTTTTTTACAGTATTCCATATTTCATTTTCAAGTATATTTAAATGATCGTTAACATTATCATCATGATTAAATTTAGCAGACCAATTTACCTTAGCAAGTTCACCTCTGATACCCTCATAGTCAGCCTTGTAAAAATTATATCTTACAGTGTTATCATTATTAAAACCAAGGTTATGTCGATTTATATTAGTTATTTGAAGAACCAACGGTGGGTGAGGTATATCAATTTTGGATAGAATGTCTGTCGCTTGTATCACTTCGCTGTTTGGGATGTCGGTTAGAATCAGATCTAAAATATTACCATAAGAGTTTTCAATTGTGTTGATTTGTTTAAGTTCGGACAATATTAAAAAATCAGCCAGCATTTCACCCATAGTAGATCCCGCGGAAGAATTCTTATAATTACATGTTCCCTCGGACCATTTTATTCGACCAAGATTAAAATCACCTAAGATTATATTATAGTTATCGTATTTTGATTGTTCATAATTTTCATTAAACTTAGTTAAAAGTGTGTCCAGTAGCGTACAAGTTACCGGTGGTGGAAGGTATACAGCACACATGTTTAATCGTTTGATCGACTTAGAAAAATTGACCTCAATGGAAATCCATAAGTCCTCGCAAGTACTTTCGTATTGCTTTAGCCTTTTGGAGTTATACTTGTTTAAGACTGCCACTAATACTCCTCCACCATCGGCTTTGTTACTTGTAACATAATCTCGGTCGCGCCGATACACAACATATCTTCTATCAAACAACTCTTGATCGAATATACCGTCCCTAAGCCAAGTTTCAGTTATTACAATGATATCGTACGAATTACACACAACATTTTTATAAAAATCGCTTGTTTTTGTTCTTAAACCGCGGCAGTTTTGATAGTATATACTTAAACTATTGAATTTTACAGTTATAAAAACCAAAGTAAAAATACGTGTATAAAAGGGGAGCCTCTATTGCAACTTATCTAAGAAGTCCTTATTCCTGATTATTACGAAAGCAGAGTCATCTGTCTTTCGCATAAAAATTTTGCCGTTTCGGACCCAGACGTGCTTGTAGTCCAATTCCTTTCCCCTAATCCTGGCAGCTGCATGGAGGGATTTATTAGCAGGGGATAAGTGCTCCATAATAAAAATGGGTTTCTTCTCTCCTGGTATGCCAATGTGTTCTGTGTTCAGCTTATTGTTCATATTATTTTTCTTGTTGAATGTACTTGACGCTGCCAAGAGATTATCGCGTAACTTTGTAGAAGATAGTTGAACGACTATGGATCTGGGACGTGTCTTCGACTTGTCATTTTTGGCCACCCGAGTACAGTATAATACATCTTCATCTTTGATGTTAGAACCCACGGTTTTTGCGATTTGCATAATTAGCGTGTGGAGATTTTCATTTTTGTTCTCCGGTACACATTGCAGTTCGACGTTGCTCATCCTAGCGTTTTGTTCCAAAAGGTTAAGTCTATTTGTGAGCGATGTGACGGTACCCTGCATTATGTGTTTTTCCTCACATAATTTTTCCACCTTATTCGTGAGTGTTATGTGGTCTTTCATGGCGTCCTCATATTTCTCGTTGATAAAGTCCATGGAGTTCTTAACAGTCTCAATCTCCTGCTTAATTGATGCCAGTTCTTTATTTATTGTTTTAGAAATACTTTCGTTAATCTGTGCCATAAAAAAATTCATTTGTGTTTGGACAATATCTGTCACTATCTCTCTAAGATCTTGATGTGTAACTGGCTTGGGGGAGTCTGTTAGCGACTGTGGGGATGAGGACGTAGCCTGCCTCTTATGCGGCCTATTTGTTACGTATGATGTAGGTGGTTGATCGATCTGCTGCTTGTCAACCTTTGTAGCCGGCGATACAGGCGGTGTTCTAGTAGTTTTAGGCATTTTAGGCAACAGTATATTCAGTAAAATGAACAATATTCCGTCCGGGCGCGGTAGAATAACAAAAACTACGTAAAAACATACGATTTAACTGATGTCCAGTTCAAGATGATACACGGCGCAGTGGAATTCGCACGGTGACAGGGGTCCGACGCTGTGGTCGTCCGAGTGCCGGTCGACTAGCTGGCCAGCGAACGAGACACCGACGCGCACGTTATCGGCCGTAAGGCAGAGGTCTATATCACTGGTTATATCGGGAACTCGCGCGTAGACACGTCTAGTAAGGACGGCGTGCACCGTCAACCAATACAATATTACAATTTACAATAAATTATTTAGATTCGGGATCGTTAATGCAACGATATTTGATATTTTGTTTATGTACTGTGTTCAGATATTAGGCGATATGACGTGTAAATATATATATGATTTCTGATCGCTATTTTAAAATACATGCTTATGCAGTTATCGTATGAATAAATAGCTTTAGCATTCTATGTAGTTATTTTAAGCATATAATAAACTATTGTTCTTTAATTATTCTCAAATTATACAGTTACGAGTATCTTAAGGTTGTCTTTATAATGTTTTGAGTATTTAATTTTGTTCTAGAGTAAGTACAATTAATTGTATTCTCGTCTTAATAATATTAATAGACGAATCCAGCAGACTTCGGGAGTTCGTTAATAAGAACATTTAATGAGCGATGGCATCAAGATTCCAATTCTGGTGCCTGACGTACAATTTGCAACTTTAGTATTAGCTGAAACCGTTTCATGTGTCTCTAAGCATTTAACATTGGTGAAATATGCGCGTTAGCTATACACGCAAGATAAAGTGTATATTATAGAAAGTTGAACCGGGTAGTTCGATTTAAGTATCACCAACAGTTCATATTTGTCCCCAAAAGGGCGATACGACCTTAGTCATCCTATGTGGCCAACTGTGATGTGATCGACTCTACACGATGTTTTCCTATGTCAAAACAACATTAAAAGCTCTGTAGATTCAATAGTTCAATTTTTGTTCAATAGTTCCAGTTCAATTTTTTTTACCATTGATAAATCTATGTAATACTTTATTGTCTGATACTTTATGCGTCACAATGTAAAAGGCAATAATCTGGGTAACAGTTCATTTTCGACACTCGATTTATAAGGTTTGTTTGTTGAGAATAATTTGTGGGTACACAAAGATTTTCTATAATACCCTTTTAAAGATGGGGTATTTATTTATTTTTTATAAATCTATGTTTATCTATCTCAATTTAAGTACGCGTCGAAAAAAAGAGTACCTACATCTATTAGAGTAATAAAACCTCGTTCATTTATCAATGAGTAGTCGTAAAAGAATTTGTAGTACTATGATATTAAGTGTAAAATACATATACAAATTTCTTTGAAGAAGAGTATACCTGTTTTTATATTGGCCCCACGTTGGGCGCCAAAATTTTTACAGACAAGATAAATCTGCAACGACGTAATACATCATTAGGGTTTCAAACTGCAAGTTCTCATTTCGACTCATCATCATCATCAGCCCGTGTGAGTCCACTGCTGGACATAGGCCTCTCCTAATGTTCGCCACATAGGTCGATTTTGGGCTTCTCGCATCCAGCACTTGCCAGCCGTCCTGCGCAAATCGTCACTGCACCTGGCCTGAGGGCGTCCTATATTACGTTTCGACTCATAGCGCCATATTACATATAGGCACAACACTCTCACGCCCCAGAGAGTTGAGCACCAGAATCGCGCCCCAGAAGTGGTAAGGTATTGCAATTACACAAACTTGGAGCGGCCGGAACTCGGCATTACTCCCAAACTAATTGATCGGATCTATTATTCACAGCCCAACTTCCGATAGCGTTCTTGCAGCCGACGTCAATACTTTATCGGTTTATTATAAAGTAACCGGATGGGAACTTGGGCGTAGTTTATCCATGCCTTCGCTTTAAGTGCTTAAAGCTTACTACTGTTAATATTGCTAAAGCGCCTACATCTGTATACGTGTTTTGTAGGCAATTTTGTAGTACATACATAATTTGCTTTTACTTAAGGTGAAAAAAAACCGAAATGTATATGTTTTGAACAGAGCATTAATAATCACTTATAATACTATACAAAGGCGGTGAGGCATAGCCTGTCCTATGAGGTTTTTAGAGGGGAATGCATTAGGCACCTTCATGCCGCCTCCGGGGGGAGTCGGCATGGTGTGTGGGGCTCACACCTTCCAAAATGAGAGGGCATACCCACTAAACCCCCCTGTGTCGCCAGTGGGCAGCAAATAGCAGGGATACGAGTAGCGCCGAAGCATACGGCCACATCCCTGCCTGCATCCCCTACATCCCTACAATATATCCTATAAATAATAAAACCTAGTAACCAACCCGCCTACCAAGCGTGTTGGCTGAGGCGAATTCCACCAAGGACAATCATTCAAAGGCAATTTGATTGTCGTATATGTGTATGCACATTTGCAGGCTCGATAAACTTGTTTACTCCGTCACGATAAGCGTTAACATAGCCTCTATATTTTAACAGTCATAATAAGGACACTATCAACCGCGCACAATAATAAACAGCCGAAGCGCATCGCATCCGGGCCGGCGGCTCGGCATCCGGCTTGCGCCCTCATCCGGTTTTACCCGTTTTACCCGGTCCCAGCATTACATTTTTTGTTCCATTAGCGAACGTTTCTTTATTTGCCCACCGCGGTCTGGATCTATAGCCGCTGAATTTTGAATGGGGCTTTCGCAACCATTAGGATTAGCGCGGTTAGTGTTAAGAGTTTTTAAGTATTTCATGGCGTTCTCGGGAGGAAATAATACGTATTGAATGTAGGTAAGACCACTACCTACAAAGTTGCTTCCTTTAAATTTGGTTTATTTTAAAATGAACTAGTTTTTACCCGCAGCTTCCCCCTAGAGAAGTTCTCACGTCAACATCATACACTGCTACACACAGGCCTCCCTTAATGATAATTGTCATTTAAGGGGATTGAAGTTCTAAGTTACCATATTTAAGTGGTGGCCAACATGATCAGACTTTAAATCTACATGTTGGCTGTCGAAACCCTGTGCCATATAGCTAATAGATAATGTTTTTCTTGAAATTTTAAATGAAACATTACCTACTATTATGTACCAATATTCAATTTACATGTTTTTGTTTAAACATAATTAACTGTAATAATAACTGTTTAAAATTGACCGGATCGACCCCTACCCTAATTGTTCAGTACTTCTAACTTTTGTGTATTCAAGAAGGTAAGTCAGTAAATTGACAAATTTGCAAATCTAGATATTCTCCTGACTTCTGACTTAAAACTGGGTGTAATAGGTAGACGTTTGCTCTACTACAATTTAGGAGGTCTCGATGAGACCGATCCGATCCGATTACAAGCGATCTCTTCCAGACAACCTTAGGGTGGAGGACAGTATAATAGACGTTTGTAGTACAATTTAGAAGGTCTTATTGCTTTAAGGGATCTCTTCAAAACAACCTTAGGGTAGAGGATAGTTAACAAGAAAGGGTAAGGTGAGCTATCAACTGAAACATAACTAGTCTATTCGCTTTTTAATTAGATAAGAAATCAATTAGGGATCCTCGCGCCAATTTATTAACTTCATTCAGAAACTCCATTATTTAACATCCCAGTTAATTGGCTTTGATTTCAACTATAAAGTCAGTGCCATTAGCACAATGGAAGAAACTCGTGAGGTCGTCAGGGCAGGAGCAGGAGTGAACAATGAAAGACAAATTACCTACGAGTACGCTAACAGACGGAATGAACGCAACAAATATAAGCGCGGACTGAAAGCAGTGCTGCGTTTACTTCGAGGCTCGTTTGAATGAGTATCGGTTTGCTCGCAAGTGGGCGTCACTGGGGAATGAAGTCCTTAGGTATCACATCATCAGACTATCGTAGTCCACTGCTGGACGCCCTCCGGTAGCTCCTGTCTTCATGGCGTCATCGGCCTGTGATATTTAGCTACGCCTTCAGTCGTGATGGTCATATCGCCGCCAGTCAGTTGCCAGAGAATCGTTATTTGTTCGGAGGATGCACCGTAAGTAGGTGAAACGGCGATATAAAGATAGATCGTTCCCTTACATCCCATTCTTAGACATACCTAAACCTATTCATTATCATCCATCATCAGCCTCCAAGCATCCACTGCTGGAAATAGGCCAATAGGGTGCTTCATGGAAATGGTGTATACTGGTACGCTGGACCAACGTCAGCACTCAAGGAAATTAAGCTTATGAGTTGATAATGAATGAATTTTTAAAGCCAAATGAAAATAGAAATTAAGTGCCTACTTAATATCTATGTATTTTGTTTCTTACAATTTTGGAATAGATAGAACGGACTATTGAAGAAAGATTTAGGCATTCCTTTGACTAGCTGGGTAGCCCAATTGGTAGAGACCCCTGCCTTCTGAACCAAGAGTCTTGGGTTCCATTCCCACTCGGGACAAACATTCGTGTTATGAACATGCCTCATGTTCCGTGTCTGGGTGTTTATACATATATGTATTTAAGAACATATTCGTAGTACCTGCGTTGTTCTGTTAACCATAACAGAAGTGCTCAAGCTACTTTGGGATCGGAGCAATGTATGTGATAAGTGTGATATTTATTATTCCTACGAAGAGTACTCAGCAACAAAAACGTGTATAAGTTTATACTCGTACATTATAAGTCGAGTAAGTCTTGTAGCTCAAACGAGGCACCGCGCTAAGCGCAGGTAACCGCGGCATAAGGCGGGCTTATAATTCCATTTGTTGAACGCAGCCGGAGTACTGCCGGGTCGGGCCGGGACTAACTTAGACACAACTTTAATTGAAACGCGTTTTCTTCATGGACGGGCGGCCTTAGCTTGTGATGTGATGCATCTTGTGTTCTACAGGCTTGGCGTGTCAGGCAAGAGATGTATTAATAACTTTTACTCGACTACGGCGAAGCAAAAAGAAGGGGTATGATAAACTTACGCGTTGCATCATGAGACATGATATTTTGGGATTTATCGAGCACCACACGGAATGTAAGCGCAAAGATGATAGGTCACTACCTAGCTGGATGCGAGAGCTCCAGGATCGAGAAAAGTTGCCAGCAAATGGAAAGGTTGATGATTCTATATACAGAACAATACTGAAAACAGGTTTTATTTGCATTTCCTGATGACAATTATTGAGATAATTTCCCAGGATACACCAAACTACCCAGAATTCTCAGAACCCGGTAATGTCCTTCTC
Organism: Conogethes punctiferalis; assembly: GCA_031163375.1. Classification (NCBI taxonomy): domain Eukaryota; kingdom Metazoa; phylum Arthropoda; class Insecta; order Lepidoptera; family Crambidae; genus Conogethes; species Conogethes punctiferalis. Next base: position 13,841,330 of record CM062084.1, read on the forward strand.
ATTAACTCTGTTCAAGCCTCATGTTCGTCAACGGTGATCATGGGTCGTTTAACATACATCCATCCCGTTATTGTTTCAGTGTAGTTCTCGTGTGTATTAATTTGCCTATTAATGGCCTTAGTAATTGAATCAGCACGATCGTTCCGTGATCAAGCGATAGCTAATTGTGTTACTCGTCACACTGCGACTGATGGTGTGTTTAACATGATACAATCTTGTAAACTAAACTAACTCTTGTTTTTATACGGTTGTGTCATTAGACGCTCCAAGCCAACCTCACCTGCCCGTGGTGCATCCTGCCGAATAACAAACGAGGCGCTGGCAACCGACTGGTGGCGGTATAACCATCACAATTGAAGGCGTAGCTAAATACTAAAGACCGGTGACGGGCAGCAGCGTCACTGCCCAGCGTGGCGATTATGGGTATATCCTCCAGATGTTTGCTCTAAGTGGCGAACAACTGGAGAGGCCTATGTCCAGCAGTGGACTGTAATAGGCTGATGATGATGATGATGATGATGCGTCATCAGACTACCAGCCTCTCGCAGTCCAGTACATATATTTTTTTATTATAAAAGAGCATTCAGGATGAGGTCATCCTGAACGCTCCATCTGATGGTAAGTGGTCGTGAGGTCCAAATGCTAGGTCGGCAGGCACATTAGGGCAAACCCTCCGCGCCTGTCGCCCTTACCCTGGAGGCCCACTGAGACGTATTGGACGTAGCTGCGTAGGCGCAGGAATTTTTTTACGGCAACAAGCCTACTTATTGTTTGCCAGCGATATTAGCGGTGTTGTGTGTGTGGTTGTGTTTTCCTTGTACACGTTGTATACTCACCGCACTCAATTTCTGCAGTCTGCATGGCCCAAAGGTTGACTGGTAGAGAGTGCTCCTAGCATTAAGTTCGCCTATTGTACCATTTTATGCATTAAAGTTTAAATAAATGAATAAACAAAATTATGTATTTCCAGGCTATGTGTTTAATATTAAAACAACATAGGTAGTTGTTCTAATAATATAATACTCCCCAATATATAAAATCTGATATTATTTTGCTTAGCAAACTTCCTATTTCGAGCTGTAGGTACAAATACAAAATTCTTTATTTACACATAAATAAGGCGGTTAGATATCGAAAGCAAAGGTCACACGTGTCCGATCGAGGTTGTCAATTACTCTCATCTGATCAGCCACCCACTCAGATTTACAGTATACGATTCACTTCCGTTCAGGTACCAACATGTTACTTTTATTAATTAACTAGCTGTGCTCGCGACTTCGTCCGCGTGGAATAGTTATTTTTCCCCGTTTTTTTTCAAACGAGGCTTTGGCGGCCGAAGGTGGCGGTATAACCTTCACGATTGAAGGCATGGCCGTTGACGGGCAGCACTCAGCAGCGTCAACCGGAGCTAGGAGCTACGCCCTGCGATCGCCAACCCGCCTGCCCAGCTCCAGGTTCTCGAAGTGGCGAACAACTGGCAGAACACTGGCAGAGGCGTATGTCCAGCAGTGGACTGCAATAGGCTGCGAACTGATGCTGATGATCTATAATAATAGTTGTGAATTTTTTTATGTTTCACCGAATGTTTCTTCCAGTAAAAATATACACGAATTATGAAGCTTGTGTTTTCGAAATGAGAACTATTCCATGAAAACTGGCTTGATGGCTCATTTGGTAGTGACCTCTGCTCTCTGAGCCGAGGGTCGTGGGTTCGATTCCCGCACGGTACAAACATTTGTGTTCATAAACATGTTTGTTTGTATTGGTCTGGGTGTTTTCTTTATATAATATGTATTTATTTACAAAAAAAAAAGTATCTAAGTAAGTTTATCAGTTGTCTAGTACCCATAGTACAAGCTTCGGCTTAGTTTGGGGCTAGATGGCGATGTGTGGCTCAGCGTGGCATGTCTTGGGTAATTAATTATTTATTTATTATTTATTAAAATATTTAAAAATAACAATCTAAATACGGAATAAAATCAAATATTCATTACGTTAATGTTTGTCCCGTTCAATAGAAGATGTGAACATTTCGTACTTCCAACTAATTTTCCTGTTCTCGTATTATACCCATCGATACGAAATTCCACCATCAAAAAGACATTTGTACAGAACCTTGAATGGCCCATTCTGTCCTACATACGTGTTCCGCTTCATTAGCCTAATGAAATTTCGTGAATTTTCCCCGAAATTAACTGTCGGATAGAACTGATTTTAATGCGTGGGCTTTTACAAAGAAGACGGAATCTCTGCAGCGGTTACGTAGGTGCGGATAAGTGTTCGCTTTAATTTATTTTGATAGAAGATAACTTGTGTTTTTTCTTTTTAAATGTCGAATAGAAAATAGATAATATTTTAGTCTTATAGACAAATCATCAAAATAAACAAAAAGTCAAATAAATAATAAATTATTCATTTGTTTTGTTTCCTGTCCTGGAAATCACGAAAGCGAAGATAAAAGAAACAACAAGTTTAAAAATTTTATGAGAGAGTTTTCGCAAATGTAGGTAGTTAAATATTTTAATGTTAAATTCACTGTCTTACAGTAATTTTATTATAAGGTATGCCTAATATAGTGAAGTGAATTCACACTCACAATGTAAAAGAAAAATATTATATTTTCTAAAAATATATTAAAACCATTAAATCCAGATGTTGGTTGTATAACTCAGTCCAAAAAAATGATATCTTTGCTTTTTTTTATAACACTAGGCGGCCTTTCGCCTACGGCCAGCGTAATGTTGAGCAGTTACCGCAGCCTATCCATAGAGGCCTGTAACACCATGGTATCACACGCGCCTTGCCGGCACTAATCCCTTATCTACCATGCGACACGCGAGACATAAGCGAATCAGAGGCCACAAGAAAGTTTATTATAATTGTTCACCTTCCATCTCCATACTTACCCAGCCCCAGTCGGCACCGTGTCCCACAGACCGCCATTCGCGTTCTCCTGAGAAATCACGAGGTTATTCTACTACCTGAATACGCGGAGCCTGTCTCTATGTACACCACCAACACGGAACCCTTACACCATTACAATAAGGTTCATTATAGGAGAGTGTTGTACACAATATTTTGGCTAAACATAGTATTTTCGCGCTCGAAAAACTGGCTGCGTTGTCATCGAACTTTTTAGAGGTGTCTTAGAATATTAGGACATTTTTACAATAAGACAAGGTAGAAAAGAAAAGGCAAAATAAGCTTACGTGAGAAATAAATGCGCCAGATAATTCACACCTAGTATAAAACATTTGAAGCAAAAACTACTTAATTGAATGTAATGAAACTTAACAGTAATAGCTCACATTAATATAATTATCTAAACTAAAATTATAAAGAGGAAAGGTGTGATTGCTTTTTGTTTGTTTGTTTGTATTGATTAAGCTCCAAAACTACCTGACCGATATGAAAATTTTTTTCACTGTTGGGAAGCTACACTATCTCCGATGAACAAAGGGTATATTAAATTAATGCATGAGTACATTCTTATGCTATGTCAGATGGCAGATGCCCACTCTATCTGCTAAATTTCAAGATTTAGGTTCACATCTAGACATCTGAGACTATCTAGTTTCTGAGACTTCGCAATTAATCAGTGGGTGGTATTTCGCTTTTGACTCTTAAAGAAGAGACAAAATTACGTGTGGCGGAAAGAAAAATTTGGAGGAAGATTCTGGGACCTGTACGGACAAGCGAGGGACTTTTTAGAAGGAGGAAGAATGTCGAGTTGGAAGAGGAGGTGAACGAGCCGGACATCATTGCCGAAACGAAATCCCATAGACTTCGCTGGCTCGGGCATTTAGAAAGGATGGGGAATGATCGTGCAGTGAAGCGAGCGTACGTGGGACGGCCGAGTGGCACGCGGCCGGTGGGCCGTCCCAGGTATCGCTGGGCGGATGAAGTCCAAAAGGATTTGCGTGAGCTCCGTGCGGACAGCTGGCAGGAGGTTGCGCAAGACAGACCTAGATGGAGGCTCTTATTATTGGAGGCCAAGATGGTCGCGTATGGTACAGACTCGGCTTGGGTCACTGCGCCGATCTAGTTGGTATTTCGCTTTTATATATTAGAAGATTATCAGTTTAGATATCACCTTTTTAAGCGGGCAAAGCCGTCAGCTGCTGCTAGTAGATTATATATATTACCTTATCAACCAAGTCTAGTAAGCTCCAAGATACAAATTAAGCTCCAGTAACTCCGTTCAGTTCAGTACTAATCATAATAAACGAATGCTTAATATTAATATCGGAACTTGAAGTCGCAGTCTGGCTCAGGTCCGCCCTCACAGAAGCAGTGTTTTCCGGCGGCTTAGCTGGATCATAGACTCGGTCTGTGGCAGACGCGCTTTGAGCAGAAACTAATTGCAAGAGAGCCATACAACACGAATGTAAAGTCACTTGATGTGGTATTGTATTAAACGTTTGTATAATAGGGAGTGTCGCCGCACCGCTCGCTGTCGACAGGGGATTCAGCCTCATACCCTAGAGCCTGGGTGGTCGCGTACGGTACGTTTTAACAGAAACTTCTTGCGTACACTCAGGCCGTGGAATGAGTTCCCCGCCGAGGCTCTCCCCTGAGACTACAGTATGGGGTCCTTCAAAAAGGAGGTTCGAAGGGTCGGCATCGCACTGGTGTTGCAGGTGGCCATAGATTGCGGTAACAGCTTAAACATCAGGCGGGCTACGGCCCGCTAGGCTTCTTTGCTACCCTAGAGGTGTCAAAAAATTGTACATATGTCTTGACCATGTTTCGTGTCGTAGTCCACAGCTGAACATAAGCCTTTCCAGATGTTTGTCACTTTGGGAAAACACCTTGAGGCTTTACCCATAATCGCCACGCTCGGCAGGCGGGTTGGCGATCGCAGAGCGTAGCTCCTCGCTCCTGTGACGCTGCTGCCCGTCATCGACCTGTGGTATTTTTATCTACGACTTCAATCGTGATGGTTATATATAAATATTATAGGCCGCCTTATATTCTTACATTCAATTCAATAGTCTAGCCTAAACCTAACGTGACAAAAGAAATAATTCCCAGAGCCACATCCAGCAACTCTAAAGCTCCGCCACCGACCCCTGGATTAAAGCCAACGAAGATGTTTGCTGTGCTCCTGAATAACTAGACGGTGGTATTCCGTTTGCTATAATACCCGAAATACGTGGTCCACTGATGCTGTATGGCCAGTGATTACAGCACGGCTTTGATGCCACGAGACAGCGTAGCATTGGGTAGCGTACTTGATGGACAAATGTGAAATTGAGGCAGGCAGCTATGAGTGGACAAATGCTTGAATGCATCTGAATAGTGAGGAAGTTTATGGCAGTGGGATTGCGACTTGCGTTTAAATGTGCAAGGTCAGGGTCAGGGTTTTGTTAGGTGCGCCCTGCGACATGGGGCGTAGAATACTACCGAGTAGTATCCGTGCCTGTCGTAGGAGGCGACTAAAAGGGCGACTAAAGGGGGACCTTGGTCGGTATTTTCAAACGTAGTGAAACTATTAAATACCGTTTTTTATTATAGTATAAGTGAGAGCATGGCAGAACCTGAGTGATGCCGAAATTTAGATCCTTACCCGACCAAGGATTCATACTTAGGCATCACACCGAATTGAAAGATACTACAGTTTTTGTACCGATTATGTTTTCATTGAGAAGAAAATCGTCGTTCTAAAATCGCCCAAACTTGAGCACCTATCTATACCCGCAGGCGAGCACTCCATTACCCTATTTATCTACCTAATTTGATCTCATTCGCGATGACAAGTGACGATCAGGTACGTAGGCTCACACGTACCGTACAATCCAAAAGCATTTTCCATGAAGCATCCGAGTTTACGTTCGCGTTTCGGCGTTCCATCGGTCCTCATATTTCCACTTGCTTGGTAGGCATTCGATTAAAGAAAAAAATCGACCAGTTTACACAAGTCACTGATATATAGGGTTCCGTAGATTGTGTTTAAAGAAAAAAAAAGTATTTTTAATACAAGGTGACGAGGAAGATTGGCAGGTGTCATGGCATTTTGTATGTACGTTATTACCTACAAGATACCAATATTGTAATTTCCTCATGTGCTGATGGAAATAAATGTTTTTTTTGGTTTAGGTACATGGTGGTGTATGCCCGCAAAAAAACATGGTATATGGAACTCTGTGGCCTCAAGATGACGATCTTGAGGCAAGAGAGTCCCATATCCCCCATATACAGGGATGCATGAACTCATTTTTCCGGTAAAAAAAAGGAAGATTAATACCTATCAATCTTCCTTTTTTTCCTTCAAAGAGGTCCTATTCTAAATCAGGAATCGACACGGATCTTTGTGACAGTGCCCCTTTAATTTGATCTCAAATTCAACGTTTTGTTTACATCAACCGTTTACACATTTCACGTACGGAGCTCCAAAACTGTTTTAGATAGGCCGTCAGCACGCCGTAAATACAGGAATCGTTTACTTCACAGTTGGCACTTCACGACGAGCATTATTTGGTGATATTGCCTGTGAAATTGGTATGACTGTGACGTCATCGCCGTGACGTGCACTGAATATTGTATGTTTGTACGTCAGCGTGCTAATTGCGTCACATGTATAGCGTGTGAAGGGAGGATTATAGTAATGATTTTCGGTGAAAATTATAATTTGATGCTGTGATTGTGTTACCGTTTGTTAGTTGTCCTAATAAATAAATTTTACGCAAAAGTAGGAAATTTGGAAACATAGGGTATGTTTGATTTTGCATGTTATTTTACGGTTTTAAATAAAATATTAAAGTGAACTCATTTGAATTACCTACCGTCACAAAAAAATGTTGCAGAATAAGACCCTTATATGCATTCGATTGGGATAGTAAATTTCAAAGTATGAAATAAATTTAGGTTATATTTTTGTGTGTGGTAAAAAATATTTTTTGGAAGGAAGACTGGCAACAACGTCACCGGAGCGAGGCCAATGATATATGAATACAAATAGGCTCATGATGATTATAATATTAGTCTACGGCTTTAACCACATTTACCTAATGGTAATAGTGCCACCTACTCGGTTTGTATACAACGTAAATAACCTCGAATAAATCCCTAAGGAATCCTAGCAAATTGTAGAGAAAAAGTATTCCCCAGTCACCGAGCGTGAAGGATAGCACCCGAAGCTGAACGCACTTGATTAGTATTTATATTCAGTTTATATGCAAATGGTGTGAGTATATTTTATTCCCAGGGCCATTTGTGTTCACCTGAAAACGGGAACTTGAAAGTTAAATTGAATTATCCTGCTGCTTTATTTTTTAACTGAACAACGCAGAAACCTCTTTCTGTAAGTTATTATGAGTCTTTGTTTCTGTCTGTTTTGTACAACATTGACGTAAATTTCTTATTTCGGAATGGACTAAAGTCGTAGTAGGTATAATTAATGGACTATTCTGTGCATGTCTATTGAAGAAAGGAGGGCAATGTTTTTCGAAAATGTGTGTATTTTGGCCATTTTGAGAGGTGGTCGTGAGCTAATCTAACTCTATTTACTGTGAGAGTGACACTGGTTGTATCAAAATAATAATGAAGATAAAATAAAAAATTGCAAATTTAAATAAATCTGCGACTGCATAAACAAATAATTCTAGAAGAACAAAAAGAATGTTGATCGAGAACGTTTGAGCTCGTCTCGAATTTAATGGCTCCTGACTATCAAAGGTGCTATAAATTCTGGACTGTTGACACAGCTTGTTTTTTTTATATATTCATAATTATTTCTTTTTACAGCCTGGTTTCTACTTTAAATCGCCACTAATTACAACATGAGCATACATTACGGAATGCACAAAAGTAGTTCCTGGATTAATACAAAAAAGAATACTAGAAAGAAACACTATTGGTAACGATAACGAGAAACTGATGTTGCGAAAATGTTTGAAAAATGCAAAATGCGCAATCTGGTAAAAGATGGTAACCGATTGGCCTGGAGGGTTGCGCAGCAGAAAACTTGAAACCTTAGTTGTAGTAGAGTAAGTATATATGTATGCTATAGACCAAGTGATTATTACGGGCTTATAATAATATCTTTTTTTTTATGACAGAGGGGGCAAACGGGCCTGAAGGTCACCTGATGGTAAGTGATCACTTCAGCCCATAGACACCGCAACACCAGGGGAGTCACAGGTGCGTTGCCGGCCCTTGAGAAATCTGTAGGCTCGCTTCTTGAAGGTCCCTAGGTCGTATACATTCGGGAAAATTGCAGCCGGAAGCTGATTCCAAAGAGCAGCTGCACGAGGCAAAAAATTGCGCGCAAAACGCACTGTGGAAGACTTCCATCTATCAAGATGATAAGGATATCTTTATCGGGCTTAGTAATTATTATAATATATTTAATGCATCATTTATCACATTGTCTGGTCATTATGACGTCGCAGTAAATCTAGCAATTCTATAGGGCGTCATTGTGTAAATAAGTTTTGGAAGCCCTGCTATAATAGACGATACGGACTTTTGGAGCCCAAGCTGTTTTGTACGTGCCAGTAAAAATTTTGGACTCTGCACAGTATTTTTCAAGTTGAAGAAGCTCTTTAGCCATTTCAATACAGAACCGTCGATACCACAGAGTATTTCCACAGGGTTTAGTTTAGTTGGTAACGCGAGATCCGACTCTGGTCGCAATTGGCTTTGTTTCGTGAATTCTTTATGCGATCCGCCCCATAGTAAATAAGGTTTTGGATACGACCATTAACTTTAAATATTCACATCTACTTTATCAAGTCTCATTGGAATTAGTTTGGGTTATTTTGTTCGGGCTTGGTGTCTACGATCTATATTTTATTTATCTAAATTACATATGGAGCAGCTGCAAATGACGACATACATAAATTTTACTTGTCAATAATTCCAAGAGAGTCAAAAAAGCTTCCTATAATATATTTTTACAAGTAAATCGAAAAAAAAATCTTTTTGTTCTGTTACTCTTTTTTTCGCCCACACCCATTTTATCAAATGTAAAGACACAATACTACACTACTGTAGTACTACTTATTTGTATAGATTCGAACGTTGCTAAATGAATGCAACGCCATCTATTATTGAAAATTGACACAATTGAAAATATTGAGACAATTGAAAATCTAAGTCATTAAATAAGTATCCATCAAAATACATTATGATAAATGCGCTTGCTATTACATACGTATTACCTATTAGTTGATTTAATGGTCGCAGGTGCCACCTGACAACCGGGAGGTACCGGGTTCAACTGCCAGGTCGGACCAGGTCTGTCTGGAGTCTAAACAAATTGGTGACCAACTGAGAGGCCTATGTCCAGCAGTGGACTGCAATAGGATGATGGTAAATAATCAAGCTTAAGAGTTGCAATGTCCCTATATTAGAATTAAGAAATGAATCCGGTATTAGCGTTTGATAGTTCACAAGTAACTAACGTTCAAGAGCAGCCTAATATAGATAACACTGATAGGATAGTCGTATAATCCCTCTTGCGTATGTGCAAACATAGTGTGTTCATACGAGTACACTCCAATCCACGCACATAATTCAGAAAATGTAAAGTGTTTGTTGCAGTCACATTTTGAATTTAGTCATTTGATTGATTGACTTATTGGCGAACTGAGCGTGTGATTGGCATGGTAACATAAATGTTTGTCCTATGTCAATCAAAATCAATCCAATGCCCTGGTTTGTCGACTGCTGTAGGTAGACCTCCTTTAATTCGCACTACATTTTTCTATCCCGGACTTCCCACATCAAGCCGATGCCAGCATTGCCAGCAGTTCTCCTAAGGTCATCAGTTCAATGGGTGGCGAGGCGTCCTACACTACATCTACCTAAAAGTGGTGTCTATTTGAAGACTCGACAGCTCCACTGGTTGTCGGTTCTATAGCAGACATGACTACTGCCACTTCAACACATTACTTACTTGTCTTATGTATTGAAAATATTTTCTTTAATTTTGTTTTTAAGGTTTCTCCAATATAAAAGAATTCCTTTTGATATGTAAAACTTAACGCAGTCATATCAGTGACCATGGGTTTTTTGGGGAAGTTATGAAACTTCTCCCAAAAAACCCCTAGGTACATCACGAATTTCAAAATATCTTTCAACAACAGCATAATCTTATTTACGAAAAGAAGGCATGTAAATAAAATTTTCTACTTCATGCAATCAGCCTGTCAAATTGACGTATTGATGGAAAGAGGCATAAGTGAATCAGAGTAGGCCATATTTCCGAAAAATGAAATCCGTACAGGAAATGTTATCTACCACTTATTTATTCGTTATTTAAGCGAGTGGGTAGTATCGCGTTCTAAGTCCGCCATTTTGTTCCCGGTTACCGTATCTCATAGAATCTTAAAATTGCTTTTTATGACTACAATTTTTAGCTAAGTTTTCGGTTATTATTTATTATTGCTACTTTTTAATTTACGTCGATATCTGTGTTTAAATAACAACGTCATTATACTCGTACAAAGCGAAAAATAGAAAAGTCAATGTCTTTATTCGTATTGGTTTAAAAAAAAACACTTAGAAATCGTCGTCCTTAGGCTGCCTATTTTTTTTTTAGTTTTCTTATCAATAAATATCATTATATTGATACTTACGTGTTTGGGTGCTTTTTTTGGACATACCTAAGATTTGAGGGGACCAAAAAAAATGTGACTATAGAAGCGATCGCGACTGCTCGAGCGGTCTTGTGTATGGCAGCGTATGTTCACCGCACGTCGCTGCTTGAAGCAGTAGTTTCTCAACTGCTTGAAGCAATGTGTTTCCGTTGTAATTATCCCTGAAGAAAACTTAAACATACTCGTAGATACTTTATAACTTGTCCGATTACCTTTACGTGCCGCAACGTAGGCGTTTGAGAGCGCGTTGTTGTGTACGCGACGAAGGCACGGATTTGCTACCAATTATCGCCTCTGATGGCTTTGTGACGTCACGACATGGCGGCGTAAACGTGTCGAGAGTCCTGATGGGCTGCGGAATACAAATCTGTTAACGTTCCTCCAAGATGTATAGGAAATGTCAAGGGTTGTGTTGTTTATGGCGAATATCAATTGATTTCGAGTATTATTTACTTTCTTGGAAGTCGTTATAATGTAAATAAATAAATAACCCATGACAAGCCACGCTGACACAAACTAAGCCACAGCTTGTACTATGGCTGCTAGACAACTATAAACTTACTTGGATACAGTTTTTTGTAAATAAATAAATATTATGCATCACGGGCAGGTGACGTCTCCTTTTCATCCTTCCCTCTCTATAACTCTGGCTATACTGACTGAGCCCTCCAGTTCTCCTTTTCAACAGTTACCCACACTCCAATTGATTTTTTTTATAATAGCTCGACATAATGGCTTACCTACGCCTGATGGAAAGCGAAAGAGAAGCCCAAGTCGTTGTGACAATCGGCAAGTAACTGGTCAGTTACCTGTCCGTTGCCACCGCCATGCCGCCGCCCGGAAACCCTACTCATCGGCAGAAACACGACCCGGAGGTCATTTGGCTGCATTCTATATGATGGAGCCACAGACGGGCGGCTCAATTCGAGCGAAGATTCGCTATGTCCTACCTATCTAACCTGCATCTCTAGTTTGCTTGTATACGAAGTCTGCACGTATATTTATAACAGGCTGTCAGAATAATCCCTGTTGACCGCGATATTACCTCGCCAATAATTAGTCCCCATTAAAATTTAATTGGAGGATTACTGCATAAACTCCGTGCATGCCAGGATTAGATAATCATTTTGCAGTCGCGTTCGTCGGAGGGGCTAACAAACAATAATTGTACGTAATTGTACTAGCTTAATTTGTTGTTTGAGGTATTAGGGAGTAATTACGTGTATAAATGACGTAGGTAAGTTTGTGAGAGAATATTTAATAACAGTGGTAAGCTACAGTTTGCTTCGTACATTAATAACGCTTTCAGAATTACAGGAGAAGATAGATTATTACAAGAATAGTCTATGAATGGTTAGAGCATTAAGCTTAAAGCGCGGAGGATATGAAGTCGATTTTCGGTCGGATTAATTTAAGAATTTTGGGAAAAAATCGTCGAAAATCTTTTTTGGCGGATGCCTACGTCATAACATCCACCTGCATGCCAAATTTCAGCCTGATCCGTCCAGTGGTTTGGGTTGTGTGTTGAAAGATCACTTTGTCAGTCAGTCAATGTTTAGGTTTATTTGAACTTTATTACTGAAAATGCTACCGCTAAACGCGAACTTAATGCTAGGAATATTATTTTCTTCAACATTACAAGCCTAAAAGTCACGGATCGCTAAATCAAGAGAGACATCTTTCTTGCGCGCATTAACGAGATGAATATTAAAAATCTACATTAAGCCAGATCATAAAAAAATAATTGCGACATTTGCAAAGCGTAATGTTTATTATTAGCTCCTTTCATTCACAGAAATAGACGAAAAGCATCTGTAAAAAAATTACGACGATCATAAGACGTTACGCTCTCGTCCATCGGTTTAATGTTTAATGCTGAGTTGTATTTCAATCGGATGCTAAATGTGTTTCATCACCACCATCTTTTAGCTGTTTCGGTAACTATGTTGTGAAATATTGTTCTGACATCTCGTTTTCTTGATGTTTTCGGTTTGACAGCAATACGCGAAAGTGTAGGCCCCTTTCCGACGGCATACATACTTCTCGTAACCCCCTTTGCCCCCTCTGTCATAAAAAAAAGTTCAATTATGCGGGATCACTGCACTGTTGGAGCCCGCAGAAAAACTTTTTGAGGTAGGAGTGAAGGAAACTTCCAGGTCACCAGACCTATACCAAGTACACCAGTACTTCTATCAAAAAGTACTTATGATGGAACTGGCTCCTTTGTTTATTTGTCCACTTAAATGACAATTCGAATAGCAAATTCTCAAAATATTGTTTTGTGAGCACGTTCCATCGTAGAGTACGCGCTTGCCATCAGGTGAATTGGAATCAAGAGCAAACCTATTTGAAAAAAAAGAACCTTTGTACATGACAATAAAACCGCAATATATGTATGATCAAACGCGTCTCTGTTTCTTCAACAACAAAAAACAAATAATGTATGTAATAGAGAACATTGACATGTTATGAAATGTCTTAAATCCGGGACAGACCACTAAACCAACAGACGGGAACCCGCCCGGGACGATGCAGCTGGTTAGACATCAAAAGTGTTTGTGTAAAACAACGGCTCGTAAAAAGAACATTAGTCTGGTCTAAATTACCAGACACGGTAGGGGTGCAGCGCGAGTAGGCGCAGTGAGACAAATAATTAAAAAATTGTTTTCTCTGCTAGTAGATTTACTGGTAATATTTTTGTACGTCAACAGGGACTTACTCCAAAATATATCAAGCTCTGTTGGTAATTCACTATCATCACTAGCCTATCGCAGTCACTGGTATACATCGGCCTCTCCAGTAATTCGCCGCTTTGGGCAAATATCTGGAGGTTTCAATCGTGTTTAGAGAGTGGTTTGGAGCGAAAAGATGATAGATCGCTCCACATCATCTTATCTTCACTATCTGGCGCCATAATTTCCGCCATGCCACCATCCAACTAAGAAAGTACGATGTTACATCTCTTCATCTGGATGTTCTTGCACCAGAGAAATTGTCCGCACCATGCTGTGTCACATTGCAAAAAACATTCGGCAGAATGGATCTCTCTGGAAATCAACTTGAATTGCTGTTACACATTTATATTGTGTCAAGACATTTTTCGTGGAAGTAATTGTGATCACACTGTCTTATTTTTAGTGGACATCCGTAAGAAAAGTGTTACGTCGGTGTTTAGCAATTTCAAACTAGTCAGTGTTGCTACTACTTACAATACAAATTGACCAAATTAATACGAATGCACCGAAAATTTAAAAAACCGGTTTATTTCGTCTTGACCACTGAGTCCGGCAAGGAGTTTCAAAGATTCCCGTTCCCGACCGTTGTACTATGAAAGTACTCAGGAAACGGGTAGCAGCGTTCACCTGGGTACAAATAAAACCACCACAAAACCGCCTGCCAACGTGGTGACCCCCCAAAGGCATGATGACTAGTTTTTGTTTTGAATTAATATTTATGCATCACCCAATTATAGAAACATTGGTGCAAGAATTACTTACTTCGCTTGTATGAAAAGTCCCCGAGCTATCACAATTTCAAAATCACAAATATGAACTCGCCCAAAAACGCTTCATGTAAACTGATGTTTTGTCACAATCACAAATATGAACTCGCCCAAAAACGCTTCATACAAACGTCGTATAAGAAGCTTGTTCGATGGCAATATTAAATAGTGCGTTTATGTTATGGGTGTCATATTAAAATGTTTTAATTAATTTACCCTAAACAGTGTTATAATGATTTTGGATTAATTTTACACTTTTGAAATAGACTTTCCCGATGAACTTTGAAGGCCTATCGCGCTCTCAATTTGCAAAACATTTTTTTTGTGATTTCTCAAATAAGTGTTATTTTAATGTTTCTTTCTGGCAACCATCAAATAACATGGAAATTCAACCATGGTCGTCTCCCCTTATATACAGCAATGGACGTTGATATGCTGATACTAAGAATGTATACTAAAACTGCAATCTATTCCTTTATTTAATTTTGAAGATATATTCTCAAGTCAATTTTACTTCCTCCCAAACGTTGCACCGTACCGCTTACCTTCGCAATCGGTATCGCAATCAATAAACTTACCTAATAACTTGATTGGGAGTTTCCTTCAAAATCGCTTAAAATTACGTAACTCGGAGGCTCGTTCTTAGAAACGGGAGCGATGTTATCGTTCTATTACTTAGCAAAAGGGGGGGTATTGCTAGCCGGGTAAATAACATCATCCCGGCGTGATGGGCATCAACTTATTTCGTTACAGATCACAACTTTTAATTACTTCCTGAACAAAAACGGCCAAGTTTATATAATTCGCTCACTTCAAACGCAGCCCAGACGGTGTGGGCTGCTTAAGATCCTTAATAATATTATAAATGCGATGGTAAATTTGTTTATCTAGGTTTTCAGGACAAGCGATTTTAGTACCTAATAGGTTTCCATATTGGGATGTAAGGGAGCGGCCTATCATCATTTCGCTCCAAGCCAACCTCACCTGCCCGTGGTGCATCCTGCCGAATAACAAACGAGGCGCCGCATCCAACTGGTGGCGGTATAACCATCACAATTGAAGGCTTAGCTAAATACCAAAGACAAAGGGCAGCAGCGCACTACCGGAGCGAGAAACTACGCCCTGCGATCGCCAACCCGCCTTCCCGGCGTGGCGATTATGGGTATGTCGTCCAGACGTTTGCTCTAGCCTCTAAGTGGCATACAACATACAACTGGAGAGGCCTATGTCCAGCAGTGGACTGCAACAGGCTGGTGATGATGATAGGTTTCCATATTACAAATTATAGAGTTCTAGATAATGAATTAAGTAATAGGTATGTAAATGACGGCCACGTATATTGTAACTTTTCTATTGTATTAGAATAGCTCAGTTTTCAGTTACTTTTGTCTGAAACGCTCTGTCCTCTTTTGAGGTGGGGCTGCAATCTGCGACACAGTCCTAGACCAGGTGTTAACGCAAACTATGGTTTGTGAAATGTGTTTCCAGTGTCAGTAAAAAATTTATAGAAGGACGCGAGCTTACCCTAATCAATGGGGGTAAGGTCTTTGTCAACCAGGCTGACCAAATCTGGGTTGATCGACTTCACACAACCATAAACGAGTACTTAATTTCTTCACAAGAGTATAAGGGTCACGATGTTCCCCTTCATCATCATAAGAACTTTGAACACACACAAGTGGCTGTGGATTTGAAAAAAAAAACAAATCAAAAATCAATATAATTATATTTCAAAGGCAGTAAAATATGGAAAGCGATAAAAACAAACCGAAATCCACGCATGCAAAACTGGGTGAAAAAGCTAGTAAGTCATATATTTTTTTTATACTCCGTCGTATTGCGAGTATTTGCTCGACTCATAAAAGTCAAGTAAATTATAAGTAAAATTGGTTTTCGTGTAAACAAATGTGATTACATTTTTATTACGAATACTCGTAACAGTGATTGTAATAATTTAGTTTCATGTAATTTGCGTTTTACTTATTGTTAGTTTTGTTGGTAGATAGATAGATAGATATTCTTTATTGCACAAACATGAACATTTACAGGAAAGAGTATACAAACATATCGTAGGTACAATGTAGGCGGTCTTATCGCTGGGAGCGATCTCTTCCAGACAACCTTCAGGTAGAGGACAATTGCTAAAGAAAAGGGAAGGCAGTGCAAACGGTGAAAAGTAAGATAAAATAAATAATACAATATATACACAAATACATATTTAAAATAAACATAATAACTAGATAGATATATAAATGTATATATATATTTCTATAAATACAATAATAATTATAAATATAATAGATTAAGTTATAATATTATATAACTAGTGTTTCGGTAGTGGTTTCGTGACCTGTTTAGTGATTTGTGTGTTTTCAGATTTGAACTAGCTTTGTTTAGATTCATTCCTATAATAAATAACCGAGCATCAATAATACCCAGCCACCTGGGTGGTTGTTTGGGGCATTTTTTTTTTCATTTTAGGTACCTCAACTCATAGCATAAAGGATAACTATAGGACCTTAAAGTACCTGAGGATGACTAGAGCTGTCTCCCAGAATAACCAAATTCAAGACAATTTAAAACAAGTAATATTTTTAAACTGACCAGACCGGGAACCAGGCACCTTCAGATCGCCCGCGTTGTAGGCGGAAAGAGTAACTATACTCGTATATATCATTTAAAGTATTTATACATAACTAGCTGTGCTCGCGACTTCGTCCGCGTGGAATAGTTATTTTTTCCCCGTTTTTTTTACATTTTCCATTATTTCTTCGCTCCTAATAGTTGCAGCGTGATGTTATATAGCCTAAAGCCTTCCCCGATAAATGGTCTATTCAACACAAAAAGAATCTTTCAATTTGGACCAGTAATTCCAGTAGTTCAAACAAACAAACTCTTCAGCTTTATAATATTAGTTAAGATGTGCAATGGATCACCATGCCATACCTACATTATCTAGAACATCTAACCCTATAAGTTAGTCTACTTCCAGTTCCTAAGAGCAACAAGGTTCCGGGTTAAGTACCGGCCAACTCTCTACTTCACCTTGCGAAACTTCACTCTAAATATGCAAACGAGAATCTAAACTTGCAAGAAGAATAAGATTATTCAAATTTGTAGGTAATAACAGATTATGGTTGCGCGCATGTGAAATTTGTTTGAGTTCGGTAAGTTTAAAACGAACATTGAAATTTTTTTATAGGTACACTGTGTTCATATATCAGAATCTCACATACGACGAGGTTCTCAATTAGACAGTTTTTTTCCTTGTATGTTTGTTACTACATATCTCCGATTTGAAAAATTGATTTTGTTCGAAAGGGCACTTCCTAACTAGGACAAAGGCCTCTTCAGTTGTTCGCCACTTAGGTCAAACATATGGAGGCTTTACCTACCCATAATCGCCACGCTGGGCAGGCGGGTTGGCGATCCCACATTGCGTACATTATAATAACGTCCTGCTTGACTCTTTACGAGACTGGCCGCCACGGAATTCAGTCATGGCCATTTAACCGAACGTTGGACCGGGTTTCACCCTCGCTTAAAAAGCAGAATAATACGTGCCAAAAAGAAAATGGCGCATTTATTGCCTAATGGGCAATAAATCCTCCAGTCTCATGGTCGGCAACACGTTTAATTTCCTTGATGATAACTATAAGATGAAGTGTGTTAAAAGCGGTGGATCCCTCTGTAAGTACAGATCAAAAGAAATACATTAAGGAAATGCATACTAGATATTTGAGAAAGAAAGTTCTTTAAAAAACCAAACCGAATATGGGGTCGCATTTTATAAAATAACACCTTTTAAAAATGTACATTTTCGATATAATTTAAGTTTTTTTAATTATTTACCGTTAATTACGGTCTTTATGATTTTTTATTTGTCATCTACTTTCAATTGTCTATATTTTGTTTTTAGCGGATATTATTTAATCATGGATTTTGCCTTATTATAAGTACCTATGTAATGTAATGCGATGCCTACGGTTTTTTTTTAATATTCGAATGGGGTAGCGCTTGACCCCAACTGGCCTGATCATAAGCGTTGTAAGAACGGTTTCCATTTTTAAAATGCGCTGACCACAAATTCCATTTTTAAATGGCTCGTCATAGATGTTAAACTTTTTGGTACAAAATGGATTGTCATAATAATGAATGTACCTGTTATGGAGCTTGTGTGCCAATCTTGTAATAGTTCCCACGAAGAAACAGGTCACTGATAAATATGTGTGCACGGGATCCGAGCTAACTCAGCTGGCTGTGTATCATTTGTCAGTCGTGATAAGACATGACGGTGCAAATGTTGTTCATACCTACCTTAGTAAGTTAATGTACGATTTTGGGTCAGCTACATTCCTGTCTACAAGCTAGCGTCTGGAAATTATGATAAAAAACCGACCAAGCCTGAGCCGGATTGCGCACCGAGGGTTTTAAGGAGTAAGTTTAAAATATTAAAACTATACTAATTATAACTAAACGTGTATGGTTTACGCGATTTTGCTTATACGTTACTTCGTTCGTACCACGAAGCAAATACAAAGAGGAGATGTCATAACCAATACTTTCATAGGAAAATTGCGTGGCAAAAAGAAGGGGGGTACGGGGGGACGCCCCTTTCTTATTTCCGTATGGCGGCTAGAAGCCGAACTACTAGTCTCATCTTCTTATGTAGTTTAGCTATCGGGCACTAGATGTCGCTAGCTATATTATAAGGATGTACTCAGAATACCTACCTATTCAATAAAAAGTACTCCTAGCGACATCTGCGCCTTTGGTCCATAGGAACTTTTTGGATCATGGTGACACCAGAAGTAAGTAGAAGACCAAGCCCTGAGGCGCCCTATAGTTTTAACATTTTTGTGACTATAAACGGTCGCTTTTATTACATTACATCAAGCGCATGACACTTTTCAATTATGTATAACTAAAGGAGAAAGGGTGCATTGATTGGAACAGTAAAAAATAAATAGTGTTTTGCTTGTATTATTTATATATTTATTAAATTACTAGCTGTGCCAGCGGCGTCGCACGCGTGGATATCGGGTTTCAAAACTAACGGACTTCCATAAAATGATGCCCAAATCTTAAGTTAGACCTCTAGCAATACATTGGTGAAAACCACATTCAATTCCATGCAGTACTTTTTGCGTGATGCTCAATCAAACATTCAGATAAAAAATTCTCCCGTTTTCCCAACACTTCCCTTCACTGCTCTGCTCCTATTGATTGTAGCGTGATGAAACGTATCATATAACCTGCACAGGAGTATGATGAATAATTGTACCAAGTTTCGTTAAAACCCGTTGAGTAGGTAATTTTTGTTTCTATAACGAACATACAGACAGACAGAAAGACAGACGGACAGACAGACAGTCAGATAAAAATTTTACTGATTGCATTTTTGGCATCAGTATCGATCACTAATCACCCCCTGATACTTTTTTACCTACTTCACTTAAAAATTAATACTTATAACTACTTTAATTAATAAAAGTACCTACGCTTAATAATTTTTAATTTGAACGAATATTTTACAATATAACAACAACAGAAATTCAAATAAACTATTTAAAAACTAAAAGTCGCGCTGGCACGGTTACTCAATATCAATTATTGTCTGTCAATAAGGTCGATCGCTCTGAACGCATCAACAGCCAAATATTGAATGAAGCTAGCTATCGGACCTCCCGCCTTTTTATACCCTACCGCCGCCGCGACCCGTGTCGAGCGCGGCAACCGTTACACAAAAATAATCCTTATAGCATGATTCAGTATTCACGTGCGACGGCGCGATGGCTTATTTCATGTATAAGTTTGGTGTTTCTATACCGATTTCTATGATTCTTTTTTTATTGAATAGGTAATAATGATAACTTTTTTAAATTAGGGATGAATGAGAGTATTATAAACGTAAGAGTAAACAAATATAATCAGAATGCTCCGAACTGCTAAGCTATCAGGAGTTACACGTGTTATTGTGAGTCAACCATAAAAGATAGACATATGCTGTTGCGGGATATTTTTTAGTCAATTTTATGTAAAATATTTCTGTCATACATAATTTCTATGTAACTTTAACCATTAAGGCTGCACACGCGACGGAAGCTTAAAAAATGGAGTAACTTCTCCCGTTTTCCCAACATTTCCCTTCACTACTCTGCTCCTATTGATAGTAGCGTGATGAAAAGTACCCTATAACCTGCCCAGGAGTATGAAGAATAATTGTACCAAGTTTCGTTAAAATCCGTCCAGTAGTTTTTGTTTCTATAAGGAACATACAGACAGACAGACAGACAGACAGACAGACAGACAGACAAAAATTTTACTGATTGCATTTTTGGCATCAGTATCGATCACTAATCACCCCCTGATAGTTATTTTGAAAATATATTTCATGTACAGAATTGACCTCTCTACAGATTTATTATAAGTATAGATGTACATAATTATATAAAACAGTAAGTATAAATACAAATTAGCTGACTCTGCGCCACGAACATCGTGGAAAGAAAGAAAGATTTTATTTATTGGCTCCACAGGTTACAATACAACACAACATACAACAAAAAAAAAAACAAACAGACGATAGTGATTAACTAACAATATAAACTGTTGTGGACTGTATTCAATTTAAAGACCGATAGAGTTTCAACAGATTTATTCACATATACTTACACAATTTACAAAGTCACTTAATCAAACAGAGTTACTAACAAAGTCACTACTTAAACAGAGTTACTACTTGCAATCAAAAACAAACTTTGGGAACAAATTTTGGTGTAGGTATTTGGTAGGAGTCCAGTTTTATCTATTTATTTGTCTAACCCATTCCTTTCTAAGGATTTTATTAGACGGAAATCTAAATATATCAAACGTAGGCATCCGCTAAGAAAGGATTTTGATCAACTGTACCCTCAAGGGGATAAAATAGGGGATGAAACTTCATTCCACGCGGGCGAAGTCGCGGGCTCAGCTAGTCTAGAATAAACATAATACACAGTTTAATTTTAATATTGAAATTTATATAATTTTTCTTCAATGAATCCGAATATAATCATCATCATCGGCCTATTGCAGCCCACAGCTGGACATAGGCCTATGTCCGAATATAAATTACATCCCAATTACGGACCTGGTATTTTGACATTTGTATGCCGCTTAAAAATTGCTGCCAGATAGCACATACTTTTGTATAATGACAATGAATCTACATAAAACAACATTATTTTCATCAAGATAAAAGTCCTTATGCGTAAATTTAAAACAAATTTCAATAAATCCAAGGTTTTTGAGCTTGATGTGTCTTTATATTGCTTGCTCCCATTACGCACAGAGGTGCCATCTATCGTTGAGTAAAATCATTATTCGTGCATGAATTATGTCAAAAGCGTATTTTATGAATTTTATTTTAACAAAATGCGAATTAAATATACTTACACATGAATTGTGATTCCTTTCATTGCAATTGAATGTTTACCAGAGTAATTATTACACATTAACACACAACACTTTCATGATTTTCTTCGTAAAATGCTACAATACGTCGAAAATAGAAATAAGTCCACAGAAAGAGTACTGAGAACGACCGAGTGCAAATTAATAAGCCACGCCCACTAACGGCATGTAAACGGCGTTGATTGGTAAAATTTATAGACCGACCTCTAGTTTTTTTATCACTAGACCGAGATGCTTATGACATCTCCTCTTTGTATTTGCTTCGTGGTTCGTACTCACTTTCATGATTCTAAGTTTATGGGACGTACCCTGTCATCAGCCTATTGCAGTTCACTGTTGCACATAAGCCTCTCTAGTTGTTCGCCACTTAGGGGAAACACTCAGGAGAATATCCCCCATTTGTCTAGTATCCATAGTACAAGCTTCGGCTTAGTTTGGGGCTTAGTTCAAATTAATTACCTACAATCTTAAATCGATCATGGTGGCGAATATTAGGAGAGGCCTATGTCCAGCAGTGGACTGACACGGGCTGATGATGATGATGATGAATCTTAAATGTAACAAGGCTAAGAAGACAAGTAAATTACCTAATAATAGAACGAAAATTATTTAATAAACTCCATATTATATATTTAATTTGAGCTAACTTTCATCCTATTAAAAGTTTCCTTGGAACAAACTGCTTAGACAGGACCATTGTTTCGCTAAAATTCCAAACAACATTATAATTACCAGCTATCATAGTCCGAAATTCCACTTAAGAGGGCTTCTGACAATTTGGAGGTATTTATTATAAGTACATATTGTAATAAACTAGATTCTCGCCCGCAGCTTCGCTTGCTACATAAATATGTCAATGTAACCCGTGTAGTTTCTGGATTCAGAATAGGGCCACCCCATTCCGTGGGTGTCGTACAATACGACTAAGGGAGTAGTGTTTAACTGGGTACAAATAATACCTACTGCGGTCACCAACCCACCTGCCAAGCCTGGTGTCTAAGGCAAATCCCTCCAAATGACAATCATTAGTGGAGGAGGCCTATTTCCAGCAGTGAACCTCTGCAGGCTGATGATGATAAATATGACGATTTAAAGTTTATACTAGTATGTGCCTTTTTTATGAAAAATTAGCCTAACTAATTAAAAATGTTAACCAATGTAGTGTCGTCATCGCGGTCGTCACAAAGTGTTTCCATGCGGAATTGCGGACAATGTCATGGGCACAGCTAGTAACTATGTATTACAGTATTGTCTAATAATTATTATTATTAATTAATAATGAGTAATGTATAAACAGTTATTATAAAATTATCACATAATATTAACCACCATACACCAGTTCAAAACAGAGCTTACACGTCAAAACCACACAAGAAGCGTTTGATCATTGGCATTTACAGAATCAACCAGCAACCATTGGAGGGGAACAAATTAAGTTAAGCGGCGTCAAAATACTTCATCAGGATCAGTAACGAGGTCTCGCGCCGGGATCAATGGAGCGACGCAATCTTAGCAGCATTCAAGCATAATTCGAAAATGATGGGTACAGTTTGGCTGTAGCTACAGAGACATAGTCGGGGAATACTAAAAACTAAGATAGGTAAATTATTGTTATGATTAAGCCGACCAACAATTAACTATTACCTCACTCTCACTCTTCTATTTTGCTATTCCCTACGCAAAGGTTGTGAACTGTCAATCAACCCCTTGGGTTATAAGAGTTAAAGAACAGAGAACGCACTATATATTTATTTGCTATGAAGGTACTTGGGTAGTCTCCTTGAAGATCCTTAAAGATCCGAAAGTGGTCTACGCAGTAGATAGTTCGAATCTAAGGGATATTCAAGGAAAGAGACACAACGAGAGTATCATCATGGCATCATTGATATGGAACACAGAACGACCACTAATTTATGTGTATTTGGAAGCCGTCCTTGAACTCCGTTGACACAATGTAAGTCTTTAGAGCGGAAAATAGATAGTGTATGAATTAGGCGTACCTAAGTATATGACATGGAATAAGTAATGAAGACGGCGGCTCATATCGCGGCCCGCGAAGGCTTAAAACTGTTGCGGCAGGCAAATAGGAGAACTAGAACGTGTGTGGAGTCGAAATTAGGCTGTAGTTTTTTTTATAAATGTCATCATCATCAGCACATTGTAGTACACTGCTAGACACAGGCCTCTCCAGTTGTTCGCCACTTAGGGCAAACAGCTGGAGGATATACCCTTAATCGCCACGCTGGGCGGGCGGTTGGCGATCTCAGGGTGACGCTGTGGCCCGTCATCGGTCTGTCGGTTGCCAACGCCTCGTTTGTTATTCGGCAGGATGCACCACGGGCAGGTGAGGCAGGTTGGCTCGAAGCGAAAAGATGATAGGCCGCTCCCTTACATCCCTTTATAAATGTGATGTAAGTATTTCAATTATTGTGGATGGATCATGGTTACTTAATTATTATCATCGTCAGCCCTATATACCTATGCTTGTCCGCGCACTTCCACAGATACTTATGTTATGGGTGGTCTATTTTCTACTATCCTATCTAGTAGGTATGTAGGTAGACTTTTGCTTTGGTAGGAGGCGCTTACTTACGGTAAATATAGCTGTTTCTCCAATTAAACACATGAGCAATAAAAAAAAATATCTCAAAACAATTTTTCATCACATTTGTCTTGTATGGGATTCAAACAACTCATCTCGACCTCAAAAGGAAAATTACCCTACCCAATAAGCCGAAACAATAAGTTCATCATCATCATCAGCCTATCCCAGTCCGCTACTGAACATAAGCCTCTCCGGACAAACATCTGGAGGCATTACCCATAATCGCCACCCTGGGCAGGCGGGTTGGCGATCGCAGCGCGTAGCTCCTCCAATGACGCTATGCCGAAGGTAGCACTAAGTAAGCCGACAAAAAAAATTTGCACAAACATCTATCTACTCTACAGAATCTCTGTCCGGGTGCACCGCGAACGGAGCAATCCGTGCGTGCATTATAAACGCTTCACAAAGTTGCAGTCACTACCTAGTGCATAGATGCACCGGTCTTTCTACCGCCTACTCAACTGATTACCACGAGTATTTATGATGATTATGCATCTTAAGCACCAGTGCCAGATTAGCCATTAACCGACATCATTCAGCCATGTTCGTCATTTTGATGATTTGATTCCTGGGCTTCCTGCCCCAGCTCCAGTTCAGTTCGTGACAACCAGATGTGATACTACAAAGCCTCGATCACCGTCGAAAAGTTGTCTATCAACTGGATGCGTATTTTGAATGTGTCCGATATAGGATACCGCGATACCGACGATAGGATTCCGCTTTTTTCATTAATAAAGTTTCAAAATCATGATTTGGATAAAAAAAACTGGCAACCCTGTTACTGTTACTTGCCCTTCCTCACGGCGACTTAACTTCTTTTTCGCTCACCATTAGACTATAATTATAGGCGAAGCTGCTATGGTGCCAATATAAACAAATAATAATTTTAGTTACTTAACGTCGAAATAAGTAGGTATTTATTTATAGCAATTTAGATTGACTAGCGCGTTACCGTCGATTATAACCCCGCTCCCTATCTCATAAATAACTCTAAATGAATATAGGGATATTTATGTTCATTACATACAACAAACTGCCTTGCTCTTCTATTACACCATAATACTACTAGCGCCGCCTAGTGAGTTAGAAATAAATATTAGGTAGCAGATGTTTCCTCCTTCCTGTCTATTACTCAAGTTCTCTAATGTCGTCATAGATGGCGTTAGAATGCACATTTGACATTTGCGCCAATTTTAATTTAATTTCTGCGTTGTGTTTTAGATAATTAATTTAAATGTTCTTTTATATAAAATTAATAGGAATGGGTCATTTTATATTATTATATTTTAAAAAGTATCTATGATCAATTTACAGAGGAATTATTAATTTATATAAAAGTCACGTAAAAAGTAGGTATGTAGTTATAACCAGGTGTTTTATTTGTTGTTTTTTGTAGATTATAATCATATATTGGTCGGTATGTAGGTATTGTATAGAAAGTAAGGCAGCGGCCTATCATCTTTTTGCTCCAAGCCAACCTCGCCTGCCCGTGGTGCGTCTTGCCGAATAGCGAACAGGGCGCTGGCAACGGACTGGTAGCGGTATAACCATCACAATTGAACTACGCGATTTCTGTGATCGCCAACCCGCCTGCCCAGAGTGGCGATTATGAGTATATCCTCCAGATGTTTGCCATAAGTGCCAAACGACTGGAGAGGCCTATGTCCAGCAGTGGACTGCAATAGGAATAATAGGATGATGATGCATCTATGTATATAGATTTGCTTGGTCTATAAATTATAAATTTTGGTAACACAGAAAATAAATCTCCATTATTAACACGAAATATAACCTATCTATACTATTGTATACCTAATAGTAACCATTAAGTACACTCATTTACTGTGCAATAAAGATTAAATAAATAAATAAGCTATTGTTATGCATTTTTAAGGTTCCATAACCAAATTGCAAAAAACGGAGACCTTTTCCCCATGCCTCTACCTGGGTACGCCCATAAACGATGGTATGGCTCTCATCACAGTTATTAACAACTTCGCTGGCGTGTCTTTTTACATAATGGCTTCCCTGCGCCTGATGGAAAGCGAAAGAGAAGCCCAGTCGCTGTGACAACGGGCAAGTAATTGGTTAGTAACCTGTCAGTTGCCACCGCCATGCTGGCCCAACCCTAACCCCCCACGAGCTCCGGAAACCCTACTCACAGGGAGAAACACGACCCGGACGTCATTTGGCGGTATTCTATAGGGTGGAGGTCCTTCGAGCGGCTCAACTCGAGCGAAGGTTCGCTATGCCCTACAAAGTGTAGTGTAGTTAAGGCGTTTTTTGGCTCCTTGACAGATTCCTGGTCAGGTATATCCCTTAAATTAAAGAGAACACCTCTTAAAATTTTCGCTTTAAAAGCCCTAGGGAAACACGTTTCTAACATTCATTAGATTGTTTGTTCGATCACTCTTTATTGCAAGTTTTTGTAGGTCCTTGTGTGGAAAAAGGTTTATTATCACTATTTCTAACTAAACGGAGAATATCTCTTCCAACCATCGCGTTGAAGTCGTCATTTCAAACAGTCAGTTCACCCAAAATTCCCTCCACCGTTTCCCCTCCGCTCAATCAATCTTCGCGCTCATAAAACGCAGCGCGGAGCTGCATCCAACGTGGCGTCTAAACTAATATTTTCGTCGAGTTCTGGTGCAGCGGCGGTAATGTACTAGGTGCAACAATGTGCCGGCGACGTTGACTGATCGCCGTTCGCGGGTTGAAAATGGTCAAGTTTGCGAACAAGAACTGCGGGGAATGATTGAGCGGTGGCCGGGGAGCACCTTTTAATGAAGCCAATGCACGCCCGGGAATGGGCGAGACTGTATCTTTTACGAAAGATGAGGGAACTGGAGATATTTTATTCTAAATTCCTGGATGAAGTAGGTAGGACGCTTTTGTTATGTACTTATGTAGAATAGGCAGGTAGGACTTTTGATTAGTTCGATATTTCACTTCGCTCTTCCAATAGTTCAGTGACGATGAGAAGGCTCTGAAACACAGTTATTGACGACTTCCCTGGCGTGTAGTGTAGTAGATAAGGCGCTTTCTGGTCAGGTATAAGTACTTCTTACATTTAAGAATTCGCTTTCGTATTTGCTACATCATTAATATAAAAATGTGCATAAGTAGCACATATTTTTGTGCTATAAGCTGTTCAGCTGAACCGATTTCGATAATTCTTTTTTTTAGACTAAGTATTACTTGAAGTACGGTTTGTTCTATTATGTCTGTAGACCTAACTTTTGGACCTCACGACCGCTTACCATCAGATGGAGTGAGGTCATCCTAAATGCTTCTCTTATAAAAAAAAGGTTGTTTTACATGAAAATATTATTGGCGGGATATTCATATTCATATTCTTTATTGCACTCCATAAGTATAAATGATGTTACAAATAGTTACTTAGAACTAAAGTACAGTTATGGACCCTGTCGGGCACGGCAAAGATATACGAGTACTAACACTCTTTTTGCGACCTGAGTTAAAAAAGCACTACCTATTCTTGATTCCTCACGATCGGTATCATGTCTATAAAACAACTCTCATTCCAAGCTGTAAGCAGCTTATTTCAAAGCGAGCCATCAGCCAATAGAACAATTGTATAATGAACAAACTCCGTTTGCGGTTGACGAAGCGACTAAGTTTCCTTGCGGTAAATAAATATCTGAGACGTCCCACAAGCCTCTTATCGCCCGATTGAAAAGTTCCTGTAGGAAACTACTGTGGCTGTATCGTCGATTCTCGAAGTAGACTCGACTCTTAAGATGGCGTTGTATTTGAGACTGGTAATAACGCTTAATGGATCTTTATTGCTTTGTACAATTAATTGTATTGTTGATGTGATCTTTTATTAAGAAATTACGCATTTTTCTTTACTGACTACGATGATAGCAAAGGCGGCCTTGTCAATCATCATCATTTCGTTTGTAAATTAGACCAAAAATGACAAAGATACCTATAGTCCGTTAAAATTACGCGTGACGTCAAAGAGTGAGTGTTTTTTCGGCACTGAGTGACGTCAAAGACTCCTAAATTTTGATGCCTGTATCTTTGTTATTTTTGTCTATTTGAAAAAAGAAAAAATACGTGTCTAATATATTTTTATGATCTAAAATACGGACTAAATGTATTGTAATTATTTTGACCCTGGAAACATCCCTATTATATAAACGGCCACCACCATAGTAGGGGCTGCGTCGGCCACAGAAAGCCCAACTGGAAGCAGGGACCGTTTAGCGTCTAACCACTGTTCGAGGCGACACAAAAACGCTATTTGTCCGAGCCGATTGCGCCAGTTTATCTGAGACTCTGAGAGACGGTCTCATTTTTTTTTTACTTCTGAACGAAACCTAATTGCTATAGGGTAACGACTGGAAATATAAACTCCAATAATAATGACATCAGTCTCATCCCGCAGTCAGCATGTCAGGAAACGCGCAAATTTTATTCTGAATATCAAACAACAACAACGACATACATTGCTTCGATCTAGTAAATACCTACTCGTAGCTTGAGAACTTGTGTCATTTACGGAGATCAACATTTCGATGGTACCACAATTATATACTTAAATACAAAATTTATACAAAAATCCAGATACGGAACAAACACAAATGTAAAATTTTCATTTCAAATGAAACACGACTTTGTTGATTACACGAATGTTTATCTCGGGTGAGAATACTGAACCCTTGGTTCAGAAGGCAGCGTTCAGTGCAGTAATGAATGAGCCATCAGATCGGTCAAACTTTGCTGTTAGTTTACCGACAAATAAATGAATAAACCCAAACGGATGACAACCCTGATAATGAGTATGATATTATGTAAGAAATTGTTCCAAATTACATTTAAAAGTTATTCAGAGTCAAATGTGTGTGAACTGTCGCGTAAGCATTGTTTTAGAATCGAATGTTTGGAAGTAGCGACACACCAGGGAACGTATAGGAGATCAAATCAATTAAAGTTGAAAAGTTTCTGACACATAACATACCTACGAGTTGACAGTTGGATTGGGGTGAAATCAGATGAGAAGTAGGTGAGATACGTGTGCGAGTTCGAATGACAAGGAATGATAATGGTGGATGGGTGGGAAGAAGGGAGCTACTTCATCATATGGCCTAACCCTTATTTTTGATGACTAGTTTGGTTCGGTGAGCGCAGCCTCTGGAACAGTGGTCGTAGATTCCCGCGCAGTCCATATATTTGTATTTAAATCATGAACAATGAACATGTCTGTTTATACCTACTAGTCTGGGTGTTTGCTATGTAAAATATCTATGTTACGGCTAGAACCCGAAGTGCGAAGTTTAACCAAGAGTAAGTGCCTACACCCAATTCTAACCGGCTAAAACTAGGCATAGCCACTTACTCTTGGTTTAACTTAGTAATAGCAGTAATAGTCGATTGTTTACTGGTACTATTTTTGGTTTATAATTTTGGAACTAGATGGCGCTATGTGACCCAGACTGGCGTGTCTTGAGATATTTATTTTAATGCTAAAAACGAAGTATATTGATGATCCAGGGCGTATTTGACACCCTTGATGAGTTTGAAGATGACTATTTCCATCATTGCATGGCTTAACCCTTAATCTCATATTGCGCACGCCAGCCATTTTCCGTGCACATTTTAGCCTAACCCACTTTACAAAGTCTATTTCCTAGATACACCAGTACGCGATCAGTCTACGTCCATTGTTATCTCCTTGTAATAAAGTGCAAATTGCATCCCAGTTTTCAACAGACTTTATGAAATATTCCTACAACTCCTTGTTATTTTACACCGACCGACCTAATATTTTCTCTCCTTATGAGGTTATAGCGTGAACTATGTGCCTTTGAAGATATATTGTCCGTATAAATTTTCATTCAGGTACCCATCTGGGTGAAAAATTTTAATTACGTGCTATGAATGATGTGAAAAATATAATTTAGCAGTTTACCTAGATCAATATCATCATGAATTATTGAGATAGAGAAATTTAATAGCATAGTTACATATCATATGTGAACCTCTGACTGAGTAAAAATTAACTTTTCATAATTTTCTCAAGCGTTGTTCGAGTGGTTTCCAGAATAGGACCAACCCATCTTATCTTGTGGGTGCCATAAAATATGACTAAGGGAATATGAGGAAACGGGCAGCAGCGTTTACCTGGTACAAATAAAATCTACTGCGGTCACCAACCCGCCTGCCAAACGTGGGACCTAAGGCAAATCCTCATAAATGAAACATCGGACGAGAAACCCCACAAACACAAACATCATTGGACTAGAACATTGTCAGATTGTTACGCTACTATATTACACAGTAATCTATTTAATTTTATGCATAGTATAAACAAAAATCAGTAAATCATCGAAATTATTTACCTATTTATTTCAAATACCGCTGTATAATAGCTTCTTTGCCGTGTGGTGTTTTAACCGACTTCATTTATTTAACTGTGCAGACTGTGCCTACACAAAAGCTGAAAACCTAAATTCACGAATTAAAATCAACCTTCTAAGTGCGTTATACTCACACAATAACTTATTCAAGGGTTAACAAACATAGTGTAACGCACAGTAAGTAAATACCTAAAGAATGAACCGCCGCTGTCCGCTAAATGATTCAGAGCCTCTAATTGCTCGCACACGAAGCAGGGATGATCCCAAAACCCTAAGCTAATCCTAAGAGACTAAATAAAAGTTAATGAACAATGTAGCTACTTAAAGTCGGTTAATTAAACAGGTGTTCAGCATTGGCGGGTTATTCGGTAAAAGGTCTTTGATGTTGTCCATATCTTTTCTTTTATTATTCACTAATGAGAAAGATTTAAACTCTGCATGGATATGTCTGTTTACCATGTCGAGTAAATAGAATTAATAAAATATTTTTTTAGGGTTTGTGTTCTACATGTGAATTGCGGATGAAAAAAAATCATTAATAATACCTAGGTATTATTAAGTTAATACTTATCATCAGTTCACAAAGCAGTTATAAAATTCGCTTAAAATTAGAATATCGCGCACACTGAACTACAATTGATTGATTACAATAGGTTCAGTTTAAATCAAAAATCCTGTTTAAGTTTAATTCAATAAAACCTGAAGCATTGTTTATTTAATTAACGGTATATCGCCTTAGTTTGTTGTATGTAGGTACGAGTATATCACGGGAGGTCATACGATCTGTTGATAATGTCAATCATGACTATAGGTTATTATATATTTACTAAATCCTTGCCTTGCCTTGAGATTGCCTATGTGGCATTAAGTCCGCCTTTTGTACACTTATTTACTGTGCAATAAAGATTAAATAAATAAACCGACTTCTACATTCAAAGACTATCACACACAAAGTTACCAACGACTTTGAAACGAACTTTCAACTTGCCTCAAGGATTTAAGCCATATTCATGTCTCGCCGTAAAGGCTTACTACGACAAGACCAATAAAACCCCCCATAAAACATTTCTTCGACATTATTCGCCACAAGACGCGTTTTAAATTTCACCCCGTCGTAAAGTGGTGCAATTGTTACTGCGTTTTGATATTGATACCCGTAAAATTTGACAATTGCGTGGTTTTGAAGTGAAGTTAGTAGGCCTTGGTAGTATTATGAGGGTAAACTGATGGTTTCTTTAAAATAATAGCTGAGGTTTAATGTTTTATTAACCGATATTTTACTTTTGTCACAAACAGTGATACTCGAGATTCTATTTAATAAATAAAATAAATAAATAACCCAAGACATGCCACGCTGGGCCACACAGAGCCATCTAGCCCCAAACTAAGCCGAAGCTTGTACTATGGGTACTAGACAACTGATAAACTTACTTAGATACTTTTTTTTGTAAATAAATACATATTATACATAGAAAACACCCAGCCCAGACCTATACAAACAGACATGTTCATGCACACAAATGTTTGTAATGTGCGGGGATAGGACCCACGACCCTTGGCTCAGAAGGCAGAGGTCACTACCAATTGAGCCACCGAGCCTGTCATTAATGGATTGCGATTATGGGTATAACCTCCAGACCCAAACTGGCGACCATCTGGAGACGCCCATGTCCAGCAGTGGCCTGCGATAGGCTGATGATGATGAGTGTGCTGCAAAGTTATAACATATCATATATCAATTGCCGCAACCTCTATATATATGTCGCAGTCATCTGGTTGAATCTCCTATTCAATTGAATCGCTAGCGCGTTCATTGAATGACGACATTCAATTGAATGACTAGACCGAACGTTGACTAAACACGCGCCACTTAACGTCCAACTAGGTAGCGGATTGAAATATAGCCCTTTGGACGTAAAAGCAGTCAAGTGATTGTAATTTAGTTCATTTTTTTTCCCGCGCGGCGTTAATAGTCACTAAAATAAATATGGTGTCGAACATGATAACCTGAGTGTTGATATTTTTTTGATTAGATTTACTTTAAACTGACTTATACGTAATAAAAAAATAGTGTGACAGCATGGATTTACCTATTAATACGCCGCCTCCGGATACTTTTAAAGAAAAATTTAAAACTAAACATTAAACCACCAACCAGCAAAAACCCATTCAACGACTATGCTAAAATGACGTTCAGTCAAGACGTTGAACGTTTCATTCAATAACTTGACGAGTTGTCCTTTAGGCATTCAATTAAATGTCGTCATTCAATGAACGCGCTAGTCATTCAATTGAATAGCAGATTCAACCAGATGACTCTGACATATATATCACAACAGTGACTTAACACTAATCACTTCTGCTTCAATATACATTAAACGATATCAATGGCCAATTACGGACAATAGGTATCAGACGACCGCCGTGAGCAGTGTTAATAGATTCACGATGGATGTAATATTAGACGCACAAAGCCTAATTAGATTACTGGCGGCTTTGAAACCTAAGTACGGACCTATCTACTGTTTGATAATCCTCTAATTAGTACCGTGTAGTGTTGCGTAGGTGATTTCATGGTGTTATTATACTTATATGTGGGATGTCCTATCATCATTTCACTCCAAGCCACCTGCCTCAACTGGAGAGTACTACTATAAATGATTTTGGTTATCTTAGAGAGTGAGAGAACACAATCAAAATAAATGGTCAAAGAAATTCATTTTATATTATACAGTTGTTGTACAATTAGAAATATAATAACATTTTTTTTAGAAATAGCAGCTTTTTCTTTAGAATAAAGAAATAAAATTTCTTTAGAATAAAGAAATAAAATTTCTTTAGAATAAAGAAATAAAAAGTGTCTTCTGATCCCAACCTACTCCCGCTAAGTAGTTCCACGAAAGCATTAAACAACTTCAATAATAATTATTTTGTCATTCTCTTCTCTTAAAGCCAAAACACATCGCTACCACCGGCTTAATAGATTAGTCTTACCTGATTAATTATTCCTAGTTATCAACGAGATTAACCTGCATATGTCAATTAATCGCACGGTAAATCAATAACTGACTCCTGAGCGACAATAATCCTCTTTCCTCTCAAATCGGAGGTCCGTAAGCAGCTGTTGTGCGGATTTTGCCATTAGTTATTGTGAATAACTCATGAGCGGCGGTGTTTACTTGAGAAGGGTGGTTTGACACTGGGTGGGTTAGGAGTCTGAGGCCCTAGTTACTACAAAAAACGAAAACGATCGTTCGTTGAACGGATCGCGTATTTTTGCCCCATAAATCCCTCTCATTTATCACTCCCGTGTTCTAATATATCAATTAAATTGTTGAAAATGGACGTTGACGAATATTAGTTCGTATATTCGAACACGGGAGGGACAAATGCGAGGGATTTATGAGGCAAAAATACGCGATTCAACGAACGATCGTTTTCGTTTCTTGTAGTAGGGCCCCTGGTTCAGTTTATATAAAAAAAACTAGCGAGTTGTTGTCATTTCGCTTAGCGTATTTAATCGTTTGATCGCCGAGAGATGAGACAATAGAAAATCTATTGTTATTGACGAATACAAGCGCCATCAGCATTCAAAGGGTTAAAAAACACAAATTAGAGACCTCTAAAATTTATCAGTTTTTCTTTACTATATTATGTATGTACCTATTATTACGCGGCATTAAGTTCTCTCTTTGTACTCTAATTTTTTATTGTGCAATAAGGATTAAGTAAATAAATAAAAATAAAACAAATAATCTTAAAAGACTTTTGGTTATGATTATTACGAACATAAGAAATTAGCCCTTGTAACATAGTTCTCTAATGATGCCAAGGTAAATTTTACTTTAATAACCCTTGTTTTTAATACTGAAAGAGATGATTCTCCATTGTTTTGTGACATGAATAAGAAAAGTGCCAAAATTTTTTAATCAAAATAATTTCATACGTATATAAGATAAGTGCCGTAGCACCCTAAAATTAATGTGTCGGTAAGGAGACAGCGGAGGTTATGAATAAACCGTAGCGTACTTTACTTAGATACGCCCTTTTGGGTAGAGCATTGCTTCTGTTTGTTAAAAACTCCTGGGTGAGTTGTCACCTTGCATTATTGCGTATTTTTTGCACGCATAAAAAGAGGAACAGGTTTCTCAATTCGACCGTAGATTTTTTTATAATGATATAAGTAAAAGAAATATAGTGACAGCTTCGGTCGCGCAATGGTTTGAGCGTTTAGTCTGGACGATCTGAGGGGACCGGTTGGATTCCTAGTCGGGTCAATTTAGAAAATTACCTTTCCTTTTGTCCAGCCTGGGTGTTCCGGGAGACGATGTAGAAAAAGTTGATCCGGTCATCATCTCGAAGCAAACTTTTTCTACAGACGTGTTGTGACAACTGGCGATGACGTATAATACGCCCACTTTAAAAATTACGAACTCTAATAAAGTAACAATCCCTATTTGAACATTGATGCAATTTTTATTTTGTTTTGTCAAAATTGGTCAAAAATTAATTAATTAATTTCATATTTGCAACTGTTTGTTCTTTAGGTCATAATATTTATAGGGCAAACTTTTCAACAATTTAATGAGTGATTTGTTCTTTCTATTCCAAAAAGTGGCTTTGACATACGGACGGACAGACAGACAGACAAGTGACGAATCTATGAGGGTTCCGTTTTTGCCATTTAGCTACAAAACCCTTAAAAGAAGTTTTGGCTACAGAAACATTTAGTAATAAATAATAATAATTAATATCAGACAACATCACGTACATTGCTCCGATCCCAAAGTAAGTAGCTTAAGCACTTGTGTTATGGATAACAGAACAACGAAGGTACCACAAATAAATACAAATATAAACACCCAGACACGGGACAAACACAAGTGTTCATCACACGTATGTTTGACCCGGGTGGGAATCGAACCCACGACCCTTGGTTCAGAAGGCAGGGGTCACTACCAATTGAACCACCGAGCGAGTCTAATTTAGTAACACACATGACGGGCAAAATACTTTCCTTTCCATAGAGCGGGTTTCCTCTAATGCAAATGCGTATTTCATTAACATAAGGTCGCATTGTGCAAGATTAACTCGACCAATTGAATTATGCTGATTATTTTAATTACGTCGATTATTCATGAACCACCCGCGGCAATAGGTGATACAGCCCATCCTAATTTGTAAATAAATACTAGTTAATATTTGGAAACAAGGATAACACGTAATTTTGTTGAAATTCACAGGTAGTAAAAAAAATTATTTACATAGCTTTATCTTCACCTATAT
Organism: Conogethes punctiferalis; assembly: GCA_031163375.1. Classification (NCBI taxonomy): domain Eukaryota; kingdom Metazoa; phylum Arthropoda; class Insecta; order Lepidoptera; family Crambidae; genus Conogethes; species Conogethes punctiferalis. The sequence continues at coordinate 13,877,168 of CM062084.1, forward strand.
ATTTTCTAGATGACACCATTATTATACATCTTTTAATATCATTGAGATATTGTGGTATTTTATGGCACGTACGGTTCATCATCATAATTTAGAAAACGTCCACAGCTGGACATTTTGGCCGTCTCCCAAAGACTTTCACATGGACCGGTTTTGAGCAGTCTACATCCTAAAGGGCCCAGTACACAATCGGCAATGTGGGGCCAATACAGGCCATGACCATTGTGTACAGGGGGTATTTGTATGTAGTGGCGGACAATTATTGTCGATCGTGGCGCGCAATCGGCAAGTTGTCGGTTTTTCGGGCACACTTCAAAGGAATCGTGGCGTCGCGTGGCCTGCGGTGTTCACACAATCGGCCATTGCTTAGTTCGTCACCGACCGCTGATGGAGATAGTACACATTTTTGTTGCGTAGGTACTACGAGTTGGTACTTATAATTTTTGATAGATAAAAATGTCTGTATCGTGGAGTAACGAAGAAACCTTCAAATTCATTGATTTATACCAGTCTGAGCCCGTATTATTTTTTAGCCCGTACTTATTTTTACGTCCGTTGCAAATGGCTGCTCAGGCAGTAATGAGACATGCGCCATTGTGTGAACACCAAGCGATCGTGGCCTACAGTTGTGCATTGCAAAGCATCGCCCATCATGGCCCATTGTGTACTGGAGCCTTAAGATATTCCAAACAGGTCATCAGTCCATCACGTAGGGGGCCGTTCCCGCTGCGTCTTCTTTCTTGGGGTAAGACACGAGAAACTTTCGTAACCTATCTTGTCATTATCATCAGCCTAATACACCTCACTGCAAGGTACAGCCAAATTCCAAAAGAGTAGGTACAAACTTCCATTAAAACCTGGAGACTATATATTGGAAATATCTTTTAAATCAAGTCAACAAAATGTAAGTACTTGGAGATTTCTTATTGGAACACATTAAATATTATTGACCCCAATGGCTTTTTAACTGATCCAAGTTGACAAACTGATTTTGGAAATGGGCAGACATCTAGTTATACCTAGTTACAAGAACAAGCGTTGAATGCAAATATAAATTATGGTTGTTCTAAATAAATAAATAACTTAATTTAGTATGTACAATATCCGGATCATCCGATTGCGATTTGCGCGCGCTACAAAAAGTCAATAGCTGACATTGAAAAAAAACATAATTTTTACAGTAGTGCATGCCTTGTTTGCTAACAGAGCTTTGCCGGCAACACAACACCCTGTGTACACGCGCCCGATCAAACACGGCGAGTACAATACCTGCAACTTTGTGGAATTGAACGATTTTCAATTTTGGCGTTGTTACGGAATTTAAATATTGGCATTTTAGCAACAATGGAACTTTTGGCTTTTACACGGTACGACTATTGATGATTGTCATCATCATAAGCCTATTACAATCCACTGCTGGACATGGGCCTCTCTAGTTGTTCGCCACTTTTGGCTTTTTTTTTATAAGACATGCCGCGCTGGGCCACACATCGCCATATTATAGCCTCAAACTAAGCCGAAGCTTGCACTATGGGTACTGACAACTGATAAATTTACTTAGATACTTTTGTTTGTAAATAAATACATATAGTAAATATGGCTCGGTGGCCCAGTTGGTAATGACTCCTGCCTTCTGAACCGAGGGTCGTGGGTTTGAACCCACGGGGATTGATCCCCACCTGGCACAAACATTCGTGTGATGAACATTTGTGTTTGTTCTGTCTGGGTGGTTATATTAATTTGTATTTAAATATTTATGTTACCTACGCTGTTGTAATACCTACAACACGAGTGCTTAAGCTACTTACTTTGGGATTGGAGCAAGGTATAAATGTGATGTTGTCAGAAATTTACATTTATTTATTTATTATCATCATCATCATCAGCATGTCGCAGTCTACTGCTGCTCCAGTGTTTCGCCACTTTGGTCAAACACTGGACGAAATTAATTAACTAGCCTGTTAATTATGACTATTGAACAGGTACTGAAACGACTATAGTCGTGTGTTTTAATTGAGCATCATAGCGCGGCCCCGGGCTTGTTCGGCGCAAACACGACAGAGGGCATTGTTCAATACCAGTTGTTTTGTGACCGGACTGCTCGTTTGATTCTGCACGTACAGTCAATCATAAAAGATTGCCACTTTTTATCTATGTACATTCAAATGATACATAATGGTTACCCCTGAGTGTAAGCGAAAGAGCAGGCGCTGCGGCAATGAAAAAGTAACCTAACCAGACAATCACATGTCGGTTGTCACCGCCATGCTTCATCATCATCAGCCTATCGCAATCCACTGCTGGACATAGGCTTTTCCAGTTGTTCGCCACTTTGGGCAAACACCTGGAGTCTTTATCCATAATCGACAGCAGCTCCGTCCTCTGGTGAAGCTGCTGCCCGTCATCTGCCTGTGGTATTTAGCTACGCTTTCGATCGTGATGGTTACTTACATCGCCACCAGTCGGTTGCCAGAGCCTCGTTCGTTATTCAGCAGGATGCACTACGGGCAGTGACGGTGGCTTGAAGCGGAAAGATAATAGGTCGATCCCTTACATCCCCTACATCCGCCATGCTTGCCTGTGAGTAGTTAAACATTCCATTTCATATATTTTGCAACCTCTTCTTCTTTAAGTTATTTATAGTTTTTTTGTACCACTTAGGTGGCAAAGAAGTCTACGGCCCCCTGATGAAGGTAAAGCGGTGTAGCCTGGAACACCACCACCATTTCATAGTACTAGTATCACGATTTGTGTTTTTTAAAAAACATAATATACTAGCAGTGCTCGCGACTTCGTCCGCGTGGAATAGTTATTTTACATTTTCCATTATTTCTTCGCTCCTAATAGTTGCAACGTGATGTTATCTAGCCTAAAGCCTTCCTCGATAAATGGTCTATTCAACACAAAAAGAATTTTTCAATTCGGACCAATAGTTCCTGAGATTAGCGCGTTCAAACAAACAAACAAACAAACATACAAACAAACAAACAAACTCTTCAGCTTTATAATATTAGTTAAGATGAGTAGGTAATATTATTAGTTTTGTTTTGTTTGATTAATTGCATTAAGAAGATACAGACAATACAGTTTAATAGTCTAGTTAATAGAAGATACAGAATTACAGAGATAGAAAAGTTCCCTTACAGTTTTAAGCCTAAACATAAAAACTGCAAACTTAACTTAAGTGCAGTGCTGGGTGCGAGAAGCCCAGTATTGATCAAAGTGGCGAGCATTGGGAGAGGGCTATGTCCAGCAGTGGACTGATACGGGCTGATGATGATGATTAGCCAGTAAATTTGAAATAGTAAACATCTGGTCATCCAACCTACCTGTACCATCATTGCATGACGCTTAACTTCAAACCTAAAATAATACAAACAACATTTCATACGCCCAATTTACATTACAATAATTGAATCCGGAACACTATTTGCTCGTTTTAATTAACAGCATTTACTATTCCTCTAACATTAAAGTATGTAATTTTAGAAACAAAAGCCCTACCTTATTACAACATTGACTTGCACAAAAACATTAAACATTTACGGGTTTGTTTTAAACCGGACGGTAAAATGGAATGTGTTATTTCGAATACATATTTCAATTAAACGAGTTTAGTTTTGAAGCGTAAGTTGGATTCACAAAGGTGTAATGCCTGGGGGCTGGTGTGAACTGCGGACTAACCAAACTGGCGAGTTCAGCCTAACAGAACGCTTTCAGATGGAATAATAACACCCCAGGACAAGGCAGTGCAAATACAACATTGTTATCTTGGACTTGAGGTAGAATGCCTATGACAGAAGTTGCGGAGCGTTTGTGTAGAACTATTGAAGTTCTACAAACGATTTTGGAAATTCAAACGCAAAGTCTCTTTAATTTCGCAGGAAATTTCAACGGGTTTTTTGCTTATTTAATAAAAGAATTGGAACAGAAATCAACCAAATTAGATTGATATGTGACCGTTATATTTTACTTTAATATTATAAAAAGGATTCTTTGGACCTTTCAAAGAGGTTGAAATTGGTTTCTTTCAACATTATGTATTTTAATAATGTGCATTAATTTTACCTATGATAAATGAAATAAATTAAGTCGAGAGACTTATCGCTTGGATATATTGAGTTGTACCGGTTGATGACTTAAAACCTGCTTATGGGAAGATTGTTTCCCAAGGAATTAGCTACATCGATATAACCCTAAACACACTAGTTGTATTGTAACTAAGTACACCAATTTCCTATCGAAAATGGTAGAAAAAATCATGTTAAAAAAATATTATGAAAGTTAACCCACTTTTTATAAAACCGTTAACTTTTGTAGCGTGTCTTGGACGGAAAGTCGGATTTTGAAGGCGTTAGCCATCCCCTAACATCTATTACCTCAATGAATAACGAAGATATACCTAAATAAACAAAGGTTAAATTAAATCCAAACGGCAAATATAAGAATAAAACCTTAGAAAGGGTCACGGTTTCCCAACGCCAAGATTATAGCTTTTATAATTAACTAGCTGATCCGACTCGACTTCTTTCCTACCCTACGGCTACATCCTACCGTTTTTAAGTTCCGTAGACAAATAGCAAAAAACTGAACCTGAAAGATTCGCCAGGTCTGTCTGTCCGTCCATATGTCACAGCCACTTTTTTGAAACTATACTTAATACCTGTACTGTTGAAATTTGGTAACTGGATGTGGGTATTCTGTGAACAGCATTATTTTTTATATCGTAGACTATTTTAGACATGTTTGTTTGTCAACCTACTTTTGCATAAAAGCATAGGGCGATTTTAATTCATTAATAGTACCATGCACAAAGCCCCGGGCCACGTGAGTGAATATTAGGTACTATTTTGCTTGTGCTTCCCTACTTCAGAAGTAAATTAATTAAGGTTAATTAAAACTGCAGTATAATTAATTTTGCACACATTTGCGTATTGCGAGCGTAGAGTATTTAAAAGAGTAGGTACATTTGAAATCAGGTTTTTCTATGTGCAAAGTTTTCCCATCTTATTGAATCGTATTATAATTATTAGCAATACACATTAGGAATAATAGAAAATAATATGCATGACTTTTTAATGGAATTATTGAAATCTTTTATCGGACAGATACACAAATATTGAAACAAATTCGAAATGTATTTCTATTAAGCGAGTTAGTGAAGAAGTATTTCGTTCATTTCTCAGCCAATTTCAATGCTGTTTTCTGATGAAGAATTGTTTGATGCTGAAAGGTTTTGAGTCTGGGTGCTCTGAGTCGCCCCCGTCATCATTTTGTACTCATAGCAGAAGGAAAAGCCTTAGTCTGTGACCGTGTGAGCCTTAGTCTCTTGGGGGTAAGAGTGAGGAGTCCCATGGAGCCCTAGGATGAGGAGCTTCCAACCAGCCGTTGTGGAAGTCTTTGGGGGAGGCCTATGTTCTAATCCACTGCGAGATCTACCTCTTACGTCAGAATAAATTGCTGGTGGCTGCCCACTGATGATGACGATGCTAAAAATGAATTGTTTGGCATATTTTTAATATTCATAATTATAAACCAATTGCTCCAGATAACCAGATTTCCTGCGCAGAACGTTTCCCCTTTCATATCCATTTATCACGCCAAAGCAAACATGCACAAAACCATAACTTTCACATTTAGAAAGATTACAGTTTCACGCGGTTGGAAGTTGCATCCTCCAGGTGTATTCAAAAGCCCGCGTGTACGCATAGAGAGTCAGTAGTTTTGCATTTCAAATGAGGATATGAGGCGGGACAAACAGCTCCCTAGCGAGTTCTTTGCATGTTTGACAAACTGTTTTGCCGCTCACCGAGTCCATTATCACATTAGGTATTAGTTCGTTTGATCGGTACTATTTGGTTGGCGTTTGTTTGAAATTTTCAGCATGCTTATACTGTACAGGGCAGGGACTTTAGTGTTGCGGTAGTTCTAGACAATATTTGGCCCCGTGATACAACCCTAAAGTCGCTTGACGGAGGGTCCAGGGCTTTTAGTGGATATTCTCTGCCTCCCTACCGTCTCCCTACCATCTTAAGGTAGACTGACGGTATTCCGCTTTTTATAGTGCTCGTTTCGGGTTTTAAACATCAGTGTGTAAGTGTGTGATTATATAAGAGATGAAACATGCAATTAAAAATCTCATGACAGCTTTTCATCATATCCCCGCTTATTGTTACTTTACCCCTACTTTTATCAGGTCCCCTCTCTTATTTCGACATTGGTTGGTTCCACTGAAAATCACCGTCGTGGCTTTCCCCATGTGATGCCTTCACATCGGCTGATCTTTTCAGACACATTCTATTTTTTTTATAGTAGCTTGACATAATAGCTTCCCTACGCCTGGTGAAAAGCGAAAGAGAAGCCTATGTCGCTGCGACAACGGGCAAGTAACTGGTCAGTTACCTGTCAGTTGCCACCGCCATGCCGGCCCAACACTAACGCCCCACGAGCTTCGAAAACCCTACTCACCGGCAACTCATAAATTCATTATGAAACTCTTGCTTACTTTAGTTTATATTAAAGCCGTTTTGTCAACTTCAATTAACATAATTGTATCTATGTATACTGGATAATATGTTCTGAATAAATACTATTTTATCTTCTATCTATCTTCTTCTATCTATCTATATCTATACATCTATATCTTCTTCTATCTTCTATACATCTTTTTCTTCTTCTTCTTCTATACATATAATAAAAATGTAACGAATCGCTGTCTGTACATGGAAGATATTTGTGAAAAATATTATGGGAGGCCTTTATTAATGCAATAGTACCCAAAACAATGATTTTTGGAATTTTTGTCTGTTTGTCTGCATGTTTGTGCACGCTAATCTCAGAAACCTCGAATCCGATTAAGATGCGGTTTTCACTAATATATTGCTGGAAGCTTCCCTTAACATTTAGTGTTTGTTTCATGTTAATCGGTCCATAAATAAAAAAGTTACGCCCATTTAACTAATCACGTCGAGCCAGCTGTACGTTTGCGCGGGTATATAAAGCGGGCCGAGATCTGCGCCGCGCCGCTGCCAGCTGCCAGGCACTGGGGGTCATTAAAATCACTACCCAAGAAACTATTCCACGCGGACGAAGTCGCTGGCACAGCTAGTTCTAAAATATGTTCCAAGAGATCATGTAGTATCTTTGTCATAGTCACATAAACAAATAAAAACGATTCCATTGCCATATAGGGAAGTTTGTACAACTTTCCACCCGTCACAGCTCCTGTAAAAAAGCCCATCTAAGCCGCAGCACCCGTGCACACCCGTGAAATGATTAATTCCGTATTCCGTAATAACGGAGCGACACATCGGCGACCGCGACAATTGAATGAGCGGCGACCGGACGACGCGTTCGGCCGACCAATCCATTATGCAGATTGCTGCTCCGATTGCGGCATTGTCGTGCCGTAGTGTTGCCATTCCCGCTCCGAATATTGTTCTGGTGATCAAAGGTGAGGCATTCGTTGCGAATTTTTGGACCTGCAAAGGTTGGTAAAGGTGCAAGAATTGGAAGAGAGATTTTTCCGGAAATGGTCTAAGAAGACTGATGTATGATCTCTCTAGTCAAAGACACAATTAAGTAGCCAGTTGGTTATTGTGGCATAACTTTGTTTACTGTAACTAAATCCGTTATGATGCTGAATGTCTTTGATATTGTTTAGAAAAAAATTAGGCCCAAATTGAATTCTTAAAGTTAAGTAGCCAGTTAATTGTGGCTCTGTACTTATGTCCACTTTCCTTTAAATGTAAAAATGCCACACTCTTGAGTTTCCTCCATAATAATTATAGATGCAACAGTCATTCAAACAGAACGTACTGATAATGACATTTCAGGAGACAGCTGAAACCAATTTAAATGCTCAAGTCTTTGCCTTTGGTGGATTCCTCAGCAGAAAGCATGTACCAGTTTTTATTGAAAAATAAAAATACCAAAATCGAATGGGTGTTTCCTAGTGCACAAAAGATCGTGACCATTTGAAAAAAGAACAAAAACGACCAAAATAAAAGCAAAGTTTATTAAATACTGAAGAGTTCTTGACATAAGTCTTCCTTATGACGAAATCTTTTAGACAACCACCACTTACATCCCACAAAACCGGACGCAGTTCTTCACAGCACTATTCCAGAACCACGCAGCAATGCTAGCTCGTGCGCGATTCATTTTATGGATATTGCATCGCGGATTAACGATTGATTGATGACTGCAACGGAACGAGCTTATGTCCGCTTTGTTTCGGGATCGCGAGCAAATGAGATCGAGAGTTATTGAACTGCTGTGTGACTTTAATGTTTACATTACTGTTCGGAAAGAGGGTTGATTGATTGAGTTGTTTTAGTTCACTTTAGCGTCAAATATCAGGAAACAGGCAGCAGGGTTCAAATAAAACCCGCACCAACCCGCCTGCCAAGCGTGGAGACTAAGGTAAAACTTCCTAAATAACAATTACGTTTGGGGAAGGCTATCCGGCAGTGGGGGTAGTGGATGAGGAGACTGATGATGATGATAAACAGCAAATAACCATAGGTACCTTCTTAAGATCATATAAAGGAATGAGTGAGGTAATATACGAAATTAAATACGTCTGTGACGCTGATAATAAAAGTAATAAAGATAATCTATTTTGCACAATGCAATAACCTCGTGAATACTTACCTTGTTTTAAATAAACAAGATAGATATTAATATTCCGAGCGTATTAATGTACAGAGTGAAAATAGAGACCAAAAGGAAATCTGGAATACGAACCAGCCGCAAGCCTCAACGGAAGTTCCTGAATTATAATGTTTGCAAACGTTCAATTTGATTTGGCTTTGCGGTCATCTGAATTTGTATTTATGCTGGCTAAATAGTGAAAGCCCGAATGGATTCTGGGATTATAGTTACCAAAGCTAACTAAAGATACAAGTGCATTACAGCCGATGTCGCCATTGTTGAGTGATTAGATATGAACTTATTTTAAACTGGAATTAAAAATTAACTCTTTAAACTAACAACGTTACAGTATATTGTAATAATTATTTTGAAAATACCAACTAGGTATGAAGTTGCTTTCGTCTTCTCGATAGAATGCTTCTTTCCGAATCTGTGGTTGATTCGATTTTGTAAATTATTGGGAAGTGGTTTTCAATTTAATTTTTATGATGAATGTCTCAAGATTTCAATTGATTTCATTTTCAACCACGCCTAATATTAACTTATCTACACGTACACGAGTAGATATTTATGAGAACTCGAACTTCACGGTACTATAATATGGGGTTCAGGATTTCTCCATTCGAATGAGGCAAGGTCAAACTGATACTGACTGGAATTGACAATTGAAAAAAACCCTCAACTTGCACACATGAGTTTTTGGGGCTCGGATTGGCACCATGATTTGATCTTCATTTGGCAAGTAATTGTGATTCATGGATAACCTGTCTTCCTTGAGTCAGTTATTAATAACATTTTACTTACTTGATATTTAATGTGCCTTTGATATCATCAAAAAAAAACTAGCCTAATTTCACTAGCTGTTCCAATTCCGACCATGTACTTACACAACCAAAGATCTAACAACATTAGCCGTTCACTCATAATCCCCGCGCCAAGTTCACAAAGGTCTCAGCGGTCACCATTTCCTAGAGGATTTAGCCCCGGATGAGACCCCGTCCCTGGAAGTCATGAATACGTAATTATTTCTCGGCTATTAATATTTTTACCCGCCTGTGGCGTTGATTGCCTTTTGAATTTATTACTAACTCGAGAATGGAGCATTTTCGTATTTATTAAGACCACCTGCCTTGCCTCAACGCACCTCTCTGAGTGAATTATGAGGAACGGATTTTGCTAATAGAATATTTTATTTCACCAGTCTCTCCTTGGTTAAGCCGCTTTGTTTCCACGAAAATTGTTGGAGCAACATCTGAACTAATCTGAGGGCGGCAATTTGTTGCCTAAATAAAATATTTGTGGGTATTTAATTATTCGTCCTCGTTAAGTTTTTGTTTCGAGATGTTCAAGAAATGTTATCTTTAGTGAATTTCGCGAAGAGGCTGTTGTCGCTTCTTTACCTTTTTTAATACGGGTATTTTTCTTTATTAGAATAGAATAGAATTTATTTGGCACAAACAGACCTGGGTTCTTTATTTGTATGATTAATATAGGCACAAGAACTGATATCGATGGTGGACCTTAATATTCAGGGAAACTATTTCGAAGTTTTTGTTTTGCTTTTATAGGGTACGAGTCTTGGTCTTGGATATTCGTCAACGATGGTAATTACGTCCATGATAATACTTTATTATCTGATTTTTCGACATTATTGTAATCATTGAACTATCTTCTTTTAAACTCTTTCGTACATTAACATTGAAATGGATTAAATTCTGCCCACCTGCAAAAATCAAGCACCATATCAAAACTTTTTTATTTTGTTCTATCTACAAATTGCAAAAAGTACTTACTCTTGATGGATTCCGTCTGTAAGCCAGCAATATTTGTATAAACCCTACCGGAAAATTGATAGGCTGTCCACAGTATTGTAACAGCACAATGGTCGGGATGGATTCCGACCACGGCGTTTAATCTATACTGTTGGCAGAGCGACACAATACCAGGTGACCGGGGAAGCCGTGAATAATATACGACTCGGGCGCACGCAAGCATTCTGATTAATTATGTTACAACACACTGTATACCGGTTGCATCTGGACGAGTATAGCTGGTGGTCGGGCTGTGGCGTGTTTTGGGAGAGGCAAAGGCCGAACAAAACGTCACATGCATAGAGAAGGAAACTGTGTAACAGGGTACAGAAGTGTGACATGCAAGAAAGAGAGGTATCCGACAAAACTGTGACACAATTGAACAGTTGTAACACGGAAGGGGAGAAAGGGCCAAAAAAATCATGTCCAGTAGTGGACTAGCAAATGCTGTATGCTTAGATCTAAGCAATGTGGTCCTATTGGTGTGAGTTTCCTATTGTCTTGGGGTGTTCGGATGGCAAATGCTGTATTAAACAGTTGTGTTGATGTTAAGATGGTTCTAATAGTAATAATTATTTATTGAAAAGCTTATCGAAAGGGTTTTTCGGCGCACCTACGTTTTTTTCTAGATGCGAATGCCTAATACACTTTCACGCCGCCTCGGCGTCGTCCCGAAATATGAGGGAATATCTACTAAACCCCCTGTGTCACAGATGAGCAGCACTTGCAGGGACACGGGTAGCACCAAAGCATACAGCCGTTTTCCTGCCTGCCCTGGCCAGATGACAAGCGGCCGGACTCCTGCTCCGGGGACCAATAAATAAATAAATAACTCAAGACATGCCACGCTGGGCCACACAGCGCCACCTAGCCCCAAACTAAGCCGAAGCTTGTACTATGGGTACTAGACAACTGATAAACTTACTTAGATACATTTTTTTTTGTAAATAAATACATATTATACCTACATAGAAAACACCCAGACCAATACAAACAGACATGTTCATGAATACAAATGTTTGTACTATGCGGGAATCGAACCCACGACCCTTAGCTCAGAGGGCAGAGGTCACTACCAAATGAGCCACCGAGCCTGTCAAATAGATACTTATATATTATAAATAGGTACTTATATCAACGCAACAAACCACTCAACTCTTTCCATACCCAATGCTCATTTTATCTACCACCAGGTAGCAATTGGAGTACCAATACAGTTAAGCGCCTAATATTTGGCGCATCGCAGAGACCGGTACCGCGACAGATAACAGCTCGCCAACGCAAATGTTTGCCGATTGCTCTCATTACGGAATCGGGCCGCTAATATGAATTGTAACGTTCACCATTTGAGTGTAATTGTTTGCGGTCCGATGAGGCCGGAGTTAACTCTGTACCGACCGCGAGCAGCCTGCTGTTTGGCCGCGCGGAAAATGCTTTGTGGACTGAGCCTTACGTTGCGTTGAACAGCTAGTCCTTGCAGATATGCACAGACTGATTTATTTGGTTAAAGATAAAAAACCAAATACCTATGATCTTTATTAGCTTATTATATTCCCAACTCGATATTAAGTCCTACAGAGAGCCTTTTTTCGACGGGAATGCCTTTACGCATACATCAGGCAGACACGGCGCATAGGTTCGAGCCTGCCTCAAACTATAACGTTGATTTATCGAAAAGTAGGTAAGTACACAGTGGAAATATCAATATTATGTAAGTAATGTCAACATAATACTATCTACAAACTGCTATGGATTGAATTTCGAACTGTATTATAAGTACATGGCATCGCAAGTAATAAATCCCGCGTTCTAAATCGAACTCACGCAAAACTCACTCACATTTCGTTTTGGCGGCTAAGGGTAAAGTTTACACCCAAGAAAAATAAATCAAAGACAGAACAGCCATCATATCTCATCTGTTTTTAGGCATTTGAAATTCGAACGCTCGAAACAACTTTTATTAGACGCGCTCTCCAAAAATACTAGCGCTAGAAAGTACTAAAAACAGGAATGGATGCAGACTATTTCGATATGTTCAGGTTTGACCCGTGGGTTAGACGTAAGTATCGTTCACGCTTTTAGTACATAGTGACTATCTAGTAGACCATGTATTTCCTCGATATAATTATATTACAAAAAAAATGTATCTAAGTAAGTTTTTCAGTTGTCTAGTACCCATAGTACAAGTTGGGACTAGATGACGCTGTGTGACCCAATATGGCATATTTCGACTTATTTTTATTGTTATTTTTGCTAATACAACTAATCGCAAACCTCGCGTTCTCGAAGTAAATACCTAAATCTCGTACGTACTCACGCGAAACTCGCTCACAAATCGCTCAGGGGAGTTACCATCGAGTTGGCGGGCTCAAACGGAGCAGTTAGCCTATCATATCATTCGTAGCTCAGTACCTGCTGCCGTGTTTAATTAGGCGCGAACAAATACGTGCGGTGAGCAAATGGCCCGCGGTGGGGATCCTTTGTCCTTTGTGACGTATTTTGCGAATGGGGATACCATGCTTTGCTGTTTTGCGGGGATATAATTGATTTTTTATTCATCTCTCTGCTTTCCCCACGCATAATAGGCGCTCAGTCGTCAAGTTTGCGGAAATCGGCCCGTTCCAACTAACTAACATTCTTCCAACTTTCATAGTGCGAAGGGCCACACCATGAAACTCATCGAAGTCCACCGCTGGACATAGGCCTATCCAGTTATTCGCCACTTTGGGCAAACACCTGGAGGCTTTATCCATAATCGATAGTAGCTCCTCGCTCCGGTGACGCTGCTGCCTGTCTTCAGCTAGGTCTTCAATCGTGATGGCTATACCGCCTCAGTCAGCTGCCAGAACCACCTTTGTTATTCAGCAGGATGCACCACGGGCAGGTCAGGGTGGCTTGGAGCGAAAAGATAGCTCGCCCCCTTACATCCCCTACCCCAAAGCGTGCCAATCTGCTCGTTCAGCAGCCACACTCATTCAGTTGATCCAGTAAGAAATGATTACGAAATTTAGGATGTACGGGAGCGACCTATCATCTTTTCGCTCCAAGCCAACCTCACCTGCCCTCAACAGACTGGTGGCGGTATAACCATCATAATACGGATGATGACAAGGTATGAAAATGAAGAAAATAATTAGTCCGTCTCTTAGATAATAAAAAAATATAAGACCCGTATTTTTTGTTTTGTCGAAATAACAAGAAAATACTTAGATATAGCGCATTAAAGTTACGGAGTGGGGGCTAACTACGTCACGTTAGAGTATATTTTGTACTCTAACGTGACGTCATGTGACATTTTAAATCAATGTATCTTCGTAAGTTTTTGAACAAGAGGCAAAATAAAAAATACGTATCCAATATTTTTCATTAATCTATCTGATGGACATTAAATTATTTTTTAGTCATCATCCCAATTAAAGGTGTAGCTAAATATCACAGGCCGATGACGTCACCAGTGCGAGAATCTACGCCCTGCGAACGCCAACCCGCCTGCCCAGCCGTGGCGATTATGGGTAGGTATATCCTCCAGATGTTTTCCCTAAGTGGCGAACAACTGGAGAGGCCTATGTCCAGCAGAGTACTGCAATAGGCTGATGAAGATGATGAAATTACCAGCGTGTCCCAATTAAGCATCCGACAACGGACACCCTTACCTAAACTTTCTTGCGGTGCAAACGGGCGACTTTGAGACCGCTTCAAAACGGTTTAATTTTAATAATTCAATGTAAAGGGCGTCTTTATATTCGTTAGCGCTCGAGTGGAAGTAACTCCACAAAGTAACATTGAGTAATTACGAGTATATAGGTATGATTGTGTAGTTTTTGGCCAGTTACCTCCGTACCGGCTTTTGTGTGAATAGTAACGTTTGAACAGTGTGGACTGTTAGAATAGCCACTGAATTACTTAGAACAGTCGACTGAACAGATCCAAGTATCTAATTACTTAGTGATCATTTGCTCTCGGATGGACAAATCGTTTGAAGTTCTGTGAATGTTAGCTTTTGCAAGCGATTTCAGTGGAAAATTGCCACGCAGAACGGTTATTTGGATTTCTGTTTGCATACGATTAAGGGTCCCTCATAAAGCGAGTGTACTAATTTTGACCCGCTGATGTACTTAATCGCTCACTATCAGATTAAGCTCAAACTCTTTCCCCTCCATCATCAAATATACGATCAAAGAAAGTAGCCCCTGTACAACAATTTGTTATTTAAAAAAAGTAATCTAAGTAAGTTTCCAGTTGTCTAGTGTCTATAGTACAAGATACGTCTTAGTTCGCGACTAGATGAATCGCTTACTATCAGATTAATCTCAAACCCAAGTTAGTAAGTTATATTAGAAAGTTATATTTGATGATAGAGGGGTGTCCCTCTATCATCAAATATACGATCAAAGAGGGTAGTCACTGTATAACAATTTAATACTAAAGAAAGTAATCTAAGTTAGTTTCCAGTTGTCTAGTATCCATACTACAAGATACGTCTTAGTTCGCGACTAGATGGCGCTCTGCGGCCCAGCGTGGCATGTCTTGTTGCTTTTTGTTTACCAAGTTTCTAATGCTAAAAAACGGAGTATACTCGTAAAATAGATCGAGAAACGCTCACCAAAAGGCGATAAACCCCGCCATACGGCGTCCAATCACCGGACGGTATCGTTAAAACTGCCTCTCAATTGGCCCATTTCATCAGTGAAAAAGTCCAGTGGCGCCATTATAGTTTCGCGAGCACTAAAATTTCCATTTGGCAGGGACCGTTTAAGAGCGCTCAGTGTGACCATTGTGCGAATCCATTGTGTTTTTCTATTGACCGAAGGCTCATACGAGCGGCGAACGCCAGATGGCTTTCAATTATTGAGCTGTAATTGTAACTGGGAATAGGGGATTAGGTACCTGTTTTATGGTGTACTTTCTAAATAGGTTTCCTGGGGAATACGACGGAACCCAATTAATAAGGTGAATAGTATTTCATCCTTTTTTTAAACTGATGTAAGTAATGTTCAACCTACGATTAAACTAAAAATATTTGAAACTAGCTGTGCTCGCGACTTCGTCCGCGTGGAATAGTTATTTTTTCCCCGTTTTTTTTACATTTTCCATTATTTCTTCGCTCCTCATAGTTGCAACGTCATGTTATATAGCCTTAAGCCTTCCTCGATAAATGGTCTATTCAACACAAATTAAATATTTTTTCAAATCGGACCAGTAGTTCCTGAGATTAGCTCGTTCAAACAAACAAACTCTTCAGCTTTATAATATTAGTTAAGATAAAATAAATACATTGCATCCGAATACATGTCATGTTCATGAATGCAAATGTTTGCACTGTGCGGGACTAGACCCTTGGCTCACAAGGCAGAGGTCACTACTAAAATGAGCCATCGAGCCAATCACAAATTAAAATGAATATCATTAAAATCCTTGCAAACTTTACTTCTATGAAAAGCCCTGGGGATTTTCTGTTACGTTAGATACTCAATATCACATCTTAGTGGGATTGTTTACGAAACGAGTCGCAAACATAAGCGTAAGCGCGGCCTAATATTTATCTCTCCATAAATATGGTCTGCTCTCGTGAGTGGTCGCCGGTAAATCTCCGGCCTTGGCTGGCTTCGGATTAAGAAGATATTGCACCGTATATCTTTGAGATGCACCCCCCGTGGAGACGCGAGGGAACCGGCAACGTATCTCTGTGGTAATATGTTCAGATAAAGGTGATGATAAGTCGTATTAAAAAAAAGAAATACAATAAATAAATCTAAATATACATTATTCAAATGTGACTGACTGACATAGTGATCTATCAACGCACAACCCAAACCACTGGACGGATCGGGCTCAAATTTGGCATGCAGGTAGATGTTATGACATCCGCTAAGATAGGATTTTGATCAATTCTTCCCCCAAGGCGATAAAATAGGGGATGAAACTCTATACCACGCGGACGAAGTCGCGGGCACAGCTAATTAGATATAACTAGCTTTTGCCCGCGACTTCGTCCGCGTGTTTAAATTTATACATACAAAAGTTTTTTCCCGCTAACTCCCGTTCCCGTGGGAATTTCTCAAAATACAGCCATAACTAAACTTTATATTTACTAAGGTACCTGCATGCCAAATTTCAAGCGTCTAACTTAAGCGGTTTAGATTTTTCATACAAAAGGATTTTCCCGCTAATTCCCGTTCCCGTGGGAATTTCGGGAATTCCTTTCTTAGTGCACCCCTACGGTACCTAAGCTACGTCCCTTCCAAATTTCAAGTGCCTACGTTTAGCCGTTTGGGCTGTGCGTTGATATGTCAGTCAGTCAGTCAGTCAGTCAGTCAGTCAGTTTCTCCTTTTATATATATAGATTAGACTGCTCTGTGGCTCTTGGTAGTGACCCCTGCCTTCTGAACCAAGGGTCGTGGGTTCATCCCCAGCTGTAACAAACATTCTTGTGATAAACATTTGTATTTGTTCCGTGTCTGTGTGTTTATATTTGTATTGAAATATGTCTTTGGAATACCTTCGTTGTTTTGATACCCATAACACAAGCGCTTAAGCTACTTACTTTGGGATAGAGCAATGTATGTGATGTTGTCTGATATTTATTTATTTATATTTATTTCAATATCAATATACAAAGCTAATCTCCTTGAAGCCGAAATTAGGTCGTTATCATTGGTTAAATAACCAAAGACTAAGCAAAATTTCTCATTCACCTGTGTTTGCATACGCCATCAAGTCGCCTAGAAGCAGACATGATACAATCTGGTCCTGAAACAATATCCCGGCGAGCCGGTCGGCCCGGGGCGCCGGGGCTGTACTGGTACAGGTGGTTATGTGAATAAACAAACTTAGATGCCCTACTATGAACCCTTGAATTCATAAATAACTCGATAGTGTTTTGGTTTTTTGAGTGTTAGTTAAATATGTTGGAGTATACTTAGTAGTCAAATATGTCGGCTGGTTTGGTTGATTGGACGCTGTTTTTAGAGAGATCCACGACAATTTTATTATTATGTACCTATATTTTAGGTTTTATATTTAGTGGACATAAAACTAGGCAACTTATAAATAAATAAATAAATAAATAAATAACCCAAGACATGCCACGCTGGGCCACACAGCGCCACCTAGCCCCAAACTAAGCCGAAGCTTGTACTATGGGTACTAGACAACTGATAAACTTACTTAGATACATTTTTTTTTGTAAATAAATACATATTATACATAGAAAACACCCAGACCAATACAAACAGACATGTTCTTGAACACAAATGTTTGTACTGTGCGGGAATTGAACCCACGACCCTTGGCTCAGAGGGCAGAGGTCACTACCAAATGAGCCACCGAGCCTGTCACTGTACTTGCCGGTAGAAAGTACTTAATTGGATTTGGAAAATACTTTTAGCCTCGGAAAGCTATATTAAGTATCTCCGGAGAATAAAGGCTACATTTTAATCCAAAAAAGTTAGGAATCCTTACTAAATAATACATAAATAAAATAATCCCAATAAAGTTTTTTCTTTCTTTCTTTCTTTTTCTGTTTCAATGCTGTGTCAACAGAAATACCTACTTTTATCCCTAAATTAAAGATTGATTATAAAGTAAATTTCGTATAATGTACATATACTAAGACTTTGCGCAACAGAGGGCGGGTCGCTTAGTCTATAATAAAGGTCCGATTTTTTATGAACGACAATATTTATTACATTTTATACTCGGCACGATCACGCGATAGTGCAGGTGACGAACAGATAATTTTCCGAAATACATTTGCTGAAGTGCTTCAGACCGAACAGCTGACTTCTTAGATTAAGTCATTTGTGTGGATTTCATGACAGTATACAGCCTGTAGGATAGCTTGACTATCTGAAAAAAAAAATTAATTATATTCTGGACTGATACTTTTTAGAAAACAATTTTTTCATTGCTGTCGGTAGTAAACGAGCGAGCGGCCTGTCTGATGATAAAGAATGACCGCCGCCCATTGCGGAGGTGCGTCAGGTGGTGCCATCCAACTGAGTATATTTGTACGATAACGACATACCTATAATAAATACTAAATGTTACTGAGAACAGGTTACTGACAACCCAAATCTAACTTTTTTTATCACCATTATCGCAGGCCACTGCTGAACATAGGCCTCTCTAGTTATTCGCAACTTTGTCGAACGCAGGGCGTAACTGTTCACTCCAGTGACGCTGCCTACCCCTCATCGGCATGTGGTATTTAGCTACGCCTTCAATTGTGATGGTTATCCAGTCGGTTGTTAACGGCATGTTGTTCCCCGGGCAGGTGCGAAACGATGATATCTCGTTCTCTTACATCCTCTTATTTATACAATCTAGGGGCGTACCTACCGCCGAATCTGCCGTATCAATTATACGAGGCCCCCAGATAATGGAGGCTCCCGAAGTGCATAAACTTCCCAAATTTTGTGACTAATCTATTCCCTGCCGCAAACAATTTTTTATATGGCCACGCCAAGACAAGCTACGTTTCTGATACTATCTCGTAGATTAACAAATTGGTACCTACCGATACGAACGTGGTAAGCGTTACAGGCACAATGTTAGAGACTCGAGGGGTGAGCGGTTGTCCCCACCGGGTCATGGCGATCAGTACCTCGCGTCGAAACCGCGGGGACACAGACAACCAGTCGCTGAAGTACACTGCATCGTTAATTGACAAGCTCTGTGAATATAATATATGGATTAGGTATAATCATAAGAGAGGTAGGGCATGGCGAATCTTCGCTCGAATTGAGCTGCCCGTCCGGGGAAGGACCTCCACCCTATAGAATACCGCAGCCAAATGACCTCCGCGTCATGTTCCTGTCGGTGAGTAGGGTTTCCGGAGCTCGTGGGGGGTTGGGGTTGGGCCGACATGGCGGTGGCAACTGACAGGTAACTAAACAGTTACTTGCCCGTTGTCACAGCGACTTGGGCTTCTCTCTCGCTTTCCATCAGGCGTAAGGAAGCCATTATGTCGAGCCACTATAAAAAAAAACTCATAAGATTTTTTTCTCTCTTTCTCTATCTTTAGCTTATATCCAAGGAAACTAGCGAAATACGTAGGAGATATTAAAAGCGCAAGAGAACGTGCAAACACAGTGCACTTTATTGCTTCACTATTCCGATACATCGATAGATTGCCTCATGATCGGATAGAGGTAGGGTGCAGGACATTATCTCTCTCCACACACATGGCTTAACGTATCGTCCGATGCACCATGGGGAATCACCGATAATATCCTATGTCTGGGGCAGCTATTGAGTAATTTCCTAAAAGAGCGTCAATTTTTGGTTCGAACCGTGATTCGAAGCCGTCTCGGCTTTATTAATCGTCCTTAGATGGCATTTGCTATCAGCAGCAAAAACTAATATATAAAAAGTAATTGTATATTAAGTAAGTGTACTTATATGTTATACTGTAGTATAACCATGTTAATAAGTTGTATCTACATACAAAATGTAGACTAAGTCTACATTTTGGAAGGTTCATTACACTTTACAGTTTAGAGGGATGATTTCAGGGTCAAAATAATTACATTACATTTAGTCCGTATTTTAGATTATGAAAATATATTGGACACGTATTTTTCTTTTTTTCATTTAAACATAAAATAACAAAGATACAAGGCATCAAAATGTAGGTGCTTTGACGTCACTCATTTGCGAAAAAGCTCCCAAAATCTGACGTCACGCGTAATTTTAATGGGCCATCTTTGTCATTTTTGATCTAATTTACAAATGAAAAAATACCTGTTTTTTAACAATCTAAAAGACGGACTAATTACTTTTTTTCGGCACCATGCCCATTACCTCATGTTCAACCAGATGCCCGAAAAAGCAATAAAGGAGACTTTGCATTTGAAAAATGACGAGAATAATAGCCATATGCAAGAACATTACCGAAACGACATTCATCTGAAACAAGAAGAAAATCATTTGTCTAACGTAATAACACTTTCCTGGCGTAAGTAGTGCTTGAATTATGCTGTGTATATCTTACCGAGCTCATATGGTAAACCACCAAACATGAAGATATTGAGGTTGAAAAAAATTGAATAGACACACTTGTATCGAATATAGCACTTACTTCATTAATGTACCTGAAAGAACAGATTTTATTGAATAAATCACGATATAGATTGGAGAGATACTTAGTATCGTTTGAATTGCAGACGTTGTAAATTTATTAGAAAAGACTGCGGTTTTTTTATAGTGGCACGGCATATTATCCGTGCGACGTGTAGCAATGGCGATCTGAGATCGATTAATCAAAAGATCGATTTTTAAATCGATATGCAGTGCTGGATCGATTCATTGGATCGATAAGTCACCCAAGGGAAGGAATGGGGATATAGTTTTTATTTTTTCAGTCCCCGGATGGACCTCTCTTGCTTCTGTGTTTGGTTATCGGTAACGGATTTAAGTAATTACGTTTGTTGTCCATTCGGTGTTTCCATCTTTCATTAAGCTAGTTTCTTTTAATGTATTCGCTGCGAAGCTTAATATTAAACAAATAAAAAACATACCAAGCCACCCTGTTGTATCTTTCAACGATATAAATAAATTTCACTCTGATATTGCCATTAATTTCATCTATGTACCGAAATCGCTCCACAGAGCTATTTTGGTCTATGTTGAAGTTTTCTTCTTTTAATCCATCGTTATCGAATATGTGCTCTATGTTCTGCTTTAGAATTTTTAGTTGCATTGTCGCTTGGGAGTAGTAAGTTGCGACGATGCAATCCCATCCGAAGTGACCGAATGCAATCCATAGAATTGGACTCACTTCCCAACAAACAGCTATTGAGTATCTAAAAAAAATAATGTAAATGTTGAAATGATGTTTATAATTAGTCGGGCATTTTTGTTTGGTTGGTTTCTTCAAATTGAGTTATTTTTAAGATATTCGTATTTTATGAAAACCCATTCCTAAGAGTTGTGGGATTCATTGATTTAAGTCAAATAAAAAAAATACTTCCTCAAGCTACAAAATATTCATACAACATGCAATCGCAGCATTACGCGATTCGGCATACATTTGCCTTTTTTTACGATTAATTAAAGTAATAAATACGATGGCTAATTAAAGTGAACATTTTGTAGATAATTAATAAATACCTACCAACACGAGAA
Source organism: Conogethes punctiferalis (assembly GCA_031163375.1). Taxonomy (NCBI): domain Eukaryota; kingdom Metazoa; phylum Arthropoda; class Insecta; order Lepidoptera; family Crambidae; genus Conogethes; species Conogethes punctiferalis. Next base: position 13,898,758 of record CM062084.1, read on the forward strand.
AAGTCTACATAATTAAAATAAGGTTTCATTCATTAGTTATATCCCTATGTCGCATTAATTTATGTACACTAGGTACTTTATTATACAAAAAAGATTAAATAAATAAAATATGTACCCAATTATGGAAGAAGTATCAAATGGCATATAAGCTGGGACGACAGCATTTTCATGATCTTCCAATCTTTTGAAAATGAACGACATTAACCATGACAAACAACCGACAGATATGGCACAGATGGCCAATTTGCTCAGTTTTAACATATCCGCGTTATTCTTCTGGATCAATTTCAAATCTTTCTTAGTAATTGCGGCAAAAATCGGATCTGAATAGTAAAAAGCTTAGTTTATTAATGAACATAAATAAATACCGAGTTATATAAAGATTGCTATGTTTTTATCTTATGTAAATAGAAAATTAATAAAATTTTATTAAAAATCAAAGAATGATGTTAAAAATGTGTAAAATTCTAATATGTAGTAAAATAATGTGTAATAAAAAAATAAACAGACCTTTATTTCAATATCGATATAATTTATCCTACCTTTGATTAACTCATGAATACGTTGTAACCTTTTCTGTTTTGTATACATTGTTATAACTTTGGCCACTAGGTTACCTTCTGGAATTGCTATAACCAGTCCGTAAATAAAAGATTCGCTGTTAAAAGACTGAAATAATGATGTTAGTAATAAGTAAAATCATCTTGACAAAATTTCCCATATCGTAATAAAAACTGGTGCATCCTGCCGAATAACAAACGAGGCTTTGGTAGCCCACTGATGGCGGTACAGCCGTCACGTTTTGAGGCGTGACTAAATACTCGTACCACAGGCTGATGACGGGTAGCAGCGTCAGCCGAGCGGGAAGCTACGCCCTGCGATCGCCAACCCGCCTGCCCACCGAATGACGGTTATGGGCAATGCCTCCAGATGTTTGCCCCAAGTGGCGCACAACTGGAGAGACCCCAGCAGTGGACTGCGATGGGCTGATGATGATGATGATGAAAGCCTTAATCCTAATGCAGAATTATGTTCGCAGGACAGCTAGAGGACAATAAAACCACAGTTACTTAGTCGTAATGATAAAAACACTAACTTTAAAAACAAAGATGAAGTGTAAACTGGCATATATGATAATTAGAAAAATCGTAAAGATCCTGTACATATGATGACAACCCCGTATGTATTTGTTATCTGATTTAATTTCGTAGAACCCACTCACTGTCAACAATTTTAAATTAATTCTAAAGGATTCAAAGGGATTGTCACTGTTCGCCATGTTATTGCTTTATTAGTTTAAACGGGAATGATATTATATCAGTGTTTAGGCACATTCATTTTTGTAATCATCATAATACAGTATGTGTTACAATGCGGTAAACTAACCATTACAGTAAGCGAAACCAAGTAAAGTTTGGATGGAGAATTTCTGAATACTGAAATGAAGTAGTTACTATACCTACTACTTACTTATTTTAGTATTTATGTAAAAGCATATCAGAAAATACATACTTTTGTTCACTTCATTCTAGTTTCGACAACTTTCTTAACACTACTGAATATAATGCAATTAAAATTTATTGAAAAGTAATGTAACTTTACTTCCAAAAGCGGCCTTTATAAGTACGAGTAGGTATTATTAGTAAAAAGCATTATAAAAATTATAATCTACTTACTTATTTTCATCTGTGCGGCAAGACTTCATTTCTACGTCATAACGGTATTATATAGGGACCGTGCACAAACTATACCTAGGTGGCAGCACTACGTAGTGTAAACTAGGAAACATTCAAATTTATGACACCAGTTGGCAGCACCATCGATGTACACGTTTCCTATAGTATATATGAACTTGCTAAATAATAAAAACATTCTAGGTGCAAGATTTACAATGATGTACCTACCTACATAATCACATACCAGGCATAATCAGTTAAAATCCTCTTCAAACTAGCGTAGCCCCGGCCTTCTATTATGCTGGAGAAAATGCATTTTCGCATCCCCGCATTCAGGAGAACGACGGGTAACATGTGTAACTCGCGCCCTTATAACGGTAGGGCATGAAGGTGAGGAAGCTCAGAATACGCAGTTAGGGGTGAGAGCCTTCCGCTCCCCCAACAGCCCGGTGATGATGACAAGGCCGGCCTGGCCATCATCGTAGTCATTTAGAAAAAAAAACAGAATACGCAGTAAAAAGTCCAGTGCCTCCTTCAAGCGCCTTTAAATAGCGTTTTCTAGTTCCAGGTGCCAGGTTCCTAGTGCCAGGGTTCCCTACAAAATTATTATAAAAATACACTTTGACTGATCTTAGGTATCCTCCGGTGCGAGATTGAGTTAAAAAATACAACTTATTCCTTAAAATACACACTGTATAAGTAATCGCTTAATATTCTCTTTTAAGGACAATGTCTAATTACCGAGTAGGTTTATAAGCTTCGTCTTAAGTATAATTAATTAATGGTAATTACGCTTACTGACAATTAGTCATTATGGTTTCGTAATACAGCTCAAGATGCATGCTTCTCAAGACCTTGAGAATTCATTACGAATTGAAAATACCCACATTGGACGTGTACCTAACTACAATGTTATCAGTTATTTTTTCTTTTCACAAATCTCGTAATATAAAACTAAATTATAAATTCTTTTATTTGGATTTCATTAGATAGAAATCTTTCGAACACCAACCCGCCTGCTTAGCGTGGCGATTATAATATTTATGTAGTTTATGTATTTATTATATTACTTTATTTTTATATATTAGGTAATATCATCTTCCATTGTGTTTCTCTTTGAACACTCACCGCACATAAATGTGCTCTCTGCATGACCTAAAGGTTAACTGGTAGAAAACGCTCCTAGCATTAAGTTCGCCTTTTGTACCATTTTGTACAAAAAAGTTTAAATAAATAAATAAATTATGGGTATAATCTCCAGCTTTGTCTCACACCAGGGTACTGGACACCTGGGTTATGTGAAATTCGCTCCTAAAATGGAGAATACCTACTAAACTTGATGGTGGTCGGCTACGAGCCCCGTAGCCTTATCCAAAGCCAAAGAGAGGCCTAAGTCGCTGTTATATTCGCGCCGTCCGTAACCAAAGTAATCAGTGGTCAGTTCCCATCGAATTATAAAATGCACACAGAGAAGATTTTTATCCATACATTTCTTTGAATTATAATAGCGGCATTACGTATTTAAGCAGAGCTACTTACCTACCTAGTACTAGTAAGATATATTTATTAATTTGTAAAGTACGAGTATATAATTTGGCATAAAGTAACTATAAAGTATGAAGTGAGTTCGAGAACGTTGGTAGGGTATCTGATTCGGGGCTCTAACGAGCGCAACATATCATTTGCCTCGAGTGTGAAATCCGAAATGGCTCTCTGTGCGGACAACAATATAGTTTCAATATTTGCGATTTTATTCAGCTTGAGTTAAGTAGTATTTCAAACAATATTCTTTAATCAGTGTATGTAATGGCGTATACAAGAGCCAACTATGAATACTTTTACTTTTGCAACCGTAAAGGTTCCTACACAAAGTGCCGGCGGCACGGCCGCCGGGCCAGCCGCCGGCCATGCCGCCATGCACCCTGCTTTGCCGCTCAAAGGTCTCCTCGGTATTCGGCATAGCCGCTCGGCATGAACCCAGCGGCATTGCCGCCGGCATGTGTGAAGGAACCTTAATGGTTATACCGCACCAGTCCGTTGCCAGAATCTCCTTTGTTAATCGGCGGGCAGATGGCGGTGGCATGGAGCGAAAAGATGTTAGGTACGTCGCTCCCTTACATCACTGTTCTAATAATGTGTTAGTAATTATTATAGGTATACATATTATATATTTTAAAAGCCACATCCAATATGGACTATTATTTACTATTTTTATTCAGCATTATAATTTATTTTTGCTACAAGTGTTAAATGAATAGTTGTCGCTAACTATCGTGAATTCTTGGTTCAGTAAGTAATGTTTAATTAATTAATATGTAGTTTACCCTGAGTCACAAGCTGTCGTAACGCTTACGACATAACATATAGGTATACGCATAAGAAAAAGTCGGAAGCAATGTAGATATTCTTTATTATCCTAGAGATATAATACTAAATTATACCTAATTACATTTAGGTAGAGTAAATTTCCAAAAAAACATTCACCAACCATTTTGAATAAATTGCAGCATTTCTTCTCGTAGCCTCGACATGTTAGAAATAAATATATCAGAAAACATCACATACATTGCTCCGATCCCAAAGTAAGTAGCTTATGCACTTGTGTTATGGGTATCAGAACAACGAAGGTACCACAAATAAATACAAATGTAAACACCCAGACACGGAACAAACACAAGTGTTCATCACACGAATGTTTGACCCGGGTGGGAATCGAACCCACGACCCTTGGTTCAGAAGGCAGGGGCACTACCAATTGAGCCACCGAGCCAGTCAGTTTTGAAGTGCAAAAATATTACTCGTGAATCTAATAATTGCAGAAACAATATAATATTATTTCAACTTTCTCAAATACGTGAATACGTGCTGTTGCTATATGGGATATTATGTTAGTAAGTACTTGTATCGTTATTACTTTTATTAGATTAGGTATTTGTGCTTTCATTGCGATTTCATAAAAGTGTATAGCCTGTATGATAAATTCACTATCTGAAATAAAGAAAAAAGTTATTCCGAATGAGAGAGAGAATTTGTGCATAAGTAAGTACTAGTAATCTATACTTAGGTATAATAAATCTGTAGAGAAGTCAATTCTGTACATGAAATATATTTTCAAAATAACTATCAGGGTGATCGATACTGATGCCAAAAATGCAATCAGTAAATTTTTTGTCTGTATGTTCGTTATAGAAAAAAAAACTACTAGACGGATTTTGATAAAACTTGTTACAATTATTCTACATACTCCTGGGCAGTATAGTATACTTTTCGTCACGCTAATCAATAGGAGCAGAGCAGTGAAGGGAAAGTTTGGGGAAACGGGAGAAAATTTTATCGGTATGTTTGATTGCGCCTCACGCGAAGACTACTGCATCGAATTAAAAGCGGTTTTCACCAATGTATTGCTAGAAGTCTAACTTAAATTTATCGAAACCAAACTTCGATTAAACCATTTTATCGAAGTCCGTTATATTTAAAACCTGATATCCACGCGTGCGACACCGCCGGCACAGCTAGTAATGATAATGATACTCTTGACCGAATTTCGGTCACAGCGGCGTCAGCGGCCAATCTCCAAGTATGCAGGAGATATCAAAGTGCACAAGTCTTTTTTTATAGTAGCACTAGCTGTGCTCGCGACTTCGTCCGCGTGGAATAGTTAATTTTTGCCAGTTTTTTTTTACAATTTCCATTATTTCTTCCCTCCTTATAGTTGCAACGTGATGTTATATAGCCTAAAGCCTTCCTCGATAAATGGTCTATACAGCACAAAAATAATTTTTCAATTCGGACCAGAAGTTCCTGAGATTAGCGCGTTCAAACAAACAAACTCTTCAGCTTTATAATATTAGTTAAGATGACATTTTGGCTTTCCTACGCCTGATGGAAAGCGAAAGAGGAGTCCGTCGTTGCGACAACGGGCAAGCCCAGTCATTCCCCTGTCGGTTGCCACCGCCATGCCCGGCTCAACCCGAACACCCGGCTGCCGATGCAGCGCTCACCCTACGAGCTCCGGAAACCCTACTCACCGGCAGAAACAGGACCCGTAGGTCATTTAAATGCGGTATTCTATAGGGTGGAGGTCCTTCCCCGGACGGGTGTAACGATTTCGATATAGCGACATCGATGCTTAAAGGCAGGCAAAGATAGCTTTACTAATAGGCTATTATGGCTAGAAATTGTAATTAGTCTATCTTTGGCTTATTCAAAAATAAAAGACATGTATTTTTTTATTTGTAAATTATACTAAAAATTACAAAGTTATAGCCCCTTGAAATTACGCGTGACGTCAAAGACGGAGCCAGTGATGTCAAAGACTCCTAACTTTGATGCCTGTATTTACTTTTGTTTATTTGAATGAAAAAAAAAGGAAAAATACGTGTCTTTTATTTTTGAATAAGCTATAAGACAGACTAATTACAATTTTTAGCCATTATAAGGCTATTATGAGTAGAAGCAAAAGGCATTGCAACGTACCGATGCAAATGTGATACAGTTGACCGGAACAATTTTAGAAACCTGTGGCGTTAAAGGTTTGACCCAACGGCACATCGAGATCAGAATAAAACGACGGAACCGCGGCGACACAGACAACCAATCGCTGAAGTACATGGCGTCGTTTAATGTTATACTCTGCAACAGATGATCATATTAAAAGTCTAACAATAGGCCTGTTGCCGTAAACAATGTAATTAGTCCGTCTTTTAGATTGTTAAAAAATAAAAGACACATATTTTTTCATTTGTAAATAAGACTAAAAATGACAAAGATATATCCCGTTAAAATTACGCGTGACGTCAAAGAGTGGGAGTTTTTTCGCCACTGAGTGACGTCAAAGACCCCCACTCCTACATTTTGATGCCTTGAATCTTTGTTATTTTTTGCTTAAATGAAAGAAGGAAAAATACGTGTCCAATATATTTTTATAATCTAAAATACGGACTAAATATAATGTAATTATTTTTACCCTGGAAACATCCCTATTCTCGGGATGTAAGGGAGCGACTTACCCATAATACATATTTTCACTCCAAGCCACCCAAAACGAGGCTCTGGCAACCAACTGGTGGCGATATAACTATGTATCTTTATTCAAGTCGTAGCTGAATAGGTACCACAGGCCGATGATGGGCAGCAGTATCACCGGAGCGAGGACCTACGCCCTGCGATCGCCAACCCGCCTGCCCAGCGTGTAGTGGCGATTATGGATAAAGCCTCCAGGTGTTTGCCCACTTCTTTAAGAAGTCATGTTATAAATTTCAAATGATTTTTTAATACATAACATCATACCTCGTCCTCGACTAGATGTCCGAATAAGCAATATACAAATGCTTGCATTTTAAAGAAGATGAGACAAGTAATCAGATGCATGAACATTACAGAGAATACCCCCAACTGAAACAAATAGGTATATACTTAATTATATTCTCGAAAATAAGTTCAAATAATATCAACATCAGCCTATTAGGTACCGTCCAATCCTGGACAGTAATGCACTAAGTATAATAAACCCTTACCGAGCTCATCATGTAAGCCACCAAACAACCCATTAGTGACGTTGTAATAAGCTGACAGGATATACTTGTGTCAAATATGCTGCATATTTCAGTTACATACCTGAAAAAGTGCATTATAATAAATAAATAACCCAAGACATGCCACGCTGGGCCACACATCGCCATCCAGCCCCAAACTAAGCCGAAGCTTGTACTATGGGTACCTACCAGACAATTGATAAACTTACTTAGATTTTTGTTTTTGTGAATAAATACATATTATACATAATAGACACCCACACCAATACAAACAGGCATGTTCATGCACACAAATGCTTGTACTGTGCGAGGATCAAACCCACGACCCTTGGCTCAGAAGGCAGACATCACTATCAAATGAGCCATTGGGCAAGCCAAGAGACTAAGAATTAATAGGAATTAATATAAATTCATTTATTTTCTCTCGTCAAAATTCTAAATATATTTGTATTGCATTACCAGTCCACCTTCTTATATCTCTCAATGAAATAAATGAACTTTGTTCTTATATTGCTATTGACTTCGTCTAAGTATTTAAATCGACCGTTCGAGATGTTGTCACATTCTATAAGAACATTTTCTTTATCTTCATTGTCAAACATATGTTCCAAATTGTACTTAATGATCTTTAATTGTGTTCTAGCTTGGGAGTAGTAGCACGCTACAACGCAATCCGCTGCAAGATGTCCATAACCTGCCCAAAAAATTGGTACCACTTCAAGGAAAACGGACAGTGAGTAACTGAAAAGAAAAACGACAACAAATCATTTGCAGGAAATATACTGAGGTTTTATCAAAAGTCAGACTTTCAAGGGGAACAAAGAGCCAAATAATGCAATAACTTAGTTATTGCATTATTATAACAATAACAAAGTTGTACTATTTATTTAGTAGACACTCAAAGCGCTTATGAGCGCCATCCCAGAACATCTATGGATGTTCTGGGGTTCAAAATAGTTACATTATATGTATTTAGTCCGTATTTTAAATTATAGATATGTATTGGACACGTATTTTTCCTTTTTTCATTCAAATAAAAAATAGCAAAGATACAAGGCATCAAAAGTTAGGAGTCTTTGACGTCACTCCGTCCCGTAAAAATGCAACTCCGCGTTATGTCGCGCTCGTAATTTCAACGGGCTTTATGTTTGTAATTTTTAGGCTAATTTACAAATGCAAAATACATGTCTTTTATTTTTGAATGAGCTAAAGACGAACTTATTACATTTTTGAGCCAAACATCGCCTATTGTATCATCGTATGAAATATAAGCGTATAACAAAATTTAAGGAAGGCATAAAGTAGCATCTTTGCCTCGCCAACCCGCCTGCCCAGCGTCGTGTTTATGTGTAAGTATATCCTCTATGGTCCTCCTAAGTGGCGAACAACAGGAGAGGCGTATGTCCAGCAGTGGACTGCAATAGGTAATGATGATGATGATTAACAATACTTTAACAAAGTTATCTTTAACTACAATATTTACCCAGCCGTCGATGTAGTATCAAAAGGTACATAGGATGGCACTGAAGCGTTTAGAGGGTCTTCGATTCGTTCAAATATAAAAACAAGTATCCATACAAAGGAAGCCCCAGAAAACCCGTAGTATATAGACTTGCCCAACGCGTGCATAGCTGCATTGTTTCTTTTTATATACTCCAGATCTTTCTTGCCCGTGGAAGAGAAAATGGGATCTGAATTATGAAAAAAAAAGAATATTAATAGATTTCTATTGTTATTATTTTTTATATCAGACAACATCACATGCATTGCTCTAACTAATCCCAAAGTAAGTAGCTTAAGCACTTGTGTTATGGATGTCAGAACAACGAAGGTACCACAAATAAATACTTAAATACAAATTATAACACCCAGACACGGAACATACACAAGTAGGTCATCGCACGAATGTATGTAATGTTTATTTATAGAGATATTGCAGCTTACATTATGAATGGCTGTAATTACAAGAAAATAGGTTAAAATTAAGTATATATAGACTAATACCCTTGATTAATACATGAAGTTCTTGTATTCTTCCATATTTTAAATGTATGGTTACAGCTTTTACTATTAGATTGATTTGCGGTGATCCAATAATAATTCCATAAATTTTAGATTCGTAATCAGGTACCTGGAATTATCATTACAGAGTCAGTTCTGTTAGGGTACAGTCAAAAGCAATAAAATGTATGCACTTTAGAACCTTGTTACAACAACAATTGGCATTTTTTTATTTTTATGGAAGAGGGTGCAAACGGGCCTGAAAGTCACCTAGATGGTAAGTGATCACTTCAGCCCATAGACATCGCAACACCAGGGGTTACAGGTGCGATGCCGGCCTTTGAGAAATCTATAGGCTCGCTTTTTGAAGGTCCCTAAATCATATCCTCTCGGAAAAATTGCAGCAGGAAGCTGATTCCAAAGACCGGTTGCACGAGGTAGAAAATTGCGCGCAAAACGCACCGTGGAAGACTTCCAACTATCAAGATGATAAGGATGTCAGTTTTTATATTACTGATGAAGGCAGACGAGCAGATGGGCCGCTCTCGATGTGAAACGGTTAGCGCCGCTCATAGACTCATTTTAAGACCGGTACGGCATAAGTACTGAATCTTCGTTCGAATTGTGCCGCCCGTCCGGAAAAGGATCTCCTCCTATAGAATATCGCAGCCAAATGACCCCCGGGTCGTGTCTCTGCCGGTGAGTAGGGTTTCCGGAGCTCGTGGGGGGTTAGGGTTGGGCCGGCATGACGGTGGTGACTGACCAGTTATTCGCCCGTTGTCACAGCGACTTGGGCTTCTCTTTCGCTTTCCATCAGCCGTAGGGAAGCCATTATGCCGATCTACTATAAAAAAGACTCTGCAATGCCAGGGTAACAGCTATGCCGCTGCCTACTGAGAGAAAAAGCTCTCTTTAGGCCACGATTGAAGAAGGATCAGGAAACTCAGTGGCTGGGAGCCCATTCCAGAGCTCGCATCTGGAGGATTTACCATAATCGCCACACTGGACAGGCGGGTTGACGATCGCAGGGTGTAGCTTCTCGCTTCGGTGATGCTGCTGCCCGTCATCGGCCTATGGTATTTAGCTACGCTTTCAATCATGATGGCTATACCGCCACCAATCGGTTGCCAGAGTCTTGTTTGATATTCGGCACGATGCACCACGGCACAGACCACGGGCAGGTTCGGCGGATTCATCATCCTCATCATCCTAGCCTTTTTCCCGATTGTCTCAGCGTCGGCTTCCCAAACTGAGAGATTTGGCGAGGGCTAAGCTTTTACACAGAGCGACTGCCATCAGACCTCCGCAACACTTAGGTAGATATGATGTAACGATGCTATCTGAGTTGGTAAAGATAGCACCCGGGACCAACAGCTTAACGTGCCTTCCGAAGCACGGAGGAAATCGGTGTAAAATTTTGGTCACCCATAATCGGATTGACCGCGCCAATGGTTGCACAACGTTGCGAACAAGACCGCGGCGCCACCGAGCTCCTCATTCGACGGATTGAAGAGAAAAAAAATATAGGTATACCTATACATTAATTAAATAATGATTGTTCGTTGCCGTTCCTTAACTTTAACCGAATTCAGCAGAAGCTCAAGCCGTACGTTGCCATATAAAAATACAATTTTACTAACCTGATAGACATAGATAAGATGTCGAATGATAAACGATAAAATTATAAGTATCACAAAATATCTGTAGGCTTGGTGGATAACCCGCACATATTTGCGACTTGATCCGATTTCATAAAGGCCAGTTATTGTAAGCAATTTTATTATTACACGCAAGGAATCAAAGGGACTTTCGCTTTGTTCCATATCGTGTTTGTTATACCGAATGTATCAGGAGATGGGTATTAAGTTGCTTCGCAGACTGCTGTTATATGCACTTTAATACAGGATGTACTACAGCATGTCGTTTTTATATTACATAATATATGAAGAAGGCAGACTAGGCTAGGTAATAATTTGCATAATAACCCAATTAGTGGCAAGGCATTTTGTTACTTAATTTAATTGGTTTTCTTACCTAGTTACTTTGTATATGTTATGGACCAAGTAATAAATGTAGCATTGTACATAATGCCCGGGCATTATGATAAACGGCCAATATGAGAAGGCAATTTGATAACATTTATTCAAATAATCAAATTGACCAGGCATTACACTTATTGTTTATCACCTTTTGGCAGAGTAATAAAATAACTATTTGAAAGCTTGCGAGGGGGGCCAGGCCCAACGCTCCTTGAGACATGACAGGATGAACATTACTTCTGATTGCCCCAAGATGACGCACTCAGTACTTAGTAATAGACGGCAAATGCAACATTATTGCATAATGATGGGAACTAAGTTATGGGGCTATTGGCAGAGGTCCTGTTAGCATAAATTGTAAGTAAACCAAAATAAATAAATAAATAAATATGTTTGCCCTAGGTGGTTAACGTCTGGAAAGGCCTAAAATACATCTCAACTGCCGTTTGTTATATTCGGAAAGTCAATCAACTACCTAGGAAATTGATTAACTTACTATTCTTGCTATTTTTCGGTGACATAATATATATTTTGCCATCATTACTACATAAAATAAAACAAAGTTTCTTTTGTCTTCTGTCTGTCCCAATGTATGCTTATATCTTCAAAACTACGTAACTTTTTTGATGCGGTTTTTTTAATAGATAGTGGGATTCAAGAGCATGGTTTATGTATAAAATATATGCATCTTGCACCCGCGCAAAGCTCCTACCCCAGCTTTAGCTTCGCTAGTAAAGTATAAAGTGAGTTCGATAACGTTTGTAGGGTGTCATATTCGGAGCTCTAACGAGCGCAACATATCATTTGCCTGGAGTGTGAAATCCGAAATGGCTCTCTGTGCGGACAACGATGTGATTCCGATGTTTGCGGACATATTTCGGCTTGTGTTAGTATTTCGATCAGTATTGTTTAAACCATACCTAATCTTCTATCTTCTTCTATACTCTCTTAAATAAATGTAGAGAAGTCAATTCTGTACATGAAACATATTTTCAAAATAACTATCAGGGGATGATTAGTAATCGATACTGATGCCAAAAATGCAATCAGTAAATTTTTTGTCCGTCTGTCTGTATGTTGGTTATAGAATAAAAAACTACTAGACGGATTTTGACAAAACTTGGTACAATTATTCTTCATAATCCTGGGCAGATTATAGTATACTTCATCACGCTACAATCAATCAAAGCAGAGCAGTGATGGGAAGTGTTAGGAATGCATCAGCTGTATTTTTGTTGTACCTACCATAAAAAAACGAACTACTTTCGGAATGGATCCTTGTGGATCTATCAACAAGGTTCTTCATAACTTTAGTTCGTATATAGGAACACGGGAGCTTATTAGTATAACATCTAGGTACCAACAGAAAAAAAAGCGGAAACAATAGAGATAATCTTTATTAACAACTTGTCTTCTATTAAGGCATCCTATTCAAAGGTCCAGAAAACACTTGCCAGGCATTTTGAATTTGTTGCGGCATTTCTTCTCGGAACGTCGAAGCGTTATTAAAAGTTTTAACGTGCAAAAATATTACTCGTGAATCCATTTGCAGAAACTATAGAATATGTCACTAATAGGTGCTCACTTGAATTCAAATTTCGTAGGTGCGTAAGTACCTACTATAATTATCACTTTTATAAATTAAGCAATATGTGAAGATTTCATAAATGTGTACAATCTGTATGATGAATTCACTATCTGAAATAAAGAAATACAGTGAAACGTTTAAAGAAAGTCATTTTGAATATTCTTTTTTATAAAAAGAGCGTTAATGATGACTTCACTCCACCTGATGGTAAGCGGTCGTGAGGTCCAAATGTTAGGTCGACAGGCACAATAGCCATATTACACAATACCCACAATTAGACGTTGATTGCCATAGCACGGCTGCCATTCACAGAAAACACTGTCTAGGGAGCTTTAATACAACGTCATCATCATCATTAGCCTATCGCAGTTCACTGCTGGACATAGGCCTCGCCAGTTGTACACTACTTTGGGCAAACCATAATCGCCACACTGGACAGGTGGGATGGCGATCGCAGGCCGCAGGGCGTATGTCCTCGTTCCGGTGACGCTGCTGTCAGTGGCCTATTGCATTTATCTACGCCTTCGATCGTGATGGTTACACCGCCACCAGACGATTATCAGCGCCTCTTTTGTTATTCGGCAGGATGCACCACGGGCAGGTGAGGGTGGCTTGGAGCGAACAGATGATATGTCGCTCCCTTGGATCCCTTACATCCTGTTGAGAATGGAAACGGAGAAGAAAAACGAACTTTAATTACCCCTGAACCAGACTTTTTTTTTATAATGGCTCGTTGACACTGCCATGCCGGCCTAACCCTAACCCCCCCATGAGCTCCGGAAACCGGTACTCACCGGCAGAAACACGACCCAGAGGTCATTTGGCATAAAGTATTGTATAGGGTGGAGGTCCTTCCCCGGACGGGCGGCTCAATTAGAGCGGAGTTTCGCTATGCCCTACCTCTCTTAAATTGGTCAAAGATCCTTAGTCATTATCTGCCATTACAGCAGTCACGGCTGCCATTCCAACGAGATTGCTCACTTAGGAGAGCTATAAGTATTAATTGCAACGTACCGATGCAAATGTAATAAAATTGATAGGAACAATTGTAGAAACTCGTGGCGTTAGAGGTTTCGTCCAACGGGTCATCGAGATTATGATGTAGCGTCGGAACCGCGGTGACACCGACAACCAGTCGCTGAAGTACATAGCGTCATTTATTGACTTACTCTGCAACAGATGGCCTTATTAGGGATATTTCCAGGGTCAAAATAATTACATTATATTCAGTCCGTATTTTAGATTATAAAAAAATATATTGGACACGTATTTTTCCTTTTTTCATTTAACCAAAAAATAACAAAGTTACAAGGCATCAAAATTTAGGAGTAGGGGTCTTTGACGTCATTCAGTGGCGAAAAAACTCCCACTCTTTAACGGGCTATATCTTTGTCATTTTTGGTCTAATTTACAAATGAAAAAATACGTGTCTTTTATTTTTGAACAATCTAAAAGACGGACTTATTACATTTTTACGGCAACAAGCCCATATAGAGTATGTTAAGGTTAATTTTTTTTTAAATCTAATTTATAATTAATTTTGTAAGGCCCCAGACTGTATGACGTGGTCGTAGTTAAAAGTATGAATGTGATAATAATATTGTAAACACCATTTTGAAAAGAGCAACTACACGAGTTTCTTGTCGGTATCTTCTCGGTAGAACGCTGCTTTCCGAACCGGTGGTAGCTTCGACGATTTGTAAGTGTTTTTCATAAAAACCTATACAAATAAAGATTATTTTGACTTTGACTTATTATTAAAAGCCTGCATATTGATAGTAAAATTAAAAGGTTATATTTAAGAGAGGTACTCTCTGCATGATCTTAATGTTGACTAGTAGAGAATGCTTCCAGCATTAACTTCGCCTTTTGTGTAATTTTGTTGCTCTTAGTAATTTTTGATATATGTAGCGTTATCAGCCTTGTCAATAGAAAAACTTGGAGATTATTAATGAAACAATTTTTCACCAACATTTGGTTATAGTGGAGTAGTTTATCGATATAAAAACAAAAAAAAATCGTAGTAATAAGACCTCCATGGTTATCGTAGACATCTTGAAAGATAATCGATAATAATTTAATGGTATTACAACCATGAAAGTATTATGTACTACTTACTACTTATTACTTCCATGATTACAACATACCTCGTCCTCGACTAGATGTCCGAATAAGCAGAATATAAATGCTTGCATTTTAAAGTAGATAAGACAAACAAACAAATGCAAAAACATTACAGAAAATATCTCCAACTGAAACAAATAGTAAGTAGATATTATATTCTCATATAGGACTCATTGGTTAGAAACCTTTCTTTTATTGCTATTAGTGGCAGACGAGCAGGCGGCCTGTCTGATGCAGTAACCGCCGCCCATGGACATCAGCAATGCCAGGGACACAGCCATGCCGCTGCCTACCGTGAGGAAAGAGCTCTCTTTAAATTCCCGCATCCGCCATGTAGTTAAAACTTCGTATGTGCGTTGTAGGCCTTCCGTAGAACTTGCTGCGCTTGAGCGTAAGGTACATTGCCATCTGTTGTAAGTAAGCGGAACTAGTGATTTTATATTGTAGCGAAGTGGAGATAGATGTCGCTACAGTCGTTTGCAACAGCGCGTGTACTGTTGGACCCTTTACGAGTGTTACGAAATGTAATAAAACATACCAAACTTAACATGTAAGACACCAAACAAGTCGCCAGTGTCGACGAAATAAGCTGACAGGTTATACTTGTATCAAATATACTGCTTATTTCAGTTACATACCTGAAAATTGCAATGAATATGTTGAATGTTTGTAATATCTATGCAAAAACCAAGATACTTAAAATTACTTAATAAAAATTAGCTGAAGCCCACGGCTTTGCCTGTGAGAGTATTGATGATAATATTTTCATAAATAATACCCTATGTGATAATCTAATGTTTGCGCTATATTACTGTAGAGTTCCATTATTAGTTAGATTATAAAATCGGGCAGGTAGTTGTTGCGTGAAAGCGGAACAAACATGCATCCAAAGAAACTTTCAACGGTCAAAATACAATATCAATTTTTTTTATAAGAGCCTTCAGGTTGACCACACTCCACCTGTAAGCGGTCGTGAGGTCCAAAAGTTAGGTCGACAGGCATAATAGAACAAACCCATTGCGCTTGTCGCCCGCGCGCCCTCACCCTGAAGGCCCACTGAGATGCCGTTTCACGCCCCGCCTAAAGAACGCAGTATTGTAAGAGGAAGGAAACACATGAACTGGAAGGGCATTCCATGACTTAATGGCAGGATGGTATGCGGATAACAACGCTGTCCAGCACGTATTCGGGAGTGGAAAGGAGAGGATGGGATCAGTTGGAATAACTCTTTAACATAATCATTGCATACCAGTCCACCATTTTATATCTCTCAATAAAGGAAATAAACTTCGTTTTTATATTGCCATTAACTTCGTCTATGTATTTTGGTCTACCATTGGAGCTAGTATCATGTTCCATGAGAATACTTTCTTCATCTTCATTGTCAAAGATATGCTCCAAATTGTGCTTTATGATCTTTAGTTGTGTTCTAGCTTGCGAGTAGTAACAGGCTACAGCGCAATCCGCCGCAGATTGTCCAAAGCCTATCCAAAAGATTGGTGTCACTTCAAGAACAACCGATATTGAGTATCTGAAAAGAAAAACATATTATTTGCAGGAAATAAACAAACTACTTAATCAGTTTTGGAATATTATCTACTAGCTGTGCCGGCGGCGTCGCACGAGTGGATATTGGGTTTCAAAAACAACGGTTTTCCATAAAATAGTTCTTCCGAAATTTTAAGTTAGACCTCTAGCAATACATTGGTGAAAACCGCATTCAATTCCATGCAGTAGTTTTCCCGTGATGAGCATTGAAACATGCAAGTAAAAATTTCACCCGTTTTCCCTTCACTGCTCCGCTCCTATTGATAGTAGCATAGTGAAAAGTATACTATATAAACTGCCCAGGAGTATGAAGAATAATTGTGCCAAGTTTCGTTAAAATCCGTCCAGTAGTTTTTGTTTCTATAACGAACATACAGACAGTACAAGCGTAGTCGTGTGCGTTGAAGTTTATATTTTGAAATATTCGTAGATTTTTTTTAAATATTTAGTTTTTAATACTTTATAAGTATAGAATATTACTCATCATCAGCCTATTGCAGTCCACTGATGGATGTAGGCCTCTCCAGTTATTCACCACTTAGGGCAAACATCTGTAGGTTGTACATGGGTATAACCTCCAGATGTTTGCCAACCCGCCTGCCCAGCGTCGCGATTATGGAATCGCGACGCTGGGCAGGCGGGTTGGCGATCGCACAGCGTAGCTTCTCGCTCCGGTGACACTGCTGCCCATCATCGGTCTGTGGTATTTATAAGTAGAGAATTTACTGATAGCGAATAGATTTCCCGCTGAAAACCAACCAGTACCTAGAAAGTGATCTCAAATATCGTTTGTAGCTATCATTGTAGCGCGTTTCAAGCAGGCCTAGTAGTTCGGATAAGCGGTCGTTCGGTTAATCGACTTTTAGATAATCGACGCTCTACTGTATTTACCCAATGGACGAGCCACTATAAAAAAAATATATTACTTACCCAATCGTCGATGTAGTATCAAAAGGCACATAAGATGGTACTGAAGCGTTTACAGGGTCTTCGATCCGTTTAAATATAAATACAAGTGACCACATCACGGCGGCTAAAGTAATACAGTAGTAAACACTTTTGCCCAGCATCTGCATGGCTACATTGTTTCGTTGAATATATTCCAGATCTTTCTTGTTTGTAGAAGAGAAAATAGGATCTGAATATTAGGAAAAAAAGGATTACTGGACTTACTCATAATATGTTACTAGCTGTGTCCGCGACTTCGCCCGCTTTCATGTAGGTGTGTCACAGAAGCGATCAATAAGTTAGGAAGGGGCAAAAAGTACTCAACATTCCTTCAACTATCTCCACTTAAAACATCACGTCATTTCGTCGCTCCGTTTTGCCGTGAAAGAAAGACAGACAGACACACTTCCTCATTTATAATATTAAAGTATGGATTATTTATGTAATACGTTAACATTACACATAATACGGTACATATTTGATCACATGGTCAAATAGTAGAAGTGGTAGAGGAAACCAGTTTCACTAAAGGGATGGGAAGCCCAGTGCAAAAATATCTACTGTTACTATTAAATACGTAAGACAAGTACATAAATATACCAAGAAATATTTAATCTACTGTATAAAAATAAGTCGGGTTTTCCTTCCTGACGCTAGGTATACCTAACTCCAGAACGCAAGAACCGATTTCCACGGTTTTGCACTCGTTGGAAAGGTTCTCGGGCTCTGTGAGGTTTAGAGCAAAGAAAATTCAGGAAAAAAGAACCTATCTGGTGCAGTGGCGGATTTGCAGCCCTAGCCGCTCTAGGCCCCAGGCCTGCCGCCCCTTTCTCTTAATTCTTATAGACTAAGGACATAATTCATAAATTTACTTTATTCCCACTTTTAATTGATTCAGAAAACTATTTAACTAAGTCTAGTTTATAATATTTTTTTGGAGATTTCAGGGATGATGGGACCACGGATGGGACATTTAAATAAAATATTTAAAATTGGTTTTATTAGGTTTTGTGGGCAATAACAAACGAGGCGCTGGCAACCGACTGTTGGCGGTATAACCATCACAATACGGATGATGACAAGGTATGAAAATGAAGAAAATAATTAGTCCGTCTCTTAGATAATAAAAAAATATAAGACCCGTATTTTTTGTTTTGTCGAAATAACAAGAAAATACTTAGATATAGCGCATTAAAGTTACGGAGTGGGGGCTAACTACGTCACGTTAGAGTATATTTTGTACTCTAACGTGCCGTCATGTGACATTTAAAATCAATGTATCTTCGTAAGTTTTTGAACAAGAGGCAAAATAAAAAATACGTATCCAATATTTTTCATTAATCTATCTGATGGACATTAAATTATTTTTTAGTCATCATCCCAATTGAAGGCGTAGCTAAATACTAAAGACCGGTGACGGGCAGCAGCGTCACCGGAGCAAGAAGCTACGCCCTGCGATCGCCAACCCGCCTGCCCAGCGTGGCGATTATGGGTATATCCTCCAGATGTTTGCTCTAAGTGGCGAACAACTGGAGAGGCCTATGTCCAGCAGTGGACTGTAATAGGCTGATGATGATGATGATGAGGTTTTGTGGTGTGATTTTTTGGCACGATTTGCCGCCCTTAATATCTGGCCGCCCTAGGCCCGAGCCTACTGGGCCTTAGGGCAAATCCGCCACTGATCTGGTGGCGAAACGGAGTTTGCTAGTATTCTATAGACATGACTGGCTCGGTGGCTCAATAGGCTATTATGGCTAAAAATTATAATTAGTCCGTCTTTTAGCTTATTTAAAAATAAAAGACACGTATTTTTGCTTTTTTCATTCAAATAAACAATAGCAAAGATACAAGGCATCAAAAGTTAGGAGTGGGAGTCTTTAACGTCACTCGCTCCCGTAAAAATGCCTCACCGAGTGACGTCACGCGTAATTTCAACGGGCTGTAACTTGGTAATTTTTAGTTTAGTTTACAAATAAAAAAATACGTGTCTTTTATTTTTTAATAAGCTAAAAGACAAACTAATTACAATTTTTAGCCATAATAATCTAGTGACTCCTGCCTTCTGAACCAAGAGTCGTGAGTTCGATCTCCAACCGGGACAAACATTCGTGTGATGAACATTTGTGTATATACCGTGTCTGGGCGTTTATAATTTGTTTTTAAGTATATATTTGTGGTACCTTCGTTGTTCTTCTATCCTCTGAAAGTATAAACGCTATATTCTGAAAGTTAATCAACTATCTAGGTAATTCATAAACTTACGATTCTTGCTAATTTCCGGTGACATAAATACAAGACAAAAGGCTAAAATTATATACATAAACGAATACCCTTGATTAATACATGAAGTTCTCGAATTCTTCCATATTTAAAATGTACGGTTAAAATTTTCACCATGAAATTGATTTGTGGTGATCCAATAATAAGTCCATACAGCTTGTCATCTTGGTCAGCTACCTGAAATAAACATACAATTGATACCCATTCTGGTACGGTACGTTCTTAATTTGTAACTCAAGTAGCATCTATAAAATGTTTAAAAAAGCATATATAAAACTGAATTCCCAAAATTCCCACGGTAACGGGAATTAGCGGGAAAATCCTTTTGTATGAAAAATCTGAACCGCTTAAGTTAGACGCTTGAAATGTGGCAAGCAGGTACCTTAGTACCTACTAACTAAGTTTACCTAAACTTGAAGGTTAGTTGCAACAGGATATTGTAAAATTCCTACGGGTACGGGAGTTAGCGGAAAAAACTTATCTATGAAATAATCTAAATAGATGACTGAAATTTGGTATACCTGCATGCCAAATTTCAGTCATCTATTTAGATTTTTTATTACCCTAATGAACGCGGACGAAGTCACGGGCAAAAGCTAGTTAAAAAATATAGCTAAAACTTAAAGCAATTCACTAACCTGAAAAGTATAGATATAATGTTGAATGGCAAACGCTAACATTATAAATATCACAAAAATTCTGTAGGCTTGGTGAATAGCCCGTACATATTTGCGGCTTGATTCGATTTCATAAAAGCCAGTTATTGTAAGCAATTTTATTATTACACGAAAGGAATCAAAGGGGCTTTCGCTTTGTTCCATGTTGTCTCTGTTAAAGTGATATTATTCGAAGATAATAGGTAAGTTGTTTTATGAGCAGCTTTTATATGCTCTAGGATACAGGATGTTCTATGGCCATCGATCCGTCGATCATATGAAGTACCTAGTTGCTTTGAGCAGTGTGCCTAGCACGAACACTTTCGAAAAAGTATGCGTAACGTAACCGTAAACAGTGTGCCTAGCACGAACACTTTCGAAAAAGTATGCGTAACGTAACCGTAAACAGGGCGATAATTTTCACCTCTTACGCACGATAGGGGCGCTGTACCAAGTTTCATACAAATGTTTACGGTAACGTTACGCATACTTTTTCGAAAATATTCGTGCTAGGCACACTGTTATTCCATACGACACACCTAAAATTAGTAAAGTGTTACACCTAAAATTATGCAAACAAATTTTTGATTATGATTATGATAAAGTGTGGCCATGTTCAAACTCGCCATACTAAGGCTGTTTAGAATTTACATGCGTATTTCGAATAGTGCTTACCGAATCGCTCGACATCGAAAAATATCCTATAGAGGGGGGCCCAGCACCTATGGTTTTCTGACAGTCCTGTTGAGTGTAGATTGCGGACAAACAGCTCTTCACCTATTTGTAAAATATACCTAAAATAATTTCAAACCAGCTACCACAGAATGTAGGTATAATTCTCAATGCATTTCTGTGCCAGATACACTTTTTAAAGATAGAGGGCGAATGGAGTCTGGAGGTCATGTTGGTGAGTAATTACCGCACATATAAAGTAGGTACAACAGTTGAACTATACTGAAAATGCTACTGCGATATTATTGGAACACCCTATGACTTTCTATTCGCAGGAAATGTTCTAATTACCTACTAAGCAGACTTTTAGCTTCGCTTATTGCTGAATGTAATAATTTGCATAATAACCCAATTAGTGGTCATGGCAAGGCATTTTATTAGATACCTACTTAATTTAATTGGTTTTCTTACCTAGTTACTTTGTATACATGATACCTACCTATTGTAATAGACAATAAGTTGAGATGGCAGTTGGATTCCATAGAGTGTGTGTACGGTAGTTGAATGGGAAGTAAGGGATGTAAGGGATGGACCTATCAACTTTTTGCTCCAAGCCATCCTCACCTACCCGTGGTGCATTCTGCCGAACAACAAACGAGGCTCTGGCAAACCGACTGGTGGCGGTATAACCATCACGATAGAAGGCGTAGCTAAATATCACAGGCCGCCTTACGATCGCCAACCCGCCTGCCCAGCGCGACGATTATGGGTATATCCTCTATATGTTTGCCCTTAGTGGTGAACGACTGGAGAGGCCTATGTCCAGCACTGGACTGCATTAGGCTGATGATGATGAACGGGAACCATGGTCGATCTACCCCGTTGCTTTCTTTTTATCACATGGTAAGTTTTAATCTTTAATAAGGCTAATCACAAATGCGTTTAGAATGATCTCGGAAACTTCCTCGATGTTCTTTCAAAGTCCATAGCAACTAATGTCAAATTTAAATGACATTCATTCAAGTGTCCAAACACGAGCGAAAATAGGCATTGTGAATATCCCTGATGATCTTCGTTTCCGTTTTGTGAATATCATGACGTCAGTAATGAAACGGCACTTAATTTGAGCAAGCATTTATTAATATAGCTACCATTTCTTATCACTTAACAATGAACACATTAAAACGGCGGCAACCACACCTCGAACTGGGAGCCGCACTCGAGTTTCTTCCTCAAGGAGGCCTCGAAGGCGACGTCACGAGTCGCGTCGCGGGGCGCGCGGGGATCACGCCCTCCCTCACGGCACACCTCGCGCGCCGCCCGGAGGAACTTTGACACTTGGGCCACGCTGTCCCTGGCTTCCTCCATTGGCATCTGGAGGAAATAGAAAGAGTCGTAATATGCTACGACTTGGCGCACACTACTATGCCATCATAAGCGTATATATTACTGTTTTAAAATATTAAAAAAAAGCATAAGTAACGTATACGTCGTATACGGTGTGGCTGCACCCACCATACCGTTACGCCCCAGTGAGTGGATCGCGCACTCGCGCTATCCACTCAGGGCACGAAGGAGAGGCTCATAGGGCATACGATGCGTTGTATGCCCATTATTGCCCATCGGGCGACGCTCGGGCCGGGGGCGCGTCTACCGCGGGCTCACGCTCTCTTTCCGCCGCCGCCTTCTGCGAGATCCGGCAGATAGTCTACCTGGCTCTACCTAGCGCTAGACCGCGTGACAAGAGTTCACTGACCTCATCAAAGGGCAGAACGTGCGGGTATATCCGCACCCACTGGCCCACGCGTCCCGAGGCGCGGTCCCACCGGACGCCGTTGCCCCACGCGCAGGCGGTCACCACCCGGCGGCGGGCAGCGGTGGCCGGCGGCGGCATCCCACGCCACGTGTCCTCCGTACTCTCCGGTGACGTCACCGACACGTTTGTCACGCCCGATGTGGACTGGAAGGGAATATTTGCACTTCTTCTTAGCATGGCGATGGCAATAGGGATGTTTCCAGGGTCAAAATAATTGCAATATATTTAGTCCTCTAGTAAACCTCGCACTCTTTGATTTCGCTCGTAATTTTAACGGGCTATCAATATCTTTGTCATTTTTGGTCTAATTCACAAATTAAAAAATACGTGTCTTTTATTTTTGAACAATCTAAAAGACGGATTTTTACGGCAACAAGCCTATTTAAATTAATTCTGAAGGCCGTTTAGGATTTTGGATTGCCATCGTGGTGAAAGGGTTTACAATTTTGCGTAGGGAAACTCGCCGATTGCCGAGGGTGTACCGGACGTAGCTGATTGATAAATACGTCATGTAGGGAGGTAGGTACTTTTAATTTGTACTTGGAATAAAAAAATACTTTTTGCATTTCCCAACACATGTAATAGAAGTTAAGCTCTACAATATTGGATAGCGAAAATTCCAAAGAAAACAAGATAATATTTGCCAAAATTATCCAAGTCCACTTATAATAAGTAAGTAATTTTTCAACGGCTCTTTTTCGTACCTACTCAAAATAAGGGCTATGCCTTCTACTAGGATCATATTAAATTTATCTAGTGTTCAGTGATTTTTTTTGTACCAATTCATTTACCTGTTCATCAGAATTGTCGATGCTGCCTTCAGACGAAGTTTTCAACGACCGCCCGCTATTTGGCTCTTTTGATTTCTCGATGTCGTTCTGAAAAATATCACATTAGTTCATCAATTCCAGACGTACCTACGTTAATACCAAAAATAGGCAAGTTGAGTTGACTAAGAGTTGAAGCTGAATTGTTTAAACCTTGCTATCCAGCAGTCAGCAGCAAACTTGTGTCCAGCAGTGGACTGCAATAGGCTGATGATGATGATGATAAATTATCTACACTTTTTACTGTACTTGTAATTAGGAAGAGAGAGTAGGCTGATGCATTGGCGCCTCCCTCGCCATCGGTTGCCCAAGATCACTACCAAAAGATCCTCAAAACTTACTGTATAATCCGGCACGACTGGAGGCAACAGATTGACGCAGTGGACTGGCAGCGGACGTCTTCGCCGCCAGCGGTTGCCGCGTCGACAACCCGCGGTAGCCGCCCTGGGTGGTGGTACACGTTTTATGCCGCTCTCGTCTTCTGAACAGTAGCTGAAAGGTGTAGGAAATTGTTAAAGTGGTTATATTTTAGAAGAAGAAACAATAGGAACCTACTGCTCTCGCTTTCATACAGAACAGCGGATACTAAATTTTACACTAAATGATTCTTTAGGTAGGGTACTTGAGCTCATTACTTTATATTAGAATACTAGATGTGCCAGCGGCGTCGCACGCGTGGATATCGGGTTTCAAAAATAACGTACTATACCGGTGTATAGCTAAGAAAAAAAAGCCCGACCAAAGTCATCATCATCAGCCTATTGCAGTCCACTGCTGAACACAGGCCTCTCCAGTTGTTCGCCACCTAGGGCAAACATCTGGAGGATATACCCATAATCGCCACACTGGGCAGGCGGGTTGGCGATCAAAGCGCGTAGCTTTCCGCTCCGGTCGCTCCTGCCCGTCATCGGTCTGTGGTATTTAGCTACGTTTTCAATTGAGATGGTTATACCGCCACCCGTCGGTTGCCAGCGCCTCGTTTGTTATTCGGTAGGATGCACCACGGACAGGTGAGGTTGGCTTGGAGCGAAAAGACGATAGGTCGCTCCCTTACATGACCGAAGTCATTTCCTGGAATTATCACCGAGTACGGTGCATACGGTGGTCGCTAGTAGGTAGACGGGTAAATCCTAGCACCTGCTAGGTATATAAATCTCACCTACATTATTTTCTCGATTGCAATGTTATGATTTGTACCTATGTATTTGCGAAGACGGTCCCCTCAGGAGCGAGAGTCCGGTGTGCCTCATCGGGAGACCGAGCAGGTCGAACAGCTCGTGGAGCATCGGCTGCTTCACTGTCATGTCTGCCTCGCAGTTCGCCCCTAAGGCTGGTGACAAATTCACCTGGAATGAAAACACAGTACCTATTAATATATATTTTTTTATCTATAAGCTCCCAGTAATTTTTGATGGTGGTTTTCCAGCAGGAAAAATTAACGATACCAAAAAACTATTGGAAAATGTTACATTTCATCATCATCATCATCATCATGATGACAAAGGTCCTATGGTTGATTTAGGACAGGTTGTAGTCCAGCCGTCAAGGAAAGAGAACGCTACGGAAAAGCAACCATTCGGTACAAAATATGGTTGTATAATTGAATATAACGGGTTTGCGTTTGACCACAACGGGCCTGATGCTAAGCAATATTAGCACTAAAATGAACCGGGCTCTCCCAATAGAACCACTCCCAGAGCTAGCCGATGTTAATAGGAAGCATAGGTGTACCTCAATCAACCAAGGCTTCAAGCAGTCATCGAGAAGCACATCAAACCCGTAGAACTCGAAGCAGTTCCTCGCAGGCGGCGTGCCCGTGGCCTGAGCCAGCAGAGTCAGTGTCACCAGCGCCCGGATGCGCTGCCAGACCAGCCACTCGGCCGCCCCCCACCTCCCCACCAGGGCGCGGCGGACTTGTTTCAATGTCCACTTGCAGCCTAAAAACAAGAGGCCAATTTTTTTTTATTGTAACCAAAAAGGTGAAAGACCTAGATGGGTCCTATTATCGCTAGCCAAGACTCAACTTGGGTCACTGCGCCAATCTACATAGTTAGTTTAATAAGATGGCTCTGAGCGGTTTAAATAGTCTTGTGGAGCAAACAATAATAAGAGCAACAAACTTCAGTACGGGGATAATGCGATCAAGTAGGAAGTACAACCTTTCGAACAAAAAAAGAGTTCACAATTCTCGAAGATATGCGGTAACAATCATCATCATCTTCTTAGCGTTGTCCCGGTTTGTGCCTCTAGGCCCAGGATTCGCTTTGACCATGATCCTAGATTTAGCGAGTCTGGTTATTACATTGAAGCGACTGCCATCTGACCTTCGTAACCCTCAGAAAGGGGAACCAGACAAATTTGGATCATGGTTACACATTCAGAATTAAACTGGATGTGCAGGATTCCTCACGATGTTTTCCTTCACCGCCAAGCTAGTGGTATAATTCCGCACATAGATTTTTGCAAATCCAGATGTGCGTGCCCCGCGCGGATTCGAACCGACGACCTCACGTGTGTGAAGTAACGATCTTACAACTAGGCTACCACGGCTCTCCGTATATATGCGGTAACAAACATACAACAAAAAAAAATATTCAGGCGAATTGGGACCCTCCTCCTCCATTAAGTCGGTTAAAAAAAGATTTATAGCGTAGGCAGATCTCGGACGTTTCTTGTTTTACAAAATCTGCGCTGCCCTGGCACTGCGTGAACCTGGGCTGCCAGAGTCTGAACATACGTTTAGACTAGGAGGCGGTAGCATTTGGCGTTGCTGCTGATATCGGCGGGTACCTGCTCCCGCCTTTGTCAGGTCTGGTGCTGGCAGGTCGTCAGCTGTCGATAGGTGATGGTGACTTCAGCTTCTTCACAATTACCACCCTCGACCTCTTACTGCTTGTGTTTTAGAACCCTTAGTATGCTTACCATTGCCAATTCTGTCCTTACATTCAGCGAATCTTGGACCAGATTTGTTTAGCGACGAGTTGGTCAGATGACGATACGGATTGTGAATATCTGACAACGTGTATTTGTCGGTACCTGTAAAGAAACCATAGAAATATTCTTTATCACTCACAAAAATTTGCTATAAACCTAAGCACAAAGATATCAAGATACATAGAAGATAGGCGGTGTTATAGCCTTAAGCGAAGTCTTCGAAACAAACTTTATATATAAAAGGACAGTGAGAGATATTACATTTTTAAGATTACCAGCGATTTTCATTAACATTTTGCAAAAGTTTCTTTCTTCTATCAAATTTATCATTAACAGCTCATTTTAGTCCCCATGCTCGAATCTACTAAACTAAGTCGATAAAGCCTTAGTAATTCATCATCATCGGCCTTCACATGTCTACTGCTGGACGTAATGGGATTTGCCATAGTCTTCTACGACACGTCTACGGGATATTAATTTATTATTAACTCATTTATTCAAGTCAACAAGGACCAATTACAATAAAATTCATACAATTAATTAAAAATTAAATATAAATATTTCACAATAATCAAAACAAATCATTAAATTAAAATAATAAAATTTAAAATAAATAAAATATGATAGGGTGGTCCTATTTTAAATTCGGAAACCACACGGACATTGTGATAGTATTTACTAGTTGCAAATTATTAACAAAAACATTTGATTAAATACTACAGACCGATGACGGGCAGCAGTGTTACCGGGGCGAGGAGCTACGCCTTGCATTCACCAACCCGCCTAACCAGGGTGACGATTATGGGTATAACCTCCAGGTGTTTGACCAAAGTGGCGACCACTTGGAGAGGCCTATGTCCAGCAGTAGACTACGATAGGCTGATGATGATGATGAATGACAACATTTTCCGTACCAAATCTAGCTAATCCTTCCGCATACATGTAGGCGGTGAGCGGCCTGTAGCCCGGGACGCACACGTACAGCCGGAGGTCGAACTTGTAGCCTGCGATCAGCAAAGGCCTCTCGATGTACCGCTGGACCACGGCAGCAGTGCCGCAACGCATTTCACAAATGCTCTGAAAAAAAAACAGTTATATTAAACTAAGATAAATATCTCGATATACTCGTACATATGTCGGAAAAACAGACGGACTTTGAAATGTAATTCTTGAATGCTACGTCCTGTTCTTCTTCAAAAGTAGTGTAAACAGCTTTATTTCCTTTCGGGGTGGTGGATTAGCTGTGCCTTCGTCTACTTAAAAAGAGAGAAAGAGAGAGAGAGTAAAGCCATCGGTTAGGTGACTTTTTGAACCGAGTCTGATTTACAAAATATTAGTATTTTATGAGATGTAAGAGAGCGCCCCTATCTTTTTGCTTCATGCCACTCTCACCCGAGGTGCATTCTGCCGAGTAAAAACGAGGCTCTGGCAACCAACTGGTGGCGGTATTACCACCATGATTAAAAGCGATAGCTAAATTCCGGCTAAATAGCTATAGTCACCGGAGCGAGAAGCTACGCCCTGTGATCCCGCCACCCGCCTGCCCAGCGAGGCGATTATGGATTAAGCCTCCAAATGTTTGATCAAAGTGGCGAGCAGCTGGAGAGGCCTATCTCCAGCAGTGGACTGCGATGGGCTGATGATTGTATTGAAGAAGTTTTATATCCAATGTTGACTTACACGGAACAGAAATATGCCTCGACCCTGGCTCTGAGCCACCGGCTTGTGTATCCAGATGACGTTGGAGTCACCATCTTCGGTACGCCGCAGCCGGGAGAACTCGGAGACCAGCTTCGCATACTCCAGCGGCAAGTGGTAACACGGTGGACTGTAATAGTAACATATGAATGCCTTATTAAATATGCTCTGACGCAAAATTTTGGCCAAAACGGCCGATTTACGAGTCTCGTCAGGTACACAGGATTCGCATCCTAAATACTCCCTCTTCACGCACTACACTACGTGCATTGATAGCCTTCTGCCTTATTGACATATCCCGGAGGATTAGTAGAATGAACAATCCATGGAGCAGACGAGCCCGTTGGGCTGATGGCATTAGAAGAACTACCGACATTGGCTGAATGGGGGAAGCCCAATATAGAGAAAAGGCATGATGACTAATTCTTGTTTTGGATTAATATTGATGCATCACCCAATTGTAGAAACATTGGTATCACAATTCCAAAATCACAAATATAAACTCGCCCAAAAACGCTTCATGTAAACTGATACGAAATCGTGACGTCACGATTTCGTGCGTGGTGTTTTGTATGCCTCGTTTAAGAAGCTATTATGGGTTTCATATCAAAATATGTTTTACTTTTAATTAATGTAACTTAAACAATATTATAATGACTTGATTAATTTTGCATTTTTGAAATTGACTTTCCCGATGAACTTTGAAGGCCTATCGCGCTCTCAATTTGTAAAACAATTTTGTTGTTATTTCTCAAATAAGTGTTATTTTAATGGTTCTTTCTGGCTACCATCAAGTAACATGGAAATCCAATCATGATCATCTCCCCTAATGTAGCGCTAATTAAAGGGGGACCCATACCTATACAGTAACGGATGGACTAGGCCTAATCAGTTACAAAATGCCTTAGAAGGTACGGTGTCATAGTGCCGCTTAAACTAAGCCTGGCTCACTTTTCAAATGGTGAAGTCCCAAAATCTATACGACTACATTGCTTCCGCAATGTTTAAAAACATTGTTTTCGCCTAATATTGCGTGCTGTATGAAGGCCGATACAACACGACACTGCAATTTTCCGCAAGCTGTTATGTGGACTGCCACAGTGTACGGCAAGGCTTTTTACCGTCCGAATGTTAAGTAGATTCCTGCAGAGAATCAAGTACGTTACGCACTTGTGTTTTAGGGAATAATACGAGTATTAACGCTAAAATATTATGACATCGATATTATGACATTGGTGTTAATTCTATAGTTAACATCTAGACTTCTGGTCTCAAAGCGGATAACCCTACCCGAGAGAAGATGAAAACTCAAAAGTATGCGACTCTTTCGATACCCAAGATGTAACAGTGATTTGTATTGTTTTAATTCACCACAAGGAAAAAGATCGGTAATCATTTTCTTCTAAGTTACACATTCCTAACTCCTAATGTCACTTAAATAAATTAATGTGCGCTAAATATTGTAGGTCCTTGGGGCCCTCAGACATAATTATCTTTGCCTTATGAGCACACAGGCTCCGTGTGCTCTTAAGGCAGACGATAGTGGTCACAAACTATGCAATGTTTTCCAATTAAATAAAAAATTTCTTACTCTAAATAACTGTTCAACTGTGGCATTACCACGTTTTACGACGAGTAAGTATATCGTCAATGTGAGTGAATGCTTACTACAACGTGGGGCGTTTTACGGCACATGCGGTAGGGACGAATACATGTTGTAAAAAGTGTAATGGCGAATTTTGACACAATTATGATTTATACCTACATGTATCTCGGCTGATATTATCGGCACGATATAGTACAATCAGCAACAAAAAGCTATGAAGGATTCGATTCTAATATCAATCTATCGTATCTGTTTTTGAGTATTTTAGACTTTTGCGGTTGGCCATAGGTTAGAAAATACAAATAAATCTTAATATTGCATCATAACTTTAGGTACATATTATAAATACTTAATACAAAATAGTTCATAAAATGTAACGTTTTATACATATTCACACCGATAGATTAGATTTAACTGTGATAAAGACTTCAGTTTTTTCAAACTGAATCATTTCCTTGTGATAACACACACACAGCTAAAATAAAAATAAATCTTTTTTTTTTTCTAAATGACTACGATGATGGCCAGGGCGGCCTTGTCATCATCACCGGACTGTTGGGGGAGCGGAAGGCTCTCACCCCTAAGTAAGGCACCTCGGCTTAGATCGTTGCAGATACCCGCAGACGATGTTTTGAGGAGAGGGGCGATTTCTGGATCGGGACGTGGAAGCTAAGGGACGTCGCGACGCGGCGCAGGTTCCCGCCGGCGGGGACGGTACGACGGGCGTGAAGTGTTACTCTGTATCGCGAGCTGTTCGGTGGCGGCCAGCATGGCGAGGGTAATAGAGTCATGCGTGTATTTAATAAATACATAAATACTATAAATACAATAAATACATAAATACATACATAAATACTATTTATGTATGTACGCGTGCGCTTCTGTATGATATATCGTCGTTTAAGTTCTAACATCGCGTAAGTCAAAAGTGACAACTTTTCAGGAGCGCATAAAAACCGTGGTTTTTCATATGTCGCACGTACTAGTATACGTTTACGTTTTTGATTTCAAAATAAAACGCTTCAATTGATTAAGATCCTTGAATTTGATAAGTCTAGAGATGCGTCTTTTGATTCTCTATCGAATGACATGAAAAAATCATAATGGTCATGTTTAGACTTACGGGGTGTAAGAACTTATGCGATGATATATGTGTGCGAGTGTATGTATACATTTCACGTTACTTTCATAAATGTTTACAGTCATTTCATAATCGTTCTGAACTCAAAGATCCGGGCCAAAAATACCCAATTCCAGCAATAATACATGTTCATAAATACTTCTCTGCACAAATCTAGATAGGCATCCAACACCGACGTCAGTTCAGGCCCTGAACATCGAGCAATGAATGCTAATTCCACAAAACAAAACTACACAGCAGATTTCTTTTTCTGATCAAACAAGTCACGCGATTACCGCGGTACCACTTGGAGTAATTGCTTCGATTCATTAATAACGAATCCGAAAAACAGAGACGTACCTAATAACCTAGGTATTCAATAGGAGCAGAATCTGCTCCTATGCGCAAGTTCTACTAATAACTGCTCTCATGAGCAGTTTCTTTTGAGAGAAGTAGAGCATAGCGAATCTTCGCTCGAATTGAGCCGCCCGTCCGGGAA
This sequence comes from Conogethes punctiferalis, assembly GCA_031163375.1. Lineage (NCBI taxonomy): Eukaryota > Metazoa > Arthropoda > Insecta > Lepidoptera > Crambidae > Conogethes > Conogethes punctiferalis. Next base: position 13,930,324 of record CM062084.1, read on the forward strand.
AAGACCTCCACCCTATAGAATACCACAGCCAAATGATAACCGAGTCGTGTTTTGCGACTAATGGAATATCAGGAAACGGGCAGCAGCGTTACCGTTGACATATAACAACACGACAAAATTCATCAGTTCCAAAACATAAAAATAAGAACTAAGAAGTATCTTTTCCAGACCTGATTACGGCTCTGCTAATAAAGCCGCGATTATTTAATATCACCGTGAACTTTCACCTTCGTATGAATGTACAATTTTAATACGGACCTTTGCAAAAGCGAGTTAAAACTTCGCCAATACTAAATTAGGCTAAATTAGCTCCAATGTTACAATTTCTCGTGAAGTTACAAGGCTAATTCGTTTAAGCGCACTTACTTAAAAGGGTAACTTGTCTAATAACGTACCTGATAAGTTGTTGTTTTTTGACTAATAACAGTCTAACCCCCCCTGGGTCTCGACAGAAGGGGTAGACCTTGCATCGTCCGAAGACTTAGTAATAGGTAAGGAGGGTGATTACATCCAAAATGTGACTGACTTTTTTTCCGTACCCGAAGGGTAACAACTGAACTCTATTACTAAGACTTCGCTGTCTGCCCGTCCATCCATCCGTCTGTCTATCATCATCTGGTTGTATTTGAAGAATCGCTATAGTTAGTCATTTGAAATCTTCACATATCATGTATTCTGTTGCCGCTATAACAACAAATACTAAAAAAACATAAAATACGAAGGGGGGGGGGACGTTACGAGAGATATCACGGCTATATATATATATATATATATATATATATATATATATATATATCATGGCTTTCTGCATGGTGCCTAGCCGCTAGTTCTAAGTCTTTCAAATCTTAGTCTTAGGACGGACATGAAGAATGCTAGGACGACAACGAACATCATCATCATCATCAGCCTATCGCAGTTCACTGCTAGACATAGGCCTCTCCAGGTGTTCCTCTGGGCAAACCCTGCAGGTCTTAACCCATAAGTGCCATGCTGAGTAGGCGGGATGGCGATCGCAGAGCATGTAACTCCTTGCTTCGGTGACGCTGCTGCCCGACAATGGCCTGTGGTATTTAGCTACGCCTTCAATTGTGATGGTTATACTACCACCAGTCGGTTTCCAGAGATGCACCACGGGCAGGGGAGGGTAGCTTGGAGCGAGAACATGATAGGTCGCTCCCTTATATCCCGACGACGAACATATCCGCTCAATACAGCAATTCAGTACTTGCAGCAGCGCATTCCGTACACATATCGAAAATCGGTGCAATTCCAACTTTTCTCCATGTATCGACAGGGTGCTGTAAAAATTGCCAGATAATGCCGTGCCGCACGCAACGCGTTGCTCCATTCAAATAACCGCCGTGACGTGGGGCAAACGAGTCCTTACACAAAACGTGTACACCAGTGAAGTTACATTGTTAGGAATGTCAATCTAGGGCTGGTTTTAGTATCAAGCTTAGCAAGCACAGGTAATGAGCTAGTTTTTCCTTTGCAGTAGTACTAGTCACGTCAGGGTTGGGCGCGGTTACGTACTCCATTCATAGGGGCGTAACGGTGTGGTGGGTGCAGCCACACCGTTGAACGAGGTCCACCCGGGGAGCACTCTATTACTCCCCGGATCCGGGGGTAGGGGTATTTGCCCTCCCCGGACCAGGAGTGCCGGCCGCTTTTCATCTGCGGCTGGCCAGAGCAGGCAGGGATGTAACCGTATGCTTCGGCGCTACCCGTGTCCCTGCAACTTGCTGCCCACTGGCGACACAGGGGGGTTTAGTGGGTATGCCCTCCCATTTTAGGAGGTGTGAGTTCCATACGCCCTGCCGCCAGCGGCATGAATGTGCTTAATGCATTTCCCTCTAGAAAAAAAAGGGCGCGGTTAGGCAACTGCCCAGGGCGCCCGATACATAGGGGGCAGTGAGGCTGCTGCCCATCGGCCTGTACGAGTAGTATTTAGTTCAATTGTGTTAGTTATACCCCCACCAGTCGGTTGCCAGAGCCTCGTTTGTTGTTCGGCAGCATGCATCAGGTCGTTATCTTACATCCCGCGTGTAAATAGTCTACTGTATTCATTTAATACATTGTGGTACCTGGCCAGGCACGGCACACGACAATACGACCAACAAAAATACCAAAGGCCTACTATATAAACAGGGGGAGAGTATAAAAACGCATCGTTTCCTATCGGTTTTGAGTTCAGCGAGCATTTGATTGACGTGTTACGCGATCAATACACATAATAATACGACAGTTTCCTCCATTCATTGTCAACAACAACCCCTGTTATGTAAATAAATGAAAGTTTTACGCAATCATGAAGAGCGTGTTAAACACCGCAGAACAGAACCTGAAAAAACTTTGATTAGAATCGATGTCACTAATAAAGAATAGTATGTAACGGAGCGATCTATCATTTTCGCTCCAAGCCAACCTCACCTGCTTATGGTGGATCCTGCCGAATAACAAACGGGGCGCTGGAAACCGACGGATGGCGGTATACATTATTTATATTGTGATGGTTATACCACCAGTCGGTTGCCGGAAATAAATATCTAAGTACCTAGTCACTTTTTACCCATCTTTGTGAGAAATAAACCTCGCATGGCTGACAATCGACATTCTTTTCCAGACTGCCATTATGGTAGGGGAGCCCGGGATGCTAAATCGGGATTTACTCGAGCATCATAGAGACCTATTCGATTGCGAAGCTTAGATAATTAGAAGAAAAAAATGTTATATAATATATACACTTTCATTGGTGGGGGGAGCGGCTATAAATTTTCAAAAATGTAAAAAAAAACCGATGCATGGACATACTGGAGCGCGTCAGATATTGATAGCATCAATGTTTTACGTATTTTGGAAGATGTACGTATGTTAATCTGATTGTTTCCATGATGGGGGTAGTCATACGTAAGGGTTGAAATCGATAAAAAAAAAAACTTAATCGAGCGCGTCAGATTTTCTAAGGGGGTGTTAAGTGAACCTAAAAAAAAGCTCTTATATAATAATCTGACGATTTGGATGTGACCCAAACTCGCGGCCATTTTTAAACTGTGTAAAACAAAATCGCCATTTTGAAATACTCGAGCGCGTCAGATTAAGATATATATGGTTCATCTATATACCCTAGACGTGCTGTCTCATAATCTGACGATTATCTAGAGGGATTCGCCTAATCTGACAATAGAAATTTTTTTTTTATTATTTTTTCAAATCTTTGGCGTCATGGCGTCATGGCAACAGAAACCAGAGTGGGGACGGAGTGAGAGAGTCATAGATAGAGAAAAAGTGAGAGAGGAATAGAAACGCGGAGTGGGGAATACAGGGATTACGTAGCTGCACGCATTAAACTTTATTAATTAGTTTTCCTTACTTCGGCTTATGGAAATCGTCAGATTATATATTTTTTGTGAACGTTGAATTATTTCCTTCAAAATAAAAAAAAATTTAGCCACGCTCGAGAAAGTCGAGATGACGTTTTTTTTTTACAAGTTTGTAACCCACCTACTTCTTAACGACAATCGGAAATTGTCAGATTAGTAGAATATATACTTTTTAGCATGTAACTAACTCACCCTACCTTAATCTGACGCGCTCAAGAATTTCTGATGATCAACTTTTTTTTACTAATCTGATCCTTTATCCTTGACGGGCGGCCGCATTTACGGGACTCATGTTTGGTGGAAGTATTTAATCGGGTACAAGGTATCTCCCTATATGTTAATCTGCCGCGCTTTAGTAACTCCCGAAATCCCCCCTTGGGCTCCCCTACTATTAGGACAAATGAAAAATTCTTATATAGTAATTTGACATTAGTTGTATTCGAAATTCGAAAGGACGAAAAAAGCCTTGTCGAAAATATGAACTAACCAAGTCTACTAGGCAGCCATGTTCCTTTACAAGGTTAACTTAAATTGCATTGTCAAGTCTGAAAGTTCATAGCGTTATTTGAACACGGTATTCTATTTCAAAACAAATAAAAGGCCTACTTCAATTTAGATACACAAGTGGAACACTCTGCCGAGTACATGGATATAGTATGGGATGGGACACGCGAATTCGGGTGTATTACAAAGCTAGTAGGAATTGAATTTTTGTGTTTTATTTGCATCTATATCTCCAACCAATGCTACGAGTATCAAGATCTGGCTGTATGTATGAACTATATTATATTATATATGCCTATATATGAATTCTAAGGTTTGTTGTTGAACAATTAGTACCTACCCACTAGATGAAGACTAGACGATGAACAGAACTTAATTGGGATCTGGGGAAACCGTACACCCAGATACTAAATAATTTACAAAAACTTATTTCCTAATGAATTCATCCAAGGAATCGAACCCAGAATCTTTGGACTGATAAAGGATAGTGACTGATTTATTCGTACATTTGGTTATTAGAGTTTGGCAAAAAGTTGCATTCTGGCCCTTCATCATGATCATCTGGAGGATATGCCCATAATAGCCACGCTGAGCAGGCGGGTTGGCGATCGCAGGGCGTAGCTTCTGTCCGGTGACGCTGCTGCCCGCCATCGCTCTATGGTATTTAGCTACAACTTGGTTATACCGCCACCAGTCGGTTGCCAGCGCCTCGTTTGTTATTCGGCAGGATGCACCACGGGCAGGCTTGGAGCGAAAAGATGATAGGCCGCTCCCTTACATTATTCGTGAGACCGAGATTTTAGATTAGGATTTTAAAAGGACATTCGGTCTTATGACTATAAACAGCATAATATTTAAATTATCAAGCCCGTAAATAATGAAGATTTACATAAAGTACAGTACTTAAGTAGTTTATTAAAGTTACAGCGAACTGCAGTAAAAAGCTAAGCGATTGTAAAAAAAAACATAATACGGATCGTGCATTATGTTCCCAAAATACCTACCACGATGTTATTTTACGACGGGTTTAACCAAATTCATTAATCTGTTTGTAAAACATGAGAACCGTTCGTTGTTAATTTCCATCAGGATAAAATTACAATTTACAACCGCGAATTCGTTTCTCGCGTGAGAGATATATATTTTTACCGTTTTTTATCGTTTTAAATTGTAAAAAGCGATTTATATTCCGTTTCGAACGATGTAATGGGCCGGAAATAAACATTTTTCGTATTGGTATTGCCTTCGTTTTGTCAGCGTAAACAAACGATTACCTACAATCGCTAAGGCCGCTTTTGATTAATGGAAACAAATGGTAAACGCTTACGACCTGAAATCTTTCATGCGAATATTCAAATGACTAGGTAACTATGCCTAATATGATGAATACAGCCATCTAAATACTTACGTATAGGTCTCAAAACAGGCCTCATAGGATTTAAACTTATATCCTCGGACATTACATCGGCTATTAAAGGGAATCTTTCTTTTAATGTCTAAGAACAAGAATTCTTAAAGTGTGCGCCGAGGGCTATCCCTCGGCGCACACTGCTTCTATAAGCAGGGATACCGCGAAAGCATTTTAACTAACACTAGCATATGTAGCTGATTATCATATCATTTGGTTAGGAAGCCCGTCAGAAATTCTAAACGTATAGGTAAATACGCCAAGAAAAAAAGAAATTTGGGATTTGGGAAACTTCTCTTTTTTTTTGTATATGGACTCTATCACGCGTATATGTTGACGCGGATAATTCGCCAATGTCAAGTGTTTAGAGAGACACGTCAAAACTCAATTGGCCGGTAAACAAGGGTTAAACTTTCTTGCCTTGATGCTACTGTTACATAGAAAACATATATACAAATAAAGATAAATAATTAATACAAATACATTACTTAGGAAAATACATAGAAGAAGGACATACTATAGTCTAATGTTAAATATATGAATATACTTGCATACATACTTAATATATTTTGAAAGACCGTGTCTAAATATCTAGATGTTATAATGTTCGTTTTCCTTCAAATGCTTGTCAAAATTAGTTCAGATTCATCGTTCAACGCACATTTTGACAGCTCTTCATTGTTGTAAAGTGAGCAGACTGAAGAAAACGCTTGTCATCTGAACATACCTTCAGAACTTTGACACTGCATCTATTGACCACTAAACCAATGATGCAGTCAAAAACCTCCCAATAGAAGCATGACTATTCGAAACAGAAATAGCTTCGTCGTATTTATTAACACAGGTTCCCCTCCAAATCCAATGCAATTGTGTAGGTACAGTCACAGCGAGAATCAATTAGAGTGGGTACAGTCGACGCGGCGCGACTATTCTGACGCAAGCGGCTACGTCACAATGTGTTCAATCACGGAACATCCTGCGAATCGATATAACGTACGTACGAACGTATATAGCGTTCAATCACCGAAGCGAGGGCACAGTGTCCTCAGAATGGAGCTAGTGGATACAGGCTAGATTATACAATTACTGGCATGTACGGCCATCAACCCAAAACTAACTAAACGATTACTTAACCTAAGCAGAGTCCAACTAAGGCAGATCGTGGCGGCCATGACAGGCCACGGGCCATATAACATACACCTCCAAAACCTAACCTACCTAAACCCACAGACAGCCCCTTGTGCAGAGGTTGCCTAGAGTCGGAGGAAACAGCCAGCTAATATTCTGCTGGAATGCCCCGAAATGGCAGCATTCCGGCTGAAACATCTTGGCAAGCGGCACTCTCCAAGACATCTTCGGCAGGCTAAATGGCCTGCTGAAGTTCTTGGATGAGCTAGGGTGGCGGGAATGAAAACCATATTAGAATGTTAAGTGATATGGGCCCACCCACACGCAAACTGGGCGCTCAGACGCCTGGTTGCGGAAACTGTCCCGTTTAAACTAAACTAACTAACTAAATTATCGTACATGCATTGTAAATACGCTGGAGAGTCTTCGGTGGAATATGGTGCATGTTCCAAAGGCTCGCAAAGCGCATTCCGCCTCTATGCCGGGAACTCCTTGCCGGGCTCCTTGTTCCCCTAGATATATTATCTTCCGATGTTCACCGCGAGAGTGTCTTTTACTGTGTGAGCGCGTTCCATTGTAGATAACGATATCGCTTACCATTCAGGGAAATCGTAGTCAACCGCCCATTTTGAGTAAAAAGCAATTTAATAGTAACTTATTGCGACCGGAAAGGTAGATGGGAAAAGGCCTCGTGGTCGCAGCCCAATACGTTGGTCCGACAAGACTCACACCGCACTCGACTTTTCTGTTCACCACGCCCTCCACGCCGCCAAAGGCAGACAGACAGCTGGTGGAAAAGACCGCACCAGAGAAGGTGTTTCACAGGGGAGATGCTACATGAAAGAAGGGAACACTTATTCCTTCATCTAGCACCAAAACTAAAGCATATGAAATGCCATTTCGGGGTAAAAGAATTCACTTTAAACATTCATGCTACCTTCGTTGTATAGAAAGCTCTTATCAATGCTTTTTACAGCACAAATAGATGTCCAAATATGGCAATACGAGAATAACATATGTGATATCACGTTTGAATACATATCTAATATAGGTAGTCTAGAAGTCTGGATGTCAATATATTGTATTTAGATTTTAGGGTCGCTAGGTTTACCTACTTGTTTTTTTAAGCTAGTCAATATATAACTTAGACAATATATAACTTAGACAATACATAACTTAGAGAAGTTACATATTGTACATATATTTGCTCATACATATACGTATAATTCGGGTGATAAGGTCCCCCCAACTTTGAGTTCGATGATTAATTTAATAGTGACCTCTGCCTCCTGAACTTTGGGTCGTGGCTTCAAATCCCGGGACAAACATTAGTGTGATGAAAATTTGCTTTTTTTTTATATACCACTAGGGTTGCAAACAAGCTTACGGCCCGCCTGATGTTAAGCGGTTACCGTTATTTATTCCGTGTCTGGGTGTTTGTATTTGAATTTAATTATATATTTGTGATACTTTCGTTGTTCTGATACCCATAACACAAGTGCTCAAGCTACTAACTTTAGGATCGGACCTATGTTATGTGGTATTTATTTATTTATCACTAGTCTGGATTGGTATGTTATAATAATACTACGGATTGGTGTTACATACCTGAAGTCATAAATAGATCCGTACACTTTTCTCATGCAACGCAGCAGCCTCGACAAACCATCTTTGCGGCATATCGAACCACCCTTCGGTATATGATTCATAAACTGTAGCAAAAAGAAATAAGTCAATTAATATTAATAAAAATATGCTAACAGGAGCAGGTTATACATACATACTTAAATTGTGACCTAGGTTCATCAAGATAGATAGATAGATAGATAGATATTCTTTATTGCACAAACATGAACATTTACAGGAAAGAGTATACAAACATATCGTAGGTACAATGTAGGCGGTCTTATCGCTGGGAGCGATCTCTTCCAGACAACCTTCAGGTAGAGGACAATTGCTAAAGAAAAGGGAAGGTTCATAGGTACATCATAACAACTGAACCATTAAAAAAAATTGTTTCGATTGATCGAGATTTTAACAGTCCACCAATAATTACAAATATTTTACTAAAATCGGATTGAATATAGGCATGAATTCATTTTTCACGTGAAAGATAAAAAAAAACACGGCACAACAAAGTTTTCAAGGTTAAAACATTGCACTTCGGGGCTTGAAAGTAAAATAAAAAGAATTTTGTGAAACTTAGTTTAAGGCCATGTGAACTTGGCTACACTGATGCGACACCAGTTTGATAGTAACATTCTTTGCAAATGTAGAATTGCAGTTTATTCAAGATTCAATAAAGTGCTCCAAGTGGATTTTTATTACAAACACTACATTTGTTTGTTATATTTTATGCAAAAGGCGGCAGACGAGCAAATGTTGTTCATTTACATTTGATTCCCGAAGTGCTTTTCAGACCTCAGTACCATTAAAATGGATATTACTTACTCTTAAGCCCAATATTTATTAATAGGTAACTAATGTCGGCTCTTTAATTTATTGGCTTGCCTAGTATTCAATTCTCAATTCGTCCTAAAGAATTCAGTAAGTATACTATCAACATCTGCAACAGTTTTTATGTAACAAATTGAAAATAGCCATTATAAGTTATTACATTGTTTGATTTTCGGTAGTAGCATAAATAAACTAAACCATGAATTTTATTGGACACCTCTACGAGACTCTGCAATTTGTTTAATTCTTTTTTAATAACAAAAGTAAAATCTCGATAACCTGCCAGTCTCCCAAAGTCTTGTAGCAAGCCGCGGGAAAAGCGCCAGTCCGCCACCACAGATTCCACCGGTCCTCTCCGCTGCCGTAGCCGTGGTACATCCGCCAGCCCCGCTCTGCACATACCTGTGACGTGATCGCACCATGTACACATAATGCATACCATATCACTGTCTACAGCGATTATCTTGGACTATAAATACCTAGGCTGGCACCCGAGTCGGGCTTACTCAGGATGGGAACAAGCGTGACTGCTACGAACCTTAGTGTACCTAATCGATTAAAATAACTCTTCATGAGACATGATGTACCCTAAAGAAACCGATGCCTTCCATAGATAATAATCTTTTTATATTTGTAAGCCATCATCGTCATAAGCTTGAAGACGTCTTTTGCTGAGCATAGACTGGCAAATGAATCGGTCATGAGTGGTCTGCATCCAAAGTCCAAAGGATCCCAACTAAGGCCACTCCAACTTCCTAATTTTTTTGCTATATCTGTCAGTCTTTTTAAATATGTAGTTCTTTTTAGTATAAATTATTTTCAAATTGTATAAATCAACTTGGTAGCCATACTTTAAACTTATTGCAACCTGCAGATAGACATTCTAAATGACTTCTAAAATTGCTTAGCAATTTTGTTAAGCGGAGCGCAATAATGCAATGTTTTACATAACTTCTATTCGTTTTGTAAAACAACTAACGGATTCGTTCAAAACTGTAATCCTGCTATAACAACTTTGAAATAAAATGAAATAATGCAGTTTTAACCATCCGAATATTAATATTAATAGGATAATAAATAGTCTGCGCACTTTTCCTTTCGACATTTTCATTGTCATGGCATCAGGACTGTAGCGTGAGAGAATGAAGTTTTCAATTTTAATTCCATACATTTTATGTCACTTGTTACTCCGTAATAGCACAGTTAAGCTGTTTAAGTCACGAGATTAAAGTACCTACCAAATGTTTCTGTAAGTATATACCGGTATTATCAATAAATTTGCAATGGCGAAACTATGTTAGAGCAATGTTGTCAATTGTTTCAAAATTTCTGAACTTGTGTTGTCGTCAGACAAACAACTAGCGTCAGACGAACAGCTAAGTTATTACATTATTTTTGTTAGTTTTAATTACTTTAATTGTTTGACGAGACAGTTAAATTCATGTTAATGTCGCAGACAAATTAGGACTTAGTAATTATCTGACATTACAATGTATAATATAATAAGCAGTTTGAACTTATTTTCTTCAAATCATTTAAGTACATACTTAATAAGATACGGAACACTTTAGTTAGACCAAATAAAATGACATTTATAAAAAAAATAATCTTTATTTGTAAGGACTCTAAAGTTATGGAATTTTTGAATACCAACGATATTTTAATTGAAATAAACGTTTGAAAATATTCAGTAACCAGGTATAGCTGAATGGCTGACTGAAAGATATCGCTGCAAATAAATTCATCATTCACAGTCATTGGATAGCGTAGGTTAGGTGCAGGCTATTGTACATTAAATTGTATGTATTATATTAGGTAATAACAATAAATTAGACAATAATATGATGTTCAACTACTCTGGGCACCTCTTTTATTAGACCCTTAGGTCCAATTAGGTCCCTTTTCATCAATATTCACTATATTTTGTTTAGATTATAATGTTAAATTCCGAAAACTTTAGGCATATAAAAATATTTTACTTCCAAACAGATATAAATGTAAGCAATATTTACCTTCACAAGCAGACTAGGCCCGGACCCGTTATCGTTAAGTCGAAATATAAAAGGCTCATCGTTATCCATAGACCCGTCCATCTTCTGCCGTTGTTTCTACAAAACATTTCAAAGTCAGTGCCAAAATCGACTACGTTTAATACAGACGAAAAATTTGCAACCTTGCCTTCACATCATATAAGATTCATCTCCGCTGGGACAACAGGCGTGTTTTGTTTAAGCACCTGGTATGACAGATGTGTTAACTGTCACACATGGTATTATAATTTGTTTTCGCGCGTAAAGTTAAAAGGGCGATAAGCGAGACGTAAAGTGTCCGATAGTCGCGGCCGCCCGCCCTACACTGCCATAGCTTCGCTGAAAGCTTCCTACGTAACTTAGGCAACCGACCGGCTGATGTATAGCGGAGCTTTCGTGACGCACCCGAGCTTTGTAAAGCCACGTAATAATTATGCATGCTGTTGCTGATGACGCGTCTGTATTTTAAAGGGCGGTGTAAAGCGTATTGTGTTTTTCGTAAACGGGAATGAATTAGTGAATCTATATGGAGAATTTTTTTTTAACGAACGTGAAATAGTTTTGGATTCGTTTACCTGCTGGTGATTTCGCTTGAGGAAGTCAAAGAGACTGAAAATGGCTTCAATATGAAATAGAATAAGACTTAAAAAATACATACAATAAAGTTTAGATGACTTTTTAACATTTTTACTGATGGTCACAAAATGTATGCGTGACCACAAACTACTCCATAGGGTTCGGATATATTAAAAAGTATTTTAGAAGGCAGGACGTCATCATCCTGACGACCGTGAAAACGGCAGGCAAGCGGTCGCTCGTCTCCTAAAACAACACCAATAACGCCCTAAGGCGATGCCCGAGCGTCACTAGGGGCGCCCTTAGCCGAGTTGCTTAAATTTTCCTAGGTGACAGATTTCCGTTCTCCCGCAGTCCTGCGCTGCGATGATGACAAAACCTTTACTATCACCGTTATCATCATCCTCTTTCTTTTATAATCATCAATCATGGTTATGATGGATGATTATCCGCAAGATAACCACCACTGACATAGGCCTCTCCCAAACACTCCCATAATGGCAGCTTGTAAATATGTTATAATGTTACCATAAAAAATGTAATTAGTTCGTCTATTAGATTTTTCAAAAATAATAGACTAGTATTTTTTCATTTGTAAATTAGACCAAAAATTTCAAAGATATAGCCTAATTTTTCGCACGGAGAGACGTTAAAGACTTCCACTCCTAAATTTTGATGCCTTGTATGATACAGAGATACAAGTTGTATCTTTTTATACGAAAAAAGAAAAAATACGTGTCCAATACTTTTTTATAATACGGACTAAATAAAATGTAATTATATATAGTGTAACATATCTATTATCGCCTTCGATTCCATCATAATTTCAAATTTCGCTACAGATTAGAACCAATAATGATTGTGCGGAAATTTTATCAATTTCCTAATTAAAACACTAGAAACTTTAAATTGGTGTTGTTCGCTCCACGTAACCCAGTTCCGTGGTTGCGTGCTACGCGCCAAACTCATCCTATTATCATAAAAACAACCCCCAGCGCTCGTCACGTCCCTTAGGGAATAAATTCAAAAAGGGAATACTTTTATCGATTACTAATAAACTTTAGGAATCAACTTCCTGCTACGTACAAAATATGGTGGCGCCACGCGGAAAATATCAGGCATATACGAGTAATATATTGAATATGTAGGGATACTCACCATTTGAATCTCTACCAAATGCTTTTTTCCTTGCTTTTTTACGCTTTCGCCATGTTTTTGTTTCCCATCATGTGAGGGTAGCCACTATTTTATGCTACAATAAAAAAGTCTAAAGCTCCAAAGCAGATAATACTCGTACGTAATCGCCATAATGTGAAGCTAAGTGCATAACTCGTGGACAGAAAAACCGATTTCAATCTTTCTTTTTTTAGGATATTCCTTTAAACACGAGTTTGGTTCTTACGAAAAGAATAAAAACCGGCCAAGTGCGAGTCGGACTCGCGCACGTAGGGTGCCGTACCACTGATTGAATGAAAAAAATTAGGTAATTTGATTTATGATGTTTAAAAAAAAACTACTGTCTAGATTTCATTCAAACCAAATTTCGTTAGTAGTTTACATAGTAATACACATCATATATTTTTTTCAGTTTTATAATGCCCCTATTTTAGAAGTTACGGGGGGGGGGGACACATTTTACCACTTTGGAAGAGTCTCTCGCGCAAACTATTCATCTGAGAAAAAAATGATGTTAGAAACCTCAACATCATTTTCAAATACCTATCCATAGATACCCCTCACGTATGGGTTTGATGAAAAATTTTTTTTAAGTTTCAGTTCTATGTATGGGGAACCCCAAAAATTTTGAATTTTTTTCTGATTTTACTTTAAAATCTTAATGCGGTTAACGGAATACATCTACGTACCAAATTTCAATAATGTAGCTCTTATAGTTTCGGAATAAAATGGCTGTGACATACGGACGGACAGACAGACAGACAGACATGACGAATCTATAAGGGTCCCGTTTTTGCCATTTTGGCTACGGAACCCTAAAAAGGGTAGGTGTAGAGTAGGATATATGTACAGCGTGAACAATTTAGTGTATTTAAAACTGTATCCAGTTAGCGTATTTAATACTATAATATTGCAAATAAAATATACTTACATACATTTGCCAAATATGGAACGGACTCGCGTTTGATTCCATTTCTTTAACAATACTAAAGAAAACTTAAGAAACCTGGTTGTGCAAGCCGAGAATAGAATTACGAAGTTTTATACAAAAATCTACAACTATTCGCTTTCTGCAATACGTATAATAATCATATCTTTAATATTGTTTCACAGAGAGGTTGATGCACTGTCATTAACCTATTTTAAGTCGACTTTAACTTTAAAACTTATAGCATTGTCAGCTCCAATTAAATTAATAACCTAGCATTGCAAATAATGACGAATTGAAGTGAACAGGCCTTCAAGAAAGAAGTTTATCCCTTCCAATCAATTTTTTCATAAAAAATAATATTTATAACAGTCCTTCAACAGAAGGATTGCTAACACCACCCAAAATGAAGTGGTCCCAAATCCAACCAATACACTTAGATTTCTTTACAAACAATTACCCAGAAGTATACCGGTGTCAAGAAGACGGATAATAGAACCAGGTACCGAAGCTATACTTTCATCAAAAAAACTTTCATCCAAAGCTTTTGGTTGGTTGGACCCACAGGTTGGACCTATCCATTCGTAAGAATCTGTCGAAACATCGGATTGCAGAAGTTCAAAAGCTAGAATGCATCTATGTTTCCACACTTGTGCACTCTATTTCTTTACCTCTCTAGCTCCCGTAAAGGTAGAGATTGGGTACATGGCTAAGATCGGGGGAGTATCATAGCTGTTAATTGATGACTTTAGCATTTAAAACTCTACATTCATTTGTCGCTAATCAAAACTACCTTCGATCGACTGGTTCTATCATGTTATAACATTTCACCCATTTTATATGTCAAATTTAATAACTAATGTCCAGTCCATATATCACATACTATAGGTAACAATTGAATTTCTATAACTACATACATACAATTCGCAAACTTTTCATTAACATTACTCCACCTTAATTTCTTTCCAAGTTACTAAAATAACCGAAATTACGATCGTTTTCCGTCTAGAGGTCATGTCTCCGAAGGTAATGAAATGTCATTTTGCATGAAGGAAATTGATTCTAATAGCTTTGAGCAAACTTGGTTGCAAAAATATTTGACCCTCTTATTCCTTAGCCTGTATTTAGCCCATTTTCAACTACGGCTTTCCGAACTAAGAACCAAGGAGAAGAGCCTAAGCAAACACGCGTTAGGATGCAGAAACGTTTCGGCAGCTGGGCCCCTACCACCAAAATCGAAAACGATCGTTAGTTGAACGGATCGCGTAATTTTGCAAGATAAATCTCTCCCATTTGTCCCTCCCGTGTTCTTATATATGAATTAAATTAATTAAAATCAACTCTGACGAATTTTAGTTCGTATATTCGAACACAGGAGGGACAAATGAGAGGGATTTATGGGGCAAAAATACGCGATCCGTTCAACGAACGATCGTTTTCGTTTTTGGTGGTAGATGCCCTGGGCTGAGATTGAACGTATATTAGACACCAAAAAGCAAAAACACACGTGATTCGCTCATTGGGGTTTTACCAACAGCAAAAATAAATGGCTGTTGGTGTAACCTTGCTTGATTGGTTGGGTACCGTTGGTGATATATATTGCCACGCAGCCATCTGGATGTAACATTTAAAATATTGAAAACTTATAGGTAGTGGGGAGTCCGGGAAACTATTATCAGATCAGGTAGGAGAGATTCATCTCTTTCACCACCTTTCAAAAATAAACTTAAATTTTGTTCTAACGATACGTTAAGACTGTTATTGGACCTATCGTTATAGACCGTCTTAACGTATCGTTAGAACAAAATTTAAGTTGGTTTTTGAAAGGTGGTTTATCTCTCTCACCTGAGAATATCACCCTGACTCCCCCTCTATAAATCTAAAGTAGGGGGAGTAAAACTATATATGTACATAAATGATTCTGCCAATTCAAATATGAAATAGAAATTTAAGTGTAAATACAACTTATTCACTTACTTGAAAAGGTGACTGATATTTTTCCAGTAAGTGTATTTATCGTTGCACAATACGATTGCTCAGTGAAAAGCACAGTTCTCATTAAAACGAAAGCTTTAGAAGACCGAAGGTCGCTTAAAAATAAACTTAAGCATTGGCAGACATAGCATGTTTCAGTTTTTGCATCAGAACTAGAATAGTTAACGAATGTAATGACCTGTCTCCTATTGTTAAGTAAGTAAGTAGTAAGTTCTTAAGTTCGAATTGAAGTTACATGTCTTGTGTGCAGTATGTGTGTGCTTATGAGACGCGTCAGTTCTCGAAAATAGCTCTCTTCAAAAAATTATTTTGTGTAGTAAGATAGTATACTTTGCCATAATTATGTTCTAATGAAGTAACTGTAAAAATAATTCATCGTTTTTTGTGATCGTAGCATTAATTTTTTAATATACAACGTAATGGATCGTCCGGTGATTTCTAGTTTCAAATTTAGTAATTAAAATTTACGAAAGTATTTTTTTAGTTTATATATTTTTTTATTGGACATAAGTATTATACAAACGGCGGACTTACTTAATACCGGGTATAAATATGGTGTATTAAGAGGCATGGATTTACTAGCTAGAGAACACTATTGAACAGTTCATGAAATTGTGATTAACGTTGGTATGGTTTTTACTACATATTATATCGTTGTCCTTAGTATAATGTACTTGATCATACATGAACTTACCACGTTTTTTGCTTAGTTATTTAAATCGTTTACTTAAAATTAGTGTATTTTTCAAATTAATCACATTTTTCCTCAGTCGTGCATTTTATATTCACATGACAATACGTTGTCAATAATATTATGAAAAAATGCACAAAAAGATCGTGTACCAAATGCAAGCAATGATCTTGTAAAATAAGGGGAATAACACATCAGCATAAAAAAGTGTATTAGGTACATCATCAACCTTTATCAGTCCATTAATGGTCATAGGCCTCTCCCAATGTTCTTAATTTATTTTTTTGTGTTACTGAACGTAAATTAAAAGGTTTTCTTTCTCTAATAATGTAACAAAATGTGGACAAAATTATCAGAACTTATAACTTTAGTAAGAAAGAAATCATAATAGTCACACACTCATTAAATGAAATTGGCATTATAATTACAATGTAACATTAGATTACACGCTAAATTAATCCATATGTGTCTATAAAACAAACTACTCTCTAATATAGGGACATATACTATTGTGCTGTAAGTATTTTTGGCTAATTAAAGTCTATTTTGTTCCAATGTACTTTAATGCACTGAATAAGGCCATTAGATGCCCGTATAATGCTAACTATATTGATCTGCATTGGAACCTACCACTGCATTGTGTAAGTCTTTATTTGGTAGCAGAATCAGATAACTGTTTTAATCTGATGCAATATTATCGTTAAAGTACGCTTAAGACCTCAAACGTTTTAGCAAATTTTATAGCCAAAGATAAAAAGTCTAGTTAATATTGTGATTGTTATTCAGTTTTTTTGCTGTAGCTAAATAGTGTACCTACTTATAGTTTAAATTAAAACTTTGTTTCGCTCGTAAATGTTCCTGAAGAGAACTCGTAACTTTACTTTATAATAAACTAGTGATCTTCGCGATTTTTTTATTATTTCGTTACTATATCCATATTCCATATACTTAATCATATATATAAACTTTTCTTTTGTCACTCTATCTATTAAAAAAACCGTTGCGTAGTGTGGGATCTATGCAAACTTAAGTTAAGGGCAGACGCAAAAAGTGACTCTTGTTTTATAGGTAATATTTATATAGGTACCAGGGACCCGCTTTTGCTTCGCTTCACGTATATGAAAAGACCTTAGAAACCTCTAAAATTATTATTAGTGTTTCCCTCCGTTCTATAATATCTATAGTCGTATACCTCATTTAAACCTTCCTCTTGAAAAAACCACATCAAAATCCATTACGTATCAGTATCTATCAGATTTTTTTTATGACATTACTAAAACAGGTGACTTATATATTTATGGCTTGTAGTCCAGCTGATGTGTGGCACGAGAGGTCATTGTCCTGAAGCTAAGCAATCTGCTGACATCTAAGCACTCTTACTTTAAAGAAAGAGAAAGCACCTTACTTACAAGTTATTCCTACTATTTCTGTACTAATTTAAATCCCCCTGCAGGTTCGTTTTTCATTTTGTAAGGGAAATTAAAAAATAAAATTCAATCCTATAATATAAATGAGAAGATGAGAAACATAAAACAAGATGGCGTTGAAGATATCCCTATCCCATGACTAAGCTACATTTTAAAAAGGAGTCAAAAACCATTGGGCTCGTCCGGGATTTGAACCCGGGACCTCTCGCACCCTAAGCGAAAATCATACCCCTAGACCAACGAGCCGATGAAATGTTAAATGAAATGACTATTGTGTTTTTTGTACATTATACACATCATGACAATAAAATTACTTTACTATTACTCTTTAGCCGACCATTTTAAATCCTACATAATCCATTATCGATAAACAATAATAAAAACTTTATTAGAACTAAGTATGTAGGTACTTACTCAAAATCGAAATCACCTTGTTATAAATCAGTGATCAAATACTTTATCTAGTAACTGATTACGTTTTAGACTAGAGCTTTAGAACCGCTATTAAGATAGATAATCCTTTCAATTCATGAAGCATGGATCGGGCATAGCAGTGGAAACTCACAACAGTTATTTATATCCGCCTGTTTATTTATTTCTTTCATCTTTATTGCACAAGAGAGTACAAACGCCGTGCGGTATTCTCGACCAGTTATTTCATAAGTAACCAATACTAATTTTCTTTTATACCTATTTCGGCAATGAATAAGGAAATTATAGGTGTAAATGCTCGTAGATATGTAGGTATCATCAGGATTCCGTTGGTTCACTGCAGAATATAGGCCTCCCCCAAAGACTTCCACAAAAGCCCATTGCAAGCTGCCTGCATCCAGCACCATCCTGCGACTTTTTTATATCGTCAGTCCACCTCGCTAGAGCATGGGACGCCTCCCACGGCACGTTCCATATAGAAAGGTAGCCATCATCATCAGCCTATTGCAGTCCACTGCTGGACATAGGCCTTTCCAGTTGTCCGCCACTTGGGCATAACATCTAGAGGGTATACCCATAATCGCCACGCTAGGCAGGCGGGTTGGCGATCGCAGCGCGTAGTTCTCGCTCCGGGGACGCTGCTGCTTGTCATCGGTCTGTGGTATTTAGCTACGCCTTCAATTGTGATGGTTATACCGCCGCCCGTCGGTTGCCTTTGCCAGTGCCTCGTTTGTTATTCGGCAGGATGCACCACGAGCAGGTGAGATTGACTAGAAGCGAAAAGATAATAGGCCGCTCCCTTACATCAAAAGGTAGCAAGTAAGTACTGATACTCAATCAATGAATGAAACACTGGATTGCAAATTGTATCGAAACATTAAGATTATTTGTAAAGATAAGTTAGTTCACGAGGAATATTTATAGTTTCAGTGCCGAGCAGTTGGGCACAATGTGCGTGCGAACATTTAAAACGATTCTTTAATGCTGAATTACTTACATAAGCCAGATAATAGTTCTTTTTTGATTTATGACCATTGCGCACATGATTTTTTTACACGCACGCAATGGATTATTTTTGGAAAGGCAATTTAACTTTGCTCTTTGCTACGTAGATAGAATTGGGATACGACGATTTGATTAAGCATTAAATAGCCTGAAGGTTATATACCTGTATTTAACCTTACTTTGATGTTTCCCCGCAACAAAACAATTCACCTTCAGTATCCATTAAAATTTATATCAAAAATGTTTTTTAAATTGCATAATTTAAAAATCAATTATAAAATGGATTGGAATAGTAGTACCTAATATTAAGAAACTTTATCTTAATCTGAAAGTATTTATTTACACAATCCAATTACAAACACTCATTCAACCATAGAGAGAGAAAAAGTATTACTTAATCGGCGGGAACTCGATAACAGCTATCAGTGTTACTTCAAACTTCAACTGTCAATGTTAATGACTCTTGAGCGCGGCGAATAGTACTGTGCCGCAGCGGTTGATTATTCTCCTTTAGCACTAATAACTTTGCATGTCATACTTAACAGTTGTCGTCCAGTGAATGTCGTAAAAGACTAATAAGGGAATATCAAGAAAATCAAGTGATTGATAAGTATGGTTATTTTTCCGATTCTGCATCGTTTTACCGTCTTACCACAAAAGAGTTAAACATCTGTAAATGTTTTACCTACTCCCATGGATAAACCCCAAATTAAAGGTGTTTAAAAAAGAACTGTTGTCGTATCACGATATCATATAATCCCACAGCTTCAATTAGAGAGATACTTACTGTGAAACCTGTGTCATACTTAACTCTTCTAGTTATTTCTCCATAAACAGTAAACCTATTAAGATATAATCACTAGGAAATTCCATTCTAACAACATAATTAGGATGATTATTAAATATGAATTAAATTACAAAGTTTAGACATGACCACACTCACTCACAATGGGTTTGGTCTCAGAAGAAAATTTACATTGTGAATTGCAACTGTAGTTATTTTAAACTCCGTGTTCGCTGGCATTATAAGGTAAGAAACAGTGGTAACAGGGACTTTTTAGCATCTGATGAAATGAGGCTTAAAAATGTATGACAGATGCAAGTTACACAGGAAGAAAGGGTCGGGAAGGTGTTTGACCCCGAAACTTTGGGATCATCCGCGCTACAGTCGAGAAGTATGTATGAATAAATCACACTTTTCCATTAACTACGTCACGGGATTTCACCTTGTATTACCACTATTGTGTGTTAACAATATTTCAACCCTATGCGAGGGCCATGATCAATAAAGAACAGCTGAAGTTACTTTCGGGTAGCAGTTATGCGCTGATATTATCTAGACATCTGCCCATGTACCTGCCTATGGGCAGAAGCTCAAAACACTAACATGGTGTAAATAAATCATAGTTATGATAGTAACCGTGAAAGCTTAAACAGTATAAAACGAATTTATCACGGCGAGTGTTCGGAGGAATTGTTTCGCCTGGTACCAGCTGCCATTTTTCATCATCGTACATCTTGCGCCAATTCAAGATTTCCTCCTTATCATCTTGATAGATGGAAGTCTTCCACAGTGCGTTTTGCGCGCAATTTTCTGCATCGTGCAGCTGCTCTTTGGAATCAACTTCCGGCTGCTATTTTCCCGAATGGATACGACCTAGGGACCTTCAAGAAGCGAGCCTACAGATTTTTCAAGGTCCGGCAACGCACCTGTGACTCCCCTGGTGTTGCGGTGTCTATGGGCTGAAGTGATCACTTACCATCAGGTGACCTTCAGGCCCGTTTGCTTCCTCTGTCATAAAAAAAAACAGTAGGTTAGTGTACTTCCCCATTGTCGTCAGCCTGGCGTTACATCTTAAGCTTTCAAGTCTGCACTTCAAAGACCAAGAGCCATTTCTTCTACACTTCCTACCAGGACCCGGCGCAGACAAAAAGAAGGCTGCATACTTGTAGAATGTTATTCCCCGCATACCTAACTGGTTTCCATAAGTGGTTTATGGACAAATCTTACTATGGCACCCGACTAATTGTCTGCTGTCTTGTTCATTATGGCTGCCTTCAATGCTGCGATTGTAACTCGGGATTTCCGCGTACCTATCACTTGAAATCTAGAGTATCTGCGCTAGAGTACCAATCATCTACTCATTTCTTGCTTGTACAATCTACAAGTAAGATTCCTACTCTTGTTTTCAGATCCAAGTCCAAGACAAATACACATTTCGTCACAGTGCTTGTTCTGTGTGTGGGTGTTTATCGTATTATCTTAACTAATATTATAAAGCTGAAGAATCTCAGGAACTACTGGTCCGAATTGAAAAATTCTTTTTGTGTTGAATAGACCATTTATCGAGGAAGGCTTTAGGCTAGGAAAAATAACTATTCCACGCGGACGAAGTCGCGAGCACAGCTATATTACAATATTTGTGGCACCTTCGTTTATACCGGTTCACCTTACACAAAATGCTACTTTAGGATCGGGTCAATGTGAGATATGGCTTTCCATTCTGGGAGATGCGAGACCTACTTATGATGATACTAACTAACCAACCTAACCTACTTAATGCATTCCCCTCTATAAAAAAGAACTGATATTTATATTTAATTAATTTACCTGCCAAACAATATCTATCTGGAGTCAAATAATATTACACTGCATTCCTTGCATTCAAAGATCCATTACCTACTTATACCTAGAAATTTTCATCCCCAACAGCCAACAATATTTAGTGTTTAAACAATGATACTACCGCATGGCATTCTTACCTTCAAGTATTAACTAACCTTTAACTACTCCAAAGTAACCTTTAGGCACTGCTAAGTTTAAAATAGAATATTAATCAGCGCAAATAGTTTTACAGGAAGCTAGCACGCACAGCGCAAAAGTGCAAGGTCACTTGGAGTTTTCTTCATGTACACTTAAGTTCATGATTAGTTGTAGGATCTTCTTTAGGTTAATATATTATATACTAGCTGCTGCCCGCGGCTCTGCCCGCGTGAATATTCGTATAAAACATAGCCTATGTTAATCTGATGTACAAACTATGTTCCTGTAAAGTTTCATTAAAATCCGTTTAGTAGTTTTTGCATGAAAGTGGAACAAACATCCATCCATCTATCCAAACAAACTTTCGCGTTTATAATATTAGGAGGATCTATATAGATAGAGACATCTTATGGGCCGGCATGGCGGTGGCAACTGACAGGTTTGGTTACCTGCCCGTTGTCGTAGTGACTTGGGCTTCTCTTTTGCTTTCCATCAGGCGTAGAGTGGTCATTATGCCGTGCTACTATAAAAAAAGATCATAATAGATAACACCTCAGCAAAAGATAATTAATGGAGTCGTCTCAAGTTTTTTCCCAATTTTGACATTGATATAATTCCTTAGCATTTTCGAATCCTTTAATAAGTATTATATATTATGCTTTATATATTGGTGTTGAAGTTGGTGTGTTTTGATATTGATTTTTTTCTTAGCTGACTCCTGTCTTGATTCCTTTCTTTGTACTTATTTTATAATTTAAATTAATTAAGAACGATAAATTATTAATAAAATACATAATTGTCATTTTAACAGCGTAACTATCAAGTTTCTCGCCTTTGTTCTTCTCGATACTGTCTACGTACCGTATATGTTGAGTCATTATTTAAATCGTCAAATACATATACGTTACCACCGCTTGGTTCAGGTCTAAATAAATAAGAATATTTTAAGTTGTAGCTTTTGAGTGAAAATTATGTTACTATAGTTCATTCGCGTTAAGAAAATAGTGACTCATCACCGACTGCCGGCCAAGCCACACCCCCTAGCCAATTAAAACGCTAGAAATTAGTAAGGCGAGTTCACAGTGCTCAGTTGAAGTCAGACCTTCGAACTGATCGGTTGTGTATTTTGCGTACTACTTGTTTAAAAATAAATTTGGAAAATGGATATCTCACCTATTAAAAAAAATAAAAGTGGATCAATTATACATAGCGGAGAGAGACGCGTAATTTACAATGTTTATAAATATTTCAAACAGATTGATTTAAATGAGACTGTGGAGAGCATAGTAATTAAAACTGCAAGTGCATGCGGTGTGTCCGAAAACACTGTTTATAAAATTATAAAAGAACAAAAAGAAACGAATACATTGAAATCACCTGTGAAAAAAAGAGCTCGACTATCCACGGTCGATAAATTAGATGAACTAGACAAATGTGCAATAAGGAGAAAAGTACACTCTATATATTTAAATAACGAGTATCCAACATTGGACAAAATAATAACACTTTGCGAAGCTGATGAAGATATTCCTGTTTTCAAACGTACAACACTTCACAAAATACTGCACGAGCTTGGTTTTGACTTCAATAAACAAGATAGTAGAACATTGTTAGTGGAAAGAGAAGATATTGTTTTATGGAGGCGAAAATATTTAAGACAAATAAAAGAATATAGAAACGCTAATAAAACCATTTACTATCTCGACGAAACGTGGGTAAACGCCGGACACGTAAAAACAAAAGTGTGGTTGGATACAACAATCAAGAATAAAAGACAAGCTTTCCAAGATGGCTTATCAACCGGCCCAAAAGCTCCGACAGGGAAAGGGAAAAGTTTAATTATATTGCACATTGGCAGCGAAAAAGGATTCCTGGAAGATGGTTTACTAGTCTTTGAATCTAAATCTACAAAAGATTATCATGAAGAAATGGATGGTGAAAGATTCCTTAATTGGTTCAATGGTATAATACCGAAGCTTGAACCAGGAAGTGTGGTTGTCATGGATAACGCTCCCTACCATTCGGTAAAAGTTGAAAAAATACCCACGGCCAGTTGGAATAAGCAGCAAATACTAGAGTGGTTGCAAAACAAAGGCATATCTATGGATATGAGTTATTTGAAAAAAGAATTATTATTGAAAGTCGCCGAAATCGCCCCACAATATAATAAATATTTAGTAGATGAGACTGCTAAAAACAATGGCATTACAATTCTTCGTCTGCCGCCTTACCATTGTAAATTAAATCCGATTGAAATGGTGTGGGCCCAAATAAAAAATTATATTGCTGCGAATAATACTACATTCAAAATCAGTGTTACTTCAAACTTCAACTGTCAATGTTAATGACTCTTGAGCGCGGCGAATAGTACTGTGCCGCAGCGGTTGATTATTCTCCTCTAACACTAATAACTTTGCATGTCATACTTAACAGTTGTCGTCCAGTGAATGTCGTAAAAGACTAATAAGGGAATATCAAGAAAATCAAGTGATTGATAAGTATGGTTATTTTTCCGATTCTGCATCGTTTTACCGTCTTACCACAAAAGAGTTAAACATCTGTAAATGTTTTACCTACTCCCATGGATAAACCCCAAATTAAAGGTGTTTAAAAAAGAACTGTTGTCGTATCACGATATCATATAATCCCACAGCTTCAATTAGAGAGATACTTACTGTGAAACCTGTGTCATACTTAACTCTTCTAGTTATTTCTCCATAAACAGTAAACCTATTAAGATATAATCACTAGGAAATTCCATTCTAACAACATAATTAGGATGATTATTAAATATGAATTAAATTACAAAGTTTAGACATGACCACACTCACTCACAATGGGTTTGGTCTCAGAAGAAAATTTACATTGTGAATTGCAACTGTAGTTATTTTAAACTCCGTGTTCGCTGGCATTATAAGGTAAGAAACAGTGGTAACAGGGACTTTTTAGCATCTGATGAAATGAGGCTTAAAAATGTATGACAGATGCAAGTTACACAGGAAGAAAGGGTCGGGAAGGTGTTTGACCCCGAAACTTTGGGATCATCCGCGCTACAGTCGAGAAGTATGTATGAATAAATCACACTTTTCCATTAACTACGTCACGGGATTTCACCTTGTATTACCACTATTGTGTGTTAACAATATTTCAACCCTATGCGAGGGCCATGATCAATAAAGAACAGCTGAAGTTACTTTCGGGTAGCAGTTATGCGCTGATATTATCTAGACATCTGCCCATGTACCTGCCTATGGGCAGAAGCTCAAAACACTAACATGGTGTAAATAAATCATAGTTATGATAGTAACCGTGAAAGCTTAAACAGTATAAAACGAATTTATCACGGCGAGTGTTCGGAGGAATTGTTTCGCCTGGTACCAGCTGCCATTTTTCATCATCGTACATCTTGCGCCAATTCAAGATTTCCTCCTTATCATCTTGATAGATGGAAGTCTTCCACAGTGCGTTTTGCGCGCAATTTTCTGCATCGTGCAGCTGCTCTTTGGAATCAACTTCCGGCTGCTATTTTCCCGAATGGATACGACCTAGGGACCTTCAAGAAGCGAGCCTACAGATTTTTCAAGGTCCGGCAACGCACCTGTGACTCCCCTGGTGTTGCGGTGTCTATGGGC
This sequence comes from Conogethes punctiferalis, assembly GCA_031163375.1. Lineage (NCBI taxonomy): Eukaryota > Metazoa > Arthropoda > Insecta > Lepidoptera > Crambidae > Conogethes > Conogethes punctiferalis. The sequence goes on from CM062084.1 coordinate 13,955,857, forward strand.
TGAAGTGATCACTTACCATCAGGTGACCTTCAGGCCCGTTTGCTTCCTCTGTCATAAAAAAAAACAGTAGGTTAGTGTACTTCCCCATTGTCGTCAGCCTGGCGTTACATCTTAAGCTTTCAAGTCTGCACTTCAAAGACCAAGAGCCATTTCTTCTACACTTCCTACCAGGACCCGGCGCAGACAAAAAGAAGGCTGCATACTTGTAGAATGTTATTCCCCGCATACCTAACTGGTTTCCATAAGTGGTTTATGGACAAATCTTACTATGGCACCCGACTAATTGTCTGCTGTCTTGTTCATTATGGCTGCCTTCAATGCTGCGATTGTAACTCGGGATTTCCGCGTACCTATCACTTGAAATCTAGAGTATCTGCGCTAGAGTACCAATCATCTACTCATTTCTTGCTTGTACAATCTACAAGTAAGATTCCTACTCTTGTTTTCAGATCCAAGTCCAAGACAAATACACATTTCGTCACAGTGCTTGTTCTGTGTGTGGGTGTTTATCGTATTATCTTAACTAATATTATAAAGCTGAAGAATCTCAGGAACTACTGGTCCGAATTGAAAAATTCTTTTTGTGTTGAATAGACCATTTATCGAGGAAGGCTTTAGGCTAGGAAAAATAACTATTCCACGCGGACGAAGTCGCGAGCACAGCTATATTACAATATTTGTGGCACCTTCGTTTATACCGGTTCACCTTACACAAAATGCTACTTTAGGATCGGGTCAATGTGAGATATGGCTTTCCATTCTGGGAGATGCGAGACCTACTTATGATGATACTAACTAACCAACCTAACCTACTTAATGCATTCCCCTCTATAAAAAAGAACTGATATTTATATTTAATTAATTTACCTGCCAAACAATATCTATCTGGAGTCAAATAATATTACACTGCATTCCTTGCATTCAAAGATCCATTACCTACTTATACCTAGAAATTTTCATCCCCAACAGCCAACAATATTTAGTGTTTAAACAATGATACTACCGCATGGCATTCTTACCTTCAAGTATTAACTAACCTTTAACTACTCCAAAGTAACCTTTAGGCACTGCTAAGTTTAAAATAGAATATTAATCAGCGCAAATAGTTTTACAGGAAGCTAGCACGCACAGCGCAAAAGTGCAAGGTCACTTGGAGTTTTCTTCATGTACACTTAAGTTCATGATTAGTTGTAGGATCTTCTTTAGGTTAATATATTATATACTAGCTGCTGCCCGCGGCTCTGCCCGCGTGAATATTCGTATAAAACATAGCCTATGTTAATCTGATGTACAAACTATGTTCCTGTAAAGTTTCATTAAAATCCGTTTAGTAGTTTTTGCATGAAAGTGGAACAAACATCCATCCATCTATCCAAACAAACTTTCGCGTTTATAATATTAGGAGGATCTATATAGATAGAGACATCTTATGGGCCGGCATGGCGGTGGCAACTGACAGGTTTGGTTACCTGCCCGTTGTCGTAGTGACTTGGGCTTCTCTTTTGCTTTCCATCAGGCGTAGAGTGGTCATTATGCCGTGCTACTATAAAAAAAGATCATAATAGATAACACCTCAGCAAAAGATAATTAATGGAGTCGTCTCAAGTTTTTTCCCAATTTTGACATTGATATAATTCCTTAGCATTTTCGAATCCTTTAATAAGTATTATATATTATGCTTTATATATTGGTGTTGAAGTTGGTGTGTTTTGATATTGATTTTTTTCTTAGCTGACTCCTGTCTTGATTCCTTTCTTTGTACTTATTTTATAATTTAAATTAATTAAGAACGATAAATTATTAATAAAATACATAATTGTCATTTTAACAGCGTAACTATCAAGTTTCTCGCCTTTGTTCTTCTCGATACTGTCTACGTACCGTATATGTTGAGTCATTATTTAAATCGTCAAATACATATACGTTACCACCGCTTGGTTCAGGTCTAAATAAATAAGAATATTTTAAGTTGTAGCTTTTGAGTGAAAATTATGTTACTATAGTTCATTCGCGTTAAGAAAATAGTGACTCATCACCGACTGCCGGCCAAGCCACACCCCCTAGCCAATTAAAACGCTAGAAATTAGTAAGGCGAGTTCACAGTGCTCAGTTGAAGTCAGACCTTCGAACTGATCGGTTGTGTATTTTGCGTACTACTTGTTTAAAAATAAATTTGGAAAATGGATATCTCACCTATTAAAAAAAATAAAAGTGGATCAATTATACATAGCGGAGAGAGACGCGTAATTTACAATGTTTATAAATATTTCAAACAGATTGATTTAAATGAGACTGTGGAGAGCATAGTAATTAAAACTGCAAGTGCATGCGGTGTGTCCGAAAACACTGTTTATAAAATTATAAAAGAACAAAAAGAAACGAATACATTGAAATCACCTGTGAAAAAAAGAGCTCGACTATCCACGGTCGATAAATTAGATGAACTAGACAAATGTGCAATAAGGAGAAAAGTACACTCTATATATTTAAATAACGAGTATCCAACATTGGACAAAATAATAACACTTTGCGAAGCTGATGAAGATATTCCTGTTTTCAAACGTACAACACTTCACAAAATACTGCACGAGCTTGGTTTTGACTTCAATAAACAAGATAGTAGAACATTGTTAGTGGAAAGAGAAGATATTGTTTTATGGAGGCGAAAATATTTAAGACAAATAAAAGAATATAGAAACGCTAATAAAACCATTTACTATCTCGACGAAACGTGGGTAAACGCCGGACACGTAAAAACAAAAGTGTGGTTGGATACAACAATCAAGAATAAAAGACAAGCTTTCCAAGATGGCTTATCAACCGGCCCAAAAGCTCCGACAGGGAAAGGGAAAAGTTTAATTATATTGCACATTGGCAGCGAAAAAGGATTCCTGGAAGATGGTTTACTAGTCTTTGAATCTAAATCTACAAAAGATTATCATGAAGAAATGGATGGTGAAAGATTCCTTAATTGGTTCAATGGTATAATACCGAAGCTTGAACCAGGAAGTGTGGTTGTCATGGATAACGCTCCCTACCATTCGGTAAAAGTTGAAAAAATACCCACGGCCAGTTGGAATAAGCAGCAAATACTAGAGTGGTTGCAAAACAAAGGCATATCTATGGATATGAGTTATTTGAAAAAAGAATTATTATTGAAAGTCGCCGAAATCGCCCCACAATATAATAAATATTTAGTAGATGAGACTGCTAAAAACAATGGCATTACAATTCTTCGTCTGCCGCCTTACCATTGTAAATTAAATCCGATTGAAATGGTGTGGGCCCAAATAAAAAATTATATTGCTGCGAATAATACTACATTCAAAATGAGTGACGTAAAAAAAATATTTTATGACGCAATCGCGTTAGTAGACGCCAATCGGTGGAAGAAATGCTGCGACCACGTGATACGCGAAGAAAATACCATGTGGGGTTTGGATGACGTCATGGAACATGCAGAACAAAATTCATTCGTAATAAATGTAACGGGAGAATCTAGCGATACTGATTAGCGATTTAAGTACTTAGTTTTAAGACAATTTTGTATTTTTTTATTTTAGTACTTATTACGATTAATCCAAATATGTGTTACTCTACTAATATAGCGTTTAAGTTGACATTAAAAATTACCTTAATAGGAATATTTTAACATGTTTAAAATCATTGATACTTTATTATTTTTCTATTAAACTTATTTAATGTTTTGAAAAAAAATGTTTAATTTTTTCTCCATTATGAATACACCCTTACCCTGCAGTTGCACTGATGAGTCACTATTTTCTAAACGCGAATGAACTATAATTTTATTTGCAAAGTTAGTTCAGTTGAATACGTGGCAGCACACACAGTTACATGTTAATATACGAGTATGAATAAAGTAAATCAACATACCTACCTAGATTTTTTTCACAAAAATAGGTATTATTATCCCTAAGATATCATTTCACTATCGTGTAGCCTAGTAATCTGCCGGCAAGTGTATTTGCATATAAATTGACAATGCAAATTGGTGTAACTTAGTCAAACTTCTGTTTACTTAGCTAGTGATATCTTGTTTATGAAATTTAAGCCATGAATACTTAGGACTTGAATTATATTGACCTTGGGCATCATTTAAACGAATACAAATATTTTGTAAAATAACTTCCGCAAATTCCACAGTGAATTACCGTGTTAGGTATGTTAATTTCAGACCAGCAGGGCAATTATTTAGTTACGTTTAAGTCTCATTAGGAATAAAAAAAATATGATAAAATAAATCAAATTAGGTTAACATCATGTTTTTGAAATCTATGTCTTAAATAATTATGAACTTACTTGAATTTTTTTTACGGTGGGCATAATTTAAATTAATACAAATACATACTTATTTGTGAAATAACTTCCACAGATTTTTTTTAATAAATCGAGTTAGGTACTTAAACTTATATGAAACCAGTGTATCTAATTAGGTACCAAATAACTATTTGGAAACGTTTAAATCCCAGTAAGAGTTAAATATCTATACTTATAATAAATCTGTAGAGAGGTCAATTCTGTACATTAAATATATTTTCAAAATAACTATCAGGGGATGATTAGTGATCGATACTGATGCCAAAAATGCAATCAGTAAAATTTTTGTCTGTCTGTCTGTCTGTCTGTCTGTCTGTCTGTCTGTCTGTCTGTATGTTCGTTATAGAAACAAAAACTACTCAACGGATTTTAACGAAACTTGGTACAATTATTTTTCATACTCCTGGGCAGGTTATAGGGTACTTTTCATCACGCTACTATTAATAGGAGCAGAGCAGTGAAGGGAAATGTTAGGAAAACGGGAGAAATTTTTTGAACGCGCATCTCTCAAAAACTACTGCATGAAATTGAATACGATTTTCACTAATGTATTACTAGAGGTCTAACTTAAAACTTAGGTATAGGTATAAGTATTTTATGGAAGTCCGTTATTTTTGAAACCCGATATCCAAGCGTGCGACGCCGCTGGCACAGCTAGTTAATAATAAAATCAATTAAACCATTAAACAAGAAAAAAGTTTTTACTATAAGAAATAATAGTTTCAATTACTTTGTAAATTAATTGATATTTTTACATTACATTAATTAGTACATTTTTGAAAACTCGATATTTCACTGGCCTGTATAAACAAAATTCAAAACCTCTTTTTTTGACGTGAACTGCCTCCTATGCCTATTGTGTTCCTATTTGATTCGTTCCTCAATCAACAATACAAAATTTATTGCGGCTAACTTGAAAGTTGTAAAAGTAACAGATACTTAAGAACTTAGTCTACTCTACATTTCCTCATAAAGTTGCTTTTAAATGTGGGAAAAATGCCTTTTTAAAATACTACACACACACAGGGCCAACCTGTGTCCATGCCAGTCATCCACACCAGTCATTTCAACATTGACCCCGTTTGTCACATTGCGTAGATATTAACGATCAACAGGTCAACTTAACGTCATACACATAACTACGGGATAATTGACATACGAAAGATGTCAAACTACATGTAAATAAGTTGCGAAACAAGTTTAAGCTACGTTTTAATTATAAAAAATAATGTCAAATTGTTGAAATTTGCCAATGAATAAAATTTAAACTCATAATGATAATATAGCGCCGTCTTTTTACTTTTTCTTAATGACTAGCTACGGTGAAAGCCAAGGCGGCTTTGTCATCATCACCGGGCTGTTGGGAAACGGAAGGCTCTCATCTCTAGGAATATGGCCGTGGAAAAAATCAAATTAAATGACAACACTTATGTATTGTACAGTCTCGTTTATTCTTGCCGATCAATAAGTACCAAAGCCGATTAATAAATACTTAACTTTAACTTAATATACTTTCAAACAAAATTAGGTAAGTTGTTAGAAAACACAAAAAATATGGCTAGACATTATTCTAACCTAAACTCACCTAAGTACATAATAATCACTACCTACTCTATGTTTCTAACATAAATTTTCACTAACATAGTCTAAAACTTACATTAATGTATTGATTCCTACGGGGCTATTCACAAATTTTCTTCGTCCATGCCTCATTTCATGTCTCTTGGGGTCGGCCCTCCGTTTCCTAATGCGCCGATCTGGGCGTGTCTGCGTCAAATTCAGGTTTTTTTTTATATAGTAGCTCTACATAATGGCTTTTCTACTCCTGATGGAAAGCGAAAGAGAAGCCCAAGTCGCAACTGTTCACTGTCAGTTGCCACCGCCATGTCAGCCCAACCCTAAAGTTCCACGAGCTCCGGAAACCCTTTTTAAAACACGACCCGGAGGTCATTTGGCTGCAGTATTCTATAGGGTGGAGGTCTTTTCCTGAACGGGCAGCTCAATTCGAGTGAAGATTTTCTCTGTTGAACCTCTGGGTGAACCTTGAACGGGAGTAATCTCATCGTCTTCATATCCCTGCCCACGGCTTTCATTCAGATCATTTGTGGCCTACCGCAACTTCCTTTAGGCTCTTGTATTGCCAACACCTCTTTCCGCATGTAGAAGACCACATACCACTGACCGACGTATAACCTGACTGTGCCAGCGTATACGTCTTTCAGACATTTTACCCTGAATTTTGGCTCAAGGTTGCCAGTTCCTCGAAAACAATCTATTCGGAAAGATCTCTCACGTTCATTCAAATTTGACATTATTCTAGTACAATTAATGTCAAATTTGAATGACGTTCATTCATTTCTAAGTCTTCGAATCCGAGCGGAAATAGGCCTCACAGGTAATACATACTTATAATAGAGGTAGATATAAAATACAGTAGCATTAATGACGATTAGATTGTGTCTAAAATAAGTACTTATTTATTACACTATTTTCCCACCAAGAAATCATCTTATACATATCTCACAGAGATAAAAACTTAAAATAATGTGGATAATTACTTATCAGACATTATGCGTCTAATTTTTACATAATATATATCAATATATTCTTAAATTTTCGATAAAATTCAGGATTCAGTTGCCAGCGGCTTTCTCCTCTCTAAAGCTAATTGGTAACCATCGACTGCCTTCATCATGACATCCAGCTTAACCCTTATATGGGGTTTAGAAGACGTCTCAGCTTCACCAACGACTCTGTACCTTCGAACTATAGCTGAGACGGCTGTTTTAATAGACATGAGTGCGTACTGGTAACCTGTGAACAAAATCAGCAAATATTATAACATTCACAATAAAATAGAAACATTTAAACATATAAAGCTTATAAAGAAAAAATCTTTCAGTTATGTAATATCACATTAGCTATATCAATCATTAACATCGCTACTTATAATAAACGAAAGTCTATTATTTTATTATACACCGTGCTCTTCTTTATATCACACGTACATACGCGATATTTTAGTTTTCTAAATAAAACCCGTTTTAATTAGTCTAGAGATACGTCTTTCTCGTGGTCTTTCTACTCTCTTAAAGTCAAATTGACCATTTTCGGACTTACGCGGTATTAGAACTTAAGCGACGTTATGTGATTTTACCTACATAATATAACATAATAGCTACAAAACATTTAAACCTAGCATACATGATAAGTAAATAAATATACCTACCTCCTTCATTACAAGCTACTACAAATTATAGAGGTATTCACGGAAATCCCTTTACGCTCGCATATTAAAATAAATCATTAGCTTCCATCTGTATGAGTTAATTAATCACTATGTTCTACTATGATCAATTAGATCAAGATTTCTCAAACAGTGCGTAAATGTACCTACATACATACACATTACATTTCCAAGAAGATAGAGTTATAATTGTACGTTGACATATAAGATGATCGTTTGTTGTTTTTAACCGACTTAAAAAAGGAAGTGAATTGGAGGGAAGGGTGAATACTCTGATATCGTGTACTTTCAACGTTGAGTACACGTAGGTACATATAAGTAATCTTTACCGTTCGTGATTTCGATCCCCACTCAAGACAAACTGGTACCAGATGTCAATCACACAGAAAACTAAGGTAAATTTACCTTTGTGTTTCTGTTCTTAAATTTACTAACTAAATAGACTGCTTAATTTCGTAATTTGATTCATAAAACAATAACATTATTATATATCTAGCCTACTTAGAAAGGCCCTGACCTAAGTCATTAATCATTATTTGTGCATCAAATCAAACGATCAAACGCGAGTAACATAATAAGTAAATGGTTATCTATTTTTTATATTGTTATAAATATAGACATTTATACGAGTAAATTTACTAGCTAACTCGCCGTACTTAAAATCGCCATGTTTTTTTTAACTAAGCTGCTGTGTTTAATAACAATAACGTTAAAACTTTCCCTGACTTCCCCAAATAAGTCTTAGTCTTCAAGACTAAAATTAGCCAGCCGTTTACGTGTTTTAGCGAGTCTAACGAACAGGAATTAACTTTCATATACGTACTTACAAGAAGATTTTTAATAATAGTACGTAATCTAAATCCCGACTGGTTCTTTTAGTCGCCTCTTACGACAAGCAGGAATACCTCGGTAGTATTCTAAGCCCTATACCGAAGGGCGCAAAAGAAAAGATTAGCCTAAGCAAACCAATAAAGAACCTTCCCCTACGACACTTACCAAGGCAATTCCTAGGACCTTGACTGAAAGGCATGAAGCTGCAGGGATGGGCCAGGTTAAATCGTTCCGGCAGAAACCTGTCCGGGTCGAACTCGTCCGCATTCGGACCCCAGTACTTGGGGTCCCGGTGGACGCCCCAAATGGACACCACCACGCCAGATCCAGCGGGAAGGATGCGCCCAGATGCTGTTGAATAGTAATTAAGAAAATCATAAACTAGCAAAAATATCGCCTTGCAAAATGTTCTGTTTTAAGTTGACCATAGACATAGGGATTATTAAATCCCGAATCCTTCATGTAGGTATAATGCAACGGGAAAGTTAAAAAAATAATATAATTTAATAAATAAATCCATTAATTTTCTACAGGAAATCGCAAATACCTACGAATAGCATGATTTACAACACTTGAAAAAAAAATTATATCCAATGACTTTATAGGAAAAGGATGTAAGGGTAAAGGTACCTATTTTGTGTTAAATAGTGTTCAAGCAATAATTCGTTGCATCAACCAAGTTAGCCAAGATATTTTAATTAAAAAATCCAGGTGTTAATATGATTGATTACCTAATTTATTAATACCGCAATAAGCTTAATTAATTGCAGCTGGATACTTACGAAGCTTAATATCTTCTAAGACTTTCCTGATGATGAAGGGAACCGGAGGGAAGAGCCGGAGGGACTCCTTGACCACCCTCTCTGTATACTTCAGCCTTGTCAGATCCTCCTTATCCAAGGGCCGATCCGAATCTCCGAAGACATCGTACAACCTGAAAAGGTGATCATTTTTATGTTCAAGTTAAAATGTACGTAGGTATAAATAAATAATAAAATAAATAACTCAAGACATGCCACACTGGGCCACACAGCGCCATCTAGCCCTAAACTAAGCCGAAGCTTGTACTATGGGTACTAGACAACTGATAAACTTACTTAGATACTTTTTTTTGTAAATAAATACATATTATACATAGAAAACACCCAGACCAATACAAACAGACATGTTCATGAACACAAATGTGTGTACTGCGCGGGAATCGAACCCAAGACCCTTGGCTCAGAGGGCATAGGTCACTACCAAACGAGCCACCGAGCCTGTCTAGTTACTATTGTTGGGTTGTAATGTCATCTAATATGATTTTTCTTATTTTTATAAATCGCAATCTTAACATATGTACTTGATCAAAAATTGTTATAGTTACATTTTTCCTTAAGTTAAAGCCGGCTTTCCAACCCATTACCTCGTCGAACGCGTGTGTCGTTACATTTATTACCTTGTATATGCGTTGCATAATTTGTTGACCGATAGCTAATGTACAACTTCTAAGTGTTACGTGTAACGGTGTCTCATTTCAATGTCAGCGGAAAGTAGGTTTAGTTTTAGATTATAATAATGTTCTCCTGACCAAATGTCGTTCATTCATAGCGGCAAAATGTCGTTCAAACTAACTAATTTCGCACAAAGGACTCTGCCACTTTTCTTTACATTCTTCGAGCGAACGGCTAAGCTTTTAGAGTCTTTGCCAGAGTCCTTATTCCACGTATATAATACTAGCAGCCCGTCCCGGCTTCGCACGGGAGACTCATTTTACTACACCTTCGGTTACATTGTTCAAATTTTACCAAGGATCCCTAATTTTTTTCATTCTATTGGTGAAAGAATTTTTTAAATCGGCCCAGTACTTATTGAGCCTATTCATTACAAACATACCAAAATAGACCAGGTACAAATCTTTCCTCTTTATAATATTAGTGTAGATTTAGATTTTAAAGTGTGTGTGGTGAATATGTGATTGTTGGTTGGGTGAGCACACTTTGTAAGCCTCAAAAGCGTCGCTCAACATCAGGCGAGTTTGGAACGGGACCATTTTTTTATGAAAAAAATAGCAATAAGTAATACCTAATTTTCAGACGCAGGCGATACGCACCTGGACGTACTTTCGTACCTTACTCCATATACTTCTAATCTATACTTGTAATAAATCTGTAGAGAGGTCAATTCTGTACATGAAATATTTTTTCAAAATAACTATCAGGGGGTGATTAGTGATCGATACTGATGCCAAAAATGCAATCAGTAAAATTTTTGTCTGTCTGTCGGTCTGTCTGTTTGTCTGTATGTTCGTTATAGAAAAAAAAACTACTGGACGGATTTCAACAAAACTTGGTACGAATATTCTTCATACTCCTGGGCAGATTATAGTATACTTTTCATTACGCTACTTTCAATAGGAGCAGAGCAGTGACGGGAAGTGTGTGGGAAACGGGAGAAATTTTTATTTGCATGTTTGATCGCGCATTACGCGAAAACTAATGCATGGAACTAAATGCGGTTTTCACCAATGTGTTGCTAGAGGTCTAATTTAAAATTTAGGTACCATTTTCTGGAAGTCTGTTATTTTTGATACCCGATATCCACGCGTGCGACGCCGCCGGCACAGCTAATAACAAATAAACATGTCCGGCCTTAATTCACCGCGATCTTGCGACTTACTCTTTCACTAGATATCAAGACTTTCAGGTACTTACTCTTGATAAAGCCTGTTCTGTACTTCAGGATACTTGGCGAGGAGAGCCAGGGTGTAACCAATGGCTACAGCAGAGGTGTCGGTACCAGCGATGGTCAGAGTGAGCACTTCCTCTCTCAACTCTTCGTTGGTGTAGCCGTTCTCTCCACCAGAGAACTTGATCAGCAGATCGAGGAATGTCTTGTTTTTGTAATCTCCTAGATCTAAAACAAATATGGAATATTCTAGTAAGCTGAATTCTTGAGCAGAAAATGGGGAAGCTTTCGCAGACCCATCATCATCTCAACTTCTCAACCTATTTAATAAAAACGTGTGTACGTATCTTTTGTTAAGTTCAAATTTCCTCGTAAAATCCAATTCTATTGATAATACTATTGTGTCTAGAGATCTTAGTTTTAGGCAGTTATTAGAGCTTACCATAATGATTGTCGCTTTCCGGTTTGTTTACCTGTTCAGCGCTAATTTCTTCACGTTTTCTTTTTATTACCTGAAAACAAAGAATTTCTAGTTACTGATGATTTATTTTTCAGATTACCCATTATTCTGTATCGTTAATGTGTTCGAAATCGATCTTTCCTCGGTGCTAATGTTTACAGGAAATAACAACAAAATAACCACAACGCCAGCCTACAGCAGTTCACTGCTGGACATAGGCCTATCCATTCGTTAGTTGTTTAGGTCAAACATCCTAGAGCCTTTACCTATTATCACCACGGGCAGGTGGGTTGGCGATCGCGGCATTGACCGGAAATGCTAGTTCAGAAAGGAGGCTTTTATCTATTTCTTTCTGATCGAATATGAGATGAGGCTTCAACTTACATCATCAGTGAACCCATGCATCTTCCGCAGACACTCCTGATGCTCCTCGTACTGGGGGGCCCACTTGAACAGCCAGTCTGGTTGCAGCCACAGGTGAAATATCCTCTCACAGACCAAGTTCAGAATCTTGTTCATCGCCAACAGGAAGGGAGTGTTCGGATTGCTTTGAGCGTTTATTTTGACTCCCATTGCCGTTTCTGAAAAAAATAACGGTATTAGGTAAGTATACTGAACGGTTACACAGAGCCAGTAGGTAGGTAAAATATTCACCTAGGGCAAAACATGTGGTGTAAACAGGCGTTCCGAACTACTAATGACAAGTAGGTATTCAATGCTAGATAACGACTATTTCTTAGAATCTAGAATCCAGACTTAACTTAGTTTATAGTTAATATCATACAACAACATATAAACATACAACATACAAATCTTTACCTAGCTTATGAATGTTACCGAATATCGACTATAACGGTAAATCTATACCTACTTATAATAAATCTGTAGAGAGGTTAATTCTGTACATTACATTTTCAAAATAACTATCAGGGGTGTTAATGATCGATACTAATTCCAAAAATGCAATCAGTAAAAATGTTGTCTGTGTCTATCTGTAATATTGATACTTTTTTTGTAAAATAGAACATAATATACATAGTAAACACCAAGACCAATACAATGTTTGTACTGTGCGGGAATCGAACCCACCCTTGGCCTTGGCTCAGAAGGCAGAGGTCATCACCAAATGAGCCATATCAGATAAGCGGAAGATCAATGGCATAAAGTACTTTCCACATGGCCGTGAACTACCTTGACTCACGTGGAGGTCTCTGAATCGGCTCCGGACGCAGGATGGTGGGAATAAGGAGAATAGGTAGAAATCGGGTTTCGCGGATCGGTCCGACCTTACTTGTGCTTGTGAGTCCCCTAAAACCATGGCTCACCGCCCCGCCCCGACTTACCCATCAAGTTGTGCGCGGGACGAGCTGATAAGGGCGTTCAGGGGGGCAGTTCGTGTGGCTGAATACTGGACAGAACTTAAACCTAATCTAAACAAATTGCCATCGAATTCGACACGAAAAGAAGAAGAATTTCCTGCCAGTGTGCTTGCTGTACACAATCGCATTGCAGCAATTCGTACAGCACTGCGAATTACTTTTTTGCGTTGTGCAGTTTTTTGTACAAATAAGTATAAGTTCCAATTAGTTTCTTTACTGATACTCACCGCAGACAGAGTCCAGGGTGTAAGTGCTGATGAAGGGCCACAGGCTAAAGTCTCCGGAGTCGGCCAGCTTGCCCAGCTTGCTGGACAGCATTTCACTCTGCTTTGAGAACACATCCACGAAATTCTCTACGATTTTCGGACTAAACGCTGGCACCAAGATCTTTCGGCGACGCCTCCAAATTGACACTGTTTTGAAAAAAAAACAATATTAATTTATTTATCGATTTATAACAAATAAAAAATAAGTAGAAAGTAAATAAATATTTATTTACTAACTAGCTGTGCCGGCGGCGTCGCACGCGTGGGTATCGCTCGATTTTAAAAATAACGGACTTCCATAAAATGGTGCCTAAATTTTAAGTTAGATCTCTAGCAATACATTGGTGAAAACCGTATTTGCGTGATGCGCGATCAAACATGCAGATAAAAATTTCTCCCGTTTTCTCAACACTTCCATTCACTGCTCTGCTCCTTTTGATTGTAGCGTGATGAAAAGTATACTATAACCTGCCCAGGAGTATGAAGAACAATCGTAAAATCCGTTTAGTTCTTAGTTTTTTTTTCTATAACGAACATACAGACAGATAGACAGACAAAAATTTTACTGATTGCATTTTTGGCATCAGTATCGATCACTAATCACCCCTTGATAGTTATTTTGAAAATATATTCCATGTACAGAAATCACTTCTCTACAGATTTATTAAAGTATAGATAGATAGATTTGATCTTCATTTTGAACAACCAGCCCGAATCGAAACAATTTAGAAAAGTTCATTTCCTAAACTGAACCGACCTGGAATCAAACTCGTAACCTTGGTATTGCCATGCCATTGGCGAGAACAATTGGCCACTGCGCCACCGAAATAAAAGACGCAATACCTATATATAATAGCTAGCGTGGTGATTTGGTAAAGTTATGTTAAACTTTTTGAAAATATTTCTTCCAAAACCTTGGGTAATATTTCGCCTTTCGTAAAAATATCATGTTAATTTTTTACGACACAAGTATGTGACTCAACTTGTCGTATGTTAATATACCTAATATACTCAATATTTTACCCAAGAACTCCTGTGTAATTTACAATGGAATATGTGTTTACATTTTTTGTTTCTTTTACATTTGATTTTTTTAGTGTCACTTTTCCTTAAACGACGTCCAGTCTAACCAAATCTCACATCAGAAGACTTTATAATGTCAACTTCACCCTTAATTAATCAGTAAATAATAATTAATTTAGGGATCAAACAATCTTAAGCCTACTAAGGTAAGCCTACACATTTACCTGGAGCGAATATGCCACCATAGCCAATAATTTTTTGAATAAATCTGTGGAGGTCGTCTTTTTCTAAACAGGACTTCAAAATCATTTCCAGATCTACGGGATCTACTGCCACTGTAGACAAAAAGGAAACAAAATATCATTCATAATAATTAGGTATGCATAAGTGCCCCATATTACTTGCTTCGGAACGGATAAAATGTACGTTCAGTTGCAATCATAATGGACTCATATCAGCTGTTCTTTGGAATCAGTTTCCGGCTGCAATTTTTCTGAATGGATACGACTTACGAGACCGCTACAGATTTCTCAAGCACGCGCACGACGCACCTGTGACTCCCCTGGTGATGCGGTGTCTTTGAGCTGAAGTGATCACTTACCATCAGGTGACCATACAGCCCGTTTGCCCCCTCTGTCATAAAAAAAAACATTTCATTTGGACTGAATCCATAGACTTCGTTTGCAGCTTTTGCTGCCTCCGCCTTTTTTTATAATAGCACAGCATTGTGGCCTCCCGTCGCCTGACAGAAAGCGAAGACAGGCCCAACGTCCAAAGTCGCAGCGGCAACCAACAAGTTACCAAATTAATCACTTGTCAGTTGCCAACGCCATGTTGGCCTGGCTATGCACCGACAGATCTCAAAATGCGCCTGAAGTCACTTCGCGGGTGTTGCGCTGAGTGTACGGTACTAACCAGCCAGGCAGGCAAACCCTACCACGGCCTAAGAGGCTCTCAAGGAGTCCCTTGATCAACTCTTACGACAGAAATGGGGCGGTGATTGGTATTATTTTCCTTTGCCGCACGGAAAAGGTAGATACGTTAAGGCACACAAGGCTGTTAAATTCTTGATAAGTACATTTATGTAAGTACATACCTTAATTCAGTTAGTACACGACATTTGTTGCAATAGCCTTCCATAGCCATACTCATAGTTAGTAAATCCTATTAACTAACACACTCATAGTTTCCCAAATTAAGTAGGTACATCTAATTCTACGTAGTTGGACACACGTGGTCAGTGACGTCGTACCGGGAGTTGGAGTGCAGATTCAGATTCACAGCCTTTTTTTAATACACTGTAAAGACGAAATCTTCACAAATTGAGATAAAGATCGTCTCTTCCTAATGGATCAACACGGCTGGTTATGACCGTTTACTTATAAATGAATAATCACAATAATTATATGCAATTTTCTAGGAAGTCACTACAGTGGTTGCCACAAGCAATTAGTCAATATTAACGTATGACGTGTAGGTATCTACTGTCTTACGGGAAAATACCAATTTGTTCTAATTACACAGATATGGATCGACAACTATTACATGACATATACGTACTGTAATGTTTCTGTTTAAGCAAGTTAGGTACACATCCTACTATTTCCTATTTCCTACTAATATTATAAATGCAAAAGTTTGTTTGGATGGATAGATGGATGGATGTTTGTTCCTCTTTCACGCAATAATTACTGAACGGATTTTAGTGAAACTTCACAGTAATATAGCTTATACGTTGGATTAACACATAGGCTATGATTTATACGAATATTCACGCGGGCAGAGCCGCGGGCAGCAGCTAGTTTAATAATATTTGTCACATCGTTCCGTAATTTTTAGAATATACTGAAAATTATCCATCATAGTATTTAGATCTAGTAAATGCAAAAGTTTGTTTGGATGGATAGATGGATGGATGTTTGTTCCTCTTTCACGCAATAATTACTGAACGGATTTTAGTGAAACTTCACAGTAATATAGCTTTTACGTTGGATTAACACATAGGCTATGATTTATACGAATATTCACGCGGGCAGAGCCGCGGGCAGCAGCTAGTTTAATAATATTTGTCACATCGTTCCGTAATTTCTAGAATATACTGAAAATTATCCATCATAGTATTTAGATCTAGTAAGCTTTATTCACATAGGACAAGATTGTGAGAAGGCAGGAAATATCTACTAAAAATCTGGACCTCTGTCAAGCGCCCTCTGGGTGGTTCGTTTTCCTTTAGGCTGGGAGGGAACTGAGAGGCTAGGAGAAGCCTCAATGTGCCCTCCGGTATGGGGCGTAAGAATACAACCAAGGTATCCCTGCCTGTCGTAAAAGAAAAGCGACTAAAAGGGCCTTCCCTTGCGCTCCGATCAGCGACCCCGAGGAAGACGACGACACGTGTCTTCGGACACACGTGGTCAGTGACGTCGTACCGGGAGGGCACCATTACGTCCTCCCGAGGTGTGCCGCCTGTCTTTCAGGCGGCGCAGCGCTACTGAGCTGAGGAGGGGTTGAGACGAATCCCGACGGGCATCCCGACCCTCCCCAGATGAGCGCTCGTAGCTGACCACCGTCAGGTTTAGTGTATTCTCCGTTTTAGGAGTGAGTCCCACCTCTCCCGTACCTAGGGCCCTGGTGTACCTATGCGTAAAGGCTTTCCTGACGTAAAAAAGGGGAAACCTCAATGCTGTGGTAATTTAAAAAATATGCATGTATATTTTTTGACCTTGAATCAAATTGTTTTTCATCGTGTAGACAAAGGCACAGGCAAAGGAGACAAAGGCAAAGAAACTGTATTTGCATAGGTATATTTTGCGAATGCACCTACAAATCTGCATTTTTTGATATCCATTGTAAGCAAAACGTTTACAAATTGTCGTAACGTGAATCTAATCACCAAATTAATTGATTCACTAAGTATTATTTTACTGATAAAAACCTGACTTATATTAAATAAGTACAGTTAAATACATAATTACACCAACCATGGCATATGGTTGGTGCATTTATCAAGCAAACAATGAAATCAAAAGGGAAAATCTTATTTTGCTGTGAATACCAGATTGGGGGTGTCTCCCAGAAAAACAAATAATCGTCAATTTTCAACAAGAATCTGAAATTCAAGCTGAAATCTTAGCGAGAAGGCTTGACGAGAGTTGTCTCAATTCACAAGACTGTTATTTATTAACAGACTTAAAAAGAAGAGGAGGTTCTCAATTCGACTGAATATTTTTGTATGTTTGTTACCACACCTACTTATCTACGAAGTCGGTTTTCTTCATGCGAAAAATGCTGTTATTTATCTAAAATTGTATTCAGAGTTCCCCACATTATTTGGAGTCGGTGGAAATATTCCTCTGTTTTTGCTACAATTTATGGTAGTATCAATAATGTATCTATAGCACAACATGTCCCTTTCGATATGTGTACCCATAATAAATCTATAGAATCTTACCGTGGTCTAATTAATTGGGATATTAATTAATGAATCATACAATGGTACATATATCAAAAGGAACAACGTTTTATATACTTATGTACCGATATATTTATGCACTTTAAAGGTACAGTTCCAAGCAACTTAAAGATTTGCAAGAGCTGTTTTGGAGCACATGTCTCATTCGTTGTGTTTCTTTGAGGTACTTACCGAAATATAGGATATGGTTGAGCCAAGCAGTGACTATACCATGTTCCATAGCTATGTAGCTGAAGTTTTGCAGGACTTTCATGATATCTGAAAAGACACAGACGGAGGGTTTGCTTGTAGTTGGGAGTTGAGCAAAATAGAACCAATAGAATATATATTAATTTTTAATTAAGTAGCGAGGGAGAGGGGTGGTCCCAGGGTCTTATGCCATACTGGCAAAGCAGTCACAATTCAATAAATTATAAGTAAGTAGTAAAAAAGGTTCCTAGTAAATTAGTTTGGTTTGAAGAACTAAAGGAAACATAATTTTTAATTAATAGCACTAATTGTTTTATGTCAGCTTTTTATTAAAAATTGCAATTTTAAAATTTGTTTAAGGTTTAAACGATGTGAAAATAAATTACAACGACAATCATAAAATTGAAATGGAAATTATTTAAAAATAATGAGCGGTGCGTAAATTCTTGCTTTTGTAAGCTTGCTGTTTTAAGCTTACACGTTGTTATTTCTTGAATGGTCATTTAATGACCCCTGCCTTCTGAGCCAACGGTCTTGGTTTCGATCCCCAGGCAGAACAGGCAATCATGTGGTGAACTTTTGAGATGAGAATATAAAATTATGTGTCCGGGTATTATATTTAACCAAACATGTGTACCTGCCTTCGTTGATAGGTACCAAAATAATTTCTATGTTATTGTTGTTGATTGGATTTTTAGCCTACTCTTCATAGATTTTTATAACATTTAAACGAGCGTCACACAATCTATATGCACTGCACAATTGCACACTTTACGCTTACGCGGCCGAATTCGGACCGGAAACAATTGCTTTTCTATTGTGTCTAAGGCGTTTGAAGAGCTAAAACTACCATTAAACTAAAAAAAACTTACCTTCAGTGCTCCCCGTAAGCGAATGCGCAATCCCAATCACCGGCAGTTCACATCCCGTTCCTGGTATATTACCTGCCAACTTATACATACGCCTTCTTCTATACCGAAATACCGCGATCCATAGAAGCAGTGCCACTAAAGTCAACCACAAGAGCATTTTCGTATATTTAAAAAAAAAGTTTTTTTTTTATTTTTTTTTTTGGGTTTTGTTTTTGAATTAAAAAAAACGTTGAAATTCAAATTTCGAACCGATCCCGCGGACTCGTCTGCGTCTATAAAGCGCTCGAGTGTTGTTCAAGACACAGCGTATGCATCGCGTGTCACCTTCATAACTCAGTCGGACAGCTATATATTCCTACCAGCTAGCCGGTTCACGCACCAATTCTCGACAACGGCAGGGTCGCTGGGTTCACGGCGATGGTGATTACCTACCTGTACGTACGAGGAAGCTGCCTGGTCCACGACCGCAAACGTACGAAGTTAATCTTTGCCATTTGCCAGACGATGGCTGCGAGCGGGAGTTAATTGGTGAAAGAGAACAGTTGTGAAATGCGCACCAGTTAGGTAACAATCAAAATAACAATAATAAATAAATAAAAATTATTTTATTTCTCCCACAAACAAGAAAGTAGGTAGGTACACGATAAGTCTACATAAATATATGCACATTATACAAAGCACACAATGTTTAATAGGTATGTATGTATAGATACAGTACCTACGCTTTTTTTAATTGTGACTGATGTCCAAACTAGGCATAAGCCTGTATTATTGAGATGGCAATAGTAGGTAATACAATATTTTTCCTTTATCTATCTAGTGCAGCTATCCTGTAGGTACCCTCTAGCTGGCTAGAGAGCCCTATAAAGCGATTTCGACCACGTGGAGTACATATTCGTACCTACCTCTAAACTCTCAATGTTATATTCATTGACATCGAATCAACAGCCTAAAAATAAGTATCAAGCTTTGTTTCTACGAGTAATAATAACAGCATTTTTTAGCAAAAAGAAACGGACTTCAATATGATGACAATAGGACCAACTAAGAACCCTTTCACAATTCTCGAAGATACACAACAAAAAAATCAGCCGAATTGAGAACCTCCTCCTTTTTTTGAAGTCGGTTGTCATTTACTCTACGGTAGCCCTAGCGATTTCGACCGCGTGGAGTAGGTACTTATTCGCACCTACCTCTAAATCAATGTTATATTCATTGACATCGAATCAACAGCCTAAAATATAAGTTTCAGGCTTTTTTTTTAATAATAACAGCATTTTTTAGCCAAAAGAATCGGACTTCTATATGATGACAATAGGGCCAACTAAGAACCCTTTCACAATTTCACAATTCTCGAAGACACACGACAAAAAAATCAGCCGAATTGAGAACCTCCTCCTTTTTTTGAAGTCGGTTGTCAATACAATACCTACTTCCATACTGCCTACCTTTCATCCTCAGTTTTCTTCCAGTTACAATCCTTTTACGCATTAATAATCAGTATTGTGTCCTTGCTCTGACCTTACACTATCTGTGTACAAATTTTCATTTAAATTGGTTTAGTAGTTTGGTGTGAAAGCGCGACAGAGAGCAAAGTTACTTTCGTATTTATACTATGCAAGGAAGTAAGGATTAGTATATGAGATCGGTGAGCGGTTAAAGCACGGGATATTTAAAAAGTCTATTCCCAATCTACTTTTTTTCAGTTAGGAGTTTGAAACAAAGTAATTCATCAAATTATTTAAGTCAGCACAACTTAAGCAATAAATATGTACCTATTTGTATAAGTATTTTGTATGAAAATGTATAATATCCAACGTAACGTGGAGTAAAATATGTGTGTGATAACTTTAACTTTCATTATAGACCATGACCACTTGAACTACCACGTATGTACTTACCCGATTTTCATTCAATAACATGCATAATTACGTTAACGTTGAGGTCAAACAAATGTGTATTTAAATCTAAAATTACTTTCTACAACTGGACTACATAATATTACACAATAATTTAATTTAAATATCCACACTACCGTAGATTTTGTCTACGAGTATATTTTTATTTTAAATTTATAATGGCAGAGCATTCTAAAGAGAAGCCCAAGTGGCGGTGAAGGACAAGTCACCAAATCAATTACTTGGCACTGCCACAGAGCTACGCCCTGCGATCGCCAACCTGCCTGCCCAGTGTGGCGATTATATTATGGGTAAAACCTCCAGATGTTTGCCCTAAGTGGCGAACAACTGGAGTTGCCTATGTCTAGGTAGGGCCCTCCGGATTTCCTCGGATTTGTCCTAGTTCGAAGGGCGTCCGGGGTCCGTCGGACAGGGGCTTTTAAAAGTGTCCGGGTGAACCCCCGGGTGAAGCTTTTGTTATCAAGGGAAACCCATTTTTAGAGATAAACGGTTAAATTGAATAAATCTTAGTTAAAAATTCATCCATAATGATCTGTATGTGATGTGATGCCCCTGGTGTTGCAGGCTTCCATTGGCTGCGGTAACCGCTTAACATCGGGCGGACCGTAGGCTTGTTTGCCACCTTAATGGTATAAAAAAAAACGTGTTCTAAATAAGAGCTGCCATTTGTGCACATCTCGTCACCGCTTTGCTGGATAACGGCCCTCGATGACGTTAATGCGTCATTCTGCGCCCGCGAATGCGTGTAGGTACAAACGACACGCCACACATTCGCGGACGTGATCTGCATGCTTGTCATTGACTAAAATTAACGCACTGCTAACCTTGCTCATAACAATGTTTAAAATGAGACACTTAAGAATAAGGAGGTTTTTTTATAATTTTTTTAACCGCAGGGCTGGCCAAAAATTCTTTCGAGAAGACGCCGATTCCAAGATTCGAACAACAACTTCTCGTTTTATTCAGACATTCGTTTAGTGGTAGATAATAACATCAATATCATGATGACCTACAGAGATGAGGCGGTGATTTGAAGCGGAAATTTTTACCTCTATTAATGTCTATTTTGACTGACTCTTTATAATGTGTATTTAGCACATTCGAAGACGTGTAAAATAATATTATAATGTTAATTTTTACGCAGGACATAGGTAGGTATCATGAAGAAATGCTCTGAAACCTAGAAGATTTGGCTCTTATTGGATGTGTTAAACTATGGCTTGGACCAAAATGATACGTTGGTGCGTTTTGCCTACCTATCTAATCTTTTTTTTTTTAGAGGGGAATGCATTAGGCACCGTTATGCCACCTCCGGGGGGAGGTGACATGGTGTGTGGGACTCACACCTCCCGAAATGGGAGGGTATACCCACTAAACCCCCCTGTGTCGCCAGTGGGC
Source organism: Conogethes punctiferalis (assembly GCA_031163375.1). NCBI lineage: Eukaryota > Metazoa > Arthropoda > Insecta > Lepidoptera > Crambidae > Conogethes > Conogethes punctiferalis. The sequence goes on from CM062084.1 coordinate 13,977,915, forward strand.
AGCAAGTTGCAGGGACACGGGCAACGCCGAAGCATACCGCCGCATCTACCTATGTAATCTATATAAAGTACAGGTAATGCAGTCATTGAAGCGAAAAATACGGTCTAACCTTCAAATTTTTTACTGTGATCCGATTTGCATGAAATTTTGGAATTAGGCTCATCTTACCCTTAACTTCAAAAGTGAAAATGATCTGAACTCCGCCAATTATTTTTAAGGGGTGTAAATGACCCCTTAATAGAAAAATTGAGTTTAAGCCATTTTATCGCTAGAAACCAGTCCAATAGTAAGTGGTGAAATTGTAAAGTGTTTTCTAATACAATTACCTCATATTAAAATCATTTTCAACTCCTTGAAAATCTTACAACCCAAGCAAACAACCCCTAAATTTAAAAAATCCGTGAACAATCTATCGACGCGCGCACGAGTATTGTGGCATTACTAGGAAATCTTATCTAACAAATGCGACAAAAGGGATAACGTGAGGTTCTAAGTCTTCTTTCACGTATCTCTATATCGTCGGATAGCGTCACGTATCGCGATTCCATGTAATTCCAGCATACGGCCTATACGACGCTGCCTCTACCCAGAATCTAAGATCAGTTGCATTCAACAGGGTTTAAATGAGTAAAAATAATCTGTCAAACTGATGAACCGCTAAGAATCAATGAACGTGTCTAAAAACTTCACAATCCTCGAAAATATGTGGTAAACTAACATACAAAAAAATCAGTCGAATTGAGAATCTCCTCCTTTTATTGAAGCCGATTTAAAATCACTCCCGAATCGTGAACTTCCAACCAATTCAAAATCGTTTTTTTTTAGAATTTCATACTTTTCGTTGGTCAGCGCCACTCTACCAGGCTTATGAAACTCGACAATTAAATAAACACCATGAGACAAGAATCTCGACACATAATGGCTATATAATTATGGTTTTCTTTGAACAAAGGTAATTGAAATAGGGGTCAATAGGGTCGAGATTACAATCGACGGACTATCTTATAAGCCAAGACCTGAGTGGCCTAATAGGTCTCTAAAGCCCTCTTAGCAATTAAAAAGTGACATTATATTAAATTACAAGTAAGTTACACCTATAGTTCATTCGCGTTAAGAAAATAGTGACTGACAGGTCACTGACAGGCCACTAGCCAATTAAAACGCTAGAAATTTTTAATTGGCTAGTGGCCTGTCAGTGACCTGTGATAGTTAAGTGATTTTAACAAATACTTAGTTGCAATACCTACCTGCTGTTAACTTGCTAGGTATAGCCTAGAATGCCTAGAATAAGGGTGTCCTGGAAAAAAGAAAAAAAATCCATATCGTCAACCTTTATAAATGACATATGACACGAGACCGGACGAGGACCATGTACTTAGTGAAAAAGGTCACTTTGAATGTCGAAAAAACATATTGTATAGGTATTCGTTTAGATAAATAAAGATGTTTTTGTCGCTCCCGCCTAAAAAGTGTTATGTAAGCCTATACCTACATATTGAAGTACCTAATTAAGTGCTAAATACACACCTATAATCACACACTCCGTCCGCCATTGACACAATGAACCTGAATTAACCTGCAACAGCTGTCAGAGACCACACTCGGCGTCACATAACGCGTCATCGTTACGTTAAACTCGTATCTCGACCTATCATTAGCGATTAGTAGGATTAGTAGGTAAGTAACTAGATGCTATTGCTCTAATGACATCCATGTCTATTAATTTTCTCTAAACTGTTACATTATGACTGAAGGAAGTTTTCCCGAAACTGTTAAGTACCTACGGCTGTAGGGCTTCTTCCAGCAACGCCTTGAGTCGAGGTCAAGGAGCAAGAACGCCCAGAACCATCAGGTCAGGGCTTACCTACAATTATAGGTATGGAGAATGGTCTCCACAGACCTACCTTGAACATATAGGTTTCTACGACTAGATATACCAGCCATGGATCTAGGATTTTTTTTGTTATTTATTTAAACTGCCGCCTGGGGAAAGTACCTCTAATTAATTACTCCCTAGATCTGGCCCTGCAGTCTACACATCTAACTCGCTGGGGGCCTTATTCAAAGAAATCTTGCTGCACCCGCTCGTATTTACCGGCAGGCTGCTGGCAACAAGCCTATCCGTTCATTTAGTTGCCCACCGGCTTTCAGTTGCTGTCGCGCCGAAAAATTTCTCCGACTCAACTTCTAAAGCCATTGTGGATCCGCCGAGTTCATAACGGCGGCTACGGTGTGTAAACAGCTATTAATACACGTTTTGCATTTTCACCAGGCAATAACTACCATTAAAGTCCCGCCACGAATAATACCATCAATAATCAATCAATATGCCGCACTAGAATCGCTGTACATACAATCAATGGCTACACTATAATTTAAACCCTTCAAACAGCTGCAATTAGCTGACCAGCAAGCTTCCATGAACGTTTATTTAGTATTTAAGAACGTGTCTACGAGCAGTGAGTTATTTTGTTCCTTTGACAATTATACAGGAACTTTGCTAGATACAGGTAGTAATTCATTTGTAGCATTTAACATATTTTATCCTTATCAATGGCCGTACAGTAGCTGTGACATCAAATCGTACGTTATCACATGCAATAAGGATCCTTGTGTCTTGCCGCATAAGAACCGGTGCAAAGTCCGAGGGTTTAACAAACATGATGCTTGTTGTAGTAAACTGTCGGGCATTTCAAAAACTTAGCTAGCAATCAATGTGTACAATTAAAATTATGTGATAATTCACCACACGAGTGGACAAAACTTGTGCCCGACTATGACAATCATAGATACCTACATAGATCATACCTGCTCTTTATTGCACACTAAAAAAATTGTTTGACCTATGATGACCAATAAATGAATTTGATGTTCGATTTAGGCGGTCTTATTGCTATGAGCCTTTGGGTAAGGAATAGGAAGATGTGAGTAGTGAGGTGGAGTAGTTCATATTGTAAAAATAAATAATCTTCTGATGAAAAAAATTCTTCTCATGCTTTGAACAGGATGCATGGTCGATATATTTTATTAATTGCTTTCTTTTTATCATGTTATGGTCATAACGGTATTGCGGTGGCAACTGACAGGTAACTGATCAGTTACTTGCCCCTTGTCACAGCAGCGACTTGGGCTTCTCTTTCGCTTTCCATCAGGCGTAGGGAAGCCATTATGTCGAGCTAATATAAAAAAAGAGATACACATTATGATGTTTACCGAATAACCTACATCCGCGATACAAGTTTCGCAGCTGTATCTAATAATGTACTATCGTCTTTAATGTACATTATGTAATGAACCGGCTCCCAATCTTACCTTGCAGAATTATTAGTGCTAATAGTAATTGTGGTAGGTACGGTTATTATTATGTTGATTGCAGGTTCGAAATTGTCCGCGAGGTACTCTCGGCGTCAGATATACCTATTCTAATATTTTATGTAGGTACATAGTCAAAATGATTTAAAGAACATTTTCAATTACATGTGATATTAAGTGTTTTATAGCACTCAAAGTGGTCAAAAAATATCTTAGCTATTTGTTGTATTATGTTAACTGAGATATATTTGACATGAACACTGTGGCCGCTAACATAATAATGAGAACCGATAGCGAACTTAGAAAGCTAAAATATATTTGACGCTGATTGTTTAGTAAAGATTACCTGCTGAATAGAATAGATTTATAGCACCAAAAGTTTTTAGTGTAGGTTTACCTAAACTGTATAATTATTAGAACTTCATAAAAAATTTGATAGTTACAGGATATTTCACGACTGTAATTATCACATTTAGTTTTTGTACCATGTAGTACGCGACAGGTTGAGATGGCACTGAGGTGCTGAGGGCAACCCTTACACGCGGACACCGCGCACGCCTACATCACTAAAGCATGACGTCACAAAAGACGTCACGTCTTAGCATTAATAATATACCTAGGTATACCTGTTTGTATGAGAGCTCAACACAATAATTAACAAATAAAACAAAAGTTGGTATTCGCAGTTATCCACCGGATAATTAGTTTTATTTCTCCTGAACATTCACATTTACAATGATATCCTACATTATGAACATCATAGGCATTATATTGTCATGAATAACAAAGAAAAATAGCCATATTATATACAAAAGGACTTGATGTTGATGAAATAATTTTTATATTTATTTATAAGCACTATACAACTTTACATAATCTGGAATTACAAGCACTTCAGTATACTACCGTACAATATAATAGTAACGCAGCCATTATAATAAGTGCATGCTTTACATTTGGATAAATAGCTAATTATTATTTTAAATGTACACAAAAAAATAAATTGTGCTCTGCGACGCTTTTCTAAATACGCTAGGAAAAAGAGAGCATGGATAAAAACTATGATTTATAATAATTAATTACTCGTAATACAATCGTTACTTGGTCAACCTAACCGATCCGAAGCATTTCATTAACTTAACATCTTAACTAGAATAATGAGAACTTGAAGAAATATAAGTTCACAAAATGTTTTATGGCACAAATTCGTAAAAGGTTTGTTAGGTAACGTTGCGATGGAATTGTGGTAACCTGGCGTTTAGTGATGGTTTTTAATGATGAGCTTCCTTAGTACATTCCAATCCTAAGTTGGGATCACATTATGTATTTGTATGTCAAAATAGTTATAGATTTAATACCTATGCGTGCTGGGCATGATACTCTTGTTTCTTAGAGGACACCCTTAGGTACTCCAACAATGTATCCCAATAGTAAAATAAATGGTTGAAAGGATTCTATCACTCACGATTTTATAACTGATTGTTTTAATAATCCAGTTCAAAGAAAAAATAAACAAAGTTGTCTAGTTTTATTTTACATAACATGTCACTTCGGTTTGGGCCGATTTAAAAAAAAATGAGAACATTTAAATATTTTCATTTGATTGATTTTATTATAAAATTATGTCGATCAAATATGGACATATGTATTTGCAAAATGACAAAGCAAATAAATAATTTTTTTTACAATTTATTTTTACTGACTTTCACTGTAAACATTGTTATTAGTTCATTAAATTATATAAAACGTTACCTACTATTGGTCGTACTTTGGTAACTATGTAATACTTATTGGAAATCCTGATTTCAGTTGCTTCGATGTGCATCATAATTTAGTAATCGGTAGGTACAGTAGCAATCGGTAAATCACATCACATAACAAAACAAAACAATTGCAGGCATACATTTTACGTCAAAAAATCAGTATCGGTTAGTAATATCTATCTAATAGGTATTTGAATTACTATTGTTGCAATTGCCCACCTGTCTTATTATTCAGACATTAATTTAAAATATGCCTGCAATTTGTTTTTTTGGCATTCTCTTTTCTGTCATAAATTAAATCACAAACACAAATTATGTCGATTACTTATAACATAAACATGTAAACTGCTTAAATAAATTAAGCACAAAATTATTTGCGACAAATTAAAAATTGCTAATTAAGGTAGTTTACAAAAGCTATCCAAAATTATGCTTAACATTTCGAATTACTTACACATTATAGTTTACAATATAAATAATGCACCATGTATTCAAAATAAGTTCTATTAGGAAATTCGCTATCAGCAATCTGCAAACACTATGATAATATTTTGTTAACAATTATTTTCTATGAATCAAAAATGTAGTGAGAAAATTAACAGGCAAAGTTATTGTGACAGCTTGTGACCATTCAGGTATTAATAATACTATTCTTAATAATTATTTGAGAAAATAAATGAGACACTTTATCGAGACAAAGGTTTGTGAGATTACAATAATCTGTAGAAAATATGAGATGGCTCTTTAGGGACAGTAAATATGCATTTGTAAGGATTAGTAAGTATCATCTAATGAATATGTATATTATGGATTATAGTGAAAATATAATAAAATCTGCTTATCACAGATTGCAAACTATACATACGTACCGTGTGGTCATCGCTGGTGACAACTTACGACAAGTGAAAGCATTTCATTTAGTATATATTTTAAAATATTGCTTTTTATTTCATAGCATAGCATGGAATACGCAAAACCTTATAAAATCTAATCACTTGCTTATACCTACAAAAGTCAGTTGGAAAACTAGCTATGTTTTATACATCGTGTTCATTTGTGTTGTAACAAACGCATATATATCGCTATTATACATATATCCGTCCAACAATCACTATGAGAGTAACTTATGTCCAATAACTATTATTTTAGCAGCAACTTTACATTATGATCCTTGCCTCTATAACGTAGCAACAAATGGAGCAAGTGCCGATAGGTTTCATATAATTTCACTAGATCTCGATTGGAAGCTTGTCTAACTTTTAAAGCTGTTACTTTACCTATACTATGTAGTAACTTTAGTGATATAATTCAAGTAAAATATTTTAGTAAGATTGAATTTATTATGATTTCGAAGGCTCTCGTTGTGAATTCCGTCTTTCATAAGTGTTCTAGGCTCAGTGGCATAACTATGCCATCTAATGCCCGTGGCAACTTCTTTATAGGGAGGCCTATATAGTATAAACAGTCAGATCATTACTGAGCTCAGTAATGACCTGACAGGAGTCCTTTCACTGAGGCCCTCTCAAGTCGGGATCTTGTGGCATTGAGCCGGCTAGCAACCCTATAGTTACGCTACGTCCCAGGCAGCATTGTAGGCATTTGTTACTAATTGAACATGTTATGGAAACTTCCGTATTTCATTTTTAATAAACTATCTGGAAAGGAGGAACATTGTGTGTATTATGTTGAGTTGTCTCCTTCTAAATGTAAAGGTTCAAAGCGAGACAATGCGACAAAGGCGAGTTATCGATATCTGATATCGTGAAGGTCGTCTGGTATCGGGAACGTCTGCGTCTGCGCATGTCTGTGGAAATTTGATATTCATGTTTAACTAGATTCTGTCTAAGATCTTAGCGCTTTAGCATATTGAGATGTTACATTTAAAGATAATTATCTCAATAAGATTATCAAAGTAAATTTCATTGTTAAAAGAAATATCCAATGTATATTGTGTAGTTGAATACTACAATAATAAAAATTAATATTATGTATTTCTGACGCACATTTTTTAGAACAAGTAAAATTTTATTGCTCCACAAAATCTCATCTACATATAAATTAACTAATTCTAGCTAAAATTATATGCGGAAGAATAAAAGATGATTGAAAGTTTGCGATGAAACCACCCCTTCACTTAATAAGTAATGATGTCGAGTTGATGTAAAGTTATTTTTTCAATTTATAAGCTGCCAATGCGTCGTATATCCATTAAAGCTACCTTTAGTCACAACGTGAATAAAAATACTTTAAAAAGAAAAGACATAATAATAAAATGTCATTTGTCAAGGTTAGTACAGGTAATATAATAATATTTTTAGTTATTTACTCTGCAAATTATAATTATTTTGTGGATAAGTCAACCAAAACCCGCTAACGGATTTGTTTATAACAATGAACACTAATAGATATCATCTCCATTTATCCAAAATTTTATGAGCTGCCAACTACCTACTGTATCTAGTTCATAAAAAATGCATATAGGTATTTAAAATTCATCATTTAGAAATGCTAGCGCAATATCGAGTGTTAGAGACAAATAAACCTCTAAACATGTTCGTATTGTAGCCATTGTGTTTAGTGCACTTGATATGCATTGTACATTGAATGAGGAAACTCTTCCACAATGATTTTTTGAATTAAATTTATACGAGAAAGCGTGAGAAACGTGTGACAACTTAGAGATAACATGCGTCAATGCATGTTTTGTATCCACTATTTAATTACTTGGTTATTAAGGAATATGTATTGGACTCGTCATACAAGATTCACGATATTATTCAGATCGCAACATACTAAAACTTAACGTATTATACCTTATATTGAGACTAATAAAAGTGTTTTGAATTTAAAATACAAAACGTAATTATTTCTTACATTGAATCTATTAAAAGTAGATATAAAATACAATTGTGATAACGTAAATGCACTTTTTATTGTGAACAGAAAACTTTAAGACTTAACCATAAAATTGTCCTTACAAGAAAGGAATGGAGTATCCGAGAAGTATGCGTCGCCTTTACTACTACAGTTAAAAATAATATCTTTTCGCTAAAATAAAAGCACTCTTACACGGCAATAACTAATATAACAAACACGCAATCATTCGATAACAAACACATTGCACGTACACTTTTGTAAAGCTCAAGTCTAATATAATTAAAATCACATCTCATTAAATATCTTTGGATACAACCAAATAAAATTATCATATAGCGTACAAAAATACAAAAAATATACAAGAATGTCAAATTTAATTCGAGGGATGAGATTTAGGTCGCACGCGCTCACTGCCTATTGGCTGCCCAAACATATGGACAACCAATGGTGAGCCAGACTAGATTTGGAGAATATTGGCTCAGGCGTACGATCTACTTCTTTTTGATATAGAGGTCTCAAGATGTTCAGGACTTCTAAGTCCACTTTTGTCGTATTTGACTCATAAACCGAAATCCATAGAGCACTACTAGTAAATTGTTTAGTTACGTTAAATAAAACATGACTTTTTGTGCCCTGTTGTATCAATTGTGTGAGCAAAAGCTCGCATGGCATATAAAGTAACAATAAACGACAAGTCATAGACTACGCTCTATGAATTTCAGCTTCAGACATTACGCCGCGAATGCTTAGGCTAACTTCCATCAAGACAGCATTATCTCTGTTGCCCATCATACTTTAAAACACTTTTAGGTCATCAAAATAGTCAAGTGACAGAGGCATAATCTAATATGGATGCGACGTAATGCTGGCAGTGGCAGTCCATTCGAAATAAATAAATAAATAAATAACCCAAGACATGCCACGCTGGGCCACACAGCGCCACCTAGCCCCAAACTAAGCCGAAGCGTGTACTATGGGTACTAGACAACTGATAAACTTACTTAGATACATTTTTTTTTGTAAATAAATACATATTATACATAGAAAACACCCAGACCAATACAAACAGACATGTTCATGAACACAAATGTTTGTACTGTGCGGGAATCGAACCCACGACCCTTGGCTCAGAGGGCAGAGGTCACTACCAAATGAGCCACCGAGCCTGTCCCTGTGCCCTTTTATAATCTAATAGTGTATTTATTTAGCGCTTGTGAAAATTAGTTAGCTTTTTAGATAGCGCTTATATCAATTGACATTTATTGTTAATCTGTAGCAACTCTTTTTCCTTTCCCAAAATCACCTTCAAGAGATCACTTAATTTGCCAAACCGCATTATTTAACGTGAATAGATTAATGTGGAACGCCGGTAGATTAATGTGGAATTTTAAACTTCTTTCAAATTCTCTGTGAGTATGAGATCACTTATTTTCCTCGAAGTAAACAGGCTAAAAACAAACCTATTTGCTCTACCTGTCCTCTTTCCTTCACACTATAACTCATTGTACTACGTGATCAGCGCAATAATTTCGCGGCCAACATTTAAAACTACATAAAACGTTCAAAACTGCGACTTAAAAGCACGCGGCGTAATGTCTAAGAGCCGTTAGACGTGATCCGCCTACATAACAGGAAGCTGTGGCAGTTTGCTCCACATAAGTGACATTAATCACGGATTCAGGTAAATCTCGTACCATTGCAACTCACCAATATCAAGAGAGGCGATCAAGTATCGAATTTAAATGCTCAAAAATGCAAAATTCTCAAGGGAATGTGAGCGAAATGCTTTCGTTTCAGTTTCGCGTCGAGTGCGATCAGCCGCGTTGGGTGTAAATCTTCTATGTTAAAATGTTGCAGCGATAGTTTCTTGATGTTTTTATACTGCTATAAAAAGAGTGGACGCATTTACGAGTACGAGTTGAATAGTCAACATATCTTTATAGAAAAGGCATACAAACATTTCAAAACTGTCTACTATATCGACGCATATGTGACATCTTAACACAGATGACTTTGATGTAAGAGGAATGCTCCTCGTTCCGTTATCGAGCATCTTCATTTGCATCTTTTTACTTTATTTTACTAATCTGAAAATTGATTTTCGAATTTCTTACTAAATCTCTCTCCATTGCGCTGACCCTTAAACACAAACTCTGTGTCAAAATTTTTATATGCCCAAGGATAACATCGGTTATGTTTCTAACCGTCAGATATGTCAATCTCATACGTTTGCGTCATAAACTGTCAATTAAAAAAACGACAGTTTGTATAAAAGATTCGAACTAGGAGCGCACGATAAAAGTTCTTATGACGCGGTAATAAAGTCTAAATTGTACACTTTACATGACGGCCTGCCCCCGCGCATCCTCGCGGCTATATTTCGCACAAAGAACGCTCTTTAAATATAAACAAGCGTTTCCCTAGAACTCGGTCAGCCTTTCTGTGAAATTGTTGTTGCAATAGCTTAGATTCGACGGTCACACTAGATCTCTCACGTGGGACGTATCCAGGTTCGATATGAGGGTTTTCAAGAAGGTCATCTCTTTGCGAGCGTTTTCTAAGATTACTCTCGGATCCTGTGAGGTGCAGCGAAGGCAGTTTGGTGCGAATACCATCGCCAGATTGGCGGAGTCCATTTTGGTCTGACTCACCACTTCCGGCGCGGTGAATTGCTGGAGGAAGCTTATTAGATACGTGAGTACCTGTGAAGTAAATACAAAATTTAATAGTACATAGCATATTCAGCCTATTGCTGTCCACATCTGGACATAGGCCTCTCCAGTTTATCGATTTTGAGATTCTCGCATCTAGCATCTAGCACACACAGAATAAATACAGTAAAAGTGTATTTATTTTAATAAGTGTATTTATGACCAGTACAGGTATCTTTTCTTTTTATACTTAGTAGCACGACGGTTAGAGAACTGATAAACTTACTTAGATATGTACATGAATGGTGAATAAATACACTTTTACATAGAAAACACCCAGACTAACACAGACAACTTGTTCATGCACACAAATGTTTGTACTGTGCGGGGATCGAACCCACGACCCTTGGCTCAGAAGGCGGAGGTCACTACCAAATGAGCCATCGAGTCAATTTGAACGCCGATTCGCTGAGGCCTACTCTCGTCCTCGTCTCTGGGTCTTGAGTTCCGCTTCGGCGGGGCTCGGGTGCGGGTCTCGATCCTCGGATCTCTGCCCGGGCTTCTTCTCCGGGGCTATGTATGTCCCGGGTGCTTTTAACTCCTTGTTCAGGAAACCCGCGTCTGGCGCGTCTGCGGCTTACGAGGCATGCGGCGCGGGAGGGGGGAGGAAGATGTCGTGTTGTCGGGTGGGGCATATATTTTTTTTTATAGTGTTTTGTATTTTTTTTTTAATATATGCCCATTTTTTCAAGGTATGTCGGTCAGTCAGTCAGCCTGAGGGGCGTGTCTGTTTGTCGGGATCGCAGACGGATCTATCGCCGATCGCAGCGGGCCGGTCCGGGGGTCGTCCGCCACCACCCGAAAGCGGGGGCGGGGCATAGGCGGGCCTGGGACATGTGTCACTGTAGGAGGTGTGGTGTGTGGTGAGTGTTGCGTGGGGTGACGGTGTGGCGAATGGTGTGGATTCTCTCGTCCTACAGCAGCACAATTGACTCACCAGCCGGTTGAGCGGCGGCAGGCGGTGCAGCGCGCGGGTGCAGGCCTGCACGTCGCCGCCGGCCGCCACGCACGCCGCGTACAGCGCGTCCGGGATCAGCGGCTCGTACAGCTCGCGGTACCACAGCTTGAGCAGGCTGGCCGGCGCGTGCGCATCTAAGTATAAACATAACACATTTAGGCCGGTCACATACATTCGGAATTCCGTTTCGGAATTCTGAATTGAAATTCACGTTCGCAACAAGAATGCTCTACTTGCATACAAAGCGCTTCAGCATTTTATATGTAAGTAGAGCATTATTTCTGCAAATCTAAATTTCAATTCGGAATTCCGAAACGGAATTCCGAAGGTATGTGACCGGCCTTAATACCACATTTACACCCTCACTTCGTATCTCACCTTGTACTTCGTCTCGCCACTTGTAGGCGAGTGTAAATGAACCTACAAAATCATTTTTTTTTATAACAAAAGCGTTTAGAATGACCTCACTCAACCTGATGGTAAGCGGTTGTGAGGTCAACAGGCATAATAGGACAAATCCACCACGCCTGTCCTCCTTACCCTAAGGGCCCACTGAGATTCCGTTTCACGCTCCTCCTAAAGAACTCAGGATTGTAAGAGGAAGGAAACACACGCAATCCATGTCTTAATGGCACGGGGCAGGAACTAAACCACTTGGTGCTCACCAGTCAACGTGGACGCGTCGGGCAGCTCCCAGTTGTCGATCTTCGCCTTGAGCGCGTTGACCTCGTCCACGTCGGCGGACACGCGGAAGATGCCCTCCGTCTCGCGGCCGTTGAGCGCAAGCACCTGCTGCGACAGCGCCACCTGCACCCACGGCAGCTGCCTGTTCGGGAACCGCTCCTTCTGCAGCGCCATCACCTCGCTCAGCGTGTTGCCGAACATGGACTGGCGGAAGATTTGGATCTGCGGACGAGTGGGTGCGATTAGCCTAATGAATACGAGAAGAGAGCTCAGCGTGTTGCCGAACATGGATTGGCGGAAGATTTGGATCTGCGGACAAGTGGGTGCGATCAGTCTACTGAATACGAGAAGAGAGCTCAGCGTGTTGCCAAACATGGATTGACGGAAGATTTGGATCTGCGGACGAGTGGGTGCGATCAGTCTAATGAATACGAGAAGAGAGCTCAGCGTGTTGCCGAACATGGACTGACGGAAGATTTGGATCTGCGGACAAGTGGGTGCGATCAGTCTACTGAATACGAGAAGAGAGCTCAGCGTGTTGCCAAACATGGATTGACGGAAGATTTGGATCTGCGGACGAGTGGGTGCGATCAGTCTAATGAATACGAGAAGAGAGCTCTGCGTGTTGCCGAACATGGACTGGCGGAAGATTTGGATCTGCGGACGAGTGGGTGCGATCAGTCTAATGAATACGAGAAGAGAGCTCAGCGTGTTGCCAAACATGGATTGACGGAAGATTTGGATCTGCGGACGAGTGGGTGCGATCAGTCTAATGAATACGAGAAGAGAGCTCAGCGTGTTGCCGAACATGGACTGGCGGAAGATTTGGATCTGCGGACGAGTGGGTGCGATCAGTCTAATGAATACGAGAAGAGAGCTCAGCGTGTTGCCGAACATGGACTGACGGAAGATTTGGATCTGCGGATGAGTGGGTGCGATCAGTCTACTGAATACGAGACGAGAAATAGGGGATAGCGAATCTTCGCTGGAATTCAGCCGTCCGTCAGGGGACCACCTCCACCCTATAGAATGCCGCAGCCAAATGACCTCCGGGTCGGGTTTCTGCCGGTGATTAGGGGTTTCCGGAGCTCGTGGAGGGGGGGTAATTATTTCGAAAAAAAAGTATGTAAGTATATCAGTTGTCTAGTACCCATAGTAAAAGCTTAGGCTTAGTTTGGGGCTAGATGATGCTGTGTGACCCAGCGTGGCATGTTTTGGGCTATTTATTTTCTCATGTTCTCTGAGTGAACTCCCACAGACAGTATTGTGTAAGTTACAAGTAGATAAGATTGTTATACACTACCAAATTAGGTTAAGTAATCCTGTAATAGTAGTTTCGGTTTAGTTGAACAAATTAATATATATTTTCTTTTCTATAACAAATTTGAAGTGGCTAGCCATATCCGGTCTCATCATGGGACATCCAAATAAAATTGGTTAGGGTTCTCCGTGGACGGATACATTGTGGAAGCCATTTTCATTATTACATGTTTAGGCGGACGAGCACCGTATATTTCCGTACGAACCTCGGAGCAAATACAAATAGGAGTCGGCCTAAGCAACTGTTCACTGTAATTCTCAACTAGGTCCTGACTGAAGAGATGACTTCAACTTCTAATAGTATCCGTGGCCTATCAGACTGCTCTTGTAACTGCCGATATTCGGACGTTCACACAGAGCTATGTTAAGACTTTGTAGTGTTAGAGGAGAATAATCAATCACTACGCTAAGCACTATTCGCCACGTTCAGGAGTCGCCGCACTATCGTTGACAGCTTTGACGTTACGGTGACACTGACAGCTATCACAGAGTTCCCGCCGATTATTACTTTACCGCCTCTCTCTGGAGTCTCTGGTGGAATTTATGTTTGTAATTGGATTATGTAAATAAATACTTTCAGATTAATGCTACAGTGTTTTACAGTAGGTACAACTATTGCGATCGGATTTTTCGTTCTCTGTTTGGGATATCTGTAAATTCTAAGTATGTCCTTCTTACATTTCGATCTCGAAGCGAAATAGGGCCCTATCAAGCTAATAGCCAGATCACTTTCTTACAACTTCGACCTGAACATCATCAACTCACCCTGGCCTGGTCAATGTCTTCCGTGGAGGGTTTCCTGGGCTGCCTCTTGCCGCCGAAGCCGATCCGCTCCAGCCGCTTGCACGCCACGCCCGCGTAGTGAGACACTTGCACGTGGATCGGCCACTTAGCCACCTGTCGAACAAAATTAACAACAACAATGAGGGTGTTGCAAAATGATATGCACGATAGATGGCGTTATGCAAACTGCGGATTTACTATCATATGATTGGTTAATTTCTATATAAACGTCATTGCCATGTCAAAATGAACCAATCACATAACAGTTGAAATGAAATGAAAACAAATGAAACAACATGTATGTGGTGACATCAGGTGATTTTTTTAAATCTCATTAGAGAAGCACTAAACTGTTTTATAAGCACATGAGGTCTTTAGTATATAAATAGACACCTAATAATATATTACAAGAATTCAAAACTTTCAAAAATTTAATACAATCGAAAAATATGAAAAGATAAGTGTATTGAATATAAAATTTTGAGGTATCAACATGTAAACATGTAAAACGATTAATCTGTCAACCAGTACAGAAAAAAATTAGTTCTGATTTTTTCAAATAATTTCCTAATGACTATTTTTGTAGGTGATAAATAAAATATCCCATTATTACCTCCGAGAAAGCGTCAGCAAACGCCGGGTCTCGATGCCTGTTGACGTAATTTGTGAGTGCGGGCTGAAAGGCGGGCGAGGGCGGCACGAAGGCGAGGCACACCGCCAGTAACTCCCAGCCGCGCAGCAGCGAGTCCCTGAGAGGGTTCTCCGTCGTCTGCCTGCACAGCTGGACGTAGAGTTCGTCGCGTAACCTGGTGAGTAAATGCATTTTGTCAAAAAAAAATAAGTGTGATTTTTTTTTAAATAAAGAAAAATCACATACATTGCTCCGTTCCCCAAAGTAAGTAGCTTAAGCACTTGTGTTATGGGTATCCGAACAACGTTGGTACCACAAATATCGAGTGTAAAAAGACCCTTAACGAAGCCGTGACCTATATGTACTCCTGGTTATGACAAACAACGTTAGTTCTAGAAAAATACCTGGGAAATGTATGGTTCCTGAGATACTGACTTTCAAAGATAAAAAAAAATCTACTTTTTCATATTAATGTAGATCTGGACGAGTCGGAACAGGTCTACCGCGCCTTGTATCAATGACTTACTTCTCGTTGGCAAACGTGGCGTGCAGTATGTCCTGCGCGACCGAGTTGAGCGTCATGCCGGGCCGCGCCTTCCTGTCGCCCATGTAGATCTGAACGAGTCGTAACAGGTCTACCGCGCCTTGTATCAATGACTTACTTCTCGTTGGCAAACGTGGCGTGCAGTATGTCCTGCGCGACCGAGTTGAGCGTCATGCCGGGCCGCGCCTTCCTGTCGCCCATGTAGATCTGGACGAGTCGGAACAGGTCTATTGTCTCTCGTAACAATGACTTACTTCTCGTTGGCAAACGTGGCGTGCAGTATGTCCTGCGCGACCGAGTTCAGCGTCATGCCGGGCCGCGCCTTCCTGTCGCCCATGTAGATCTGGACGAGTCGGAACAGGTCTATTGTCTCTCGTATTACTTACTTCTCGTTGGAAAACGTGGCGTGCAGTATGTCCTGCGCGACCGAGTTGAGCGTCATGCCGGGCCGCGCCTTCCTGTCGCCCATGTAGATCTGGACGAGTCGGAACAGGTCTATAGCGGCCTTTTTGTGCGCCTTGTCCCAGTCGGCGCCGACCATCGGCGCGCTTATAGATGACGACGTCCACGAGAGCATGTCGCGAACTGATGCCTGTAACAAACCATTGTTTATATTTAATTTGATCGTAATCAGTCATTTGGTGATTCTGGTTTTGCATTCAAGCATAGAAGAGAAAAAAAGTGGTAGTGTACCACTGGTTCGGAAAGCAGCATTCTACCAGGCAAGAAACTCGTGTAGTATGCTATACCGTGTCTTTCGAGCTAATCTCACCAGCGTTGTCAGGACGTTACTTTTGTAACATTTTGTGTTACTTTTAACCTCCCCAGGTTACTTTTATGTTACACGACTCAAAATGTTACTTTCATGTTAGTTTTTTAACTGTTGAAGTGAACGAAATATGTGGAAACTTAGATAAACGTTCGTAACACGAGTCCATTTATTGGACTCATGTTACGGTTTTGTAGTAAAGAGTTATCAATCATCTTTTCGCTCCAAGCCAACCTCACCTGCCCGTGGTGCATTCAGCCGAATAACAAGCGAGGCGCTGGCAACCGGTGGCCGTATAACCATCATAATTGAAGGCGTAGTTAAACACCACAGACCGATGACGGGCAGCAGCGTCACCGGAACGAGAAACTACGACCTGCGATCGCCAACCCGCCTGCTCAGCGTGGCGATTATGGGTATATCCTCCAGATGTTTTCCCAAAGTGGCGAACAACTGGAGAGGCCTATGATGATTAATGATGATGTTACTCCCGGTCTTCACCCACTGGCAACATTCAATCTAATACAAACTAGTTTCGACGGTGCGTGACTGACCTTCCTCCTGAATATGCCCTTGTTAAAGTTGAGGTTGTCCTTGGCGAATATCTCGATGTCCTGCTCGGGCGGCGGGCGCGCGAAGTGCGCGTGCGCGTGCGAGCGCACCGGGCTGTACAGCGCCGCCGCGTCCGCGCCGCCCGCCGCCGCGCCGCTGCCGCCCGCCGCGCCGCCCCCGCCCCCGCCCCCACCGCCGAGCGACGACGTCTGAATTTAACATTTAATAATTAATCATTTAATAAAATTAGCCCGCATTTTAGATTATAAAAATATATTGGAGACGTATTTTTAAACAAAAAATAAAATAGATACTAGACATCAAAATGAAATCGACAAAATGCCACACGCGTGACGTCACGGGTACATTAATGGGGTATATCTTTGTAATTTTTGGTCTAATTTACAAATTAAAAAATACCTCTTTTATTTTTGAATAATGTAGAAAACGGCTACTTGACAATGTTAGATTGTGTATGATATTGTATAGTCACAATTAAAATTACTAAATGATGATAAGTCCATTTTGTGAAGTTCATGAAAAATTTATATGCCTATTTCACCTACAGAACTATAGTCTTTTTCACAAAGGATGGATAAGGTGACACATCGGTGACATTTGTTAACGAATCTTTTCTACGCAATTTGTACGTCAAAATGATAACTATGAAAATAAAAAGTATTGGCACCAGTACACAAGGCTATTAAGGGCTCCAGTACATAAACACTCACCCTATGTATTCCAGGCGACGGCTGCCGATCACGGTCGAACCCGACGAAGGTGTTATAATACGAGACACCGTGGTTCATATACTCGGCGTCGGTGGGCCGATGCGCGTACGAGTGGGGCAGGTACACGCCGGAGCCGTCGTCGTCGTCCGGCGTGCGCGCGCCGCCGTCCGACGACTCGTTGTCCGGCTCGTGGCCGGACAGCGAGCGGGACTCGGATCCGGAGCGGGAGCGCGACGAGCCGGACTCGTTGTCCGAGCCGGACTCGCCGCCGTATCGGCTCCGACCTGGCGAGGTAAAGTAAAATAAATAATGGATAAATAAATATAGGACAACAGATACATTGCTCCGATCCCAAAGTAAGTAGAGTAAAAACGCGTCTCATATATTTAATTAAATATGTAATCTAATTACATTTTTACGGCAACAAGCCTATTCTATTGTTTTAACTATTGTGGCTGGAAATCGCGGTGTTACGTTCAAATTATTTGGTAGTGACCTCTGCCTACTGAGCCAAGGGTCGTGGCTACGACTCCCACAGTGCAAACATTTGTGTTCATAAACATGTCAGTATTGTTCTGGGTGTTTTCTATGTATAAGATGTATTTATTAACAACAAAAAAAAAGCTTCTAAATAAGTTTATCAGTTGTCTAGTACCCATAGTACAAGCTTCGGCTAAGTTTGGGGCTAGATGGCGATGTGTGGCCCAGCGTGGCACGTCTTGGGTTATTTATTAAATAACTTTAAAAGTAACTCACTGGACAGTTTCGCCTGCTGTATGATGTAGTCCTGCAGCGGCAGCAGATGCTGCATGCCGCGCAAGTCCCAGTTGCAGTACAGGGGGGAGCCGCCGCCATCCTCTTCTTCCTCCTCGCCGTCCACTTGAGGTTCCTCCATCTCCGGTGGCCTTTTGTGACCTGAAAATATTACTTTTTATAAAGGGAACGGTAGCAGTATCTCAGTAGTGACGGTAAAGATTTTAAGAATCCCTTGAGTCATATATGACTCAACATGAGTACTAATATAAGATATCACTAAATGATAATTTAGTTGTAGATTTCTACAACTCAGTAAAATTTGTGGCAATTGTCTAACACAAAGCCAATCAAATCAAGAATTAGCTTGTTATCTACGAACCAATTTTTGGCTTGACTATGAATCTTTCTGTCTTTCCCGACATTTTGATTTTGCGAAATAATTTTATATCTCAACACACACGCATGGAGAATTGACTTACACTAAGTATAGTAGACATTTATATATTGTACAATTTGAATAGTCTTATCACTACGGTGTCTGATCTATTCTTTTCAGATTCTAAGTAATCGGTAAATAAAATCTTACACAAATAGCAGATTTGTTCCAGTCTTCATATGATACCACTTGAATATGATACTTCATAAATCAGGTTAATAATGAATCAATTACAATAGATCTTGCACTTGTGAAACGAGAACAAAAGCTGAATGACTTGAAGAACATCAAAGGTGTCTTTCCCCTCCTAATTTCAACAAAGAGCTATCAACCGATGCGTCACAAATCTGTATGCACAATAACGCCATCCCATTTTGGCGCAACTAACTGTAACGCCATGACAGCTAGTTTAACATCGGAATACCTTGATGGAACACTTAGTCAGATTCCTTATACGAAAGTTTAACGATCTTATGCGAACTGTAAGGGCGATGTTAAACGAATTCAGCTCGAATTTATGAGGGAATGCAATGTCTTGTTCCGAGGCGGAGGGCAATCTTTTATCTTGATCTCGGCGTACGTTATCATTATGACACACGCACGTCTCACGAGTATTTTAAGAGGTTGAGTAATAATGACAATGAGATAATGCGAGACAAACATTACGGTCATTGTTGTCACTCGCAAAAGACGCTTATTAGAATCGCTAATAGTAAGAGTATGTGCTCAGTATACATAAATACAAATATAACGTCACGCCTTTCTCCCAGAGGGGTAGGGTAGAGACCACCACTATAGGAATTAGATTTGGTAATCGTTTAAGAAAGGTGGGGCATAGCGTATGTTCGCTCGAATTGAGCCGCCCGTCAGGGAAAGGACCTCCGCCCTATAGAATACCGCAGCCAAATGACCTGCTGGTCTGACAGGTAACTGACCAGTTACTTGCCCGTTGTCACAGCGACTTGGGCTTCCCTTTCGCTTTTGCTAGAACATACTTTTGAAAGTACTTGATTATATGTATTACAATAACTTGACGATGGTCCGACCTGTGACCTGCCTCAATAAAAAAGACGTTGCCTTTAAAAAAGGCTTACATATAAGTAAAAATGTTATCAAATAGCTTACGTCTCGATTTGGTGCGGTCTCTGGGCGTCGTCGTTGTCCTCTCTAGCCGTTGGTTGTGCTTCTGAACGTTCGGCTCCGTAAGCGGTGGCTCCAAATTGACACACTTCATCTTGTAATTCACTAAAAAAACATAAATAAGTGTTTATTATTCACTAAACACTGAGATTGACAAATTGAGGAAATCAATTTGTCGCGTTTTACTGCTTTATGTCGAAGGTGCGCGGCGCGAGTCTAGATAACAAAAAAACAATAATTTTATTTTTACCTACTTTTCGTAACTTTTTGTATAAATAAAATAAATAAATGCATGTCAAAAAACCAAACAAAATCGGATAAATGGAAATAAAAAGAATATAGGTTGGTTAACCTATTACTTCTACTCAAAAGAATTCCCTCAATTTACTAGTCACAATACACTTTCTTCAATATTCCTGAACAAAATATAATTTTTAAAACCAAATTTAGACTGCCGAGCTATTCATTGTCTCCGAAAAAAATCATCTCTGGACGAAGAAGGTTTCGTCTCGTCGAGTTTTCCCAAAAAACAGAGCTGTCATAAAAATTCCCCAACCTCAGAAAGATTCCAACACTGTCCTACCTCTCAAAAAGACGAAGAGCACGATGCTTCACAAAAAGGAGGAGGTTCTCAATTTATTATGTATTGTAAAATATTTTTATTTGTATAGTTCATTCACGTTAAGAAAATAGTGACTCATCACCGACTGCCGGCCAAGCCACACCCCCTAGCCAATTAAAACGAAATTATAATTTCAAAAAAATTATAATTTCTAGCGTTTTCTTAACGTGAATGAACTATAGGTTCACCGATATGTCATTCAATAGTCTCACCGGCAGCGACGCTATCCTGCTCGTTGGCAGAAGACAACCGCATGAAGTTGTGATGCGGTTCGTGCGGCGGCGTGCGGTGCTTGCTGCTGCCCGACGAGAGCGATGTCTTGCTGGACGTGTACCGCTCAGGTTCCGCCTGCTGCCGTCTGCGGGCAAACATCACGTCATTTAATATCATGCGCGATATCATCAGTCGCCTCGATCATCGCCGAGGTTATAGCGCCATCTGGAGGGCATGTAACAACACCCGTCCCGTTTTAGAATAGGGAATATGCATGAAAAATAGTTTTATGCATTTACTAATTTATCGTAAAATAGATAAAAATATACTACGAACAGCGAAAACAAAATCAAAATTGGCTGAAAAATGGGTGAGATACATTCGTTGAAAGTAAATAATATCCGTCTCTCTCACGCGAAACAGACTTTTCTATGGAGTTTGTATGGCGCGCACGGTACGTGACGTGTTCCCTATTTTGAAGCCTTCAGCAGCAGCCTTCAACCGGGGAAGCATGTCAAGCCGTCAAGGCGGACCGAACGAAGCACAGGAGAAGACGCGCGGGAAGAGGGTCTTGACGTTGCGCGAGCGCTGTAGCCCCAGTCGTCCTTATTCGCTACAACCACACGGCTATATAGCATCATATTCGAACAGAGACCTCCAACCGCCCTCTTAAATTGTAACACCACTCGGGCCGGCAGTTCGGGAATTATAATAAACCAGAACCTATTGAAATACAGTCCATTCATTTTACCACCAGGAACCAATTTGGACAAGTCTCCCGAACAAACCTCGGTCAAAGCGGCCAAACTCTTAAGACTAAACGTATGGTGAGACGCACCGGAGCGAGAAGCTACGCCCTGCGATCGCCAACCCGCCTGCCCAGCGTGGCGATTATGGGTATATCCTTCAGATGTTTGCCTTGTGGCGAACAACTGGAGAGGCCTTTGTCCAGCAGTGGACTGTGATAGGCTGATGATGATGATGTTTGCCTAAAGTGGCGAACACCTGGAGAGGCCTATGTCCAGAAGTGGACGGTGATATGATGTGATGTTATGTGATCATCACATGAATCTCGACCCTCATAGTTACCTAGTAAACTCCCTCGGCGGGTGCCAATTCCCTCCAGGGTTGTGCCGCAGATCCAAGCTGGTCTGCCTGAAGGGCTTGTCCACGCTGTACACGGCCTGCTTCTCTGGGTATCGGTCCATGCGTTCTAGCTCCGCTAACCGATCCTTGTCTAGATGCCTGTGGGATAATATGTAAATCTTTACTAATCTTACGTAAACTGTATTAATGTAAAGCTATTCCATAGGAACTAGCGAAGTAGCGATGTCCTGCGATAGTCAGTGAAGTTTGGACACAAGTTTTAGCAACCCGCTTTGCTTGATAGAAAGCGAGAGTAATGTTCAAGTCAAGTCGCTGCGTTGCTTGTCACCGCCCATCCCGCAACGCAACCGAAGTCACTTCCAGAGGTTATCAACTCACCTGTCCGAGTACCGTTCCCTCGCATGCCTGGACAGCTGGTGGGGCCTCTCAAGGCTGTGCATGACCCTCGAGCCGCCGCCTGCCGCGTCGGTCGCCAGCGATATCGAAGACACGAGGGACGGCCGCGCGGCCGTTGTCTAAGAGAATAACATAGGTAAGATACAACAATGGAAACCAGATGAGAGATTTAAGGTCGGGTCAGGATGTATTCGGGAAGAAAGAAGAAAGGCTGTAACGTAACAAGATGGTTGTCATCAATTGATGCGCAAAGTTACCTCCCCAATTTATTACCGAAATTTCGGGGTCATTTCAACAAAAAAAAATGAATTTGTGAGAGGGACATTCGTCCCACATTTGCTTTGAAAGGCTGTTTTCAGCCAATTTTGACTTTGTCACAGTTCATAGTATGTGTTTGTCTATTTTACAATAAATTAGAGTAAATACACGAAAATATTTTTATTACTTTTTTCCTATTGTAAGGAATACGGTAGGGCATTGACCCTAAGCCACAGTAACTGATATGGAGAGAAAAATGTAATGATTTAGGGTGATATACGGTAGGGCATTTACCCTAAACCACAGTATGTAATATGGAGATAAAAAGTGTAATGATTAATGTTAAAAACTAACAAAAGTTCCACAAATCATTGAGTACTTTTCAAGCTATCAACACATAGCTGCTGACACAAGATATCAATCTTAACACTATAGCAATAAGGGTAAATCTTTTTCAAGCTTTCAGCACTTTGTTGTTGTTATCACACAAGATTTCAACCTTAACACTATATCAATAAGAGTAAATTTGCAACGTTATCTGACCTGCAGGAAGGGCTGCGGCTGCGGCTTCTGCAGCGGGCTGCTCGGGCTCTGCGGCGACGCGGAGTCGCACGACGACCCGCCGGCGGACTGCTGTTTTAACTACAACATTTTAGATACACCTTCACAGGGATGTGAACCTTAATGTATGAACTTTTAAGTGCCAAATTCGTCGGTACTCCCTTGACCGAGTATCTGCTAAATCTTCTGAGAGATTAGTCTTTTTTTATGACAGAGGGGGCGACCTGAAAGTCACTTGATGCTAAGTGATCACCTCAACCCATTCTCCCACCCCTTCTCCCTGGTGTTTACCCAAAGAGTCACAGGTGCTTTGTCGGCCATTGAGAAATTTGTAGGCTCCCTTTTTGAAGCAAAGTTCAATTAAAAAGAAGATGTTATTGATCAAACCTCCGCTCATAATCCAACGGGACGACGGTTGTTTTGGTCACGTAGGCCTTTACGTCTGGTAAATAAAGGACGACAGTGCAACATCAAAGAGATCTCTAAACTTATTCATACCTAAAAAAAATTATTATAGTGACAAGGCATTATCCCTGAATTCGATATCGTTGCCGAAATGTTATAAACAGGTGTAGACGATTGTGTTTTATTAATCCGACCGGTAAAATTTATCCTAATTATAACAAAGAAAACGAAAGACTACTAATAAATTAGAACATTAAACCATGTAGGTACGGTACACACGATATCGAACTGTATATAGCACAAATTGGGTCGCGGTCGATCTAATTTAAACCATATTCATTCATATTTGATTATTGTATCAGAATACAAGTCTTGAGATCTTAACAATGAGTTACGCATTGTGCGTTCGTATTCTATGTATATCTTTATACAGCAGATAAGTTTATTCAATAGTTATCTTGCCTCAAATACGTGGTACCAAGACGGAAAACATATAATAAACAAGCAATTAATCATGAATATCTTCCAAGTAATGCATTATGGTTACTTGGAAATGAATCATAATATGACCACGTAAATTTTAATCTTCCTAAATAATGATTAACTTCGTATGGGCCATTCGCCAATTTTATGACTTTAGGAACCCTGTTCATGTCAGTTCAGTGGGGCTGTTCACGATTAAAGTTTGTACCTTGTCCACTCAGATTCAGACACTTTAAATGAACGTCATTCGAATTTGACATTAGTTAATAAAAAACTACACAAAAATATGTTGACGTATAAGTTAGGCGGTCTTATCGCTTTAAGCGATCTCTTCCAGACAACCTTTGGGTTGTAGTTGTGAGAGATTAATGTCAAATTTGAATGAACGCGCGTGTGTGTCCGAGAGATCTTATGTACGTATTTGTGAATAGGCCCGCTGATCACTATTGTAGGACGTCTCTTTTTCTTGTGTCACACCTCACACTTCTCTAGTCTAGAGGTGTGACTCACACCTCGTGGAACCCCTCCCCTCCCCTTTGCGTGTGACGTAATTTATAGATGGCGGTTTATAGTTCATTCGCGTTAAGAAAATAGTGACTCATCACCGACTGCCGGCTAAGCCACACCCCCTAGCCAATTAAAACGCTAGAAATTATAATTTCGGCAGTCGGTGATGAGTCACTATTTTCTTAACGCGAATGAACTATAGTTAAAAATAATACCTACTTATTATCATATACACACAATGTAATTTCTGCAAAAAGACTTCAAAAATACTTCACTAATTGTGTGATGTTGCCATTTATATGTTAATGAATGAATATATTTTACATTTAGTCCATATAATCTCAGACATCTAAATTATTAATTAATGTGAAATAATCATGTAATTATCTTTACCTTGCGTCTCGTTAGTGGCGTGCTTTCGACCGATTTAAAATACTTTTCGTGCATCGAATCGTCCGAGGCGTCTTTCCGCGGCGAAATGAAACTGCCGCTGCGATTTAAGCCTGAAAACACTTTTAGCTTTATCCCATTTGTCAATTATTATTATAAATAATAAATTTAATTAATTTGCTGATACTATGTCGTTGTAAACAAAAACGACTTACTACAACACAACACAGATTGGGACAAAAACAGATTATATAAATCGTTCCACGGCAAGACCAAGATTCAAATACAATCGATTTGAAAAGAAATTTGGTAACATTTAGACTACTTTAGTAGTAGACTACTTTATGAGTTGTTTTTAGATTATACCGTTTATTTTATAATGTGCGCTGAATAAATATTTTATATCCTATAAGACAAAAAACGATAGGAACCAGAAGGAGGTAGGTATGTACCTACCTGGTACCTTCTGGTTTCTATCTATGCCGTATAGCAATAGATGAAAGCTTGACATAAAGGGGTCGCCCTACAAAATCAAATAATTTCATGTCATTAAGATAAAAAATCGCCCGTTTCCAGCTTACCTGAATGTGGTGACCACTTGTCTGTCTCGTGGGCCTGCGCCGCACTGCTCCTCTTCCTGACTTGTGGCGTACAAACGGGGGGATTGCATGGCGCGACATTCAGCTCCTAAACAACAACAATACAGAGTTAATCCTGTTCACATACATACTAAGTTAGTAACATATATGAAGCAGTGTGACTATTTAGGAAAAAAAAATCCATTGAAGAAGTCAAATCATGACGTAGGTTATGTACCTGCATCGTACTTTTTTCCCCAGTTAGGTAGCGTCTCCACAGAAGCGAGACTGCGCGGAGGTAAATTGAGACTAATAAAAATTTACCAATGATATTGCTCAAATCTGAGCTTCGTGCAGCTTCACGCAACCCGATGCAGTGGAAATGCGCCCTCAGTCGCCTAAACTGGGTTATTATCCCCTTTAACTTGAAGTTTACTTGAAGTGTTTATACGTTTATTACTAGAGACACCGCTTCACCCCTACTAGTTAAACTACCGGAAGGTAATCTGTGAGAACGTTTATAATGATAAGACACCCGAAATAGCACAATAAATATGTATTGTCCTAGTTTTAAGTCCACTATTTGTAGTAAAGCAAATTATCTTATACCCAATATGAGCAATTCACAAAAGTTAATTTCCTAAATTGACCTGAACGGTCCTTGAGCCTAAAACCTTCTGATGTGCTCTTGAAAATTTGTTTAACATTTTAAAATTAACACAAACAAATCAATGAGTGCATGTGGTTTTACAGCGAGATAATGAACAGTAGGTCATCAGGTTACAGGGAAGGAAATTGTACTTAAAGAGCCTTATCAAAACTATTCCTCTCATAATAATAATGGCAATATACCTATGTAATAGGTGAATTCCAGTGTGGGGCTTTACATAACGATAGGGAGCTATAAATATGAAACATATCACTTTTAACACTTATTGAAAATAAACTAAAAACTTTCCACATAATATTTGCAACGGCAAAGTATGACCATTATATTTTATTTATGGTAAATTTGCAGTGATTTCAATTATTATGTGGGTATCAATTATTAAATTAGTTTTAAGTTTTTGAGATCACAGCCTCGAAACAAACTAGTAAATTGTAAATGTAAAGGGGACATTATTATGCTCTCATTGCAGTTTCTCCATACAATAGAAACAATCAAGAATTTCTATACTTCGGAGAAAGGTAACCAGTGTAATAACTGTCGCATCAGCTGGCTGCGATCAGATTTAGATTGTGTTGCCTTAAAAACTTCAAAGGACCTCTTGAGGTTAACCTAAAAAGCTTATACATGTTGCAGTCATCTGGTTGAATCTCCTATTCAATTGAATGGCTAGCGCGTTCATTGAATGATGACATTTAATTGGGGGTCTCTATTAAACTTGGAGCCCTGTAAACAGCCCTTAGATAGATCCAGCCTTCAGTGGGGTCTGCGGTCCTCTATCCAGCCCTGGTCTAATGGACTTCGTCTAACTATTTCAATGGGAATACTTGTCTAAAGCTTACCTGTTTTCGCCTCTGTTGGGCACTGCTGATGCTGCTGTCAGACGACCTCCCGGAGTCAGTGTGTCTGCACAGCGCAGTCGTGCCGTCTTCGCTCAGGCGGCCACGTCGGCTTTCACCGCTATTTCTGAACAAAAGTGTACAGTCATTAGTCTGAAAGAGTTTCTTCATCATTAGTAAAACAGGCAGAATGTCCTTTTAAAAGACCTGTTCAAATAAAGAGGTGGTGGCGATCACTAAGGTGAAACACCTGTGAAGTGGCCGTATGACGCTAGCTACCTAACAAGCCGGCATGGTGGTAGCCACTGATGATTTCGCGATGGGACGCCTCTATACTTTGCTACTATCAAATAAAATCTGACTGGTAGTATCGACTGAATGTTTTGCTTTTTATATATTGTCGCTTTGTTAACTATTAAGCAGCTAGCCCACAAAATCATTCTTCGCAATAAAAAGAAAAATTTGCATTGAAAAGAGTATCTATAGTTTCTTGCCAGTTTTTCTTGAAAGAAGCTGCACTCCGAATCTGGTGGTAGACTAATCTTTTGATGATTTAAGTGCTTGTCAAAAGTCTATATGAATAATGAGATATTTAATTTGATAATACTCTTGACGGTAACCACTGATTCTACATGACTTCATTTGAAAGTCCACTCACCTATGATGATGTACATATTTCCTGGTCCTCACGGGACTGGTCTGTGATAACGTGACGCCTTTAGCGTTGCTCGGAGACAACTTGCTAGCACTTGCAACTGTGCTATTACCATTGCTGCTCACAGGGTCTATCGATGTTGAAACCTGTCGGAACAAATTGATTTGAGTTACCATTCCCTTTTGTGATATTGATACGATGACTTGAACTTGGTATGATACTTTAAACAATTAAGCTTTTTTATATATCTAAATGATCTTCATCCCTTATTTTATCCCTTGGGGGGTAGAATTGATCAAAATCTTTTCTTAGTGAATGCCTACGCATAACATCTACCTGCATGCCAATTTTCGTCCAGTGGTTTGAACAGCCGGCAGAACTACTATGGATGTATATGCCATGGAAAAGCAGAGCAGAGATTCCAGCACAGACTTCAGGCTTGATATAGATTACTGGGTTATAGAGAGCATTGAGGCAAGCCCTCTATGTATGTAACATAGCTTGCCTTTATGTAGACTAGCTGCTATGACCATATTTGATTTTAAGGGAGTGTTTATTATTATAATTTCGAATCTGACCCAAGCGGGAGCTCCTACAATGTAGGACCTACATTGTAAAAGTTTTTGATGACTGGACACCAACAACGCATTCCAGACATGATGTGTGCCATGGGTAACAATGGCATCCCTAGACCACTACATTACTTTTTAAAACATTCAATATCAATAGATGTGTAAACAAAATATGCTAACTTATTACCTGTGGTGCAGCTTGGTTGGTCTGTGTCGAAGTTTCTCTTCTCTTCTGAGGGTCGGTATTTTGTTTCAATGTTTGTAATTTAGCTAATGGTATGATGTCACAGTCAGTGGGCCTATGCCACACAGTTGTCTGAAAACAAAATCACTCTATTAGTGATGGGACTTTGTACAAATAAACATCAACAAGCATAAGTATTTTAACTAGCTCGGTGGCTCATTTGGTTGTGACCTCATTTGGTTGTGAGTTTGATTCCCGCACAGTACAAACATTTGTGTTCATGAACATGTCTGTTTGTATTGGTCTGGGAGTTTACTATGTATAACATGTATTTATTGATAAAAAAAAGTACATATCTAAGTACATATATCTAACTCATTGTTTAACTTTTTAAGTAACGAAAATTTGGCCACTGCGTTACAAGCTTGGCTTAGTGCAGAGACCGTTAGAATTTAGTGTTTATTGTAAAATTTATTTGGAAATAAAGATAATTTATTATTATTATTTATTATTAAGTAAGTTTATCAGTTGTCTAGTAGCCATAGTAAAAGCTTCAACTTAGTTTGAGGCTAGATGGCAATATGTGGCCCAATGTGGCATGTCTTGGGTTATAATTTTTTATTTGTGTGATTTTCACCTTAATCTCTCCAAACAATACAATTCACCATAACATTCAGATAAACTGTATGCATTTACTACTATCACACAAAAAGAGTAATGTGATCTCATTCGTTTAGTGAAATGGCATAATTGAACATTAGAAGGGAACTTACCTGAGTGGAAGCATTGTAATAGTAAAACCTA
Source organism: Conogethes punctiferalis (assembly GCA_031163375.1). Lineage (NCBI taxonomy): Eukaryota > Metazoa > Arthropoda > Insecta > Lepidoptera > Crambidae > Conogethes > Conogethes punctiferalis. The sequence continues at coordinate 14,007,123 of CM062084.1, forward strand.
TGTGTGTTGATATCAAAAAGTTCCCACCATTGTGAGGAGTCAGTCCGTTTCACCTTCACTCCCTGGAAAGAAATTTTCTATGGAATAAAAATTGCAATATTAATAACATTTGAGGTACAGACAAAGCTAAGAGTCCAAATCATTCATCGTTAGTCCATGACAGTTCACTGCTGGATATAGGCAACTCCAGTTGTTTGCCACTTTGGAAAAACGACTGGAGGATTCACCCATATCGCAACACTGGTGCAATGTGTAGCTTCTTGCTCCGATGACGCTGCTGCCCGTCATCAGCCTGTGGTATCTAGCCTAGCCTTCAATCATGAAGGTTATATGTTATTCAGCAGGTGACACCACAGATAGGTGAAGGAGGCTTGGAGCGAAAAGATATGCCATAATGAAATCTAGGGATTTAATATTGAGACCTCACTGCATTTTCAAATTAAACTTTTTTAACTAACTTTAAAACTTTCAAGTTATGTTGAAAACATGTGAAAAGTACTAATTCTGAATCTCTTTTTCACAAGAATTTTTACTTCAGTACATTGTAAGAGATATTCCTTCAAAGGGAAAGATCACACACAATTTAAGAGAGCTCCAAATATAATCCAAAAAGATACAACATGTACCTACAATATGAAATGAAAGTATGATGTTGGGGTTACAGAAATATCCTTAATTTAAATTTATCAAATCAATGCACACATTAAATCTGTTAAGTCTGCTAAATAAAAGTAAACACATAAATATAAAAGTACATACATAAATAGATAGAAATAAATATATTAAAACAATAGATATAATGTTTGTATAAATAAACAATAATTTGTAAAATTGCATGTTCACCATTAGTTATACATTAATTCATAAAAGCATCAATAGATGGCGCTGTACGCCTTTACACCGCGCGAACGTTGTGATTTTCAAATATTACTAATACTTTACTTTACAAACAATAAATTGCCTCCGTTCTGAGTGTGGAGTTTTATTGAATTTCAACTCAAAGCTTTTGGGATCCTGTACCGAATCTGTAAAAGGTCCTTGACGAGCCGAAGGACGGTTTTTGAATGAAGACGCACACAAAGTTCTGTAAATTTCAAAATTTGAATGTGGAAGCACAAAGTCAATGGAGTGGATTGCCTAACTGAAGTACATTGCTGCCTTACTATCGCTGGTCTACGGAGATTGCTGAATGGACGCCGACTTGTATGGAGGAAGGAGCGATAATACAGAGAGCTAAGTAAAGAAGTGAAACCGTGAGTACAGTGTTTATTACAAGTGGTAGTTTGGACTTAGAATAGTTTCGCAAAAAACGACGGAACGGGGAACCTATGCCCGATTTCAGAGCGATTTTGTCCAAACACTTAGAAAATTTTCGCGAAAAATCACACTGAACTTAGAAAATTTTGAACTCAGTTTCACTTCAGTAGTCAATTGCTTCAGTCGAAAAGGTAACATTGAATATATACAAAATGGAGAGAGACTTGCGGGTATTACACAACTTAAAATCGCAGATTGAGAAGGGTTTCACCAACTTCAAGAAATCACCCAAAGAGCGCATAAATGACACATACGTCAGAGCTAGACTTGATGCTTTAGAGAAGCTGTATAAGGATTTTGTTGAGAGACATGAAAGGTTGATAGAAGAGTACGACACTGAGGAGTTGGATGATACAAGCTACGTAAAGCAAGATGTTTTTGAAGAAGTATTCGAAACGTTTTTAGATTACAAGGTTCTACTTCAAAATTCCCTTTCCAAATTAGAATCCGTGTCAAAGCATGTAAGCGATGTTTCATCTAACAGTGCCAATAGAAATTCGGTTCTCAAGTTGCCTAAAATTAAGTTGCCAACTTTTAGTGGCAAGTATGTTGAATGGACGTCGTTTCGCGATTTGTTCACTTCACTTGTTCATAATAACTCGTCACTTGACGACGTGCAAAAACTGCATTATTTAAAGACACAATTGTTAGGTGAAGCGGAGCAGCTCATACGCCATGTACCAATTACGCAGAATAATTATGTAAAATGTTGGAATATGTTAAAGGATCGATATAATAACAAGCGATACATATCTTTTTGCATTCTTAAACGCCTGTTCAGTCAACGTAGTGTTGTACATGAATCTTCTACCGCTCTTAAAGAATTGTTGGATGTAACTACTGATTGTTTGCATGAACTGTCAAATTTAGGTATTGACGTCACTTCCTGGGACGTTATTATCATATACGTTGTAAGTATGAAGTTGGACGCCGAGTCGCGCAAGCAGTGGGAGTTACAGGTTAGTGATACTTCTGGCGATTTACCTACATTGACTCAGTTCAAAGATTTTTTATGTACGCGTTTTCGCGCTCTAGAGTTTTTAGAACCCAAAACCAAATCTAAGGTTACACCAAATGTGATTTCTAATCCTAAAACTTTCCATACAACTACTAATATTTCGTGTCCGCATTGTGCTGAAAGTCACAAATTATACAACTGTAAGAAGTTCGCAAACGAGGATGTTGATAAACGTCGTAGCATTGTCCACTCTTTGGGGCTTTGTTTCAACTGCCTCGGGTATAATCACTCGAACAAGGTTTGTCGCTCGTTCACCAAATGCCGTATTTGCAAACGCAAACACCACAGCCTTTTGCATCCCAAAAGCCAATCTGACACTGCAGCAACTAAATCAAATGCTGACCACAGCGGCGTTGATGTTGTGTCAGATAGCGAGGCCATCACTAACATTGCAACCCATTTTTCGCAAGGTACTACAGTCCACCAACAAGTTTTATTAGCAACAGCCCTTATTAAGGCTGAATCAAAAGATGGGTCGTCTCAAGTTTTGAGAGCGTTGTTGGATCAGGGGTCAGAAGCCTCATTTATATCAGAAGCTGCCGTTCAATTGCTGCGGCTTAAGAAGACGTCTACTAAAAGCGCCATATCAGGTTTAGGTGGGGGGCAGGGTGACCTTACCTCTAAGTACACGGTAATGCTCAACATTCAGTCACGCTGTGATCCTACCTTCTCCATTCAGGTAAGAGCCCATGTGCTCGGGACTCTTACGTCAGTTTTACCTAAAAGAAAATTCAGTTTAGTAGATTGGCCTGACATTGCTAATATCGAATTAGCTGACCCAAATTTTAATTGCCCCAACAAAATTGATATTTTGTTAGGAGCAGAGACTTATTGTCACATTTTAAAAGAGGGACTAATCAAAGCTCCCCAAGGAACACCCATTGCCCAAGATACTTACCTTGGATGGATTATCTCAGGAACAATCGAAGATTGGAGCCAGGACTGTCATCACAACGTCATCGTCAGTATGCACACACAGGTTGAAGAAAATGACTTGCTGAAAAGAATATGGGAGCTGGAACCAGAGCCAGTTTCCCTCAAGAAGCGTCTAACTAAGGAAGAACAGGCTTGTGAAGACTACTACGCTGCTACCACTCGAAGAGACGAGTCTGGCCGATATGTCGTGAATCTTCCTTTCCGTTGTGTAGATCCTCCATGTAAGTATGGAAACTCGAAGAATATGGCTGTGAAGAGACTTGAAGGTCTTGAACGGAAGTTCTTGAAACACCCTGAAATCAGAAAACAATACACAGAGGTGATTAATGAGTATTTGACACTTGGACACATGGAAAAAATTACAGATGAAAATGAAAGAAACAAACCTGATGCTGTATATCTGCCACATCACGCGGTGATAAGGGATGATAAGAGCACTACCAAATTGAGGGTGGTATTTGATGCATCGTGCAAGGGAACGAATGGCTTCTCCTTGAACGATACCTTAATGGTAGGACCCACACTGCAAGCAGATTTACGGCACATTATCATGAAGTGGCGCGTTCATCCTATTTGTCTGTCTGCTGACGTCATCAAGATGTTTAGACAGGTAAGAGTTTCTGAGGAACACGTCGACTTCCAAAGAATAGTATGGAGAGAAAATGCGGAAGACGACATTGAAGACTATCGCATTTTGGTTGTATCATTTGGTACTGGTTGTGCCCCGTACTTAGCGGTCAAGACAATGCAAAGAATTGCTTGTGATGAAGGTCATAAATATCCATTGGCCGCTGAAAGGATAAAATCAGATGTGTACATTGATGATGTCATGACAGGGTGTCAATCGGAAACCGAAGCAATCGAAGTCTACAAGCAGTTAAACCAGCTCCTCGCAGAGGGTGGGTTTAAATTGCAGAAATGGACAAGCAATTCAGACAAGCTCTTAGAAGTTTTCAATGAAGATGCAGGAAGAGATATTGAGATAAAGCAAGATCAAGTAATGAGAGTTTTAGGACTTACCTGGAACAGAACAACTGATGAATTTGACTACTCGGTGAAGCTGCTTCCACGCGCTGCCACGTCCGCACCTGAAACAAAAAGAAAAATTATTTCGGAGATTTCACGTCTGTTTGACCCACTAGGCTGGATAGCGCCGTGCATAATTACCTCAAAGGTTTTTATCCAACGGCTGTGGATCACTGGAATGGGTTGGGATGATGAGCTGCCGCCGGAGCTGCTGAAACAGTGGGAATCATATCGGGGTGAATTAAGCAAATTGATACATTTTCACTTACCGAGATGGGTAAACACCACGACGAATGACGCCAAAGTTGAGCTGCATGGATTCAGCGATGCATCCAGTATCGCATACGCTGCCGTCATATACATCCGTGTGGTTGATTCAATTGGCAATGTCCAAACCCACTTAATTACCGCCAAGTCCAAAGTAGCACCGATAAAACAAGTCTCCATTCCGAGACTCGAATTATGTGGTGCTGTTCTTGCAAGTCACTTGCTGATTGAGGTGGCCGAAGTGTTGGGAGTACCGAAGTCTCACTTACATGCGTGGACCGACTCCACAGTAGTGTTAGCCTGGCTTAATGATCACCCGAGTCGGTGGAAGACGTTTGTGGCCAACCGCACGTCGGAAATCCTCGGTCTTCTAGACAACTCTCAGTGGTCTCATGTGCAGTCGAAGGATAACCCTGCCGATATTGCGTCGCGAGGCACCACTCCTACTGAGCTCTTGAGTAATCCTGTTTGGCTACACGGCCCAAGTTGGTTACGCAATGAGTCTCTAAATTACGAGAGGCCCAGCTCAACGAATCACAGCGACGAAGAAAGAACAGTACGCGTCCATACGACGGCGGTAACCCCTGAAGATGAAGACGATTGGTTGTGGGACAGATTTTCTTCGTTGCGAAAGCTGGTCAGAGTGGTCGCCCTTTGCAAGAGATTTATCAGAAGATGTCGTGAGCCAAACGTCAAGGTACTGCCTTACCTTTCTGCGTCTGAAATAAAGGAGTCGTTAAAGCTTTGTATTATGAAATGTCAAAAAACTTGGTTCCGTGATGATCTTCGTACTCTCCATTCAAAAGAAGAGGTTAACAAAAGTAGTCCTCTTTCTTCGCTGTCGCCGTTTCTTGACGACGACGGAATTCTACGAGTCGGTGGGAGAATTCAACGTTCCGAATTACCACCTGAAAGCAAGCATCCTATTGTTGTCTCACACAAATCAAGGCTGGCTAAATTGTTGATAGCTGACGCTCACGAGCGAACGTTTCACGGAGGGCAACAATTGATGCTCCGGTTCTTGCAGTCTAAATATTGGATTTTGAGAGCCAAAGGTTTAATTAGGTCATACATTCACCAATGTGTTCCATGTATTCGTTACGCAGGAATTTCACGCAATGCGTTGATGGGAGAGCTGCCTTCTTGTCGGGTCACGCCTAGTAAGCCGTTCTTGAATTCAGGCGTCGACTTCGCAGGCCCCATAAATATCCGATTTTCCAAGGGACGAGGGCACAGATCATACAAAGGATACATTTGTTTATTCGTGTGTATGGCCACTCGTGCTGTACACATTGAAGCAGTCTCGGATTTGACGTCAGCAGGGTTTCTTGCTGCCTTCAAAAGGTTTGTCGCCAGACGTGGCCATTGTAGCCACCTCTGGAGTGACAATGGCACAAATTTTGTGGGTGCTTCTCGCGAACTGCGTTGTCTGTTCGGTGACGAAAGGAGTCAGGTTGCTTCTGAAATTGCTGATGCTTTAGCCGATAACAACACAGACTGGCATTTCATCCCTCCTCATTCTCCAAACTTTGGAGGGCTATGGGAGGCAGGGATCAAAAGCGTGAAGCACCATTTTAAACGAGTGATAGGAGATAGCACTCTTACCTTTGAAGAGATATGCACAGTTCTAAGCCAAATAGAAGCATGTCTCAATTCAAGACCGCTATCTAAGGCCAGTTCTGAACCAGATGTAGATCCGCTTACACCTGGTCATTTTTTAGTAGGGCAACCTCTAGTATTGCCACCAGACTACAACTTCGAACAACATAATCATATCAGCACCTTGAGGCGCTGGCAATTGACGCAAAGAATGGTCCAATGCTTCTGGCGACGGTGGTCGGCCGAATATCTGACAAACTTTTTTCAGCGTCATAAGTGGTCTGTACGGACACCGGGATTCAAATTAGGCGATATAGTCCTAATTAAAGAGGATAATTTACCTCCGGCAAAGTGGTTGTATGGAAAGATTGTCGAATTGCACCCGGGTAAAGACAACATTACGCGCGTGGTCTCGCTTCGCTGTAAAAACTCCGTTATAAAGCGTCCAACTTCGAAGTTGTGTCTTTTACCAACAACTGATTGTTAAACCTATTAATAGGTAGTATCTAATTAAGTAGATAGATGCCTGCTTTTTTTTTTTTTAATTGTTTGTGTTACTTTGTTTGTAATTTGTTATTCCGTAACCAAAGGTCAATATGTATACTGTTAAAATGTTGTTACTGTTTTAACTTGATTTTAGTTGCTTTTTAAATGTTTGCCTTAAGTATATTTAAATATTAAACTTTTGTAATTTGTAGCTATCTGTTCTCATGGTGGGCGGATTGTAAAGACTAGTCTTTGGTGGGCGGAATGTTAAGTCTGCTAAATAAAAGTAAACACATAAATATAAAAGTACATACATAAATAGATAGAAATAAATATATTAAAACAATAGATATAATGTTTGTATAAATAAACAATAATTTGTAAAATTGCATGTTCACCATTAGTTATACATTAATTCATAAAAGCATCAATAGATGGCGCTGTACGCCTTTACACCGCGCGAACGTTGTGATTTTCAAATATTACTAATACTTTACTTTACAAACAATAAATTGCCTCCGTTCTGAGTGTGGAGTTTTATTGAATTTCAACTCAAAGCTTTTGGGATCCTGTACCGAATCTGTACAAAATCATTGTACCTCATTTGAGGTCACACTTATTAGGACTCAATGTGGCAATGTAAGTAATTGTCTTACATACTTTATTATCTTTAAACTAGATCAATTTTAGACTGTAGTTGCTAAATGATAGTTGTGCCATGTTGCAATGAATAATTTTGTATAATTAGGGTCACTGATTGTGCAACATTCAACTTATGTTAATGGATAGTTCAATGAGTAAGGGATTTATAAACGGTATAGTTAGACCTTCACCAAATCTTCTGATTTTAGAAAATAAATGAAACTAGGAGATATCTAACTTACATATTACAAAACAGGCTTTACTATAGGTGTCATTATTGTATGTTCAATTTATTGTTATGCCGACAAATTTAACAATTACCTACTGTTGAAGACAGGAAATGATAACCAAGATAGACTTACCTCCGGTGGGTCCCAAACGCATTCTCCTGTGGTTAGGTTAGCATACATATGCTCCTTTGTTTTGGGCTCTATAATTTCCACCCATTCTACCCTAGAATAAAACATTACGATTTTTTATACTTAACCCCAAAAAAATCGGGAACAGAACGACAAATTAGTACGAATTCAGGGCGTGACATTAGCGATTTCCGTACACTTTATTGATTTTGCAACTTTCAACCACGGGTACACGAAACAATTTGTCAAAATAAACACAATAACACAGCCACAATGTATTACCTTTCCGAAGACATTTTCACAAATAATTATTAACTGTTGCAAACTTATTCACGCATTGTAAATAATAAAGTTTGACCTAAAATGCGGATGAAATTATTAGGATAGCATCCATGTTGAATGTTTACTTCATGACGGGTGCGTTCGGAAATTAAACGAACGAAGTACATGTAACTTTTTTTAGCTATGTGTAGCTATGTCTATGCTCTAGACAAGGCATGACATCACTTTACTGAAGTTACTTGTATTGTGAAAATGAACATTTATTGGAAGAACACAGAATTCCGGCAAAGAATGTTGTTATCACATTCTACTATCCTACTAACATTAAAGTAGGTGCAACAGATGAACAAGGATTTGTGAAATCGAACATTTATCGCTCATACAGGGCGTCGAATTCTAAAATTTGTTAATCACACTCAGTAACGCCCTCGTATCAGTCATTGTCTCTGAAACGTACCCAAAATATCTTTGTCTGCTGTACTAAAAGTACAAGTTTTGGAATCGTGAAACATGGATTACGGTTGTTGATATAGCAAACTTGGTTTGCGAATTAAAATTTTGTATTGCAGTCACATCACTATTGCCACTGACTGACATTAGATTTGTGTGTAAGAAGTTCGAGAAAACTTTTATTAATTTAGCTAGGATTACAGAAAAACAAACGTTTCTGAAAAAATCCATGTAGGTTTGCTCCTTTTCCATTTCTGTGTATAAATATTTCAGTCTAATATTAGTTTGAAAATATCATTCAAATTCATTATTTGGATTATTTTATTCATCTGACGTTCTCTACAAACACACATAACCTAAACTTACTGTTTGACAAGTTGAATTTGTTGTTGGCGAAATATTTCTTATTTGATCTAAAAATCATATAAATTTGCAGTAAGTATATATTTAACAATATATTTTGGTGGATTTCAAAATTTTCAGTTACCCAAAGACATATTCAATGCTGCGCTCACTGACTATTAACCTTATAAAATGCCGGCGCCCTATTATCGCTGATTCATTTCCTACCAAAAGCCAAAGTTGTCGGTACGCGACAGGAACACTTCAGTCTAAAACCACACAAACAAATAAAGTTGTTAATGGTCAGTAAATATGTAATTTATGTATACATTTAAACCTAATTTATTTATATTAATTCATTGTTTTTACGTTCTACCTACATCTGTTTTAACCAATAAACGGGTATTTCTTTAATTTTAGCAATGGCTGTTGATAAATCCAACTTCTTATTGCCAAACAATCAAAGATTTGTGGAGCTGGATAGTTCACAAGCATTTAATAACTTGACAAATCAAGAGAAGCTTTATGCACACTACCTGAGTCAAGTAAGTTAGTTTTTTGGTATAACTTTATACATACACTACTCTTTGATCATTTTTCCTTTGTGTAAATTTAGTTCAAAAGATATTTTGCACCAACACTGTTTTAAATTAGTAAAATAACAAAAACTGCTCTCAATACCCAGTCACAAAGAATGAAGAACAAATATACAGAAGTATTTAGCAGACCAACAAAGTGGTAGTCACCGGAAACTATGACCTTGCATTTGTTGCTATAATAATTTGGGCCCTCTTTTTACCCTGCCATATGCCATAGAAGCATTCTTCAAATTATGGATTAAAAATTTCAAAGTGCTCTTACATTAACCAGACAATCTCTTTTTAATTTCAAACAGGCTGCATGGAATGGTGGGTTAATAGTACTCGTTCAGACAAGTCCGGAGTCCCCAAGGATCTTTTCATTGCTGCACAGAATTTTCTTAGCAGAGCCTCTAGAGAGTCTCAAGCAGTCTGCTTTGAAGGCTGGGGCTACTGAAGATGACTTTCAGGTGAATAATGTTTATATGTATAGTTTGGCATGTCTTGGGTTATTTATTTCTATAAGAACTGAGTTATATATATAGTTAGCTTATAGTTCTAATAACTTGAATACATTATCTGTTGTATAAATTTAAAAAATCTGAATTATTTTAAAACATCTCATGTACCTATGTATCTTATCTATCTAGCAACTGAGTTTTCAAATTTTGATTATACATAGTATGTTATAGCCAGTGCCTATATTATGTAAAATGGTACAGAAAAATTCATCAAACTTACCTCATAAAAATTAGCCTCAAGGACCAATAGCTTTTTCTTGATTGAATTTTGTGCTCTAAACTAAGTACCATTTTTTATTTGAATTATGTGGCCCAAAAACCAATCTCCTCTTCATGGTTGAATTTTTGTGCCCCAAGTTTCATCTTAGCAAGGGGTCTAATATGTATAATATCGGTGTGAATTTATTTAATAGGACCACAATTTTATAATTTCAGTTTAAAATTGAAAAGCTTTTTCCCAGTTGACTTTAAAACATAAATGTCACAAACTAAATAGCACCCATGATAACAAAACCACATCCTTATAATTTTTTCTATTATCTTTCCTATGATTGTGGTCAATGTATCTATGTATTAGTTGTGGCTGTGAGATATTTGTTTCTTCACTCCACTTGCAAAACAAAACCTCTTCATGAACATATTTTTGTGATTTAATATGAAGTCTTTGATGTGTTCTAGAGTTCATTTAATTTTTAATTACCGAATTATTGATGATGATGATGAGATGATATGACTTACAGAAAACAGTCATAACCACATAGCCTAACTGTAAAAAAAAAGTCTTTCCCCAAGGTTCCGCCCGCCTTATTTCGAGTCATTATCATGTTCCATAGTTTTTCGTCCATATTAACAAAATTCCATACAAACTTCTAAATGTTATTTTCAGGCATTCCAAGTATACGCCGGTGGAGTATTTGCCAACAGCGGCAATTATAAAGGGTTCGGCGACACTAAACTGATACCTAATCTGTCGAAGGAGTCATTCGAGCTTATCGTTAAGGCGTCAAAAGCGTATGAGAATGACACGACACATATAACAAAGTTGTGGCAGAACAACAAGAATGCTATTTATAGCGTCGCACCGAGACTCACTAGCCTCGGACTGGCGGATAAGGTAATGTTTACCTACTTGAAGTGTTGACAATTGTATGATGAAATGAAAGTCAAAGTATATGATTTTTTATCTAAATACCAGCTCATGCAGTGCATTGATAAGGCAATTTCACTATCACTACTACATAGTATAAAATTAAATAGGTCCTGGCTGTCTGACCAGATGTATGCTAAGATCTTTAAAACTATGCAAAAGATTTGATACGGTATTGTTTTAAAAGATGTTTAATATAGTAGAGAACACTAATAATTTTAGAACTTTCTAATGTGATGTCGCAAATGGACACATTTTATTACAAACACTGGTTGAACCCTATGGGATAAATAATGTACACCTTAAAAAGGTCTAAACAATTTGCCATGTCTTATTACATGAGGATAACGCACATTACACCTGTGGCGCGTCGCTAGTGTTTCGTATATAACACAATAAAAAGTGATTTATATTTAAATCCCTAACTCTATTTACTTTCTACTACACTACTTACTCTATTACTATTATTTACCTTTGACATAACTTTAACTTGCTTTTTCGTGTACCTTATTTGTAATTTATGTCGAAATCATTATTGTATTGTATTCTTGACCTACCCATATCGAATACTGTCTAATTATTGTGTGTACAACCTTTTATATTTATTTTGTAAGCGCTTTGGATAAACAATCTGTTAGCTTATAAAATGTGTGAATAAATAAATAAATAAACTCAAATCTTACACTTCGAGCATCATGTTTACTTTATTAGGTCACTTTGACTTACCGTCAGCAGACAGTTATTTCTCAGATACTTTATTAGGAAGCTGTGAAACCTGCTCGAAATCTAATTTCTATTTTTAATAGAGCCTTAAAATTAACAAACCTAAGTTTATTTTAAACATTTGTCTTAATGCAAAGTGATCTCGTATTTATTTATTGTTTGTACTTTCAGGGCGTGACTACATACTTTTCTAGCAACTGCACAGAAGCGGACTCAAACTTGGTGAATGATTGGATGAAAACGAAGCGTATTGAGGCTTACATCTGTCGGACGTTCAAGACGACTGCCGAAGATGGCTGTAAGATATATGTATTAGACTAAAAAAATAATAACGACTTTTGACAGTTCTTTGAACATCACTCATCATCATTGCTGTCTACTCTAATAAAATTTAACTTAAGACCTAATAACAATGAGTTGGATTTTTAATTCTTGTAATTATTTTCTGATACACAATAGTGTCTGGAGAATATCTTTCAAAAGAAACTATATCGATCGTATCATCTTTTTATTTCATTTATTTTCCACATGCATAGTTTAGGTTGTGTAGAGCTGTGGTAGCCTAGTGGTAAGATCGTCGCTTCACACACGTGAGGTCGTCGGTATCGTATCCGCGCGGGGCACGCATCTCTGGATTTGCAAAATCTATGTGCGGAATTATACCACTAGCTTAGCGGTGAAGGAAAACATCGTGAGGAAACCTGCACATCCAGTTTAATTCTGAATGTGTAACCATGTTCCAAATTTGTCTGGTTCCTCTTTCTGAGGGTTACGAAGGTCAGATGGCAGTTGCTTCCATGTAATAACCAGACACGCTAAATCTAGGATCATGGTCAAAGCGGACCCTGGACCTAGAGGCACAAACCGGGATAACAATAAGAGGTTGATGATGATGATAGTTTAGGTTGTGTGGTCCCATTCTAAATCTAGAAACAACTGACATAGTTAAATTAATCTTACCTCAAATGATGCAACGCTGTATTTCTCTAAGAGCTATAATTCGATTCCTTTTCACAGTGCCCCTCTACACAATTCACTACGCGAGCGTCAAAACTTCACCCAGCCCGCCACTTACTATGGAAAAAGAGAAATATAAAAACGCCTACTTCCGAGTGACTCGCGGGGACTACTCCCCGCTCCTGAAACTCGTTAACGAGAACTTGGAGAAGGCGAAAGAATACGCCTTAAATGATAATGAGAAGAATATGCTGAAACATTATATCAATAGCTTTAGTGAGGGAGATTTGAATGAGCATAAGGAAGGCAGCAGATACTGGATCAAGGACAAGGGACCTATCATTGAGACGTGAGTTGGTGATCTAGTTTAGTTTATATAATCGTCATATAAATAGGGATTCGTTAATATCTTGGTGCGTATTACGAATCGCGCTCGCTTAAAAAAATAATTAAGAAATAACCCAAGACGCGAGGCCACACAGCGCCATCTAGGCCCAAACTAAGCCGAAGCTTGTACTATGGGTACTAGACAACTGATAATCTTAATTAGATACTTCTTTTTTTGTAAATAAATACATTTTATACGTCGGAGACACCCAGACCAATACAAACAGACATGTTCATGCACACAAATGTTTGCACAGTGCGGGGTGCGAACCCACGACAGTGGTTGCAAATGCGCTTTTTGCAATTATTTTCTCACAGACGATGTTTCATTGGACAGTTACCAGGGCTTCATCGAGACGTACCGCGACCCGAGCGGGCAGCGCGGCGAGTTCGAGGGCTTCGTGGCGATGGTCAACAAGGAGATGTCCAAGAAGTTCGGCTCCCTCGTCGACGGCGCTGAGAGGTCAGTATAGATTAAATACGTTCCCAATCTTTTTGGACTACCCTTCACAAAAAAAAAGTTCGAAGATATGTCACACTGGATCACACAGCGCCATCTAATGCTGCTATTTATGATTATTTTGTAAAGTTAAAGTTCGTTAAGTGTTTTTTTAATATATTTTTTTATAAACTAATTTTATTTTATTTTTTATTTTTATATCACATTATGTACTTACCAGTGTTGGCCCAAAGTTAATCTGATTAATGATTAAAAATTCATGATTAAAAATCATAATCAAAAAAATTGATTAAGATTAAGTAATCATAATCAAATATAAAATGATTAAGATTATCAATCATAATCATTAATCGTTAATTTGATTGTTTGATTAACTATTTATTAACTACTTATTTATTTATTCATTTGATTTTGTCAATACGCACTAACAGCTTGATACGCAAAAAAAAATTAAACCGACTTCAAAAAAAACACAAACGACCAAAACTAAAAAGCGATAAATAACGTAAGTAATTCTATCCTTAATACATAATTACTTAAATATTACAATTATCACTTATTTTTGAAGTCGGTGCCAGCCTCTAGGTACCTACCTAACGTAGACTATTGTTGTATGACGCGCGCGGCCGGCAAATCCCCACGACAATATACCTAGATACATTTATTTGTTTGGCTGGCACCGACTTCAAAAATAAGTGATAATTGTAATATTTAAGTAATTATGTATTAAGGATAGAATTACTTACGTTATTTATCGCTTTTTAGTTTTGGTCGTTTGTGTTTTTTTTGAAGTCGGTTTAATTTTTTTTAAAAAATAATTTTATTTCTCTATTTTTAGTTGCGTTAATGTGCTGTGACCTTGAATAAGGGTTAATTAATGTCCTTAAGAGTTTTACTTAGGAATGAAAAATTTTGCTTTTAGTCAAGTGAAGACTTTGCGATCTAGAATCAAGCAAATCACTTACCAAATCACCTGCCCTATTAGCCCTGCATAAGTACATACTACTACCTAGTTTCTATCGACAAATGTCAGTACTGTTCCCTAACTCCTAACCGTTAAGGAGTTCTGTGGCTCATCATCAGCAACAGATGTTGACGCCCGGAAGCATATACCTGAGTAGAATATGATAACGTAACAAAAACACCATATGAGCATACAATTTTCGGTTGTTGCCCTCAATTTCTCCAGGATCCCATCATCAGATCCTGACTTGGTGATAATGGGACCACCTCGGAAGTGTCCTCTGTCGAACAAAAAAAAAATTTTTGAAATCCATCCATAATTGACGGAATAATCGGTGAACATACATAAAAAAAAAAAAATATTATACATAGAGACGAATTGAGAACCTCCTCCTTTTTTCGAAGTCGGTTAAAAATATGTATGCATCAAAGTTGATCATGACAACTCCAAATCTAAAATTCTGTGAAACACTTGCTGCTTGCTGCTAGTATGTCTAACTGCCGCTGATCCAAAGAAGTGTTTAAACATTTTTAAATCAGTCATAACGAAGGAAATATCAGAAATCCCAGAACTTTTAACAGTCAACAATGAAACCGATAACACACACCACCAAGAAGACTCTGGCAGTGAAGCGGTATTAGTTGATGCTAAAAAAAGAGTATTATCTGACGACTTGTTTGAAAAAAGAGTAGTTATGAAATGTAAATTGAACAAACAAAAAAATAGTAAAGATTAGTTAAAGATTCTTCAAAATTAGAATTCCAGTATTTAAATGTTAGAAATTATTTTTTGTTCTTTGAATGATTAGTAAAAATATTTTAAGAAATCTGTCTCTTTATTTAACATCATTTCTTTGCTGTAGAATTAATTACATAGATGAATGTATTAGGTTTATAATCAAGTTAATCAATTAATGATTAATAATTAATGATTAAAGACAATAATCATGATTAAGATTAACTTTTTAATTATGATTACTTTAATCATGATTAATGTAATCTGATTAAAGTTAATCAAATTAATTAATTGATTAAAAAATTAATCGATTAATGCCTACACTGGTACTTACAGCTTGATGTTGAGCCCGCTTAATTTTAAAAAAGCAACTACACTAGTTTCTGGCCAGCTTCTCGGTAGAATGCTGCATTCCTAACCGATGATAGTTTTGACGATTTGTAAGTGTTTTATAGGAACCTATACAAATCCGTTATGATTATTATTTCAGTTAGAAAATTAAACACTATGTTGTAAAATTCCATATTTTGTATACAGATTCATCAAACTGCTACCTTGGGGCGAAAACTTGGAGAAAGATTCGTTCCTGCGACCCGACTTCACCAGTCTGGACGTGCTCACATTCTCCGGAAGTGGGATACCAGCGGGAATCAACATTCCTAACTGTGAGTTGATTAAGAAATACTCTTAAGAATTGGTGAATAAAAGCAGTGGTAATTTTTGGCAGTGGGAAATTTTTTCTGCAGACGTATTGCGACAACCAGCGACTGCGTATAGTACGCCTACTTTAAAAATTACCTATTTGAAGACTGAGATGTACTATTTAATTTTTTCGTGTCAAACACTGTCAATCGCTCCATTTCAATCTTCGCAACCTCCTCTTATTTTGGTCCTTTATAGTGCAAAGTTTTCATAATGACTAAATTCATTGTAATAAATTAAATTGCATAATAAAAGACCTTTTTGTTCTTTCTAATATTAAAATTACGAAGTAAATACTACTTTTACATTTTAAATGTTGTATTAATTTTAGATGATGAGATCCGCCAAAACGAAGGCTTCAAAAACGTGTCGTTGGGCAACGTGATACCAGCCGCGTACAAGGAGTCAGTCATTCCATTCCTAAACGATTCAGACAAGAAACTCTTAGAGAAATACAGGGTTGCATCGTTTGAGGTAAGATTAATTTAATTAGTTTGCAGGCTGATGACGATGATAGACTAAAAATGATTGAATAAAGGTATTTGTTGTTACTTTTAGGTTCAAGTAGGTCTTCACGAGCTACTTGGTCACGGAAGTGGGAAGCTATTGCGACAGAATGCAGATGGTACTTTCAATTTCGATAAGGAAAAGGTCAAGAACCCATTAACAGGTCAGTTTTTTTTATAAGAGATAGATAAGTATTGTATAAAACAATTAAAATCTTCGTAAAACAGGCATCGCACTTGTGTGTTCAGCAACACATTCATTTTTCGTGTTCTCTATTAGCTGGAAAGTGATTAGGTACTTATAAAATGAACTTCAGGATCTTTTGACTAGCTCGATGGCTCATTTGGTAGTGACCTCTGCCTTCTGAGCCAAGGGTCGTGGGTTCGATTCCCGCACAGTACAAACATTTGTGTTCATGAACATGTCTGTTTGTATTTAGTCTGGGTGTTTACTATGTATAATATGTATTTATTTACAAAAAAAAGTATATAAGTAAGTTTATCAGTTGTCTAGTACCCATAGTACAAGCTTCAGCTTAGTTTGTGGCTAGGCAGCACTGTGTGGCCCAGCGTGGCATGTCAATGTCATGGGTTATTTTTTTTGCTCTTGTGATAGAAACATAGCTATAGTTTTTCATAGTACTTCAAACCATAATTCGTACTTAGTACAAGATTAATTGCTTAAACATAACGAAAATTTTGGCACCGTCAGGGGTCTGTTCCTAACAGGTTGTTTGCCTTGCAAGGGACTTGTCTGCCTGATAAGCCACAAGTTTTGTTAGTATTAACTTTGAGATCAAAATCAATTCCTTCTCAATCGAAGTAGAGTTGTTTTTGTGCACGTTTCATTACACTTAAGTGTTGACCGACTTCAAAAAAGGAGGTGATGTTTTTCTTTCACCAATCGAGAGTTCGTTTCGCAGGCAAACCGATCGAGGCGTGGTACACGGAGGGCGAGACGTACGACAGCAAGTTCACGACGCTGGGCTCGGCGTTCGAGGAGTGCCGCGCGGAGGCCGTCGGCTTGTATCTGTCGCTAGAGCCTGAGATACTCAAGTAAATAACTATTTGTGTATTTTTTTGGGTTTTAGTACATTCCACACATTAACTTTTAGAACAAGACCACCTTCTCTCATGCCATTGGTGTGGTAGAAGACGACTGAAGACGACTAAGGGAATATCAGAAAACGGCTTGAAGAGTTTACAAATAAAACCAACTCATCAATAGATGACCACAGACTCCCTTACATCCTTACTTATCTGCCACATTTTTCAAACAATTTTAAGTATACAATCTCTTAGGTGGGCCGTATACATTCGGAATTCCGAATTGAAATTCACGTTCGCAACAAAAATGCTCTACTTGCATACAAAGCGCTCCAGCATTTTATATGAAAGTAGAGCATTATTTCTGCAAGACTAAATTTAAATTCAAAATTCCGCATCGAAATTCCGAATATATGCGGCCCACCATAGACAGATGATCCGCAGATCTTGATTTGTGATACTTATCTATTACTACACTATACTGCAGAAACATTCTCGATCAGGAAGAATCTATCCTTTTTATCAAATCTTACAAGTTTGAAAAAGGTGGAAGTTTAATACTTAACTGCCGTCCCTGAAACAGGTTTTGTTGAATTTGTTGATAGAATCTTCGGGTACGAAGGCGAGGAGGCGCTCAACGTGACGTACGTGAACTGGCTCAGTCTGCTGTGGAACGGCGCCGCCAAGGCCACGGAAATGTACCAGCCCTCCACTAAAACTTGGCTTCAGGTATTTACTAACATCTAATTTTACACATCGTCGGTCTAGATGTGATAGCTCGTACATGCAAACTGGCGAACTTTACGGAAGAGACTTCTTTTAAAGTTTTTTGACACCCATAACGTTTTTAATACACAAGGTATTTACGGGTATATCACCAAACAAAAAAGCTGTTTGACGTTTTCTGCATCAAAATCCATTTTTACCAAAAATTGTTAGTTACGAGGTATCAAATTTATTTAGACCGACGACATATTGTAGCGATGACGTCTAATGCCTTTTATGTGACAGTTTGAAACTACGTGGTCTCTGTGGCCAAACGAACGGACGAGTATCTTTATACAGTAGTTACATTTAGGCGTGACCGATGATTAAAATTGCTAAAAAAATCGTTAGACAATCACCAATACGCTCTCGAAGATAAGTTTTCATTTATTAGGCTCTTTACCTATATTACCAGCCAATTTATAAAAGAAGATCGAGCCGGGCTGTCTGGATTTTTCATTCCAGACACAATAATAAATTTATTGTGTCGCGCTTATGGAATTTGACAGACTAAACAATAGCATCACAGATCACGCCACGATTGTTGAAATTATTGGCATTAGCCTAAACTACATTGATAACATAGATACATGTTATTCTATGCGGTTTCATACAGATGTTGTATTTTCGTAGGCGCACGCGAGAGCTCGTTTCGTTTTGATGCGACTCCTCGAGTTGGAAGGCAACGGTCTGCTGACGGTCAGCGAGGTGGAGCCGGGCAAGAACTTGCTACTCACCCTACAAAAAGATCGCTTAGCCACTGACGGAAAGAAAATCATTGGTACGTATTTTTTATTCTCGACCGACTTTTTTTATATCAGTCAGCAGTGGCTTGCTTTAGCATGATGGAAAGCTAAAAAGGGAGTCAAAGTCTCTGCTAGGCTCTGAGTACGGCCGGTTCTAATATATTTCTATGCTCGAGCCAAATAATACGGATATATACTCCTACTAACCCCCCACGCATGGCGGTGGTAACTGACCAGTTACTTGCCCGTTGTCACAGCGACTTGGGCTTCTCTTTCGCTTTCCGTCAGGCGTAGAGAAGCCATTATGTAGAGCTACTACAAAAAAAAATTAAAAAACATGACAGACCCTCGAGACTAATTTTACTTTTTTTTATACCACTAGGGTGGCAAATAAGCTTACGGCCCGCCTGATGTTAAGCGGTTACCGTAGCCTATGGACACTTGCAACACCAGGGGTATCACACGTGCGTTGCCGACCCTTTAAAAACCTCTTCACAACCTTTTTGAAGTACCCCATACTATAGTCTTTGGGGAGAGGCTCGGCTGGGAGCTCATTTCATAGCCTGAGTGTACGCGGCAAAACACTCTCTCTGCTACTTCTCGCGAGTTGAAAATAGGAAAACAATATCGTCAGCATCGTAATAAGTTATTATAATAGAAGAGAGGTAGGGCATAGCGAATCTTCGCTCGAATTGAGCTGCCCGTCCGGGGAAGGACCTCCACCCTATAAAATACCGCAGCCAAATGACCTTCGGGTCGTGTTTCTGCTGGTGAGTAGGGTGTCCGGAGCTCGTGGGGGGTTAGGGTTGGGCCGGCATGGCAGTGGCAACTGACAGGTAACTGACCAGTTACTTGCCAGTTGTCACAGCGACTTGGGCCTCTCTTTCGCTTTCCATCAGGCGTAGGGAAGCCATTATGTAGAGTCACTATATAAAAAAAAATATATATATTATATTATTTACTCTTCCAGGCGACTTCCTGGTGAAGCTGCAGACGATAAAGGCGACGGGCGACGTGGCGCAGGGCGAGCAGCTGTTCGACAAGTACAGCCGCCTCGACGAGCCCTGGGCGCGCTGGCGCGACATCGTGCTGCTGCACAAGCAGCCCAGGAACATCTTCGTGCAGCCCAACACCTCGCTCAAGGGTACGGTGGAACATGTTTATAAGGGGCCATCCACAAATTACGTCACACGAATTTTAACAAAGAAAAAAAGAAAAAAAAATTATTCGCCCGCAAATTGATACACAGACAGGTCACACTAAACAAAGCACAATTAATACTAAAAAAAAAGAAGTTGACGGCACAGATAATAGAAAAAAATATATAATATATTATGTCTGGAATAAATACATAAAGTTTAATTGCTCAGGCCAATAGGCTCCGCCTCAACATAATGCTACCACGGCGCGGTATAGGTGTGCGCCGCACCCGCGGCAGCGTTGGTATTTTGGCGGAGTATTACATTTTATGACTTTTTGACCCCTCCCCCTCCTTGTCAAAGCTAGTCCTTTCTCCTTTGTATGTCACATTTCATGGACAACTCCCCCCCCCCCCCCCTTAAGTGTGACTTAATTTATGGATTAAGTGGAGTCTGCAAACTTCGTTTATGCAGAAGAAAAGCTACAGCTTGATCTCCTTGTTTAGTCTACAAAAATGGGGTACCTATTTGGGACTTACTCCGCCCTCGACACCTTGCCTCAAGGTGGGGGCCCTCTCCTGTTAGACAAGGCTTTATTTCGTCCTACGTTGACATTGGTCGAGCATATTTACCTACACTAGTTCTATGAAGCACCACATTGCAACTTTTTCGTCAGTGGCAGATAATTGTCAGCCTTGCAGTGCGATGCTTCATAAACATGTATATTGGCACTCTAGACGACCATCCATGGTAATTAACTCGGCTTCTAGACACAGTGGTCGTGGGTTCGATACTTGCGCAGTACAAAGATTTGTGTGCATGAATATGGATTGGTGTGGGTGTTTGCTATGTGTACCTAAGTAAGTTTATCAGTTGTCCAATACCCATAGCACAAACTTCGGCTTAGTTTGGGACTAGACGGCGCTGTGTGGCCCAGCGTGGCATATCTTGGGACAGTTTAATTGGCCGTGTGTACAGTTCTGGTTCTCCTTTCAGACCATAGTCGTTATTTCAGGTGACGGCGTGGAACTGAAGCGGTACCCCGCGACGGCAGAGGGCATGCTCGCGTCGTGGGTGGAGCGCTTCCCGGCCACCGACGTGGACGACGTGCTGGAGCAGCTGGCGGAAGCAGACGCGCACTATTACGAGGATCTCAAGCCGTTGGTCGATGTCTAACTGCCTACTAACCGCAATAAACACTTTTTGTCATACATGGCTTTTTATTTTGAATAGGTTGCCGTAAAAAATGTAATTAGTCAGTCTTTTAGATCGTTCAAAAATAAAAGGGACGTATTTTTTCATTTGTAAATTAGAACAAAAATGACAAAGATAGCCCGTTAAAATTACACGTGACGTCAAAGAGTGAGTTTTTTCGCCACTGAGTGACGTCCAAGACCAACTTCTAAATTTTGATGCCTTGTATCTTTGTTATTTTTTGATTAAATTAAAAAAGGCAAAATACGTGTCTAATATATTTTTATAACCTAAAAATACGGACTGAATATAATGTAATTATTTTGACCCTGGAAATATCCATATTCTTAGCAGATTTAAATTTTCGTGTCTGTAATGTAAGACGATATTAATGAAAAATTTTTGCAATAATTTTAGATCCTAGTTGGCTGTGTATAGAATATATGTACTGTTGCCTGATAGAAAATGGTTGTTAATAAATGCAGGTATTTACCTGTTGCTTGGCAAAGTTGTTATCAAACAATCTTCATCGGATTTAGGTGAGGTTATAGGTTATGTTTTCTGAAGTCGCGTCTCTATAATATTTGAAATAAAAGTAGTAATTTTCAACTATTATAATTTATTCACATTCAATACAAAACGTGTGTGATAGCAGTTTTAATATTATTCGTCAAAACAATCACAGTTTGTGTCACTGTAGCAACTATGACTAACATGTGAAATATTAAAAATCACCACACACTTAAATAAATAATTTTATTAAATAGTTTCGAGATGATAAATGAAAACGACAACTCGTATCTGCAACGTTATTGCTTTTACAACACCACTATTACAAATATTTAACAAGTCGTTTATCGGAGTGTGTAGTACGTTCAGATTTTAAATGGCAACAAATATATTAATAACCTGGTATAATAATACTTGATATTCGAGTACCTTCTTTAGAAGTCTACTCATACATTTATGTCAATGAAAACGCAAAACCGTTACTAAAATATACATGTCTGTGTGAGTGATCCTAATACGTCCAATCTATAAATACAAGTTACTCCTAAACAAATCATCTAAGCACCTTCTATTCGATAACTGTTACGACGTGACTTAGCATTCGATACTATATGATTATGATAAAAAAAATTAAACTTAACTTTGACTTAGGGTCACATAAAAAATGTAAATTGATAAAATAGCTATGAAAAATTAATATTAATCGTATTGAGTAAAACATATTTGTGCAAACACACACTTAAAATCGTGTCATTTTATCATCTTCAATAAAATGGACTAATATCAAATCCAGTCACTTATGTTTTATAAAGGCACATAAGAATCAATTTACAATAAACACTTAACAAACAATGTCTGTCCTTTGCAAAATATAACATTTCAATAGTTAGTTGTATAATTATATTTAATTATAATCCTGTCCAGCCTTCAAAAGCTGTATTAAAATATGTTGCACTCAGTCTGCCTTCAGAGACGAAAGTTAACAAAAACAAATAAATAATATTACAATATAGCACTTCCAGTTTGATGAGATTGCGGTTATCTACTGTCTATATCTCCATACATCTCTAAAATATTGAACTAAAATTTCATAATCGTCTACACTTACAAAATTTCGACGGAGATTCATTAAAATTTGAGTATACATATCTACGTTTGCCACTTAAGACAGTCTTACGGTAAGCATCCGTCATTGAGGGCTCCGGCGACACCATGCGGTGTCGGGCAGTGCTCTTGGCAAGATTTCAACGATACAGCCTCATTACCGAAAAATACATTTCTATACAACAGTGGCTAAGTAAAGGTCAAAGCAATTTGAGATTCTGTTGACTACTCTACAAAACATCAGGCAAAAAGTTTCAAATAGTGACTTGATAACAAATGCTTAAATAAATCACAAAGACTCGGTCCGTGGTCGCGCGCGGTTTAGTAGTTCCTCTCAGTCAGTTTTCTCAGAGCATTCTGCACCGTCGCCTTCGCCTTTAGGTGAGATAGTGGATCTGGAAATTAAAGTTGCCGTTTCATACCTACGTCACTGTCGCGAGATTTGTTTGTTTGTGTGCGGTGCATTGATGCCGATGATTATGCTGAGTATTAGAGAGAAATATACATAATAAGTTTTACTTGACTATACTCTATATTTATACATATAAATTGCCTCCAAACTCAAAGAAAATCCATGAATAAATTACATATTGTGGATACAATAGAAGTGAATATTATCTACATTATACTTTTTACATAAGTCGACGCCTTCTATATTTATGGTATACTAGGTCCTTGTGAAAGCATTAGTGTTGGAAAATGTAATTGGAAAGCGTGAAGCGTGCACAGATAAAATCATTATCTCTCACGGCGGGGAGTTATTGTCAAAATTATTTACGTGAACGCGTAAATACAAGAGCGATACACACCTTGGCAGTAGGTCCTTTTCGGGGTCCGGTTTTCTTGTCACGCTGATTGAAATCTTTTTTCTCTGTCTTATTTTCTCCAAAATGTTTTCAGGGCTCGGTTCTTTTTCGCTTTCTTTCAATATTATTGCAGAATTTCGTGTTCGCTTTGGTCTGTACGTGGCGTAATTTCCCGGGGAATACATAGAGAGCGTTCTATTATACTTGTGAGGATCTCTGAGTCCGAGGCAAGATTCTTCCGTCCCCTCGGAACTGTCCAAAAGCGATTTCGTTCTAGAATATCTATTGGATCCGTATGAAGATGGCTGGTCGTAATCTAAATAGCTTCTACTGCTCGGATACTTCCTAAAGTCATTGCGGTCTAGAGATCTGTAGGTGTCAATTTTATCATTCAGCCCGTAGGTGTCGTACCTTAGGTTATTTCTAGTAGTAATAGGAAGATCCGACAATAAAGTTCTGTATCTTTCTGTGGACGGTGACAAGTCCGAGGCGATGGAATATCCCGGGGATAGATCGTAGGTGGTCGGTGACGTTGGTGATGCGTCAAATTTCGTTTCGGCAGGTGGGGAATGGATCCGGGAAAGCGGGTCGTACTCTACGGCGCCGGGCCCGACGAGGCTACTCTTTCGTCTTTGCTTCTTCTCATTAAACCTAGAATAAAAGCTTTTCCTTCGTATTCTATCGACGATGTCCTCTTTCTCAGGGGTTGTGGACTCGTGATTGCGCAAGGGATGGTGAACGGTGGTGTCCGACGGTGATACCGAATGTTTTTCTAAGTATTTCCCATCTGCGCTGAGATCAGACTTTTGTTCGGAAATGGTGGACCTACTTCGCGACCGGCTGCGGCTTTGCGCATCTATAATCTCGTTATTGGTTCCTCCATCAGATATTGTCCCGTTTTTTTCGGGAACACTTTTCCTTTCGACATCTTTATCGTCTGAGGAGACGTTCATTACTTGCGGTTCTATCACAGGATTGGTAGGAACTATTTTTTTAACTCTTGGCAATCGGGAGAAATCTAATTTGAGAGTATTTCTTAGATTTTTCGGTTCGTTTTTAAGTACTGACTGGTCGTCGTTTTCTGCGGCAGCCACCGCAGATACACTGTCGCTGGCTGTTCTGCCATATTTGCTTTTGCGACTTAATCCGTTCAATAGTAACGACGTAGGCCGCCGAGGCTTGTCTTTGTCCATACTCTCAGATAATGTATCTGTACCTATTTCGGGTTTATTATTAATTACTGGATTTACTTCTATATTGTCACTTTGTGATTTTTCGACTAGAGGTTTGGAAGGTTTCTCTTTAGGTTCGAATTTTTTAAATAGCCCCAATACCTTAGATACAGTGGTTTTAGTATTATTGGTGTTCTGGGCTTCTAAAGCAGCAACGTCGGTCAATGTGACCGCTCTTTTAATGAGATTCGATTCTGTAGGGGGCTCGGCACTAACGGGTACGGAATGCTCTCTCTGCGTTCGATTTAGCTTCGAAACGTCATTAGATTTATCTGTGGCTACAGCACCGTTATCAGATACTTTCTCAGGGGAACTAGACTTTGTTGCAAATTTCTCTAATTTAGATCCTATCGTTTGTAGCATAGATTTCTTTTTTGTGACAGTTGTCGATTTCGTCCCGTCTTCCGCCGTCTTCTCTTTCACTTTCTTTACGACCTTTTTCTTTTCAGCAGGCGCTTTAGCGTCACCCGTTTCTTGGCTATTTCCTAAATCAGTCTTGGATTTTGATGAAACTTTTCTTATTATTTTCTTCTTTATAGTACCTTTCTTTTCACCGCTACTGCTGTCCGAGGATTTTAACTTGACTTCGTCCTTCTTTACCGTCGCTTTGCTACTTTTATCATCAGAATTCGAATTTTCTTTGTCCTTTTCTTCTTTAGACTCGGTATACTTTATATTTCCGTTAGCAATTTTACCATTTTCCATCTTTTGCTCCGTCTTGTCGGTACTGTCACTACTATTAATTATATGATATTTTTTAATAAGGAGGCTGTCGCTCGTAACTTTCTCACTATCATCGGTTGCGGTATCTACTTTTTGTTGCAACGTTTCGCTTTTTTTAAGGGAATCCGCCTTAGCGAGTCCATCGAGCTTCTTTTTGGGTAAAGTAATACTGAAACTGACCTCGACGTCACCCTTGGCCTCGGGCGCCGTGGCCTCCTCCCGCGGCGGCGCCTCGTCCCTTTTGTTAATACTGCGGTTTATGTACACTTTTTCGGGGGACGGGCTGCTCGTCGGGTAACTCTTCGGCCTCACCAGCTTGGACTCCCTCTGCGAGCTCCTCTCGCCGCTCTCGGGCGCCTTGCTCTCGGCGGGCGGCGCGGCCGAGTCGTCGACGTCCTTGACCGGGTAGCTCCTCGGTCTCATCAGCTTCGAGTCCCGCGCGAGCGAGCCGTCCTCGTACCGCGACGTCGGCCTCGACGCGCCCGGCTCGGCCGCGCGCCCGCCGGCCGCCGCGAGCGCCGTGTCCGCCGCCGTCTCGCGGATGTCGTCCAGCATCGGGAGGAACGGCGTCGTCGAGCGGCTGCGCTCCTTGGCCGAGACGAGACCGACCGGCGAGAGGCACTTGCGCGCCGGCGGCTCGTCGCGCGTCTCGAGCGACCTGTTGCGCTTCTCGCGGATCTCGCGCAGGATCCTCTGCGTCTCGAGCTCCTTCTCGCGGCGGCGGCGCTCGTAGAGGCTCTCGTCGGGCGGCGCGTCGTAGAAGTCCGAGCGCAGAAAGCGCGACACGCGGCGCCGGCCCGCGCGCGCCTCCGCCTCCGCGTCCGCGGCCGGCTCGTCCGGCGGCAGCGAGCGCTCCGGCGTCAGGTACTTGCTGAGCAGCGGCCGGTCGCGCGGCGGCGACGCGTCGCGCGAGGCGCGGCGGCGCAGGCGCGGCAGCGTGCAGTACTGCGGCGGGGCGGGGTCGGGCGCGGGGTCCGGCGCGGGCGCGGGGTCGGCGGGCGCGGGGTCGGCGGGCGCGGGGTCGGCGGGGTCAGCGGGGTCGGGGTCGTCGGCCGCGCGCGCGGAGTGCGAGCGCGCGGCGGGCGGGCGGCGGGCGGGCGCGGGCGGGTCGTGCAGCGACAGCGTGCGGCGCAGCGTGCGCGCGGCGGCGGGCGGCAGGTGCGCGAGCAGCTGTCGCTGCAGGCGGCGCGACAGCGCGGGCGTGAGGCCGGACAGCGCGCGCATCTCGCGCTCCGAGAACTGTATCGCGCTCAGGTCGAGGTCGGACAGGTCGAGCGCGCCGTCGGCCGCGTCCGCGTCGGCGTCCGCGTCCGCGTCCGCCGCCGGGCGAGGCTTCGTCGCCTTCCTACTACTACCTGAAAAGCAATCGAAAAACACACGTTTCGATCGTGCGGCGGGCGCGCTCGGGCGTGCGTGCGCGTGCGGGCGGTGTCGCCGGCGGCGCGCGGCCGTCGATGCGGTCGGTTAGGGGTTAATCGAGTCTAGGGAGGCCGTTACGGAGTGATTGAATTAGATGTCAAACGTGAAGCTTTAGATAAATGCGCAAACGAAACACGGAGTATGCATTAAAATGTTGCTGTCGAGATCCAAAATTTACCAGAATGCGAGCTAGTCTTCGGCATAGTATACCACAAAATGATTAAAGGCATCTCTATTCTGGTAAACGGCCGCGGCGCACGGTGCGAAACACAAAACACATAAAATATGAGGAAATAAAAATATAGTTTAGTACCTATTCCTGTGTGGCGTTTGTGGCGGGTTTGTGGTTGTTGCTGGTGCCGCTGTGGAGTGAAGATTTGGTCGGAGCATGCAGTGTAACGCGCAACCCAACTGCAACCACGACAAAACCTCACTACCGCTGGTCCGGGGGCGGCGGCGGCGGCGCGGCGAGGCCGAGGCGCGACCTACTCGTATCTTACATCGAGTGCTACCACATCCACTATCTACACATTGATGCTATGCAATAATTACGTTACAAACAAATCAATTAACTGTCTTTTATTTATCTAGTGTAGTTGCTCGCTCTTATCGAGTCTTTCTGAAAATTATCGAATAATTTAAAATGAATAATAAAGTATCTACATTTGATATGGTATTGCTGCATTGTCGCAGGCGATGCGTAATGTGAAATGCCTTTTTACATTACATGCAATATCTCTACGTAATGAATTGAATCGTTTATGACAATCGATAGCAACGCAACATTTTCCTGCTAGTGTTAGCGGGTAGGAGAAAGTCAACACCTGCACAAAGAATGCAATATGAATACAATATAAAACACTACAATGCAAAAAAAGGTTAAATTGATTAATAAAAAAAAATGTGTTAATGAACAACGCACACAGTTATATAATGGACTATCGAGTGGCATAGTCAATTATATACGACGTTAATATTGAACGGGGAACAAACGACCGAAGGAAAACGTCGCAAATATCAGACCGGACGACTAAGTACGGCAGTTGGGACATCGAAGGCTCCTCATGTGATGGGTCGATAGTTAATTTATTTGTTTAGTGCAAGCTAGCTTTGTTGTGAGTGATGTAGGCCCGTGCTGAACTCTATCTACTGCTGGCAGTGCGACGGCGATAAATGTAAAATGAATTTCGCTTTACATGCTCAAACATGAATTTTGAATATATTTTTCATATTTAATTATGACGTTATAAACGAAATGAAATAAAAATGAATACGCGTGTATGTAAAAACGTTGTGTACTAAAATCGACATACTTTATAACAAACAAAAGGTTTAGACTATCTACATGTGGTTTATTTGAAAAAAAAAAAAAAAACAAGAAAGATAGTTTTGTATGTATTACTATTTCGCAGATTGTGATTTAAGGGAATTACAAAACGATTTTTTTGGTAAGTAACTAAATTGTATCGAATTATATTTTGAAGCAAAATGGCCTATTATAAGCGTATGTACATAATGTATCCTTCAATTAAAATATAAAAAAAACATGTCGTTTTTAAACCGGATTTCAACTTTTTTTTGATTACAATGATATTTTATTATTTATAAATAATTTTATTTAAATTCGATTTCGTTTTAAGAGTTTTATGTTTAACTTAGTGCGAGAATAATTTAAATAATTTTATTAAAGTGCGACATTTTAAACAGTGAGCTCTGTGCAGTGTGCGCAAGATTTATATCATACATTGTGCTCCTACAATCGCGGTACAAAAAGACATATAAAGCAAGGACTCACCAACTCACTCGATTGATCGTCCACATTTCTTATATAAAGCTGTCACATTAGATCGGTAAGCAGAAGCACAAGTATATGTGTGGTGTGTCGACATTGGCGACGTTTCCCTTGCTCGGCATGGGCGGTGGGCGTGGCGTGGCGGTGAGAGGCGTGTCGTGCGTGCGTCACTCACCTCGCGGCGCGTGCGGGCGCGGCTTGCTGAACATAGAGTCGAAGTTGGCGTGCAGGTCGCGCGAGCCCCACCCCTCGCGGCTGTCGACATAATAAGCAAACGTTTATTACAATTTATACCTTATTACCTTAGTTATAATCAGTATCACAATATCGAATCAATAGATTCGATATTGTGATACTGATTATGTTCTGTGATATACATTTCTGTGAGCCGAACGATGGTCCAGTATGTAAATATGTAACTACTGCGAAGTTTAGTTAACTAACTAGAAACAATAATATAAATAATAATAAATACTTGAAATGTGTCGCAATTTCTTTTGAAAATAGGTATATCATATTAGTTAATGATGAAGTTTGACGACCATAACATTTAAAAACATAAAAAAATTAAGTTTATATTAAGTATAGTGTTAGATTGTCAAAATAAATAATATTTAAATATATCAATAATCCTAAATAAAAACAATTTATATGGAAATCAGTATTTGGTATCTCATTTGATTTTTTGTCGTTACCACGATGTTGATGTTATAATAAATATTTCGCTATCAAAATGTATTAAAAAAATCTGTGTTAATTATACAAAATAAATATAAATATTATAAGATTTAATTAAGTTGTTATTTATAAAATAAAAATAATATTGTTAAGAGTTATTCATTTGACTTTTAAAATTAATCGTACGGTCAGACTTCCGTTTCGCGCGCATAAAAAGCCAAATGTCAGAAGACGAAAAACACTTGGTTACGAACGGTCGAAGGTGACGGTCGAGTGAATAACTCTGTTATAGTTCTGTTTTATTGTGTGGTGATTATAATTTAATAGTGTACATGAGGTCAGAAGAATATATAGTGAAAAAGTTATGCTGGTGTTTCCTTTATTAAACGACAATCGTTTCAACTCAGAAGTGGGATGTACACGTGCCTTGTTCGGCAAAGGTTGGTAAAAATAGTTGAAATACCTCTACAGGTGAGTGACACTGCTATCATTATTTTTTCTTAATACAATATTTATGATCGATAATTTTCTATAAAGTCTTAGTAAGTTGTGCATGAATAAAACTAAATAAAATATGATAAAGCTATATCCATTTACCAAGACAAGTGTTAGCGAATCATTACGCTAGGATTAATAGATACAAGGCGCAAGATAAATAGATACGTCCCATTATAATTTTATTTCTTGTTTATGTATTGGTACATAATATATATATTTTACAAACTGATTACATAGCACAACTTGAACAATTGCATCTCTAATTTAACGACCTAGTCTGGATCAGTGGTTAGAGACCGCTGCTTTTGCTGATTTAGAGGTCGCGGGTTCAATCCCCGTAAAATATATGGATTGTATTGGTGTGGGTAAATGCTATGTACATGGATCTATATGTAACGTGTGTAATATGTATAACATATTTATAAGTGGTAAATAAGACCGTCTAATTTTTACGTCAGTGTATTTTGTATTTGGATATAAGTCAAGTGTTTGATGTGCGGTAAAGTATATCTATCCATACGTAATTATGTACAAAAGGTATTCCAGCCTGTCCAGTTATTTGGTTCAGATTATAATAATTCTCTGGCTTAATTTGCAATTGGATGGCGCTGTGTGGCCCATTATGGTATATCAATAATCCTTATTGATATCTTCCAGACCTGAAGGTTGACTGACGGAGGAGAGGTATATATATGTATATAGTATGTATGTATATATGTAGTTGAGAAACAAAACGAGTAAGGCTGTGCAAATCTGGATGTAATTATACTACTCAATTGATTTTTTTTTATATATACAGGTAATTGGTATCAAGTTATTAGTTCTATATAACATTATTAATATTTACATTCGACATATTTTCAGATTGCTTAGTCGTTGTATTTATACAATGCCAAGTGAAAGACGATCGCGAGAGCGACGTCCAGCCAAAGGACGGCGACGGCGATCCCGTTCCACCACGACACGACGGTCCCGCCCAGCAGTGAGGCAGCGGTCCCGTTCGCGTTCTGATGCGAGTCGTCGCTCGAGATCCACCGTGAGGCGACGGTCACGTTCCATCGAAAGCAGGCGCCATAGGTCACGCACACACCGTGGACGGACGTCGAGACTGGAGCGCCCATCCCGTTCAGTGTCAAGGTCAGATTCAATTATACGAGATAGGAGACTCCGTCGTGATAGTAAATCCAAAGAGCATAGTTCACGCCACAGTATGCATAAAAGTCAATCTCATCCTGTAACTCGTTCGCGAAGTAATATAAGGGAGGCTGATTCAGTTAAATACCCCAGTAATGAAAAACAAACTGAAGGTATACTTAATAATCAGGTTAGCACTAATCATACTTTTAATAATGAACAAGTAGAAGTTAATCAACGGATACAACGCTTAAATTCAGAGCAAATAGGCACCTCAAATAATAATGAGGTATCATTTAATAAAGGGATATTAGATAATCTTAGTCAGGTTCTAAATGCGGCCTCCACCGATAATACACACAATAGAGAAAAATACTTAACCACCAATGTCGTGCCCGAATTTGATCCTAAAGCCAAAAATCAAACTATTGATAGTTGGTTGAACAAGGTCAACGAGTGTGCTGAGATTTACAGTTGGAATAATAAACAAACTGCTCATTACGCTTTACCAAAGCTTATGGGTATAGCGAAACGATGGTATGAGGGTCAACCATCAGTAATGCATACCTGGGAAGTATGGCAACAAAAACTCAGGTCTGCTTTTCCAGTTTATGAAAATTATGGGCGTTTACTCACAGAAATGCTTAATATTAGGGCAAAATTTGGAGACGATCTTGAAGAATATTATTTCGAAAAATTGATAGCCTTAAATCGTTGTGGTATCAATGGAAAGAATGCTATTGATTGTGTAGTCCATGGTATAGAGGATAGGTCCGTTCGGTATGGCGCCGAGGCCGTAGGTTTTGAGGATTCAGATAAGTTGTTAGGGTATTTACGAAGTGTTAAGCACGAAAAATTTGACAAAAATAAGAAATTTGTCCGACCCAATAATGAATCAATTCGTAGACCGGTAAAAGTTGATTTTAATACTAGGCAAACAAAATGTTTTAACTGTCACGAAATAGGACACGCATTCAGTAATTGTAAAAAACCAATAGTCAAGTGCCAAAAGTGTTCAAGGATAGGTCACAATGATCCTAGCTGTACAAGGGAAGCTTGGAAGGATAGGTCAGAGGTCAAGCCGGTACTACTACTAGATGCAGGGACATTAGCTGATGAAAAATTTAAGAAAAATATTTATATATTAGGTTCAAAACTTAATGCCTACGTAGATTTGGGCAGCCAGTGTACGTTAATAAAAGAATCTGTTGCTAGGAAAATTTTTGATTCAGAGTCCTGGAAAGTTACAAACTTACCAAACTTACGTGGCTTCGGTAATTCTATTATACAATCGGTAGGCGTTTATACCGCAGAATTGACGATAGACAATGTAAAGTTAGAAGTAGAAATGGTAGTAGTTCCAGATTGTTTTCTTAATTACGATGTTTTGATAGGTCAAACTGTGACGGAACAGTCCCATATTGAAGTGCACAAAGATAATAAAAAGTTAACAATCAAATCAAGACTAATTAGCAATCAACGCCTAAGTCTAAAAGTACATAAAGCTGTAAATGTATACGGGGATGCCAGTATTAAAGTTAAAACTTACGATAGCTTGACAGGGGAAATTTGCATTGAAGATAGTCAAAGACCAAAGTATAAAATAAGGGGTGGCAAAGTTCATATTAAAAATGGCATAGGTTACATTCAAATAATAAATAGTAAACATTTCCCATTACAATTTCAGATAGATCAAGTTATATCCCGGGGTACAATTTGTTTAGAAAACTTGAGGGGTACGTGTATGAGCGTAAACAGAATAGTTAAGGCAACTAGCATGCTTACACTAGAAGATTTAAACGTTGATGCTAATTTGAATGATAATCAAAAGGGTCAGTTATTAAATTTAGTGAACGAATACAGGGACTGTTTTGCCAAAGATTTGACAGAATTAGGATGTACTAATGTTACTACAATGGATATTGAATTAAAAGATTCTAATCCAGTAGTGCACCGTCCATATCGACTAAGTTTTACTGAAAGGGCCGAGGTTAGGACAATGGTAGACGAATTACTGCAAAACGGTATCATAAGGGAATCAACTTCTCCGTATGCTTCTCCTATTATAGTAGTTAAAAAAAAGACCGGGGATAAACGACTGTGCATCGATTATCGAGCACTAAATCAAAAAACGGTGAAACAACATCACCCGATCCCGCGTATCGAAGACCAGATAGATCGTCTAGCTGGTAATCGTTTCTTTTGCACTTTAGACATGGCATCTGGCTACTACCAGATGCCATTGAGTGAAAATGCAAAGCCGCTAACAGCTTTTGTAACTCCAGACGGGCAATGGGAATTTAACGTGGTCCCTTTTGGATTAGTCAATGCTCCTGCGGTTTTTCAAAGGACAATTAACACTGCGTTAGGTAACGCAAGATTTGATTCAGCTTTGGCATACATGGACGATATTTTAGTTCCATCCAGATCTTTTGAGCAGGGTCTGGAAAGACTTCGCATTATCTTTGAAAGGTTGCGTAAGGCAGGGTTAACATTAAAGCCGCAGAAATGTCATTTTTTTAAAGTAGAAGTTGACTATTTGGGGTTTGAGATCTCTGGGGTTGGTATTAAACCCGGGGCGAGAAAGGTGGAAGCAGTTAGTAATTTCCCTACTCCGAACGATGTTCATAATGTAAGGCAGATTTTAGGATTAGCTAGCTTTTTCAGGAGGTTTATTAAAGGATTTGCCGAAATTACTAAACCTCTGACAAAGTTACTCAAAAAGAACTCCCCATGGGAATGGGGAGAAGAACAAATCCACGCATTCACAAAAATTAAAACTATTTTAACATCTAGGCCCGTCCTTGCATTGTTTGATCCAACCGCAGAGACACAAATCCACACTGATGCTAGTAAACATGGGGTAGGCGGCGTTTTACTACAAAAGCAATCTGATTCCTCTTTTAAGCCAATCGCATACTACAGTAGGCAAACCTCCCCGGAAGAATCTCACTTTTCATCTTACGAGTTGGAAACCCTGGCTGTAATAGCGTCATTAATGAAATTTAGACCGTATGTCCTGGGAATAAAATTCACGATAATAACCGACTGTAACTCTCTCAGAGCAACATTTCAAAAGAAAGACATGATCCCTCGCGTGGCTAGGTGGTGGAGTCTAATTCAGGAGTATGATTGTGATGTCATCTATAGGTCTGGCAGTAGTATGATGCACGTTGACGCATTAAGTCGTAACCCAATTCCTGACGAAATAGGTGTAATAGATGCAATTGAAACTCTTGATGTCATGAACATTGCAGAAACCGATTGGCTAGTAACTGTCCAATCAAATGATACTGAATTAAAGCGTATAAAAGACATATTATCGGATCCTCAATATGATGATTTAATAGACATAAAGAAAAACTTTGTACTAAAGAGAGATAGGGTTTATAGAAATACCAATGAAGGGCTGAAATGGGTCGTACCAAAAGGGTGTCGTTGGCAAATTTTACAAAACAACCACGACCAGATAGGGCATTTTGGTTTCGAGAAAACTTTGGACAGAATTAAACAGAATTACTGGTTTTCAAAAATGCGAAAATTTGTAAAAAAATACGTTAGTTCTTGCCTTGAGTGCGCACATAATAAAATTCCTGCGGGAAGGAAAGAAGGATATCTCCATCCCATACCTAAGATTTCTACTCCTTTTCATACTGTTCATATAGATCATGTTGGGCCCTTCGTTGCTAGTAAACGCAAAAATGTATATATTCTAGCTATCATAGATGCTTATACTAAGTTCATAGTCCTGAAGGCAGTAAAGAACACAAAGTCAAATACTAGTATCGCAGTACTTAGAGAATATTTTGGTACATTTGGTTTACCTACGCGCTTAATAAGTGACCGCGGAACGTCTTTCACGAGCGTAAAGTTTGAGAAGTTTATCAAGGAATTGGGCATTAGGCACATCCAAAACGCAGTTGCCTCCCCACGAGCCAATGGGCAAGTGGAGAGGTACAATCGTACAATATTAGACTCGTTGGCTGCGCAAAATCATGGACAAGACGAAAGGTTATGGGATGATAAATTGTTACAAGTACAGTGGGGTTTAAATAATACAATTAATAAAGGCACCGGAAAATCTCCGTCAGAAATCTTATTTGGACTTAAACTTACCAATTCAAAGGAAGGTCATATAATATCGGAGATTGAAATGGACTTAGCAAACATTACTGAAAATAATTTAGATTCTGGGGAAACCATTAACGAAAACAGCTATTTACCTGATAGTGCATGTGATCAACCAAATACATTGACTAGCTTAAACGTGTCAGCCGAACCTGACATTATAAATGAAAATAATTCACAACAAGAAAATAATAATCAAATAGATAATCGGGAAGGGTCTTTTACCCCAAAAATGGACGTAGTAGAGATTAGGGCCAAAGTAGACGAGCATGTGTTAAAAAGTCAAGAAAAACAAAAAGATAATTTTGATAAAAAGAGGAAAGCAGCCAGAAAATATAGTGTAGGAGATTTAGTGAGAATTGAAAAAGTAGTACATAGTGTAGGTAAAAGTAGAAAGTTACTACCTAAGATTTCGGGACCGTTTAAAATAACAAAAATATTAGACAACGATAGGTACGAGGTTTGCGACACACCTATCACCAAAAAGGGTAACAGAACATATACAGGAATTTATGCGGTAGATAAAATATTCCCGTGGTTATGTTTCGATAGCAAAGAAAGAGATTCTGATTCCGAGAGCACTGATGACAGTGAAACTGTTTCTACCTATGATTGAGGGTAGATTTTTATTAAGGTTTAATCAAACATTTTAAGTATACCTTTATTAATGATAAATGTATCGTAAGATTAGATTGTATTGCTCCCGAATTAATTATGACATTTCAATTATGCTTATACATTAGATGGTTCAAATAATAGTGCAGACACGTCCTAGTCTCTAGTAGTACAAATTACAATGTAAGCGCAACGTGCGCCACCTAACTGTAACTTGAGCACAAAGTGTGCCTTGCGCAACGTGCGCAACCTATCTGTAACTTGAGCACAAAGTGTGCCTTGCGCAACGTGCGTAACTTATCGATAATTTGAGCACAAAGTGTGCCTTGCGCAACGTGCGTAACTTATCGATAATTTGAGCACAAAGTGTGCCTTGCGCAACGTGCGTAACTTATGGATAATTTGAGCACAAAGTGTGCCCAGCGCAACGTGCGCGACATAATATCTGTAATCTGGGCACAAAGTGTGCTTAGCGCAACGTGCGCAATTTAATCTAGAACTCTAGCATAATTTATGTGCTATGCACAAAGTGTGCGTTTCATTTTAAGTTACTTCAGCACAATGGGTGCAATGCGCAATGTGCGCATGGGTAAAATGGGCTACCGAAAAGTGCCCGTTTGGTATGTAACTTATGTAATAGGCAATACATAAATAGTTAATTAAAACAAATGTATAATCATAGTGAGTTATCAAATAATGATTACTGATTTATTTTATACGTATGGGATAAGAAATCATTTTTTTTTTCTTTTCTCATCATGTTCACGAGGACGTGAACTTATATCAGGATGGACGAGCTGTTAGATTGTCAAAATAAATAATATTTAAATATATCAATAATCCTAAATAAAAACAATTTATATGGAAATCAGTATTTGGTATCTCATTTGATTTTTTGTCGTTACCACGATGTTGATGTTATAATAAATATTTCGCTATCAAAATGTATTAAAAAAATCTGTGTTAATTATACAAAATAAATATAAATATTATAAGATTTAATTAAGTTGTTATTTATAAAATAAAAATAATATTGTTAAGAGTTATTCATTTGACTTTTAAAATTAATCGTACGGTCAGACTTCCGTTTCGCGCGCATAAAAAGCCAAATGTCAGAAGACGAAAAACACTTGGTTACGAACGGTCGAAGGTGACGGTCGAGTGAATAACTCTGTTATAGTTCTGTTTTATTGTGTGGTGATTATAATTTAATAGTGTACATGAGGTCAGAAGAATATATAGTGAAAAAGTTATGCTGGTGTTTCCTTTATTAAACGACAATCGTTTCAATAGATACTTTCAACTCACGTCTCCGATACACTTCTTTTGTTTTCCACATACTTATGAGTGCTGCGTGTAAGTAAAGTGACATGAAAACCATCGTTACTTTTAATTTCGATGACAACAGAAATAATGACGACCTTCATAAGCAATATATTCCATTTAATTATGCGATCGGTCTGCGAAATTACGGAAATATATTATTTACGATGATTTTGTCGCAAAAAAACATTTAAATACTAAAAAAATGCTAAATAGGGATGATGATAGTCATCATCATCCCTATTAGATAAGTGTCAAAAATTTCATAAAATTACTTTAAAATTACAAAGAATCAAATGATACTCACAACAGATGTCTCCTGGGTAAGTGGGGGCTGCATGCACAAAATTAACATCAGATTAATATTTTAGTCGATAAAAATGGGAGTTACGTGCGAGAAAATAAAGTAATAGAATTAAAAATACAACAGCGTATGAACTGTCGCATAAGAATATATTTGCATAAGTTAAATTAAGGGTTTGTAAATTTTTAACAAGTTAAATAAGATAAAGAATATTTTCAGTTACTGCGTTTCTACTGTGGACAAAACATGTTTCCTAATATTAAGCAACTTACATAAGTTAATTCATACAGGGTGTTTAATCTACTATATTCTGTACAGTTGAATTTTAATAAAGCAAGTCGAAGGTATTATAATGAAGAATGTAGTAGAAGTTATAAATGAAAATTAGGATGATCAATTAATAGTTTATAAGTTATTTTTCAATCACAACTATTGTAATAGTAGATGTACACCTTGTAAGAAAGCAGTCGCTCATCTTCTAAATGTACAAAACCTTTAATGAGATTTTTTGAATAAAATGTAATGTATACCCCTCGCCTTATGAAAAAAAAATAGTGGGGTATATTAATCTAATTAAAGAAACACGAGCCGCGAACTTATTAAGCGACTTAAAAAAAACCGAGAAGTTTTTCAATTCTGTTTTTTTTTGTTTTATATTTGTTACCACATATCTCCGAGAATTTTATTGTGAACCGATTTGAAAAAATATTTTTTGTTCGAAAGCGTGTACTTCTGAAATGGTCCCATTATTGTCACCATATTGAAGTCGTTCTTTTTTGCAAAAATAAAAACCCTGTTTTTGTAATATACAATCTATACGTCCATAATAGAAACAGCAGTGCTAAATGTTAAGGCTCACACGTGGTATGGTACGGTATGACATCATGTATGACAGTCGAGGGCGATACCTGTTGAAGAACGGCGACTGCAGGTTGTTGAACAGCGAGTGCGGGTGGTGCGGGAAGCCGGGACCCTCCTCGCCGTTCAGCCGGTTGGTGAGCGCGCGGACCTGACGATATATGACGGTTAATTTGACGATAATGGCGCAATGGTTAGAGCGCGGAACAAATACAAACTGGAGACGGCATATAATCTACAGATTTTCAAGGCGAGAGTAACTGGTTTTTGTTGGGTGAGCGCGTTCCATCGTAAGCTTAACATCGGGCGAGTCCCCGACTAGAAAGCTACCCATTTACTTATAAAAGTTAACTAAAAGCACGGACGATCATTATCTTGATATTCCAGGAGACATCCTCATTCATCGTCTGGTACAAGGGAATAGTATCATAGTATAAGGAAAACCTTAGTTTGAGACCTGCTATTCGACATCCATCTAGGTATTATGTACCTACAATTATTAATGTAATAGATAGATTTTGGTTTGATTTGATATTCACAAATGCGTTCGGAAAGATCTCTCTCGGAAACGCATGCAAGCTTTCATTAGAATCCATACTAATATTATAAATGGGAAAGTGTGTCTGTCTGTATGTTTGTCTTTTTTTCTAGGCAAATCGGAGGGACCAATTGACGTGATTTTTTAAGTGGAGATAGTTGAAGAGATGGAGAGTAACATAGGCTACTTATTGCCCCTTTCTAACCCCCCACTTCCCTAAAATGGGGGGTGGAAGTTTGTATGGAGCATTCCGCAATTTTCAAGGTAGAAAGCTGAAAATTGGTATGCTGACTATTTATGACTACCAAAAAAATCGCCCGTCATTTTTTTTTAAATGAGCACGCATAATAAACACTTCTGTGACACACCTACATGAACGCGGGCGAAGCCGCCGCGGGCACAGCTAGTTTCACATAAGTCTAATACCACCAATACGATTGTGAAGCAAACACTCTACAACCGAGCGAAGTCTGGGCAATTGAAGTTTTTTGTTTATTTTAAAAATCCAGTGGCAGTCGGTTAGATCGAGATCGTTACTCTTTTATCGACATGGTCCTTAGGGCTCCACGACGGACGACGTAGGCTTATCACCGCCAACTTCTTCCACCAAAATCACCCAAAGCTACTTGCATAACGACTACATACATTTTTTACATCCTTAGAGAACATAATACCAACGACGCTCATCTCATAGGTAAGTACCAACATACCCTGTGCAGTAACGTAGAGAAGAGGTTCTCAGCAGTGAGCAGATGGAAGCCCTCGTCCTCTTCATCCTCCTCGCCCGAGCTCACGGACTCCGCTCGAGCCGCGCGCGTGGACCTGCCACGTTGTACCACATCATTGAAAAGGAAAACGGATAATATTTCGCTATAGATACATACAGTGTGTTTTTTTATAAACATAATGGAACTTAGTTAAGCTCGTCGTTTCAAATGTCCTTTCGTAATATACGAACATTTGAAACACTTATGTAATTATTTCTTCGATTATCAATTTCAACACATTTCAACCCGGATAATATGGACAACCGTCCTAAAATGATAAACAACAGGAAGCATTTTATTTATGAACTTTATAGGAAATAAATTCCTAAACTTTAAAAGTTCTCTGCGGCTAAATTCCACTGATTCTGTGTCGCAATTCATAGTACATACCTCAGTCTGTGCATGTGGGTGTCATCTTCTTCCTCTGATTCACCACCACTGACGAGGCTGCTGTAATAAATAAATAACATTATACAAGCAAGTAATTATAACGGTAGCCTGTGCTGTTACCAAACCAGCATAGTGTGACAGAGGCACAGCACAGTGAACTGAAACTTATAGTGTTATTCGCGAAGTGGGTGATGGGGAACGGCAAATCGATCGAAACGCACGATGTGGCAGAAATGTGAATTACTTCTGGGATGTCATGTGTCAAATGATTTAATGATGTTTTGTAGGGAGTTTGTGTCACAGACGTTTGTCTTATGATCAGAGCTCTTATTAAGAAGCTTTCCCCGTTTGTTCTAAGCTCTTCTACTTCTCTCACATGCTGTGCTAATACCAATTTCTTCCCTTTTTGCACAGTTTGAGGTTGGAAATGTATTTCATGTTTAATTGAAGCAAATCCCGTACGTATTATAATGTTCATATTTTTGCCAAGGAAGAAAATCACTAGGTATAATATACACACTCACTTTTTACAAATATTCTTTTAATTTCGCTGAAAAACTAGTCGAAAATCGTTATCATAACATCTAGTTGATATGATTTGACAGATGTCATATCCCGAAAAGTTGAGGCCACTAGGGGCGCTGTCATCGCGCACACAGCGAATACTGCGAAGTCATTATAACAAAGATACTATTAATATAGACAAAGGAAAAACTTACCTAAACTGGCAAGAAATACTTTTTCGACCAGTTTACAGTTTGACCGACAATATTTATTTCTGTTGCGAGCAAAAAAGTACTAAAGTTCTGGTGTCGTCTCGCGTCTCATGTACCTTATCCGTTGGGGGTGTGGTCAGTAAGGAGGCGCAGCCGATTCTCGACTTACAGCCGTATTCACAAACCTATAGGATTTCGGGCACTGTGTGTCTACGCGTCGCATAGTAACGTTTGTGAATACGGCCGTTCCTCGACGACCATTCGACTATGGGGTCACCGACCTCGCGCATGCCATGTACTTGACGCGGAATGCGCGCGACGGGGTCGCTGACCTCGACCATCAGACGTACCTGATGCGGCGGGGGCGCGTCCCGCGGGGCACGCGCGGCGCGGCGGCCTCCGGCTCGAGGCTGCGCTGGCGCGGCGTGACGTAGCCCTTGCCCTCCACGGCGATGGGGATGATGAACTCGCGCGCGGACTTCTTGATCGGCTCGCCGGGACTGGAGCACGCCTCGCTGGCGCTCGACTCCGACGACACGAGCCGTCTGCGGACAACGTCAAACATTTAACAGTCATCGTCATCATCCACTTATGGACATAGGCCTCACCCAATGAAAATGTAGATTGTTACTGGATATGCGAAATGGATTGTAACTTTGTCACAATAAAGTTTATGTGAAAATAAATACACTATTTTTTGTTTCATGCTAAAATAGGTATCAATTGAGTCAATGGAGGTTGTGCAGCCCTAGGCGAGGCCTGCGGCAGCGGCTTGGGCAGCGGCTGCGGCTGCTGCGGCAGCGATATGGGCGACTCCTCCGCCACGTGGATCGGTATAACGCACTCCACTGACATACTAATCATACCTCAATGGCGGTTGGGCAGCCCTGGGCGAGGCCTGCGGCAGCGGCTTGGGCAGCGGCTGCGGCTGCGGCGGCGGCGACGTGGGCGACTCCTCCGCCACGTGGATCGGGATGATGCGCTCCACCGACACTCCCCGGCTAGACGACAATCAACAGTAAAGTATGAAACCGGCAGGTCAAGATGGCCAATGCGAGCATTGGCAAACAGCAAACGATCAATGTAGACGAGTATCTGTGGAGCTGCCCTCAGATACAAGTTTCATATGTATCGTTTTGCGTACTATAATAAACACGGGATATATTACGAGACAAATGGTTCGGGACAATGTTGTGAAATATGAACTATATTTTTTTCTTCAGAAATG
Source organism: Conogethes punctiferalis (assembly GCA_031163375.1). Lineage (NCBI taxonomy): Eukaryota > Metazoa > Arthropoda > Insecta > Lepidoptera > Crambidae > Conogethes > Conogethes punctiferalis. Next base: position 14,049,181 of record CM062084.1, read on the forward strand.
GGGTCTATTAACGATACCTAATGCCCAGAAAAAATTATATAAAGTGATTAAAGAATAATTTTGTATAAGTAAGTTTATCAGTTGCCTAGTACCTATAGTACAAGCTTCGGCTTAGTTTGGGGCTAGATGGAGATATGTGGCCCAGCGTGGCATGTCTTGGGTTATTTATACTATGGGTGATCATGTAAAGTAACGAAGGTCCGTCATACTTATTCCTGTGGTCCTCGACGCGGTGCTGCGCCTCGGTGCGGAACACGCGCGGCGCGTGCGCGGCGTGCGCGGGCGCGGTGGCGGGCGCGGGCGGCGTGCCCGGCGGCGACGCCAGCGACGCCACGCCCGCCGACGACGAGCGCCCGTACGGCACCGGCGGCTTGCCTACCGACATACGCACTACGTTGAAACGGTTCGGCCGAACACACTAGAGATCGTCACCACCATCATCAGCCAATCGCAGCCCGCCGACGAGCGCCCGTACGGCACCGGCGGCTTGCCTATCGACATACGCACTACGTTGGAGCGGTTCGGCCGAACACACTACAGATCGTCACCATCATCATCAGCCTAACGCAGACGGCCGACGATCGCGCGTACGGCACCGGCGGCTTGCCTACCGACATACGCACTACGTTGGAGCGGTTCGGCCGAACACACTACAGATCGTCACCATCATCATCAGCCTAACGCAGACGGCCGACGATCGCGCGTACGGCACCGGCGGCTTGCCTACCGACATACGCACTACGTTGGAGCGGTTCGGCCGAACACACTACAGATCGTCACCATCATCATCAGCCTAACGCAGACGGCCGACGATCGCGCGTACGGCACCGGCGGCTTGCCTACCGACATACGCACTACGTTGGAGCGGTTCGGCCGAACACACTACAGATCATCACCATCATCATCAGCCAATCGCAGCCCGCCGACGAGCGCCCGTACGGCACCGTCGGCTTGCCCAACAACATGCGTACTACGGTGAAGCGGTTCGGCCAAACACACTAGAGATCGTCACCACCATCATCAGCCAATCGCAGCTCGCCGACGAGCGTATATATGTAGAAATTATGATAGATGGAGCCTTCGGTGGCTACAAACCAGCAGTAGAAAGACATTATTTTTTTAATATTTTATTTTTATGTATTCATAATTTAATCAGATAAATATCTACTACTCACCTGTACGTATGGCAGTAGAGATGATGTCACGCGCCGCTCGGCGGCGATTCTCTTCGCCGACCTTTTCCTCTACCAGCTTCGCCATCGAGTTTTGAAGGCTTCTATTAGAAAAATAAAACGTTGTAATGGTGAAACTATAATCCTTAAACGTCATTATATAATTATGATTTTACAAAGGCCACAGAATGTCCACTATTGTCTTAATCCACTCCTTGAGGCTTCTCATTTTCTTTGGGGAATTTGCACCTAGCGCGGACAGGCGGATACGTCCTTGCAATAAGGTTATCTCCTTATAACTTCGCCGCACGCAAGCTATGGAATCACATAACCGCATTTGTTTTTTTATATACTACAATCCTGGCTTATAAAGCAATGGTGAATAGGATTAGTGATTGTGCTTGCTTATTTTCATCCTTAGTATCAAGCAAAAATGAGGGAACATTTTTGCACTCAGTAATATTTTAAAAGTTCAGTTTGTTTTCACTCTCACGTACACCAAAAATTTTCACAGGTCCTTCGAGCCGGATATCTGATGATTATTAATTAATATCGTTCCTTAGCTAACAACACCGCATAAGTCATAATACCAACTTTATAGGAGACTACAATTCCTTACCTCCTAGCGTCTTGCAGTAAGACGGACGGGTCGACCGCCGCGGAGCCGTGTGACGGTTCGCTCTCAGTCTTCTTGACTCCACCTCGGCCTCTTTCTGGTTCTTCAGCTGGCATCTAAAAGAAATAGATGCTATTTAGAATCCATAATTTAATAGCTCAGCATTTGCCACACCAGTGGTTCGTACGAGTGTTGATGAGCGATTATAACCTCGCTATGCTGACACATTTTCAGCATTGGTTCAAAGCAACACACCGCACCAAGCTCATATACCGAGTCCGGGTTTTTGAAGTACGTGAATCGAAACAAGAGAAAAATAACTTATTTAAAACAGTTTTTATCCCTTCACCAGAAAAGGGACAAATAGATGCCACATAATTAAAGACATGCTACATAATTTTGATTGGCTCGATGGCTCATTTGGTAGTGACCTCTGCCCTCTCGTCGTCGGGTCGTGGGTTCGATTCCCGCACAGTACAAACATTTGTGTTCATGAACATGTCTGTTTGTATTGGTCTGGGTGTTTTCTATGTATAAATATGTACATATTTATTTACAAAAAAAAATGTATTTAAGTAAATTTATCAGTTGTCTAGTACCCATAGTACAAGCTTCGGCTTAGTTTGGGGCTAGGTGGCGCTGTGTGGCCCAGCGTGGCATGTCTTGGGTTATTATTATTATAAGTAAATGGTAAAATATACCTAAACCAAACGACAAGTTGATGAAAATGGCCCATTCAAACTAAGGGTTTAACGAGCTCTCTCATTCAATAAGGCATACTGCATAATTAAAAATGGTCTTACCGGGGAAGGCTCGATGCCGATCTGTTGCAACCTGACGGTGCCGGTGTCCGCTGTCTTCGTGGACAGCTCGCGGTCTTCGCTCTGAGCTTTAGGCTTGACGATTTTGGACGCTGAGAATGCTGCAATAAGAGATATATTCATATACTCAGATGCAACAGAAATGTATGCATGTACTATAATTTCTAGGACAACGGGTTTTTGGTAATTAGCGTTTGGTAAGTAAAATAGTAATTAAGTAGTCAGATGGAGGCTTACATAAATTTAAAGCATACGACTAGAATGTATTGGCATCAGCTGTAGTTTCTTATTCTTCTAAGAATTTTGCGATGCATCTAAAGTACGGGTACATTGCTGGCCTCCTTACAAAAAGATGCCGAAAGATCTCTACGCTCTAAGCCTCGTAAGTTTTAGGAAACAAAGTAATAAAAAGCTAACCAGGTTTAGGCACAGGTCGTTTCTCCGGTGGTGACGTGAGCGACGCTCTCCTCTCGAACTGATCTTTGAAATTGCCAACATTGCCGCCTGCAAAGAAAAAGGGACCTTAAAACCATGTACTAAGCGTCGTTTATAAAGAGCCTTTATAATGTATGTTAGTTACCAGGTATAGATAGTTTCTTGGGCTTGGTAGGTGTCTGGTTGGCGGGCGCCGGTTGCGACAGAGAGAGCGATGTCAGTTTATCCGCAGCGGACGCCACGGCACTGGGCTTTGTTTCTTCCACCTGTCAACGTATACGAATATGAATATAAAACAAGAATTATTTAAAGACGAGCGGTACATTCGGCGCTATAAAGATAATTATGACTATTAGTACTTTATGTTTTACAAGATTATGGAAAGAAGAAAGCACCTTGATGGGAGATTCATGTGTGAACATATGGTCCGAGATAGGAATAATGTTTACATTGTTGTATATAGTGTTATGAATAATATAACGGGTCGAGTAGTAGTACTACTTTAATAAGTAACACCAGGCTTGCGCAGGCGTCAAATTTAGGAAGGCAAAATTCTTTTTGAAAGATTCTTCTTGCTTATTGGTTTACACGTGCGCGACATGTTCGGTGCCTGTCATTCTGACTATATTTTGTTGGCTTTAAATATTAACGATAGGCCTATAAGACCTATATTATTTTCAACAGTGTGCTTTTGCCGATTCTACTTAATAAAAAGGATTTATTCTATAACCATTGCAAAAAAAAAAAAAAAAATTCTCTCTCTCTCTCTCTGTGTGTGTAAGTTACAATTTTAATTCATAAATCTTCTCATTGTTCCAGTCTTCCAACGTCATCTATATAGAGAATCACCAGAGATCAACAGAGAGCGCTCACCTTAGGCTCGTCCCGTTTCTCCGGTACAGCCTTCTCCTTGACCGGCGAGGTCTTCTCCCTGACGATGGTACTGCGCGATGTCTTGACCGCGTCCTTGGCCGGTTTGGGGGCGGGCGCGGGTTGCGGAGTGGGCGGCGTTTCTGGAGCGGGGGCGGGGGGCGTGGCCGGCGTAGCGGACGATAATGTGACTGTAGCTGAAGTTTGCAGACCTGGCTGTGAGGGCTGGAACAATTTACGTGTTTTGTCTATGATAGTATACACACATGGCGAGACTGCAAAAAGATTTTACTAAACTATCGGTGGGACTATTCCCAATGTCTTCGGAAAGATTTCAGTGTTCAATCGAATATTCGATCCGGATTGTCAAAACAAGCCACACGTAGCATTTCGGGGGGCTTTTGTCCATTTGGGTGGACTGTGCTGTAAGCATGACATTGTGTGTCTCCTGGGACCCTGACGGAGGAGGGGGTTCTAGTGAGTATTTCCTGCTTCCCACAGTCTTGGGGGCCCCGCCCCCAAGACCCACCCTTGCCGAGGGCGGCGTGAGTCTCACATTCCTCGCTGTTTCCCTCTAACAGCGCGGATGTCTAAAAGCATGTTTCCCCGGCGAACATAGCTTTCTTAAAGTTTCAAAGGAAAACTGTCAGAGTTGACAGGTTGAAGAGTTACCATATATATGATCACCAATCAAATTCGCATCAGTAACGAATTATTTACGGCTTGTCCAGGGTGGCGACTATGGGGGTAAAGATGATGTTTACCCAAAGTGGCGACCAACTGGAGAGGCCTATGTCCAGCAGTAGCCTGCAAAAGGCTGATGCTGATAATAATGATGATGACACATACGAATAACAACGTACGATAAAATAATAAACGCGCACGAAATACACATTTTAGTACATTTGACGTTTCATGTCAAACTTACCACATCGGCCGGTTCGGCGTCGTCTGCCGTCGTATCTGTGGGCGTTTCCTCTGGCACCGGCGCTTGCGGTGCGATACTGGCACAACTGACAAAAAAAATAAAAGAAAATATTTGAGACTAGTCTAAACGTCGTATCGGGGATGTAAGGGAGCGACCCATCATATTTTCGCTCCAAGCCAACCTCACCTGCACGTGGTGCATCCTGCCGAATAACAAACGAGGCGCTGGCAACCGACTGGTGGCGGTATAACCATCACAATCGAAGGCGTAGCTAAATACCACAGACCGACGACGGGCAGCAGCGTCACCGGAGCGAGAAGCTACGCCCTGCGATCGCCAACCCGCCTGCCCAGCGTGGCGATTATGGGTATATCCTCCAGATGTTTGCCCTAAGTGGCGAACAACTGGAGAGGCCTATGTGATGATGATGATGAAACGTCGTAAATAAAGTTAAAACTTAAAGCCAATGCCTTTATCAAATCAAATTATTTACCTATATACCTATCCCGTTCCCCCTCTCAACGCCGTCCCTGTCCTTGATGGCCATTTTCAATCCCGTGGCAGTTACTATTCCCATTTCCTATCCCAAAAATAGCGATACAAATTATTATCCCAACTTAGTAGCCACCTTTTTAAACCATATAGTATAGTACTTTATAATAGGTATATAGGTAGTATAGGTCCGTTTTTCAGGGCGCTTGTACAAAGTCAAAGTCAAAAGTCAAAGTCAAAATAATCTTTATTTGTATAGGTTTTTATGAAAAACACTTACAAATCGTCAAAGCTACCACCGGTTCGGAAAGCAGCGTTCTACCGAGAAGATACCGGCAAGAAACTCGTGTAGTTGCTCTTTTCAAAATGGTGTTTACAATATTATTATCACATTAATACTTTTAACTACGACCACGTCATACAGTCTGGGGCCTTACAAAATTAATTATAAATTAAATTAAAAAAAAAAAATTAACCTTAACATATTCTATATAGGGCAATCAGGAGTAGACCAGTCTCCAAGGCAGCACCTGTTCACAAGTATGACGTGTGTACCAGCCATCGCTTCATTCAACCATATTTGAGGGAATGTAACGACCCGCCACACAGCGCCACCACCCCAGAAACATTTTAGTGAGCATGACTAGTCCAGTTACCCCAATATAAAATATTTGGCAAAATCATAAAACTAATAAATGAATAAATTAACTGAAGGACGTAGCTCACATAGAATAGAAGTTACATATGACTCTATATAAACAACCAATGAAATGGTTATAATTTTATTATGATAAAGTGCAGGCGAGCAGCATCCGCTTATTTGGCAGTTGACCATACAGTCTTATCACTTAAATAGTCTTCAATTCTGTAATAACCTTTCTTTATTAGACATCCTTTAATATATAATTTAAACTTTTGTATGGGTAGATCAATTATACATTGAGGCAATTTATTGAACATTTTTATGCTAAGCCCTATAAATGACTTTCCACATTTATTCAACCTCAGATTAGGAATAGCTAGCTTGTGCCTGTTTCTGGTATTGAATTTATGACTATCTGAATTTTTAGGAAGCTTGTGCTTGTTCTTATAAACATGGATTAAACAGTCCATGATATATTGGGAAGCGACAGTTAAGATATTTATTTCTTTAAAAAGGTCTCTAAGAGAATCACGTGGGCCAAGTTTGTATATGGCTCTGATAGCTCTCTTTTGTAAAACAAATATGGTCTGGATGTCTGCCGCTGAGCCCCACAGTAGAAGGCCATAGGACATAACACTATGGAAGTAGCTAAAATAAACCAATCTCGCAGTGTCGACATCAGTTAAATGTCTAATCTTCCTAACAGCATATGCAGCTGAACTAAGTCGTCCTGCCAGGGCAGCAACATGTGGAGCCCACTGCAATCTTGAGTCTAAGGTGATACCTAAGAACACTGTTGAGTTAACGATATCAATGGGTTCTTGATTTATGTTAATGACCGTTTTGACTTGTCTGACATTGGGCATTGAAAACTTTATACATTTAGTTTTCTTAGCATTTAGTAACAGATTGTTACTTGTAAACCAATGTAATACTTTAGAGACAGCATCATTTACTTCGTCAAAATTTTCTCTTTGTCTGTCAACCTTAAATATTAAAGATGTGTCATCGGCAAATAGCACCATCTCACATAAGTCTTTTGCAAAACATGGAAGATCATTAATATATACTAAAAAGAGCAAAGGTCCCAATATTGAGCCCTGGGGCACACCCATAAGCAAGGGGGCGCCGGAGGAGTGACTACCGTTAACATTAATTTTTTGGATTCTTCCTATCAGGTAAGACTGTATCATACTAAGCGAGTCGTTCGATACACCATAATGACGTAACTTCATAAGTAGTGTCTGATGATCAACGCAATCAAATGCCTTTGACAAATCACAGAAAATCCCGACAGCATCTTGCTTGTTCTCCCATGCATCAAATACATGTTTTACGAGCGCTACACCAGCGTCAGTCGTGGATTTACCTTTGGTGAATCCATACTGGTTCTTATGCAATATATCATTATCTTGTAAGTGGATTATTAATTGATTAAATATAATTTTTTCGAAAATTTTACTTAAAGCGGGCAGTATAGATATTGGTCTGAAGTTTGATGGGTCACACTTATCACCGGATTTAAATAGTGGTATGACTTTACTAAGTTTCATCAAACTTGGGAAATGCCCAGTTTCAATACATTTATTAAAAATTGTTGCCAAAATTGGTGAAATAATGCTGATGATATTTTTTAATATATCAACAGAAAGTCCCCAGTAATCCTCAGTCTTTTTAATATTTAAGTTTCTGAAAGCATCCAAAATGTCTAGGGCGTCGATTTGATGAAAATTAAACTTTACCTTACATTCGACTGAATATGTGTTGAGGAGGTCATAAGCAAGACGCGGGCTAGAACTCAATGTGTCCGTCGTTTTAGATGCGATGTTGGCAAAGAAAGATTCAAATGCGTTTGCCACTTCAACATCCGATTCAACAGTTTTATCGTCGATTTTCAAACAGAACTTGCAATCCTTAATTTTACTCTTACAAGTTTCCCTATTGATTATTTGCCATGTCGCCTTAATCTTATTGCTGGCTTTCTTTATTTTATCTTTAAGAAACATTGATTTCGCTATAGCACATACTCTCTTGAATACCTTTGAGTAGTTTCTTACATGTTCTATAATTGAAGGGTCATTTGAGTTAGCTTTTATATCATATAGTTCAAACAACCTGCGCCTACTCTTATAAATACCTGGTGTCGCCCATTCACTAAATCTACCTTTAGAACTATTGACCTTTATAGTTTTCTTTGTAAATACACTATTATATTCTTTAGAAATAACATCAAACAAATTTTCATACATTTGATCAACATCGCCATTTCGCATACTATTATTATCAGCGCTCATAATGTGCACTTTTTCATTAATATTTTGCTTAAATTTTTTTATGCGGTTCGCGGTGACAGGTCTACAAATAAAACTAGACGTCGTGCGAGCACTTTGCTGTTCAAATACTACCAACTGGCCGGCATACACTTGTACAGAATGGACGAACAGTCGATAAATGAATTTACTTCTGGATCTACTTACTATGACTGTTCTTGGTCCCGTCCCCGGTCGCGTCCCTATTCCTATCTTTTAATTACTAATTCTGTTATTGGGGGTCAGTCGTTATCGAGTTATGTGTTCGAACAAACCCGATATTGTCATACATTATTAAGGTACCTTGCAACGCGTTCCTTCTTCCTCTGTAAGCCACTGGCCGACATGGCTAGCTCTAACTTCCTTTTGTTATCTGTCGCCGAGACTATCGTGCGCGTCGGCGAAGGTTTTATCGCGTCCTCGCCACCCTCTGAAACAAGTTAAGCCATATAAGCTTACGTTAATAGTAACCAGTGGTTTACGTCGATGTGAGCTTTATACTGCCAAGAAGAGCACACGACAGGTAAATAGATAGTTTTTTTACAAGCCTACTACATCTTACACTAATATTATAAAGAGGAAAGATTTGTACTTCTGTGTGTTTGTAATGAATAAACTCAAAAATTAATGTGCCGATTTCAAAAATTCTTTGGAATGTTACATTCAGAGGGGGGTCGCTAACATATTGGGTGAACCCGAACTCGCCTGATTTTAAACGACGTTAGATCCTATAATGGACTCATGATGCGTCTTCTGAAAGGAAGCCTTAGGCTCAAGGTGAGGTATGAGTATGAGCGCTTAACAATCACCTACTTTAACACGGAAAATTTTATTGTATACCTCTCGTCTATTGGTCAAATCTTAAAATATATTTTCTTCGTCACCTGCAACCAACTCTAGAATCCTCTTCTCTGCCGAGTTGCTCGGCTCGACCGCCATTGACGTGGAGCTCGTTAAGTCTGTGCAGCTCTCTTCGGGGCCTAACTCCGCCTGCTGTGAAGATATTGTACACTTTAAAAAAATTTGTACCTTAGACTTAAGTTGCAACGGTCCATTCCTAAGAAGCTTACGGGATAAGATAGGGTGGTCCTGTTCTAAATCCGGAAACCACACGGACATTACAATTACAATATTCAATAATGTGAAATTAAAAACTAGCCCCATTGCATACTATCTCGTTGTACACCTGCAGAGATCATGGGAATGGCTGAAAATCAGCGCTATCCGGGACATGGTTCCTGGGACAGCACAAGCTGAGCTATCTCCCTTTGCTAGTTGTAAAGTACATACATGTTATTAGGTTAAGTTGATATAGTTGTCTAGAAATTATTATGTATCTACCCAATTAGCAATAAACATTATTTCATTCATTCATTCATTACAATACAAACATTATTGAGGTACGAGCTGTGCCAGCGTCGGTCGCGAGTGGATATCGGGTTTAAAAAATAACGGACTTCCTTAAAACGGAGCCTAAATTTTAAGTTAGACTTCTAAGTTCTAGCAATACATTGGTGAAAATTGCATTCAATTCCATGTATGTAGTAGTTTTCGCGTGATGCGCGATCAAACATACAGATAAAAATTTCTCCCGTTTTCCCAACACTTGCCTTCACAGTCCCCTCTTCACAAATCGTAGCGCTTTTGTGAATGTGATATTTTTGTTTGTATGTTGCCGATAAAACATTTTTCGTTCTTTCTATATAATTTCGCAACTTAGGGATGTAAGGGAGCGACGCATCATCTTTTTGCTCCAGGCAACCCGCACCTGCCGATGGTGCATCCTACTGAATAACAGACGATGCTCTGGCAACCGACCGGTGGCGGTTGAAGGCGTAGCGAAATACCACAAGCCGATGACGGGCAGCAGCGTCACCGGAGCAAGAAGCTACGCCCTGCGATCGCCAACCCGCCTGCCCTGCGTGGTGATTATGGGTATATCCTCCAGGTGTTGAACAACTGGAGAGGCCTATGTCCACCAGACTGCGATAGGCTGATGATGAATGCATTCACAGCTTCTTCACAACCCGTTCTTCCAATGCCTGTTGTATACACATTCGCGACTGACTTCGGAGGGCACCACGACGGAGTTGGAATTGGAGGGCGCGGCGGGCGCCAGCGACAGCAGCAGGTCGAGCCGCACGGGCGTCTCCGCCGCGAGCAACTCGGCAACCTCCAGACACGACGTCTCGCACCCGGCGTTCACCCACCTACGAACAAATGTCTTGTGATAGAGCTGAGCAGAGAGAGCTTCAGTCAGCAAAATGAGTGGCATACATGCATTAAGGTCACGCCATTTTTCCAGAAGGGTAATCAGAAACTTTATGATAGAGCTCAGCAGAGCTTCAGTCAGTGGAATGATTTATATAATACTAGCTGCTGCCCGCGGCTTTGCCTGCGTGAACATCGGTTTGTCATGAAGAGCTTACTCTGTCATTATATCATGCATGTACGCGTCTTTGTCTCTTATTTTATCACACGCGCTTACGAATGGATGCTCAAAAGATGATGAAGATATAGGTATTCGATTTGAGTGCTGAGAAATCTGAACATACTTAGGTTGACACAGGACAAACACAATGTAGGTACATCATGTTGGCCTCTGGTTGGCCATTGGAAGCCGCGGCCCATTGTTCAGGAATCACCTGGTCTTAAGCTATGGTTCTCTTAACTGTAAGTTCCGGTGATGACTTATCCAGAGCGACGTCTTCCTGAATTTATTCGAGTTATCTAAAAAGGTTCGTTTTTTACATTGAATCCTACCGGAAACCGATATAATGCGCCACTGGGGTCAGCAGTTATCACATTTTTATGTCGCGTCCGCACTTTTTTTGAGTCAATTAGTCTTTTTAAGGTATCAAAAATGGTGCTTACCTACGTACCTAGTTACTACTATGAATTCTCATTATTTCAAACAGAGCAACCGCACGTAATGCACTTGTGTATGGGCATAGACATGTACACTTCAATATCTCGTGCATACTTGCCCGGTCTGCTTGGAGAATGGTCATTGTGGCCAACTTTCGGCCAGGAGAGGGATGGCGTCGGCGCGATACGTTTAAAATTTATTAATATAGAAATCATCATCACCCTATTACAGTCCACTGCTGGACGCGGGCCTCTTCAGTTGCTCGCCACCTAGGGCAAACATCTGGAGGATATTATGGGTATAAGCGCCACCTGGGCAGGCGGGTTGGCGATCGCAGGGCGTAGCTTCTCGCTCCGGTCACGCTGCTGCCCGTCATAGGCCTGTGATATCTGGCTACGCCTTCCATCGTTATGGTTTTACCACCACCAGTCGGTTTGCCGGAGCCTCGTTTGTTGGTTGGCGGGATGCACCACGGGCAGGTGAGGAAGGCTTGGAGTGAAAAGGTGATAGGTCACTCCCATACAATATAGAAATACGGATACTTATTTTGTACTTTTTGGAAAATAAGTGCGTTTAATAATCTTATATCTATACAACTAAAACAGAATCTGGATATCCTGTGTATGAACATATTTTGAGAAGCCACGCTAAAAATACTACCTAAGTATCTTTTATTTCGATTTTTCTTTATGTCATACTGAGCATCCCTAAGAAAATAATGTGAAAATGATTTACCGATAAAATTAAGATTTTTTAATTATAGGTGTTACCTAACTATGTACAATAATTGTACATGTTAGTACACAGGTTTTAAGTATCACGCCGACCAAAAAGCGACCACTTGGCCGGTGTATGAATCTTAACGTACATCAAAGCGTTATTTTCTTCCGACATGCGTAATTAAAACGATTTTATTAGGCTGAAATGTTATAATATTAGTATATTGAGGACAGAAATTACAATTTGGATTAGAAAAATATTTATTAAGCATACACTGATCGCAGTTTCGTCGCATCCGAGCTAGACATGTGGCCCGTTGTGAGCCTTCTGAGATTGCAGTAAGGTTTTTGGTTCTTGGTCACTGCGACTCATTATCAGATGCAGGCCGCCTTGTTTACGGGTTATGCTAGATCTGTTTTAACTGTACACAATTTTATTCCTAAAGTTTGTTCCAATTTGTTGCTGAATGAGGTGCCTCTGAAACTGAGCAATATTCTAGTAGACAACGCAGGTGGTTATCCCTTTACGTTGGTCGTCTTTTCAGTTATAGCAGTTTGCATATAGTATTTTCCGAAGAATTTCTTTCCGAAAATAAGCCGCACAATTTTAATTCACAATTATTACCTGGCAGTACCTGTCATATCAAATGGACAATTTCGCTGACAAAGTCAAGAAATGACAGTATCTATGGTGTATTCAAAAAGTTTTTAATCATTCCGTAACATATTTTCCCGAAATTCTAAATGAAAAAAATGATGAATCGTTGTAATTTATAGCCTATATGTTAATCTGATGCATAAACAATATTCGTGTAAAGTTTCACTAAAATCTGTTTAGTAGTTTTTGCGTGAAAAGGGAACAAACATCCATCTATCCATCCATCTATCCATCCAAACAAACTTTCGCGTTTATAATATTAGTGGGATTAGACTTATCAATAAAATTATCATAATATCTTTAAAGAACTTGAATATTTTTTATCGATTTAAAGTCATAAGACCGAAATTCCTCTAAAATCCTAATCTATTGTTAAAACTTTTGTGTCTGTACATAATTATGTACATGTGACAGAATATACATTGGCAGGGACTAACAAGGACGTGGTTCCTTTAAAGTATTTACCACAAGAATAGCTAGGTCACCTATTCATAGTCCGGAATAAACAGTTGAGTTGTTAGATGCACGTTTAGCGTGCGTGTAATACGCGCATATAAAGCGTTGTACTTACGAATGGTCGCATATATAGGCTATGTCGGCGCGTTTCAACGGGTCCACAGTCAGCATATCCCGTATCAGTGGTGACGCCGCTGTAACAAACAGCATCACATACATGTATTAATAATAATCATTACCTTTTCTTTATTCGAAATGGGTTTCTGCTGCGATTTGCCGGATGATAAGCGATATCGCAGTCTAGGACACCCATTGTAAACAGGTTCACTCTCGCATTGACATCTCGCAATCAAGATCTCTAATGAAACACAGGAAAATAATATTATCCTTCCGTGAACATACACATTTATTATTTTAAATAAATGTTTTATTCAAGATCAAGTTCATGGAGAACTTTGCCTTATTTAAATATTTAGAATAAGAGTAGATTTAAATTGCAACAATCGAAAATTGAAGCTGAGAGTAGCTGTCGCCTTAATAAATTAAATGTTTTACTTCGCATAGTGTTGTTAGTTTTCATAGATAAGTATTGTTTGTCAATACGGGTGTAAGCTTGGCAGGCGGGTTGGTAACCACAATAGGTTTTATTTGTTACAATACAAAAACTTTTCTTACTTGATGGGTTCTTGGGCTCGTAGTAGTCGCCGTTGCTGATCTGCCGCACCAGACGCTTGAAGTTGGAGCCATCGAACGGCATGGCTCCGTAGACTAGAGTATATAGCAGCACACCCAACGACCAACAGTCCACCTAATAATTAAATACAAATAAATTTACTAACCAAATCTTCTAATCCGTCTTTGAATCGAATTTGTATCTTGCCTAACAATTGGATAAGCCACGCAAACACTTTTTGTATGAGTAACGTTTCAGATGTTCATGAATGAAGGACGCTGGTCTTACAGTAAAGTATAGTGGAACGACAACTTCAGAAAGAAAACCCAGAAATTAATAAGTTCGTTTTCTAAATAGCTGCTCTGCCTATCCAGAATACTTCGGAAACATAATCAAATTCAACATCACACTGCGTGAGTTAATATATTAACCTAAGAGACTAAACATAGTTATCGAATTTGATTCCGTTTCCAATGTACGCTGAAAACTGGGACAAATCGTATAAAAACCCACGATATTAAAATTTCAGAAACCGAATACATAGTAAGTAAATAAACGAGATTGTCATAGCCACATTAAACAGAGAAATTTATAGCTATTTGCCTATAGGAATTAACCAAGCAATTTGTGGTAAACTTTGGTCTAGATCTGAAATCGTAGAATTTGAAAAGTAATGGCCGGCGATGTTATTAAATGTTGAATTTATTAAGCTGCGGTGTAATAAAAGTGGCGTCGATTTTGCTTATTATGGCATTCAATGTGACCTAAAATTGCGTACCCCATAAATTTGTAAACAGCAGAGTCGGCAAACTATTCATAATACAAGAATATAGTCTGAGAAATACGCCTACAGGTATGTAGTAAACAGGTTATATTTACCTCTGGGCCAATGTATGGCGTCCCTTTAACAATTTCTGGCGATGCGTATAGCGGTGACCCGCAAAAGGTGGAAAGCAGTGACGTCTCTTTGAACACATTTGACAAGCCGAAGTCTGCAATCTGTAAATGAACACCGCAATGTCAGCTCCCATATTTTATCAACTATGGAAAATGAAGACAAGGTTATGATTGGACAGTGTACTGTACCTTGGCACTACCAGTTTGATCAAGCAATACATTCTCCAACTTTAAATCTCTATGGCAAATTTTGTGAATATGGCAATAATACACAGCGGTCGCAATCTGACGAAACAACCTGTAAATTTGAAAAACATTAAAAAGAAAATACATATGAGTAAATATAATTAAATATTTACATAGGAATTGTTCAGATCTGGCCAGTCTCACACTCTCGACACAAAATCAATGCGGAAAGTTTTTTTTAAACGATTTTACAGAATCACAGATTGGACTAGTAGTAAAATTCCTCAACACTGACCTTCTAGCCTCATCTTCTTGTAATACTTTTTTCTGACTAAGGTAATCATAGAGCTCTCCACCGGAACAATACTCCATCACGAGTATCATTTTTTCACTGTTTTCAAATACTGCAAAAAAAATACATAGTACAAGTTTTTATTATAAGAAAAAAGCTAAGGGCTATGCTCACAGGACAATAGTTTTGTTGTGTGGACTGTAGATCGATCTACGAATAACCAGTTCATCAACCTACCACAAATATTAACCACTTAATCGATATTCAATTCAATATCAACTATATTTAAGTCAAAAATTTATTGTGACAGTTTAGCATTTTTTACGTCGACGGTATATTTTCAGAAGCGCAGAAGAAATCAATATTTAGCACGGGTAAATAGTAGGCTCTAACTTTGTTAGCGAATCTTAAGTAAATATATTGTTCAAGTGATAATACCATACTTGTATTAATTCAAATTAATTTAGATGGATTCGTACGATTATCAGAAATAATGTGATTATCTGCAGTAGGCACCACCTTGGTTCCAAATCGAGAAAAACAAACAGAAATCCTATGCATTTATATTCCATATTATATTATATTCCAGGCAGGAAGGTACATAGTACATATTGTAATGTAGTACTCAAATCAAATCTATAATGTTACCTACCTACATGACAAGTCCATGCTAAACTCCACACAGTTGAGGGAGCACCTTAAACTATTTACTTAGGAATTCAGTCAAAGTTTATTGTTTGTTTTTTGTCCGGTGTGTGTTTTTTTTGTTGTAGGTACTGTCGCGGGAATGTGTGTGCAAGTGCTCTAAATCTTACTACGCATATAACGCAACAGTGCGATACAAACAAATCAATTGCCAAGGGAGCGTCATTGTGAGCAACAATGTATAACATCGTAATCTTGGGTACGTTACTCAACGCAAACTACACCTTGTCTAATGTTGTACCTTAGATTATTAACATTTATGTTTGTAAATAGAGCACAAGCGCAGAACTAGAGGACAGCAGTATAAAATCTATGACATGAATGAATAGGCATGTATTTTTTATTACTGGGAATGGCAGACGGACCAGCGCATTTGATGTTAAATGGTTACTGCCGTTCATAAGACTGCAGTTCCAGGGACATAAGAAAGCCGCTGCTTCCCGATGCATGAAATGTTGGTTGGGTTTGTCCCATATTTTTCTTAGTTACCTATTTCAGATACTATTTTTGAACATATAAAGTACATAAATTTCATAGAAAATGAAAGTGAAATACCCTACCACAATGTTTGCTTATGCAAATAAACATTTCCTACATTGTATCGTACTCCAAGAAAATATATGATAACGAACCACGGAATGTAACACGAATAAGAAAAACAATATTGACAAGCAAGTTGGGGTAAACGTAGAATGTAATAATGTATTTGGCGGGTCTCTAACCCAAGACTTCAAGTGCCACAGACGAGATCACTGCAGAATGTTGGCAGATTGTCATGGCACACTGTCCAGTCAAGTGTTCATTCATTGCATTTACAGTTATCGCTACATGATTATTATAAACAAACATTTAGATACGCGCACTAAGGCGTTACGTACACACTTGTATACAAAACACACATGTTTTTTTTTGCGCTAGATCAACAAATTAACGATTTTCATTATTTTCTTTACCCGTGTTATAAGGACGTCATTTTTTAACTAACAGATAACATTTAAAATATTTAGAATCTTTACATTCTTGCTAACTATCTTTATGATTCTACCCCTATGAAGTCAGCCAAGATATTAGGATGCCTGTAAAGGTCATGAACTACACCTCCGCTACGCTACGCTACGCTTTTGTACGAATTAGATTGTATCATTAATTAATTGCACTTAGAATCCTAGCACTAATAGCTAAATGATTACTTGACTGGCTCGATATCTCACTCGCTAGTGACCTCTGCTTTCTGAGCCAAGGGTCGTGGATTCGATTCCCGCACAGTACAAACATTTGTGTTCATGAACATGTCTGTTAGTATTGGCTAATAAAAAAGTATCTAAGTAAGTTTATCCGTTGTCTAGTACCCATAGTACAAGCTTCGGCTTAGTTTGGGGCTAGATGGTGATATGTGGCCCAGCGTGGTTATTTATTTATTATACTCGTAGCAAAGAGTATACCAACCTTCATAAATATGTACAATGTTAGGATGTCTGACAGAGGACATGATCTGCACCTCCCTCCGGATGCGAACCAGGTCGGCCTCCGACTCGATCTTGCATTTCTTGATCGTCTTTATGGCCACCTCCTGTCCAGTCTTCTTGTTTATGCCCAGCTGCACTTTGCCGTACGTGCCTTGACCTAATTTTCTGACTATGTCGAACCTGTAAGACGATGTTAAGAATTACTTTCAGTACTGTTACTGTAGCGTGTGTACACAGATGTAGATGAAAACTATTGACATATCGCAAGTATATTTTACTTAGACTTGCTAATTATTATGCATACAACGAATCGTGCAGCGATCAATATAAAAAAAAACTACACCAAACGACAGACAATCACGATTTTATCTCAAACTAAGGTTTTCCCAAATCATAACTGTTAGGAGGATTACTACTACTTACTAAAAATCGTTTCTGGGAGTACCGACAATCATAACCCAAATAAAAACGTTTACTTTCTAAATTAAACCGGAAAATGTACCCGGAACCTTCGGATCTTCCGCAGTGGAGGTGAACGCATACACAATACACCACTAAGGTCGTCAAATTGTAACCCAATTTCAATTATTTAGTTAAAAAAATATTATCTGCATAGGTGCGACAAATTATACTGTAGTCAGGAACATACGAATTACGAATGCAGTATCACCCTACTATATTTATTTCATAATTTTTTTCCTTTTGAATATAATATTTGCAGTTAACAATAACGTATCATACTATTGGGTCGGTTCATGTCAAACCTAGGTCGGTCCAAGCGCCAGAACGTTCCAGTCCAAATTAAGTTTGCATGTAATTATTCTAAAGTCGCATGTTTAAATGTAAAACCAATAAAAAGTACATTATCTGCTTAATAGGCAGCAAATTAGCCACTTGAAAAACAGTATAAAGATGAATGTATCGATAATAAAATACGTGAAAACTGCTTATTTAGTTTATTAGTGCATCAATTGTGGGCACACGGCTCAATTGGCGGGCCCGATTAGCTACCGTGCCGGCGTATAATTGTTAATGCAAATGGATGCGTCACGGCATCGGCTACACGACAGGACACGGGGAAACGCGTGTTGTTGTTGATGAAGACATCAACAACTTGTATCGATAAATACATCCCCACCGAGGGGCTCGAACCTGCCCTAAACTGGGGCGATAAGGGCGATACGGTCAACGGCCCTGGCTAAATAATTTAGTAATACCCACCCGAAATTTTCGGGTGAGTCTACTTAACACAACCTTACAATTTCTTCACAGGATTCCTCACGATTATTTCCTTCACCGTTCACTTTTCACCGTTGACACATTTAATTCAGAAAAATGGCAACTGATATATTTAGTGATCAAATGGAAATAAGAATGTAGCTTTTTACAACATTTTTGCAATAATTTTCAACAGAGAGGGACTTCAGTTCAAATATTTTTTAAATTTCGTAGAATTTAAATAGTTGAAATACCATAATTTCACAATTTAACGCAAATTAACCGAATAAATGCCAACACCTAACTCCTTTTCATCATCATCATCTGCCGCACTGCTGAACATAGGCACAGATTAATAAGTAACATAGGCCTCTCCCAATGTTTTCATTTCATACAAAGATAATATTTTTGTCATGCTAAGGAGCTGCGTTATTTCCAGCAATCTATAATTTAATTATATAATGTGAAGTTTGAAATCCAGGACTGGAAAACTATGAATGGGAAGAAATCTTAAAACTTTCGGATGAAATATAATTCTCATTCGTATGTTCGAATAAAAGCATCTATTGCCCACGCGCATGACAACACAACTCAATGTTTTGCATGTTATATTGCACTAAGCAAGTGGGGGCGTCCAGTTAAGTATAGTTTTATTGAAGCGATTGAATGAATGACCTCGTGCTACACGAAGACATTCTCCACAAAACGTCTTTTACCTTGTCCTCTTCTTGGAAATCTATTCGTTTTGTACGTAACGATTCGAGTGTATCGTATTTAATAGCGGGAAGGTCACAACGAACTTCAGGTGACCTATATTTGTTGTTTTAAATGAAACGATACCAATGTAATGAAACACTAACCGAATGAGTGAAATAAAAAGTCGATCGGTGTTTCGACTTTCCAATAAGATTACTTCACATGAACTGCTTTTTAATCAAAGTTGTGAGTTGCCTTGCCATGACATAGAAAATGTAGTAGGTATATAAGCAGTTCTATTATCATATCTATAATATAAACATTCACCGTTTTGGAAATGGCCAATTAAGCAGTCAATGTTCTTTTTATTGGTTTTACTTTTTAACATTATTTAAGTTAATTAAACTCTTTAGAAAATGTACATGTAAACTCAATTTGCACCGGAACGTTCTGATACTTAGACTGAGCTAGGTTTGACATGGAAAGACCCAATAGTATGATATGCTTATTGTGAATTGCAAATGTTATATTGTTATATTCAAAGGAAAAAGTGAACGTAATAAGCAATATTATAAGTGATAGTGCATTGGTGTTATAATGAAGTAACTACTTTAGAGGTTAACTATGCCTCTTCTTATTTCTAAACAAATGCCTATCCATTATACACTACACAGGCTGAAGTGACGTCACTATCAACCTTTACGCCCACTCCCGGCGACGTGTAGGTGAATGATTCGACACCCTAAACTCGGTCAGCGGTTTGTGACGGTGCGCTGACAACGTGTGTTTAGTTCTAACGCTACTTTTAGATAATAGACGTCACGATCTTGTGTATAAATTGGTGTGACGTCCAAACGAAAGCTATTTACATCAGTTCCCGTCACTTCTCTTGTACACCTCCTCATATTGCAACAAGTTAGTGTTCATAGAAAAATCATTTAAGGCGAGTTGATTGACCTGATTTTTTTGAAGTACCTACATACCTACATTAATACATATCTGTTTAAATAACCGGTATTTATTCGGATTGTAGACAAATTAAACCATGATATTAGGCACATTGAATAACCAAATACACGCAAAGGATACTTTTCTCACGATCATTAGTGTCACTTAGAAACTCGTGTCATGTTAAGTAGTTATGATGTGGACTATCCGAGAGCAACAATAAATACGAACACTAAACTTTTTTAAATAAACTTTTATTGGGATCCACATGTGTTTTAAAGCACATTTAATACATCTAACTAGTAAATTCATTCCACACTTCAGTTCCAAGCTTTATAAAAGCCACCTGAACTATAAAATTATAAATGAGCGTACTGATAGATATAATTGTAAATTCAAAGTGGACTTAATGGGTGCGAGGCTAAAGCAAGCACAATAATTCATTTTATAAAACAGCTTGCCTATACAGGTTTCTTCTGTGCAGCATTAAATTTAACACCGTGGTGGGCGCCATGATAATTACGACCATATATGGCGCCCAACCTGTAATTAAGACTCTACTTCACACGTCCATATCGACTGCTGATAAGGTCTTTATGTCATTATAGTATTATTACGTATTAATAACGTTTGCGTTATGTTACCTATGGTTGTTCTAACTTACGATTACATAATTATAGTATGATGTGTTTATACAAACGGTGATGATGACACGATTTACGTATATCGGTGGAATGGTAATGAATTATGCTTTCCGAGTTCTTATACTTTCCTTATTTAAACAGTAACAGTTGAAAATCGCACGCATCGCACCCGCCAGACTTAATGTCTTTAACATTCTCTACCAGACAACCATTAGCTAAGCTAAATGGCATTGTAATGTGCTACAAAGTTGGTAGTATAAAAACTCCCACTCCTAAATTTTGATGCCTTGTATAGAAAAATCGTTTATTCAAAAAATGAAAAAAATTCGTGTCCAATGTTTTTTATATTCTAAAATACGGACTGACTATAATGTAAGTATTTTGACCCTGGAAATAACCTTATTATAATATCATATATTATAATCGACTTACCTTTGTTTGAGTCTAAGCCGATGATCGTGCAACCGCACGTCGCCGGTATTCTCTATACCGTCCATGATGTTGGCGGTACGCTTCACCTCGCCCACCACCATTGTGACTGCAACAATACAACATATCGTTTAGTTTTGATATGCTATATACTATAAAGCCTATTGACTTTAATACAAATTGAATACACAATACAGACAGATATTACTGCGATCACGGAATACGCTTTGTGCGGATCTTTCGAGCTATTGTGAATCGGTTTGCTTACTATGTAGGACGTTTGACACTAAAGGTATTCTTCTATGTACGTACAGATTGCATAAAAAAAGAGTATAAAAAAAACATAAGGATATATGAGTCTATCATTTAGATCATTGCTTTAAAAGTTTCCTGCAAGTTATTTGGTAATATTTAACTACAACTTATGTTATTGTATTGTAAAACTCATAAATAATACCCAAATATACTTTGAACACTGTTTTGGCAACGACACAGTTTAAGACGGTTGCTAAATTTTATGTTTTCGAATCAGCTCACAACTACAAGTTTAATGATGTCATGTGACCTATTCGACTAAACGCGGATAAACTATTTTCCCAGCAAAAACAAGGAGAAAAGAGAAAACTTATAAATAAATGGACCTTTTCCATGCTCCACTTCATTATTAGTAAGGATATCAAGCATGAAAAGCCCAGAAATAGGGGCTTAATGTCGAGCAGCTTTCGTCGATATTTATCGACTCTCTATTTAGTGACCTTTATCGAAGTGAAACCCTACTCCCCCTTCCTTCTACGTCTTTCCGCGCGGTAGGCGCTGGCTTAGCTGTGTCCCTATCATTGCCTATGAGCGGTGGTAGCCGTTTAACATTAGAAGGACCGCTTGCTGGTCTGTCATCTCAGTAAAAAAGAAATTAATAAACTCCTCAAGTGTAAATCCTCTTTGTGCTGAAAAGCGACGATTCGGGAAAACACCTCACCAGACTCATTCTGTAAGAATGCATTTGCCAATTAGTTGTTTCGTGAGTCGTTAGCGCGGCGGCGGGTGCCGAGTGCGCGAGTATATTGTGCTAGATGGATGTCGACGCTTGTCTGCCACGCTCGTTTATAAGCTGGCAACAGTTCCGTTTTCCCGCCAACGGGGACCGCGTGATTTATTCACGCTGACGACTTAAGAATGCTAAGTAGATGAAGCGGAGAAAGCGTGATTACCTGTACGCACATCAGGATCACCGCAAACCGACAAATGCGGCCCGATGACTCGAGTAGTTACCCACGCCGAATTTAATTTCAAAATACTGAGTCATTAAATAATATTGTAATAATATTTCTTCCGTCAAATGCTGTTGAATGCGTTTCTGATGTAGGAAAAATCAACCTGATACAATCTGCCGACTGTTTTAATCAAAATAAATCTCACCAGGTTTTTTAACTGGTTGGTTCATTGTGACTATGTCTTCCGAGAGTAGATCGATTGTTCTAACTAAGCCAATTATATTTTATATCCGATTTTATTGTTAAAACTGCACAGTTTATTACTCGTGCATATATATATATATATATAGGTGCATACCTAGCGTAGATATGGCTAACAATCTGAGAAACATTAATGATAGTCTGTGAGCAAATTCTATTAAAGTCATCATTATGTATGCAGAAATTGTACCTATTTATAATATCAATCAGCATCATCGCATCATTGGATTGCATATTCGAGACACGTGCCGCTATGGCGACAGCGTACTTTCCACTGCACATGCTGAGAAAGTACCTACTACATTATTATCCACTGTTTTAGTTTTAAAACAAATTGTATAAATGGTACAAACAATTGTAAAACATACTTAATGCCTACCAGATTACGAAATGCATTTTACGTTCGTCTTTCTGCGAATTCCCCAACATGCTAATTGCTAGGTTAGCAGGTTTCGTTTCAAATCCGAGTAATGTCGATAACTGGGTTAGGTGTTTTTGCAATAAATCCTAAAACAAAATTTTGTTTTTGGTGAAAGACAACATTTTTGAAATAAGTACGTCTCTACTGGAAAAAAAATTAAAATAATAAGCAAAGATTAACAACAGAACGGCGATAAACCATCTTCTGCGTACGAACCCAATGGTATTTAACGCAATTATAATAGCAGGCAAGACACTGTTCACCTAAATAACTTGACGAAGTACGTCGTAAAACCACCTACATATTCGGTCTGTTTACTAAAATATCTGGACACGTACCCTGTCTGTGCCTACCAAACTGCTGACTCTGACTCAAGTAGGTTGAAGAAACGCTCATTCATTCTCGAAAACCATAAATTTGCGTAACACTTTTTTTCACTTAAAGCTCACTTTTTGGACTTTAAAATGTTTTTTAGCTGACTCTTAACGAAATTTTAAATTCAGTGAAAGAATTTGATACCTATTTAATTTATTTTAATTTAGAAAATGGGTTTTTTTGCTTCTCAAGATAAGCCCAAAACAATATTCCAGTTTACAAAATGTATTTAAGGAAGATATCTTGTTTCAAGTCATTAATTATATTGTTCACAATTAATTATAGTTACATATTCGACAAATCAGGTAATCAATACGTAGTTTAACCGTAACTGAGAAAAAATTTAGAACACACAACATTTGTACCATTAAATCGTTGCAAACATAATTTAGAAGACTATAAATGCCAACGGTGCGCACCAGAACTTTAACTCATTCGAAATTGTCGTAAATTTCTTATAACTGTACCGAATATTTCGTTAGCTTTTCGTTTCGTTATACGTTCTTTATGTACCATGTTTACTCGTGACAGTTACTCATAGTCCCATTAAAACTGAAAACAAATGGGAGATGGAGCCATCATGGTTCGTGTTTTACTTATTACTGTTATACTTTGAAGTTGTTTCTATTCTGTTTGCACTTCTGCTTTGCAATATTGTATACGATTTGCATTGTGAAATAATCGAAGTGATCTACTGTTTTCAAGTTATTCAAATTGTCAGATTCCTTGCATGTAACACGAATAGTAACTTTCGAGTTTTACCTCAAAGACAATAGCGAAACGAATCTTATTTTTGTTTTTGTTCTCCTTGGAATCGAGCCATGTTAAATAGGTTAGAAGTTTGTCTAATACAAACATACAGAAAAATATTCACATACTAACAAATTCACCGACTCATACTGATATGATCAATTACAATATCTTCTGTATCAAGGTTTGATTTAATCTTCAAACCTGTATTGACATTCAAAACATATAAAAATTGTTAACAGTTTTATGTATTAATATTTAAATGAAGTTTCTTAGTAAGGCTTGTAAGGGTCGTATTAAATGCCTACATAAGTTCTCTACCGTTACCTTTGTTTAAAGTTGTTGAGTCGACACAAATATAAATATCGTAGCAATTTTTTTAACTTCTAGGTTATTCTAGGCTTTTTAATTTACATGATAGGTATGATGTAGAGCTTAAACCTAGCGCGAACCACGAGTCCATATAATTAATTATTATTACTTTAATATCAGCATGGCAAAATATAATCGACACAAATTACTTAACTCGTCAAATATGGGTTAGTTTACACCTTAATTTAAAAACGGGCGGGTTTGTAGTTCACACCCTGCCTGCGTGTCTATTTTCATTAGCGAGTGACAAATGTTCCCATTCACCCCTAACATATTTACCGAGCAAATACCGACTTCATGCTTATTATTTCATACTGTAAAGTTTTAATACGATGTACACGTAACAATAAAACAATTCCGTTGTTGTTTGCATTGACTCATCCATCGTTCACATCTTTGATATTTTTGCTATATTTTCGTCCACCTTGAGAAGTCTCAAGTAATTTTAGACAAGACTTTTACAACCGTGGTCTCTCTCAGAAAATGTAAGTTTCACTATGAATCATGGCGTAAGAAATTAGTTTCAAGCTTTGATAGACACTCGACTGATCTTCAGAATTAATATTTCTATTTTCTATTATTTCCTATATTGTGCCCTTATTGCCACCATCCCAGAGGATGTCCCATATCATAAAACCAATTTATCCTTATTCTCGAGAAAAAACGTATACCTACAGTCATCACAATGTGAGTGATATGTCCGGAGCCAGACGAAAGCAAATTGTTTTTACGAACCGCGAAGGATAGTGATTAAAGTGCGTCAAAACAGCGATTTAGCTCACAAGACTCAACAAAAAGTATCTCGACCTGTCACCGTGGTTATTTTCACGTGTGTACAAGCGTGCACAGTGCATACCCCGGTGTCCTTGCTTTACTGGTTTAAACTACCGTGGGCCGTATCTAGGCCAGTTAGATAGGTGTCAATGTTTGTCGGTCGGAAGCGCCACGGCCGTTACGATGGCATTGGCGTCGTGTGAACGGTCACGTCCAGAAAAAATGCGGCGCAAGTAGCCAATTAACATGTGGGATAGTGTGAGGCCGGCGTCTCGGCGCCTCTATAAATACCGGCGTACGCTCCCTCTTCCCCCCGAGCCAGCGCGGACGGCGCGCCGCAGCCGCTCCGCCGCCGTCCCCGCCCGGTACCGAGCACCGCAAACATAAAGACAACATATAAATCTCGACATCAAAATGCTGACGTCACAACATGTTGTTGCACCGGCCCACAAACCATTTTATTACCAACGCTCGATTTCTCTAGTAGATAGCCGACTAGTTCATAAATTGTCGATGTTCAGACTACTTGTATCATCAATACAGAGGTTTTTCATCATAATATCGTACCAGATTTATTGGTGTGCATAATTTTTTTATTTTGGATCCGTCATCATAAGCACAGTCACGTGCAGAATCTATGTGTCAGTTGAGCATTCTCGTTGCTACAATCATCGAACAGCGGATACATAAGTAAGCCGGAATGTTTTCCTCAACAGGCGGCGCAGAAGCGTCAATCGGCTAACGAACAGTGGGCCATTTCAGAATCCCGGAAGCACATTTAGTAGGTCCCGCGCCCGGGTGCGGCGACGCGGGCGCCCACCACCGACCGGCAGCGCGGACGTAGCGATCGCGCTATTTCTGTTCACTCACCAGTTGAATAACCTCCAATCAACTATTCGCACTTGCTCACGGAACCCACTAATGCATAGATCATCGCTCCTCCATGCGGCAGCCCACGCGCTCTTCAAACGTATGCTTCTTGTTCTTTGTGATACCGAATACTGAACTCAAAACTACCTAGCACCACGTTGAACAAAGTCTATTAAGGGGTATTCTAAAATTGAAAGCTACCAACGTCGTTGGGAAAACTGCACTTGTGCACGAACGAAGAATGAGAGGGCGACCTAAATGGAAAACTAGCTTACGCGAAATTTGTCTGCAAGATACCTACTTATCAACAAAGAAATTACAATTATAAATGAAATATAGTTTGGAACTTAATAAAGTTTGGAAATAATTTTATAAAATACTAGCTGTGCTCGCGACTTCGTCCGCTTGGAATAGTTATTTTTTCCCCCTTTTTTTTATATTATCCATTATTCCTTCGCTCCTAATAGCTGCAGCGTGATGTTATATAGCCTAAAGCCTTCCTCGATAAATGGTCTATTCAACACAAAAAGAATTTTTCAATTCGGACCAGTAGTTCCTGAGATTAGCGCGTTCAAACAAACAAACTCTTCAGCTTTATAATATTAGTTAAGATTAAGATAAACGCAATCAACTTTCATTCAACCATGAGCGTTCGTTTGGTCTCTTGTCTACATTCTACGAATATAAATACGAATGACTTAAATAAATGCAAATTAGGTATACCAATTAAACTTTTAAATAACATAAAGTAAATATACTGTATAATATCAAAATGCAATGCTTCATATTAGGTACATACTTCAAAAGCTCCCTTAATGGTTAATTTTCAATTTCAATGATGCTATCTCATAAAGCCAGTTATACTCGTAATAAGACAGTTAGCATCTATAGAGTTTATACAGCATGTAGCGAAATGACGCAGTTCTATGCATATTTTTGTCGTAAAACTTCATAATTTGGCAGAGTCTAGAACTTGGGAACGATGGTTGTAACAAAAATAGAACCTAATTCCATTCTGCTGAGTCAACGATGCATTTTCTCCTAAACAGATTAGTAAAACCTATTAAAATTTCTTTGTTCTATTGAATCTTCAAATATTGATAGGATTGTAATACCCTTAACAAGCCTGGCTGTTCGCCAAATAACTTTCAAATCAATAGAAAGTTTCGTAGATCATAAAAAAGATTCTTTTTTATAGGTAATCACGTCTCGTGTACGTGCTAAATAAAATAGATTAATTAACTGTCATTTTGCAGATAACTTCTTTTAGTGAACAAAATCTACGAATTTTTGATACAGATCATCTCGTGATTTGATTGATCTATTTTTTAATTTTCTTTTATCAAATAACGGGTTTGACGTAAGTGCTTTTACAATATTTAATGTCCAGAAAGTACCCTGTAATGTGGCGAAAACACCCATAGCAACGAGTTACGATCATCTTCGAGCGTGAATCGAATTTCAAGAGGCTTATCACGTGATAGAGTCAACAGAGCGAGTTGTCCACGTGGACAACTCGCTCTGTTACCCGAGGATTACTTGACGCATGCCTATTGGAAATAGGTACAGGTTTGTACAAACATACGGGAATGCACTAAAGACATGCAAATCTAAAACAAGAGATTTTAACATGCTGCCAGGTTTTCACTTGGTCACCTTTTGAAATGACTGAAATATAACGTAGCTCTATAAATGCGGGTATTCCAGACACAAAAATCCGAATTTCATTGAGAAATTCAACTACTTTATGGCTTGAAGAAATTAAAGAAATCAGTAAATCATCGTCTTCATATTATGGTTGTATGGAGTTACCTAAATAATAGTAAACACATACATATATTTCAATCAGGAATGATTGCTCAACCGCAAGTCACATTTCGGTTATACATGGAGTTCTCATCTATGGGTTCGGTCAGCTACAAACCAGTTTAGCTGTTATGCCTTAACTTTCTTAGTAGGAACGGATAAACTATGGAACTCCTTGTCGGACTCTTTGTTCCCCGAGACAACAAGCGCAAACTGATAACTTAAAAGAAAAATTTAGAAACAACTCTGAGCATATAATCTTGGGCCTTCCAAGCGGAGCGTGAAACGGTGTTTGTGTGCGAACATCATTACATTGATTGATTATGTGATTTGATTCGCTCACATTTGTTGGACTTGATAGTCGTCCGCTTACCACCAGGATGCAGTCGATTTAACGAGCTAAATATAAAATAATACAACATATATGACAACAGTCCATAATATTTTATATACGTTTCGTTTCCTCAAACAGAATTTCTTGATAGATTTGGACAAACTTGCAGAATTACCGGCCGTAGGAACCCTAACAACTGACTTTTTCTGCCGAAATCGTCACTAAAACGATCGGATTACTATAGGATATTGCATCTGTGGCGCTTAAATTACCAGCTGTGCGCAAAAGAAAAACGTCTTAGTGTCATAATGATGAGCCTGAGCCTCACCATACGTCCACTGCCGGATAATATGCCTCTTCTAATCACAATTGTCATTTGAGGGGTTTTGCCTTAATCACCACGCTTGGCAAGCAGGTTGAAGACCGCAGTAGGTTTTATTTGTACCCAGATAAACGCTGCCCGTTTCCTGATATTGCCTTAGTCGTCTTCTTCTGCATGACATGCCCATGGAAAGGGTAAGTAGCATTAGGGATCTTGGACTAATAATGGACTCGCATTTAGACTTCCATGAACACATTCTGACAATTAGTAAATCTGCAAGTAAAACTTTAGGTTTTGTAATAAGGACTTCTGCACAGTTTGACAATCCGAGAGTTGCAACCGTTCTTTACAATGCTTATGTTCATAGCAAGCTCGAGTTCGGTGCAATTATTTGGGCTCCCCATGAGGACAAGTACCGTCTAATCGTGGAGAGGATACAGAGAAAATTTGCTCGTTGGTTGTACAAGAAAAAATTCGGAGACTATCCATTCTTGTATCCGTCTCTATTTGTATTGGGTATGGTTGATATGAATAGCCTCGAATTTAGAAGATTTGTTCAACTTTTAATTTACTATTTACGCAATTTATCTATAACTAGCTGTGCTCGCGACTTCGTCCGCGTGGAATAGTAATTTTTCCCCCGTTTTTTTTTACATTTTCCATTATTTCTTCGCTCCTAATAGTTGCAGCGTGATGTTATATAGCCTAAAGCCTTCCTCGATAAATGGTCTATTCAACACAAAAAGAATTTTTCAAATCGGACCAGTAGTTCCTGAGATTAGCGCGTTCAAACAAACAAACAAACAAACAAACAAACAAACAAACAAACTCTTCAGCTTTATAATATTAGTTAAGATACGCAACAAAGTAGACTGCCCAAGAATACTCGGTCAAGTAGGGCTACTAGCTCCAAAGCGCTTGGCCTGGGATAAGGAGGGGACTGTTGCGCCGCAGCGACACCCGCGCCTGCTGCGGCGGCCGCAGGCGCGCACCGCGTACGCTGCGCATGCACCCACGACCCGCGCATTACATCTCATCGGGGACATGCTCGACCATGACTATTCTATTGACTTATTTGCTGACCATTTTGGATTATTGTTTAAGAAATCTATTGAATATATTGACAAAATTAAATTATAAAGTTATTATATGAATGTGTTCAATTGACATTCGAATTGCCATTTACAATTTATTTAACTTATATTAGGATTTTAATTGTTATTTTTATACTGACATTTTAAACTGATTTCTATTTTTTTTTGTTTTTGACATTTATTTTTGCGACATATTTGAATATTGACATTTGTGATGATAATCGAATTTATGCATGTGTGTACATTATTTTATTGTGTTTGACGTATTGATGCATCCTGGCGCTTTGGGAGACTGTGAGCCGGGATGTATAAAATGAATGTATAAATAAATAAATAAATAAATAGGAAACTTCTACTACACTCACGTCTTAGTGTAAATAGTATTTAAATATTGTAAAAAAATCTCCCTATAACTATCAATAACAAACAGATACAGCACCAAATTATACAAAATTAATGCGCAGCATTCATCTCCCGACAGTACAACACTTCGGTCTGGAAGTCGGCCAGATCTACGGATAGGCTGTAGCTGCTGGACCGTTCACCAGTCTTGTATACTATAGTATCAATACTTGAAGCATGTAATAATACGAAGTTCAAGGATTTATAGTTAACTAGTTAGTGCCAGCGCGTTCCTCCGTGTAGATTTTATGATGTTGATATGTTCAACAACTCCATCGTTGATCCAGAGCTTTTTATAAGTCGACTAGCGACCCGCCCCAGGCTTCGCACGGGTGCAATACTATATGCATATATTATACCTTCCTCTTGAATCCCTCTATCTATTAAAAAAACTCGCATCAAAATCCGTTGCGTAGTTTTAAGGATTAAGCATACATAGGGACAGAAGCATATGTACCTATACATACATAGAAAACAAAAGCGACTTTGTTTTGTATCCACTCTAGACCTCGTTTCTCCGAACGGTTATTCGTTCTTCGGCTGATATGGGCAGCTATCTTTCAACTATCTTTTCAGCTTGCTAATCCGGTGAGCTATGTTGATCTGGTTTCTTTACCCCTACATTTTACTTTGTATGAATATTTAAGGCACTGACACACATTTTTACTGGTTTATGTATTATGTATATGGTTTATGTATTGGATAGGCACTAGGTTCGCGTCTCTAATCCACGTGGGTGTCTGTTATATTTCGCTAGAAAGTAGCCGTCCTTCCATGGGCTTCAAACTATGTCTATCTAGGTACATAACAAACTGGAATCGTGAACGATCGTGCCGAAAGGGTAATAGACAGAGTTTACAATTACATACTATGTATTGTTTAACGAGTAGCGAACGCCAAGATTTTTATGATCTTGATAACAGCAAAGAGAGTTAGTGACCACAAAGCATACTACGTGTAAGATAAGGCGTGTAAGTTCCGTTACAACAGTAAATACTTCAGCAAACCCAATCATTTCGGATCAAATTGTAAACAAACAAACCTTCACTGAGTTATGCTACCTATATCAGATAAGGCCATTAACATACTAGAAGTTTTACAGGGATGAAAGGTATCCTAGGTTTTTCTCAATATTCCTAAGTAAGTAGGTAAGTGTGAAATGTCAAGAACACTTTCCAAACAAAATTAAATATGTACACAAAATCACGTTCGCATTTAGAATATCAGTAAGGATTTGTCGCATAATTAAAACTTTGGCATTAGTAAACTAAACAATTCTGGTACTAATGCCAAATGTTTTAATTAATTGTTGATTCGCGAATTGGCAGAAAACTGGTCTTACTCCTAAATTTCTTAAAGTCGTAAGTCCGAATGGTCCTTTAAATACCATTGTTTATTGTTACAACTATTGTGTCTGGAAATCTCAGTTTCTTGAGGCAATTCGTATATTTAAAAGACTTAAATTTTTTCTTTTTTCACTTAGAAGTTTATGAAAACGATGCCTTTATAAATACATTATTTCTTCGAAGCAAGTCTAATTATAATACAATTTGTCATTAGGCTTTACCGAGTAAACAAATACACGTAAAACCAATTACGACTAATTTTAGGATTCTCTAAAAATAACTTGACAATAATCCAGAAAACCAAAATCAGGTCAGTTTAGCCACAGCTAACAAACTCATTTACCTACGTCGTAGTGTGATGGTAGTGTCAAGCGCGTGATAACATGCAAAACAATATCCGTCCGTAGTTAGTAGTACTTACCTACATATTTCTCAATAGGCAATGGCAGACCAGCTGCAATACAATTGGATTATAAATACATATCTGCTCGATTCGGATTCTTCGAATCGAATTATAACTTAAACAAAGTTGTCTAAGCCTTTTTGAAAACCACCATGTACTTTTTGTCAACACGTTTAAGGGCGTGGGGCTTAGCTTAGTGAAGATGAGATGTCGAATCGTAGCAATCTGCTCGAGCTCCCTCGAAGCATCGCAAGAACTTGCGAATTGATTCGCATCGCGCATTCCTGCACTATTAGGGGCTGCGCAGACGACAGACTTTTTGTGCGATAGAGTCTGCGTCTGAGACATTTAAAAAGAGCATCTAGGTCCCTACAGCTTTGCCGACAGAATCGAAGAGTCTGTGAAATATCCGCGACAGATTTTTGCGCGTCGTGTGCATTACTGCATATAATTGCATCACAGACTAAAATGTGCGTCACGGATAGTCTGTCGTCTGCGCTGCCCCTTACCCGAATCGTAAAGGAAGATGCCTTGTCTCTTGCGAAAAGGCATCTTCCTTCAATGCAAATGGCAGCGCAGCAATTCATGGCGCAATTTTCTGCATTGCGAATTCGCATCGCGTCGCATCGCAGTTTTGTGTTCAAACTCTTAGGTTTACTTTCCTATTTAAATACGAAAAACGGCCTTTAAACGCAGCCTAAGGAAGTATTATAAGTATAACATTATGGAAATCTAAACTCAACAGACGACCCCGAAACTTCAGTAACACACTTCGTAGTAAACCATCCGAAACAATAGAAAAACTATTTAATTGTTTTACGGTCACCGATCCACTTACGACGGATTCAAGAGGAAGGTTTTCTTAAGTTAAATATTTCTGCTCGAGTTCTCACAAGTTAATGTCCAATGGGCGAAGCTAATCTGACGTGAGTTGCTGGAGTGAGTTCATGGAGCTCTCGCAATTCGCCAGGAAACTGACAGAGGGGGCATTCTCTCTTCATAATACATATTGAGGAAATACAATAGGTAGGTATGTGGGCAGGAAGGAAATGGTGAGGACAATTTCGCGATGTAACGGAAACATCTGGCAAAGTGACTTCAGTATCAAATCATTATTCGACAGTGTTATTGATGCACTGCACTGAATGTTGCGATTAAACGTGCATCTGGCGCCAATGCTGCCAATAAAGCACCTACACTGTGAATGATCCGCGATATTATGTGTGTATTAGATAATTTTGATCTCAAGCCAGCATAGGTACTTAATTTTTTTTTTGCTACCTTATTTTTTTAGTAGCACGACATTACGCCTGATGGAAAGCGAAAGAAACGCCCAAGTCGCAGTGACAATGGATCAATTGCCATCGCCATGCCGGCCCAACCTTAAGCCCCGGCTGCTGATGCAGCACTCACCCCACGAGCTCCAGAGACCCCACTCACAGACAGAAATACGACCCACATCATTTGGCTGCAGTATTCTATAGGGTGGAGGTCCTGCCACGGACGAGCCACTCTATTTAAGTGAAGATTCACTATAGTTATAGTAAAGTTTACCTTGTCTAGATAGATAGATACATAGAAACTCTTTATTACACAGATTTTTTTCCAAGAAAACACATTACAAACAAAAATAAAGTACAATTAAGGCGGTCTTATCGCTTTCGATCGCTGTAGCGATCTCTTCCAGACAACCTTCAGGTAGAGGAAATCAGATTCAACAGAGATGGGTATCCTAGTGCAAAACTATCTATTCTAGAATGACAGTTCAAATACCTACCTAGCTTTTTACCAGTCCAGCAGTGCTCTTGGTAGGTCCTCTAATCATAAAGTTAGTTAGTGTCCAATAATGGCTAATATTATCGGTTTTTCTTCCTCGGCTTTGTGTGAATACCTCATATTACAGAATGTGTTAGATTCTGATGTGAAATTGTAAATTGACTAAGACTCGAATTTTTTTTTTTTTTAAGATAATATTGGGGACTTAGGTGCCTAATAGCTAAAGTGACTCTTAGTGAGTCATAACATCTTAGTGAGCCATTTAAGAGAGGTAGGGCATAGCGAATCTTTGCTCGAATTGAGCTGCCCATCCGGGGAAGGACCTCCACCCTATAGAATACGCAGCCAAATGACCTCCGGGTCATGTTCCTGTCGGTGAAGAGGGTTTCCAGAGCTCGTAGGGGGTTGGGGTTGGGCCTGCATGGCAGTGGCAACGGACAGGTAACTGACCAGTTACTTGCCCGTTGTCACAGCGACTTGGGCTTCTCTTTCACTTTCCATCAGACGTAGGGAAGCCATTATGTCGAGCTACTATAAAAAAAAAAAAAAATAACAGGCATCCATCAATATTATGACCTATTGCCGTCCTTTATTACCTGTGTTTTACAGGGTTGTAAATATTTGATCAACCATTTACAGTGTTGTTACTTTCCAGTCAGTCACATTTGTGTGAACTTGGTAGGTATAGACGTAAATTGTACTTACAATAATATTATAGTTATGAAAACATCTGATCTGCAACTTCAAATATAATGAATTTTTTACCAAATAAATATTGTAGAGACAAAAGTTTATACAAATTAAATTAAATGAATTGAATGACTTGTTTATTTAAATACACAAATACCTACCTATCCAAAATTTCCATGCCTAAATAAAAATAAATTGTTTTGTTTACATTTCATATGTCGTGTGGAGATAAATGTGTAAGCGCAGGAGTAATCCATACTTACTATTATGACATAAAGTACATAACTCAGTGGTTTTTACAATTTTATTGATTTGCAACACACTTACACATTCAGGAATCTCTTCAAAGCATCTTAACCATGATAATCCCCAACATGAGCCATGGTACATTTAAGTAAAAGTGACAATTTTTTTGCCAAATGAACCTGAAAGACTATGACGGAATGACCAGGTAAGAAGAATGAGACATCAACCAATCATGCAGACAATTTTTCAATGTATTGAAGTCTTTTAACATTACACATTTACACTTTTTTTTATATTCTTAATAAGGAATTAATATTTATTTCATCTAGGCTGGTGATGTGATGATGATGATGATTTATTTCATCTAAATTTTCTACATAAATAGGGTTTTTCAAGCACAGATGTACCAACAAAAAAATATATTTTATCAACTTTCATGAAACTCTGCTAGCACCTACCAGTCTACCTAGGGAACAATAATTTCCTGACTTTATTAATTTATTTAAAAAATTTCCTGAATTAGGCATTATTGTGCTTAATAAAATGTTAAATTTTGGTATTTTTCAGTTATGTTCTATAATGAAATATTTGATATCAATAAAAATAGCTCTATGTATAGAAATATTGTTTACCTTGTAGAAATATATTTTAAAATTTCACACTTTCTTTGAAATGATTTTTTCCAAACACCTACCTACTGACAAGAAATTTTTAAGGACTATTACACTGACGAATTTTGGATTTTGATTAAATTGGAATACTTATATATGTTAGGAATATTAAATTGAATTAAGTTTTATTCATGCTAAGGAATCTAAACATTTAGGATCATTTACACAGAGAAGTGAAGCAGAAAATAATAAGTTTCCTTTGCATAATTATTTTGGGATAGGAATTCCGAAAATTATTCATGTGTAACGAAGAAGTTTCTGAGAACTGTTTCATTAATTTCCGAAATGTGCCTTAAAAGTAAGAATTTATGGATGGCAGTATTGGACGATGATTCATTCTTAAGTTTACAGTAGTAGGTAAGGTCTGCTGATGTCATGCAGCCCCGGGGCGAATGGCCACGAATCCTGCATTCGGTTTGTGATTTGAGCATGCATTTGAGCATAGTACGGTCCCAGTAACTCGAAATAAAACATATGTTCTATATGATAATCTCGTACTCCAATAAGACTATTGACCAAGTGCGTATAAAAACCACATTCTTATGTAATATTTCTATGAGAAAGAACTTTTAGTAAAGCTCATATTAGTTCTGACTAAGGATATGTAGAAAATCACATAGAATCGAAGTAATTAT
The DNA here is from genome assembly GCA_031163375.1 of Conogethes punctiferalis. Taxonomy (NCBI): domain Eukaryota; kingdom Metazoa; phylum Arthropoda; class Insecta; order Lepidoptera; family Crambidae; genus Conogethes; species Conogethes punctiferalis. The sequence goes on from CM062084.1 coordinate 14,085,082, forward strand.
CGCGTAGGAGGCATAAATACCTTTACTTTATGTGTAATCCAATATCCAGAAGAAAGTTGCAGTCCTATTTACACACGAATACACTGTCATTCATGTAAAACTACACAACATCACAAAGCAGCACTACACAAATTTTCACTTATAATTATTAAATTATGTGAAAATATCACATAATGCGCCATTTTCGCAATAAATCCGAAGGACAGCAGTCGGCGATCGCTGCCATCTTTTTTGTCAAATGTCTAAAAACTAAATATAGCGCTTCGAACGAACTCTGGTGTTATTTTTAGAAAGCACAATGAAACTTTCTATACAAAAACTAGCAGAGCCATCTATTGAAATCCAACTCGGAAATAATGTTCCTCACGAGATGGCGCTAAACGTAGGTGCAATGGTCTTGAGAATGTAATACAGATGGCGCTACAAGCCTGATCTGGCTTTTAAAAGACAGGCAAAGGAAATATAGACTTCAGTCAGATGAAACGGCAAAGACCCAATGCTCGAGGTTTGCAGAGAAGGTCCGATATAGATATTAGTACACCATATTATAAATATTGAAAAAAGAAACAAAATAAGTTCTAACCTAGATACCTACATTATTATGTACAGGATAAAAGCTCGAAAACTTGCCTCGTTGTTTTTAATAACTTAGTTAAACTATTCTGTAGGTACATTCCCAACTACAAATTCATGTTCTATTGTGGACATCCAATGAACATTAATAGGTGGGTACAGTCGGCCACTCATCAACCTACCCTTTTCTAAGTAAATAAAACACCACAGTGAATCCCTTAGAGACGGTCCATACGTGATTCGTGAGATAACCGACATCTACCCTCATTCATTATCTGGTGCTGATAGTAGTGATAAATTTCAGTAATATCTACCTATCTCACTCTTCATTTTGCCTATGTAGGTAGTTGTGCATGATTTTATGAAGAACGTTACCGAAATTTAGTGGTTGTAGGTATGTAGTCTTGACTCTTTATCATCGTTACAACCACTAGGTACCTACCTAGATTATGAAGTTACTTAATATAATGGTCACTGTCGTCAATGGTAGCTCTACACATTTTTCCGCCTTTTAACAACATTGTTGATCATTACATACCCCTAAATGCTGTTACATTGTTGACCTGTAACGAATTTATTACGATGCCGACGACGTAAGAAAGGCGGCGGCGCGTTAAATAAGTAGGTAGTAGGTATACTACTTTTTAACGAAGAAACAAATTATTGCAATAAGTATATACGGACCTACCTAATCACCTAGTTTTCTTGAAAAATTCCGATGTCACAACAATAGGCTTTGACGACACAGATCCTACCTATATATTAGAACATAATATAAAAGCCTATGAACTTAGAAGCCTATGAAACAATACCTATATAAAGTACTTAGGTACTGAAGGCGTGAGTAGATTAATCCCTAAGTACATACGTAACGATCTTTTTCCTGGTTGATCGTAGGACTTAAAGTCTTCATCAGTAGGTATGTAGATAGGTACACTACCTAATTTCTGTGTGTAGCTATTGTATTTTAAAATGCTTACAATATTACGAGTACATAAGTCAACATAATTATAGTACCTATTATACTTATTCTCTGTTGTCACTTTCAGAGTTACCTACTTATGTACCTACTTTAATTTTCTTTGATTTGCTTTAGCCCCGCGTAGCCTAAAAGGTAAGGTAAACATAGAAAATATGAAGAAAAGTTATGAAAAGCCGTTTCTCAGGACATGGCAAAATTGGAGTTAAAATGTTTTTTTTTAATGATTTTGAATTTTTGAATGACTGTACATATATTTGGTATAAGTGTTGGTAAGAGCGTGAATCTTACATTTTATAAGTAGGTATTGATAGCACGTTGGCAAAAATTTTATTTTAAATGGAACTAGTCAAATGGCTTTGTATAAATGACCTTTAACCGGAGGGAATTATTACTTAATATCCATTAGGATGAATTTATTGGAAAGAAAGAAAGAAATAACTTCCGTTTAGTTAGAATGATGTTCTTAACATTGTGGCATAGACCTAAAGTAGGGGCAACACATTGATAACCTATTGAACTCGCTATGCACCGTCTTCCTCTCTACAAGTAAAAGTGTTAATCTCATTGTAGGTATCGGGGTCCCCGCTGAAAGTAAGAGGATGTCTGACGGAGGCTGACGTCACCCGCACACCGGTGGGCGAGTAACGAGACATTTTTACAATCTCCGGCTTTGTCTTCAATAGGCTAATTTCGTCATAATGTTGCAACACGCTCGTAAGGATTTGGTGAGCAGCTAACCAAGTCGTAAAGTAAATGTAAGTAGGTATTGTGTAGGAATTTGCAGTATTTCGACGTTTCTTGTTATAGAACGTCTTCGTGGTAACTATTACTTTTGCTTGTTTTTCATATCTTCGCCTTTTTTTTACCTCGGACCAGTTTGCGCATCCCCGCTATTCGGGGGAACGACGGGGTATATGGGAGGACGGCACCCTACCTCGGGGTGGTAGGGAGGCAGGGAGTTCCGTCAAAATAAAAACAGAGCTAGTCGCTGAGACCACTGATGTGTATCCTGTCTGTTTCCAGAAGTGACAAAGCCATACTGGCTCGCAAGATGCATCTTTATGCTTCGTTTAATAAAGCATTCCATATTAGACGTAGGAAAGGATTAAAGAACTCTCAAAGAAAATTCGATAGTGACCCACTATTTTTTTTTTGGGTTCACTTTAACACAGTCCATTGATTCAACTAAATATTCGATGTACCTACATAAGTAATATTCTTGGACCTTCGCACCTAAGTTGCTTTTGATATGTAAAATAGAGAAAGCATTGTACGGAATAAGTAAAGATTGCCTGCAGTGTTCAAGAGTTTTGAGAAAATACTGGGACTGTATTTGTAAGTTAGTATGAAAGATACGAACCTAGCAATTACTTGCTATCAATTTAGAAAGGCGGCCATAGTCTCCTTTACCGTTGGTCATTGAGATTGTATTGATTAGGGTTAGGTAGGCAGCTAACAAAAGGCCTTATCCTGGTGATATTTAAGTAAGCTTAAGTAGGTAGAGTTATCAGCATTTTGCAGTGCGTTTATTTCATGAAGTTTCCCGTTTGCCTCCGACGAGTGGCTATTTGAAAGCAACATAGAAGCCTACATAGAAATCCCCTGTGAAATTGCCTATAAGGTTCTTACTTGCCGTTTCAGATACGTATTTTTCCTCAAAATCTTGAAGTTTATTACTTTCGGCCATAAGAGGTTTTTGCCGACTCACAATTGACCTCAATCTGCTATACATGATGAGCTGACAAGACGTGTTTGGTTAGAAAGCTTTATTCGTACTCATATTGTTCAATAGTCTCGTTGTCCACTGCGGAACTACGCAAAGTCATGCGCAATATTTTCAAAGTTGTTCAAATATGTTCGCTCTACATAACACGTTAGAAAAATATTTATAAATACACAATTGACCTATTAGTGAATCATGTCACAAATGGGTGTTACAATTTATGCGGTGCAAAATACACGTACAGTATTGATTTTTATAATGTTATTCTCTATTATTACGTAAGTACTCCCTATTAATAGACTCTAAGAATATGTAGGTGTTCCACTTTTCTTTTTCGCCACCTTTTAAACTTTTGTCCTCTATTCCTGAGATGCTTACGAAAGTCAGTGACCTTATGTTAACAAATCAATGTGTCATTTTAGTGGGTACATGTGCCTTACCTTCAAGTTATGTACGGCTAATGATTTGTGCTCCGTGACCGAGTTAATTCACCAATCTGCTGCAGATTCATTTAGGCTCAGCGCAAAGTGAACCACTCGAATGACATTGTCAAGAACTGTTTAATTAGTTTTAGTAGAGTACAGGGTGTTATTTACACTTGAGTCTCTCCTGCTTCTAAACCATCTAAAGGTGATATTTTCGTAATATAAACTCCCATAAAAAGTTGTGATTAACATACTTAGCCACTGATGTACGTCCCCGCATTTCCTGCATCTTCTCCAATACCTATAGGTAGGTATACAATGATCAATGTCATGACTTGACATAATAACATCACTACCAAAGGTTACCTAAGTAATAGGGCGCGATTATTCGCAGGACTTTCGACATGACAGCAAGGTGTACTTCTTGCCTCCCATCTTGAGCCAGGGAGCCACTCCTCTGTTTTAGAAGTGGATAGTAGTAGAGTTACAAATACCTCGTCACTTCGCCGGGTGGCGAAGATGCATATATTTTTATTACATAAAAAGGTAAAGGGCACAACGGCCAAGGCTCTTGATCATCAACCTATCGCAGTCCACTGGACATAGGCCTCTCCAGTTGTTCGCTTTGATCAAACATGTGGAGGCTTTACTCATAATCGCCACACTGGGCAGGCTTGGAGATCGGAGGGCGTAGCTTCTCGCTCCGGTGACTCTACTGTCCGTCATCGACCTGCGGTATTTAGCTACATACTTTTATTGTGATGGTTATACCGCTACCAGTCGGTTGTCAGAGCCTCGTTTGTTATTTCACAGGATGTGCCACGGGCCAGCTTGGAGCGAAAAGATGATAGATCGCTCTCTTACATCCCAAAAGATAAGTACCTAGGTTGCTCCCTCACATCCTCGCATGGAGGATGCTATAAGTACAAAAATCAAAAAAGGTGGGCGCGATGGCCACTAGTAGGGTAGCTCATTTGCAAGCAGCCTTAACGCTTAAGTTAACACTAGGGTACGTAACGCGCATGCGTCACGAGCAGCCGGCGCGGGCGCAAGCGGCGTGTTTGCAGCCTCGTTAGCGGGCGGCGCCGCGGCGGTGAAAGTCGTTGCGCAACGGTGCAGCCTGCAGCTGCATTTAGGGGCTCCGCCGAAACGTCGTGTCCTAAGCTGGAGGTCGGCGTGCCTACAAGATTAATGTCATCATCGTTTGCATCAAGTTGCCTATTGCAGTCCACACATAGGCCTCTCCAGTTTTTCGCTTTTTAGGGCAAATATCTGGAGGATGTACCCATAATCGCCACGCTGGGCAGGAGTGAGACTGCTGCCCGTCTTCGGTATGTCTGTGGTATCTAGCTACGCCTTCAATTATTGTGATGGTTATACCGCCACCAGTCGGTTGCCAGCGCCTCGTTTGTTATTCGGCAGGATGCACCACGGGCAGGTGAGGTTGACTAGAAGCGAAAAGATGATAGGCCGCTTCCTTACATACATACCATAGCATAGAAGAACATTACTTATAATTTCATGACCTAAATCTTTGAAAATAAATTCAGACCACTGACTAAGTATGTGCAAAATTTTATGAACAATGAAACCAAACTCTACATTGACATATCCGTACAATTTATGATAAAAAAGATTGGTAGGTACCTTTTCATCCACTGTTCAAGTTATGAATAAGTAAGTAGGTAAGTATTATTTAAGTTCGAGTAAACCAGCTTCCCGTGACTTTCCATTTGAATTTGCCTTACCTACTTACTAATGGGATATAAATGACTTCATTGGATTACCTCCATCGGCTTTCCGCCTATTAGCTCATCGCGATTCTCAACCGTTTGCGCTGCGTAACCGCAGATTATGTAGTGCACTTATCTAAGGAAGAAAAAAGCTTGCGATTATTGAAGTGATCCATGCATATCACAAGTGCCGTTCGTAAGACAAGTGTTACGATACAGTTTTAGGATAATTAGGTACCTACAAAACAATGGTTTAAACTTATTATGTGATCAATGGAGCATAATAAATTTCAACCTAATCTGACGACGGGAAGTGATTTTAATTTAGCTCGCAAGATTTTCCGCACACCATACTAACAAGGCAAGTTAAATAAAATAATAATAATAATGCTTTATTGACAGAAAACATTGTTACAATACTGTTAGAATCTCCTGTATTCCAAGATAGGCAATTGCCTGTAGTATGGAATTCAGTGTCCTCTCCCGGTAGTTACATGAACAATATTACTTAGCATTAACTTAACAAAATATTACACTTAAGAACCTATAATTTAAATAAATATTAGAAGCACACTAAAGAACACAATATAAAAGGGATGTGTGTGAGTGTGTATATCAAGTGTGTATATTGTGTTTGCGAATGTGTTCGTGTGTGTGTGTTTGTAGTTGTGTGTGTATGTGTGCGTGTGTGTGTGTGTGTGTAGGTGTGTCTAGGTGTGTGCGTGTGTATGTGTGGATGTAAGTGTTTGTGTGTGTGAGAGTGTGTGTTTGTGTGTAGGTGTATTAATAAAAGCAATATATAAGTATTAGGGCGAACTTGGCATTTATATTTTATATCAGTTTGTAGTCTGTCATCATGTTCTCAACTGCATCATAATCCAGGGCAATGAGCCAATTAGTGATGAAAAGTGAAAAAGCTTTTAATAATAATAATAAAAGGTTTTCTGACCTTTAGTAATGTGCAATTACATATCAATTTATCAATTTAGTTAATTACGTATACGTTTTTTTTAATCATCTTGATGATGTGACCTGAAATGTTAAGTCATGGGGCATTGAAAATGTTAAGACTATTATGTAGTTACCTAACTACGGAGACTGTACCTTCTAGGGGTGAGAGCCTTCCGCTCCCCCAACAGTCCGGTGATGATGACAAGGCCGGCCTGGCCATCATCGTATAAAAAATAGTTAATTAGTAATATATAAGTAGGTACTTAAGATTAAGTCGGGTTTTCTTTCGGATTTCCACGGTTTTGCATCCGTTGGAAAGGTCTCGGGCTCCGTGAGGGTTATAGCAAAGAAAATTTAGGAAAAAAAAATTCAGTAGGGGCACTAGTTAGTAATAAAAGGACACGATATTACTCAAACATTATTCTTACAAATAAGTACCTACTTATATATTATATAATAACAGACATTGATCTGACTCTACAGGAACTTAAGAGCTAGTACGTACTATTGTTATCGTTACGTTCATTACGTTACGTTCGTAATTAAGATATAATATCTGAAATCAATTAATTGAACTTTATGTTTTACAAACTACTGTAAATAAGCAAATAAACTGAGAAGGCATATATCTTAAAATATCATTAACAAAACTACGTAGGTAAAAAAATAATTTAGACTTGGAAAAATAACGACGCCAGAAAACACTTAATATTGGACCCTTTTAAACGGTCGCCGTCGTTAAATAAAGCAATTTATTTTCAATTATGGCCGATCAACATAAACTGTTACACCTTCATAATATTTCGTAATCTTCCGGTTTGTCTGAAATGAGTTATTCATTACTCTTCGCTTATTTATGCAACCAATAAGCACGTGTTATTGGTGTTTACGCAACTTGGGGACTTGCATACACGCTTTAACGCTAAATACATATGCGATTTTGTTTGTATCCAGGTTACTGGGTAGACCCATTCCGGATTTTGAAACTAAAAGGAATGAATAATTGACTGATTCGTCGAGTGAGCCGGAACTGCTTGTGGCAAAATCGTGCGAAGAAGTTTTGAATGTTTTGTTTATTGGGACCACATATTTAGCTGTTGCATAAAATAATATGAGCTAGGATAATATATGTAGATATTTATGTAGGTAACATTCATAGCCAATATTATTATGTATAGGACATCCTCAGGCCAGGCGAAGTGGCTGGCAACTGCTGGATGCAAGAAGCACATGATTGAACAAAATGGCGAACAATTGGAGAGGCCTATCCATAATACGAGTATAGTCTAACAGTGGACTGATGATGATGATTGTATATTAAGGGTCAATCTTATTTTATTTTCTTCGTACTTAGGAATAATTTTAAAATCAAAACATAGGTACCTAATTCCATTTCGAATTAGTTCCAAAAGCGTAAGTAATTGCTCTCATGGTTACCTGTTATTAGCATTGCCTTGAACTATCAGTCTCACTGAAATAATAAGCTAGTAAAACTATGACAAGTACTTACTTACTTCCTACTTTATGAGTTATATCACGTTCATTTATCATATATCTATGAGCGGCTCATTAAAATAAATTAGTATTATGTTGAATGCTTGCTAGGAACTTTTGTAAAGAGCCTTATTAGCTGTTGAAGCCTAACCGAGTGTGGTATTTGCACACAAACGAGTTTCGTATTCGAAATTAACATCATCTTTGTTACGAGTAAAAAGTAAGGCGGATAACGCAATGTTGTTTACAATGTTGGAACTTTTTGTCCCGCCTTACGTTGCGTTTGAATTACGTTGTGACGGACAAATCCAGCGGAAAGCGGAAGCTTCGCTTTAGCTGGATCGTCATGTACTTATTTAACAAATAGACGACTCAAGGTATACTTATTTAAATTTAACACGATGATGATGAACCAATGTTCTAGATTGTTCTATTGCAGTATTGATTGACAATAAGAATTAATGAGATGGAGTGACCTTAAAATGTGCGTCGTTTCCGTATGTCGCTTTTTATTATACTCGTAGGTACCTATTACCTAAATTGTAGAAAAATACAATGTGGCATAGGTATTAACAATAAAAACTATTTATTCGTATCCATTATATACTAAACTAAGTCAATGCCTCTTTGTTATTCAATGTACCATCACATGTATCTGTTAACCCATAATTTGTAAAATAAATTATTTATGATAAGTAAATAATGAAGTTTATAACGAATGTAAAGTCCGCCTTTTGTACGCTGTTATAATTGTGCAATAAAGATTAAATAAATAAATAAATGTACAAAAAATGTTAAAAAGATGTTTTTATATCGCTACAACTTAAGTATACCTACGTCAATACTCTACTTGCTATTTACGTTATACGTTTCGTGATATCTATAGATGATACAAAATTATGTTTTGGATCAATGAGTCTATAATTTAGTCTTTTTTTTCACTACAATCTGTAGATTTACTTAGTTCTTAAAGTTTTTATTTGTTTTAGTCTGAGAATCTACTTAAATTTATTTATAGGTTACTTGTTTAAATTTATTTTGGGTATTACTTCTCACAATATGAACTTTTGTTATAAACTCTTCTGTATTAAAATCTGTCAGTGATTTTCAAGCGCGAATATATAAGTAATAGAATATTTGAGAGTATTGAACCAAAATATTCTTAAATTTGGGATCTATGTAGAAAAATATCCTAAGGAAACAGTAATTACTAAATTAATATAATCAGAATATGACGTTTTTCTCTACCTATCTGATATACGGAACTCTAAAATCTTTTTACAGCGAACAATATCAGTACTGAGAGCATTGATGTAACCGGCTGATGTGGGGAGGCACTTTTCTCTTTAGTTTCTCCTACTTGCGCCCGCGCAGTCGATGTTGCACAGCCGGGTGACGTGCGCGTCTCTACGTTCCTAGTCACGCGATCGTGTTCGATACCGCTCAATAAAACACTGTGAACGTAAATAAAAACTTTACGAAAACCCCTTCGGTGTTCAAAACGTTCGATCTCAAACAGATCTTGTGCAGTGCTATTGACAGCTGATAGAAAGTTGATTGTTAACTTGTTACCTGGTTGAACAAACGACAGTCTCGTAAATACGAGTGCAACGAAGGCGTCGGAGTAACTGTAAGGTTCTTTTGTATAATTAATTACGTTCGTCATTAATTTATTTATATATGTGCAGCCGGTGTTGTCACTTGCAATTTTTGCGACTACTTTTCGTATGCCAATAAGAATCTTATTACTTTTTTAGCTACTTAACTACTTATGGTGTTTGCCGCACAAATTTTGGAACGCTCTTTACTTCACATAATTGCAATACATATACTTATTCAAATATGTATGCTTTCTTATTAAGGTGTATATTTCTATCTGTGATCAAAACCATAAAATTGGCTGGTATTATAAAAGCATTTACTACTGTATACAGAATTTAGAGGTCACGTTTAAATGTAATGTAGATAATTAAAATAATATTGTCGTAAATTGTAAAGGCATCTCATTGTCATTGTGTAAAATGTTCGCAAACAATTTTGTATTCGAGTACGTAAGTATAACAGTTTTGTAATGTTCCACGCTACTGAGCATTAGAAGCGATGCGCTAGACCATTCGCACCAATTCTGGTCATAAAGGATTTCTTTTATGTATGAAAGAAAGATACTAAACTTGATATTTACATGCACGAATCTGTCAGGTCTCACACTATATGATAATATAGAGATAATTTAATATCTCGAAATATACTAATAATACCTTGAAATTATCAGTCTAGTAGCTTTACTTTGCACAAACGAAGTCGAAGAAATTTGGAATTGTCTTGGAGAGCCGGCATTTTATGCGATTTCAGGCTCCGTGTTATAGATTTATAAAGTACTTAATGACTCAAATTACGGGAGTATTGTATTCCTTTAATACGCACGTAATAATCAATAAACTATTGATTAATATTTATGCATTCATCGAATCGATCGCTACCAGTTTATATAATGTACATTTTCTTTTCTTCCACTACTTAATTGGCGGTATATCAATCTAGGTAAATAGTTTTTATATAACTAATTACTTCCCTTATATTATCATAACCTATGCTATGTATCTGTGGGAGGTTATGCCAATTGGTTATTTCATTATTCTGAGGTAAATGTATGAATGTGCCTAGATAGAATTCTACAAAAAAAAATTATTCATTCTCATTCTGGTTGGTCTGCGCTAGATATTTTCATAAGGCCTAAGTAAAATTAGCTTTACGCTCATTAGTTGTACGGTATTTCTTGCATTTTTAAATATCTTTGCCACTTGAAACTTACCTAAACAAACCCATGTTCTTACTTACTAAGTAGTCATTGGTCACAACATCTACACAGATAATTATTTGTGCGTAAGTTATGGTAAATGTAGCGTGCTGCGTTTTCCTTGACTCAGTAATTCGATAGCAACACGACATCATCATCAGCCCACATCAGTCCACTGCTGGACATAGGCCACAACACGACATCGAATGCCATAAATATGACAGACAGGCGGTATAGGGAGCAGGAATGCGTACACATTTCTTCTCTTCTAATATGTTCAAGTTAGAGAAGAAAATAATGATACTCTTGAGTCCGTTTCTGCTGATGTAAAAGGATGCAACTTTTGCAATGTTCCAGTATTTTCTGAGTTAGTCAATGTAATATGTATCAAGCAATTAAGTTAGTTGCTTCAACATACCGACAATGGTAGGCGAAGGTATGTACCTACATTGAATGATTGATTAAACATATGTAAATGCGCTCGCTCACCCGAGAACCGCCGCCTTTTTTATGTTAATAATGTAATGTAAGTCAATTGGACACCTGATGGTATAAGTATGTGTTTGCCCAGTAGCAGCGCAAATTTGGTATTTACCGAATATAGTACATAATATGATGCTTCCGTAACACGAAAGTTTTTATGTTACGCATACCCGGCAGTTTCCAAACCGCTGCGCTGTCTCTCCAATAAGGGCACTGACTAACATTGCCTTTTGCGAGTTGATTAGCAATTGGCTCATCGCTATTTATTTAGTAAGTTACGCACTAAGTAACTGCTGACTGACTAATTAACAATTAAGTACCTATATGCACTTTAATAAAGTTTTTTTACAATTACTTTACCAATTGTGCTTTGATGTCTCTCTAAACACTTAACATTGACGAATTATCCGTGTTAGACAAACGCGTCCTAGAGGCCATTAAAAAATAATGCTTACTTTTTTGTAAACGATTACACAGATAAGTTAAGAAAGTTAAAACTTTATCTCTCTCTTCTCTTGAATCTGCACACATTTTTAACAATACATTATCTTGGTAGATTGTCACTATGTCAGTTAGCATTTCAAACATAACATTTGATCTGACCTAGAGTCCAATGTAAATTCTGTTTCAATGTAAAAAATTCTTACATAGCGTACGGAATCTTATATATTTATTCCAATACTCTATCACGCGAACTCGTATAGGAAGGTTTTTGCGTGTGAAAATTATTATTGCGTACATGTTACTGGAAAACAATCGCTACGCTTTATATATGATGTGAAAATGTCAATATCTTAGATTGTTCCATTACTGCCAAAGCCTGAGAAATAAAAAGCTCTCTACCAGACTAGTAATTCAGTACTTAATCTATTCCATTCCAAACGTTACCAAACCTACGACCCCAATTTTTTAGTGGCCAATGGACAAAGAACAATCGTTAATTACCTTCCCACGACACAAAATATGTCCTATGTACAGCACAACCGGTTCTCAAAGAGGTTTTTGCCTGTTCAATAGTTTTCTTGTTGCATTTTATTTGCACAAATTCGCACGAATATATTCCGAAGTTAACGTCGAACCTCATTTCCTCGAAACAGGTAGTTATTATAGTTTTTAAATAGACTTAACCAATATCTTCAAAAGCTTGTGAAACACAAAATAAAGAACCTATGTAATATGCACATTATATTGATACTTTTCCAACTTAATAATATAAATGCGAAACTTTATTTGGAGAGATGGATGGATATGGATATTTGCTACTTTTTTCACGCATAAACTACTGAACGGATTTTGATGAAACTTTCAGGAAGAGCATCATATGAACACATAACTATTTTTTTTAAATATTTACGCGGACAGACCCGCGGCCTGCAGCTAGTTATCTATATTTAAACCTACCTAAATAGTTTTTACCTACATTAAAAAAATTGCATTTAAATAAAAATATTTCATAAGACGTGAGCTTGAAATACCATTTAACATTAGACATTATGTACTAATTATCATTTGCGTAAGACGTATCAGTTACCATCCGTCTGAAATTCATTGTTTCTCGTCTCATATCTCATTGTCATCTTTCGTCACTCTTCGCTCCAAATGCACAAAATACTTATCGTAGGTAATATATTATGTTTTCGACACTTCCGTTAACTGTATTGTATTCTTAGCGTTTCAAACAATTGTAGGCAGGTATGCTCCATTATGGAATTAAAATCTAAGGTTATTTTTGTAGCGTGTTGTTTCGTATTATAAATCGTCAAACAGTTTATCATACGAGTTTAATAGTGACCCGCCCGCGGCTTTGCACGTGTGCAATACTATATGCATAATATACACATAAACCTTCCTCTTGAATGCCTCTATCTACTACTACATATTACAAAACAAGCCTGAGACAACCGGGAAAAAGGCTAGGATGATGATGATGATTACAAAAACCGCACCAAAATCCGTTGCGTAGTTTCCAGGATATAAGCTGTATGCTATGTAGGGAAGGACAGACAACAAAAGCGACTCTATGTATAGAGCCTGTTATCTAACTGTTTGTATCAGCACAGCAAAGTTTTAGGAAAAGCTCTTAAGTCCAACACTAATACAACTTAGATTTCAATGACGATAAACCGAGTGTATGTAGAGCTGCGATCACTCATATCGTCGATTACTACTTAGGTATATCTTTGACAACTTGGATTTGTATTGATATTGCGAAAGCAACTTTCTGCATCCTAATTGTGAGAAGTTCAGCTTTAATGTGATTCATACAAACTTGTTTTTTAATTAATACTTTTAAATAAGTAACGATCAAATTATGCTTATTCTAAAACATTTTCAATCAATCAAGAGTCCGTCCACTGTTAAACGTAAATATTCTTTAATTCTATCTATCTTCCCGGGATTCCTACATCTACCCAATGCCAGAAGTTGTTATAAAGTGCGTCCTATACTCCAAGGCTCGTCTGCTAAGTCCTACCTGTTGTACGTTCTACGCAGAGACAGGATGGGCCCGCTACCACTTTTATGTAGGGACTAGCCCTTCGGGCTATGTTGACAAATTTCGTCCATAAATGGTGTATAATATATTATACTTCACAAAAATACAAAGTAAGTAAGGTAAGTGTCCCTATTACGGAGGTAGTCAAAATCGGTTCCTATTACGGTGGTATTTCTATTTTCGAGTTTTATTCCTATTTTATTCAGTATAAGTGCACCAAAATGTATACTATTTATTCCAAATCTATTCCTTCATCAGTTGACCGAGTTTTGCAAGTATAGCACATATACAACACAACAAAATCAATCAATTAGTGTAACGACATCGATGTGAGAGAGGTTTTCATACAAACGCGCAACATCAAATGAAAGTTCACCAATATTTATAAACTAAGTTTTTCGTATTAATAACCCGTTCAAGTTCGTTTGTGTGTTATTTATTGCATTTTCCTACTATTACAGCAGCTATTTAAATAGCTTAATTCATATTTTAAACTCATTTTTCCCAAAAAAATAAGAAACAAAATACCACCGTAAAAGGATACAAATTTTATAGGTTGATCCTAATACGGTGGTATACCTCCGAATTAGGAAATATACTGGACATGTTTAATTGTTTATAACTTTTAATTTATTAACTTATTGAATTAGTTCCAAGTTTTATTGAAATAATCATTAATCTCTTAAATTAAGGACCATATTCTGCGGTATGCTATCTTTCTTAGAAATCTAGTTAAATACGAAAATTGTTGAGCATAAAATGTTGGTTTCTTAGAAGCGGTAAAATAAAAAGCTGTATTTTAATTGATCACAAATCGTTTATTTTGTATAACTGTTGACTAAAATTTAACACACTGAGCCAAAAAACTGTTATCGTGTGATTATGCATTTACACTCTTTTGTTTATCGAAATTTTGATGGGTCAGAATTAGGAACATTATAACACGAGTAGTGTTCCTATTACGGTGGTAGTTATTTTCAGGTAACTCCGTATTAGGTTATATGGGTTCCTATTATGGCGCTATTCATAAAATATAAAATTTCAAGTTTTAGGGTTCAGTAAATAAATAAAAAGTTTTCTATAATGTTTTATGGATTCTTATTTAATAAAACCAAAAGCGATAAAAACCTAACAATGTATGTAAATAATGTTATTTAAAGAGAAGAATGCCCATCATAGTATGGAGAATAGTACCTACAGTTGTGTTAAGTGTTGCATCAAAACCAAAGTTTTATTAGGTATCTAGAAAAAATACTTTTGGCCTTTGAACCGGGGTATAAAACCTATTTTCCAAAAATGTAACATTTATACTTACTACGAGTAGTTTATTGTATATAGTAATAATAATTCGTTTCAACGAGATCTTTTTTAATACGTCAGTGTTAGAATTTAGAGGGTGCTAGGTTCTGGAGAATAAGGAAAATTCAAGTGATTCATACATCCCTGCTATATTTGTAATTTTATTAAAAGAGAATCAATGTTATCAAATCAATGAATGAAAACCTTACTTTACTTTCATCACCATCATCAGCCTATTGCAGTCCACTGCTGGACATAGGCCTCTCCAGTTGTTCGCCATCTAAAGCAAACTTCTGGAGGACATACCCGTAATCGCCACGCTGGGCAGGCGGGTTGGCGATCGCAGGGCGTAGCTTCTTGCTCCGGTGACGCTGCTGCCCGTCATCGGCCTGTAGTTTTTAGCTACGCCTTCTATCGTGATGGTTTAACCGCCACCAGTCGGTTTGCCAGAGCCTCGTTTGTTGTTCGGCAGGATGCACCACGGGCAGGTGAGGATGGCTTGGAACGATAAGGTGATAGGTCGCTCCCTTACATCCCTTACATACAATTTACTTTACTAACACATATTTTATATTATTTAATGTACGTAACATTATTTGTTTCTGACCCTCCGAATTAGGAACCATTTACCGCCGTAATAGGTACTGACCGAAATTATACCTCCGAATTAGGAACAATCGACTCTGCTATTTAAATATTTAAAAAAAAAAAAACTAACATCAAGAGAAACACAAAATCAATAGAAATACAAAATATAATAACCACTTTTGACGATGAAGTGGTTTTGCACATTTAGAAATACTTACAAATGCTTATTTTTGTCTCCTAGTTTCGAATGTTGCGAAATACCTCCGTAATAGGAGCGTTTACCTTAGGTACTTAAGACTAAAGGAAATTATCAATAATATTTATGCTGTAACAAGCCAAGACAAGGCTCCAGCAAGTCTCAGGAAATAAAACGTCATCATAACAATACTCTTTGATGTAAGGACGTTAGAAAAAGAAGCGTAGAACAATGTTCTTTGCAACAGAACAATTGTCTGTATTCATACACAACAAAGTGATGAAACACGCGAGACGTGATGTATTTACGAATCGCGACAAAGGTTTACTTACGAAAGTCGAGTGCCTGCGAAGGTAACGGTCGATAAGCCCGGGGTACCTTATCGATATCGAACGAATGTATTTTATAACAATTGGGTGTTGACATTTGAACGTATAAGTACTGTACTTCTGTAAATAGCTTGCATGTTAGAGTTAAAGTAAAAAAAATCTAATATATTCTTTTACTGGTATAATTTATGGTCACTAAAATCCGTCTAAGTCGAATAGAATTTTGTTCATTCAATAAGTTTCCGTCTACTACTCCCACTAATATGGAATATGCTTAACTACCATCAAACTACCATAAACGGAAATAAAGTGTGATTATACATAGATAACCTATAAATTAGCCGTGTAGTATTTATTTTCTAATAAAAGTCGTAAAGACGGCCAATGGGTCAAGAACGACCGGATAACGTACAGTAATTATTTTAAACGGGCATTCACCATTATCATAAAACTAGCTGCGCCCCGCGGTGTTACCCGCTGTTCCTCGTTTATTCAAAATTTTCCGCCGTAAGAACCATCCTTGGACTTCAACGAACATTTAAAAAAAAGAATTGGCCAAATTGGTCCAGGCGTTGTTGAGTTATGCGCTTACCAACACATTTTGCGATTCATTTTTATATAATAGATGATTCATCATTTATTTCACATTTTTATGATACCTATAGGTATAAGTATAAAAAAGCAGCTCAAATAGTAAAAAATATTTTCTTAATTTTTATATTACAAGCTGTTACTTAACTTGCAATGTATGTTTGTTCGGGTGGAATCGGTTCGCAAACAAGCCTACGGCTCTCCTGATGTTGAGTGGTTACTTACCACTGCCTATAGACGCCTGTACCATCACCATGATTGTTAATGTATTATAATAAAAAGTCATGAAAACAAATGCGACAAAGCTTGATTAAATTTTTAAAGGTTACGTAAATAATGTCTTTACGGGTATACCGTACAAAACAAACCGTTGCGTTTACTTTTTATCAAGTATTTATTAATTTAAGATAATACATAGCACGTAGATTGCATTCTACAACTAGATGAATTAACACACAATTAGATTTAAATAAGCACAAACAATTAAATTATATCAAATTCGAACTTGTTCAAAAACTAATTAGGTATAATTGATACAAAAATAAATTAAATACGATTCAGAAATTTTAATTTAGGAAATTTGCTCGGGCAACCTTAATCACCGTTATCACTAACGCATAGAGTTGATATTAAATAAGCAAACGAAACGTTCAAGCAAGCGAAACGAGTATAGGATACTAATTTCTTAGATCCGGATTTTGAGACAAATTAACACACATACCTACTGATACAAAGTTGATTATTTTATTAGCAATAATGATCTTTCTATGCTATCTATCAAAATGTTAGAAAACAACTGTGACGGTAGACTGTTTAATGCATACTTAATCTTCTTCTTCTTCGCCCTAGCGTTTTCCCGGCCTAGTGCCAGTTTAATGCATACTTAGTATTTAGAATAAAAAATTCTTTATCCATGCATGCAAATAAAGATACACAGAACGAATCAAGAAAACTCTACCGCCGAATTCGTAACAAAGAACCGAAGAACTAGCAAGAAAGTCTATAAGTAAGTAGTTACTCTATTATTTTTTTATTCTTTCTGATTCATTATGGACTGGACTTAGAATTCGCAAATGGGTTTATGATTCGAATGAAATTACAGTATCTGTCTATATACACATTGTCCGGTCATTTACAGTTGGCCATTAAACCTATATCATATAGGGTAATGGTCGTAAAATTTAAGCCGAGTATTTACTTATTAGTGGTTGAGAGCAGATAAGGACGTAATTTATGAAAGATCTAAATTAAGGAATGTACACGCTAAATAGTATTTATTTATACTTAATACTTACTTACATACTCCGTTTGCTTAGTGACCAGTAGTGGATCTTGGCCTCCGACACAACAAGACGCCATTCCTTCTCTACTTTGAGCTCTCAGATCACACGATCTGGAACCCAAGTAGATCCTTCTCCATTTCGTCACTCTAGCGGTACCTGGGGCTCCACCGGGCATCCTCTGCTAGGGTATCCCATGCAAGCACGCTTTACTGCCCGATCCGCCTCCATCCTCTCTACATTTCCAAGCCAACAAACCTAATATCCGAGGCTAACATCATCGGTGAAATCTGTTTTGCATAATAAATAATATAAACCCAAGACATACCACGCTGGGCCACACAGCACCATCTAGCCCTAAACTAAGCCGAAGCTTGTTCTATGGGTACTAGACAACTGATAAACTTACTTAGATGCATTTTTTTTGTAAATACGTACTCATGTTCATGCATAAAAATGTTTGTACTGTACGGATATCGAACCCACGACCCTTGGTTCAGAAGGCAGAGGTCACTACCAAATTAGCCATCGAGCCAGTCACGATATAGATACTTAATAGGTAAGGTATTATACCTAATATCAGATTCTACATTAGCCGGTTGAAAGAGACTAAAAAGAACTTGGACTTTATCACCACAAAGCTATCACAGGAAACGATTCAATGCTATTAGCAACGAAAGTAAACTCTCATACTTATATTCTTAATAACCGCGTAAACCACGTTACATACTAAACGAGGTCGAAAGAGTAAATTACGTGTGTAAATATCATCGCCGTAAACATTAGGCGGAATATATTAAATGTTACGAAACCACTTTCTGCGGCGAGACTTATATCGATAACACTTTCTATAGATGTTACATGTGCGAATCTGATATAATATTAATAATATGATTAAAATGTCTGGAACAAACTTTTCTAATTCATCATCGGCCTGCAGACGTCCACTACTGGACATATGAGATTTTCCTTATATTGCGGACAGAACGACCTTTTTTATATACTTTTACCTTTTTAATAGTTTTGTACATAGTTTTATATTTGGAAGTGTTTAAGTTGCTATGGTTTTTGTTTATTGTTGTTGTTGAAGTTATACAGTCCAGCGGCTGTGTGCTAGTAAAGTGTTTTGTGGTTTCCCTATTATTTGTTTTTGATTCCACACCCCCTAGACGCTAGCTCCAGCCGCAACACCTTATTTACAACTCTTGGTTTGTATTGATATATTGTTCGCTTGGGTTGGTGACCGCAGTAGGTTTTATTTGTACCCTTAGCCGCCTTCTATGACACCCACCCATCCTATTCTAAATCCGGAGTCCACGCGGCCTTTGTAATTAATGAAACTAAGTACAAAAAATTAAGCGTTATTTGGAGATCAGGTTTCTTAATTGACTATTTTTTCTAGCTCTTAATTAAATGTCACCTTACAAGCGGCAAGTAAATTCACTTTCACGTTTGCCAAGAAAGTTATTTAGGACGAATCGCTTCATAAAGTGCGATCAAGAAGTGTGTTCTACTTTCTGACACTACATGATTTTTGAAAAGGTCAAGCGTGCGAGCGCGTTGGAGTCTTTTGTATGGCGTACACTTCTGCCTCGAAGTAAGAACAAATCCCAACTTTGTTTTCTTTTATTAATAAATATCTTGGTTTCTGGTAAATATGGAATAACTATCCTAATTCAAATATATATTTGGAATGATATTTCTAATGATAGGACTTAATTAAAAGAGGTAGAGCGTAGGGAATCTTCGCTCGAATTGAGCTGCCCGTCCGGGGAAGGACTTCCACCCTATAGAATACCGCAGCCAAATGACCTCCGGGTCATATTCCTGTCGGTGAGTAGGGTTTCCGGAGCTCGTAGGGGGTTGGGGTTGGGCCGGCATGGCAGTGACAACTGACAGGTAACTGACCAGTTACTTGCCCGTTGTCGCAGCGACTTGGGCTCTTTCGCTTTCCATCAGGCGTAGGGAAGCCATTATGTCGAGCTACTATAAAAAAAAATACTTTATTAAACTCTCGTCGATATCAAATTGAATCGAATGTTTGACAAGGAATAAAAGTAAAGTTCACTTCTGCAGAGTATGGCTCGTGAACCTTATCACGAGTTGTCTTTTGCATGTTAAAATTTACGTCTGCCAGCATCATTGGTTTTATAATATAGACAGTTATTGTAATTTGTTATTGATAATAAGAGGTTTAATAACAATCAATTTGCCGTTGTCATCTTTTTTCGTACATCTATTATTTTTATAAACTAACAGAACCAACAATTTTAGACTATCTAGCCATCGAAGATTACATAACACACTTGTCTTATTTAAAAGCTTTAACAAAGTTTATTTCCTATAAATGTATTTGCTCATAAACGTTTTGCTTTTAAGTTATTTTGGTAACTTTTTTTGGAAAATAAGATTAAGATTTCGTGTTCTACTTTCGAATCGGTATCATAATATAATTCTTTAGCTCTTATGTCGCTTTCTTTGTAAGATTAAAGTAAGTAAGTAATGTAATTATGTCTGTATGATAAATAGTATATAAAACTGAGATCATAATGACCGCGCTACTTTCGGACGGTACAAGATTCTTGCACGTCACGTCTTGTGTTAAACTCTGGTGGCTCACTTTCGATATCGATGAAAGAACAAAAGTTGTTCATGATTAACGTCTGTGTAGGTATATATCGTGATATTAAGATGAGCATCACACTTTCAGATGGTTGTAAGATTATTGCAATCGTCATTTGCTGCGTTTTAGTATGGAGGGGAACACTATTTATCATCTAAAGACTGACAGAGGTGTGAATTAAACATAGAAGCGTTATTAATGTAAGGTGCTAATATACCTTACTGCAGTGGAATTTTATATCAAGATTGAATCTAATTGCAACTTGCTTATTAATTTCAATATTTTTAATTTTATATGGAAGAAAGTAGAAAACTATACTTTTACTCTTCAAAATTTTAAAATTGACATATGTATTTGGTGGCCTGGTAGAGCAACATAAAAGCTATAGTTCCTAAATTGACAATAACAATTTTTGCTGCTTCTCGTCATATTATTTATAAGTTTCGATAAAAGTAAATACATTATTTGTTACGTGCATTTTAATTTTTACGTCGTTTATGAGTTCAAAGGGGTACATTTGAGTGGTTATAAAATTGGATCATAATATCACAGTTATTAATTTTATATTTCAGTTAAACAAAAATCTAGCTTTGTTCATAAAAATGATCCGTAGCAATTAAAGTACAGCTACATTAATGCAGGAAGTACTGAAATGGCTGTTTGCCGTATCAAGCACATTTATGTGTGATTATATGTAAATGATGGCCCCGTGGCATAAAAGCTATCTCTCTATGCACTAGCGCACTTTCATTGTCGCTTCCACTTTGATTGTCAAATACAATTCTGTATACATTAAGATTGTAAATACAAGTAGGTACATAGCCGTTCTATTTGTTTAATGCGGTAGTTATCTACGTGTGAGAGCGGGAAAGGTGAAACGGTAAAATTGATTGTATTTCAAAATTGTAATCGTCAAATGCCTACGTATACTATAACTATAAAATGAGTTACATATTTTTGAAAATTACGCCATCGCCCGCCCGCTTGCACTGTGTGGGAATTATGGGTAAAGCCTGGAGGCTTTACCCATAATTCCAGTTGTTCGCCACTTGGGGCAAATCTGGAGATTTGCCCCAAGTGGCGAACAACTGGAAAGGCCCAAATCCAACAATGGGCTGTGATAGGCTGATAAAACAAATTTATTAATGAAAACAATATGCAATCATAATTCCATTTATAAATGCGCCATAGAAACGCAATAATTAAACAAACTTCGCCCCTTGTGATATATATATATATTTTTTTTTTTTTTATAGTGGCTCGACATAATGGCTTCCCTACACCTGATGGAAAGCGAAAGACAAGCCCAAGTCGCTGTGACAACGGGCAAGTAACTGGTCAGTTACCTGTCAGTTGCCACCGCCATGCCGGCCCAACCCTAACCCCCCACGATAATATAAACAAGCGGCTATTACGTTGCAGGTTACAAAACTGCCGAGAAGTGAAGGGAGGCTGGTTACCTAAAACAATAAGATATAAACTAATTAAGGAAAAGTTCCTAAAAAAGTTTAATGGTCGCCGGTCATTCTGCATTAAAACAAAGCCCAAAGCACCAGCGAGTTCGAAAATACTGCTCTTCATTTATTTGACTCTCTTCGTATTAGGGTGCGTCCACAGGATCGGGGCGAAATGAAGCAGCGCAAACATTGTTCCACTGGAGCAGATATGACATGTGTGATTTGAACAATATCATTGCTCAATTTTTGTTTGCCTCACCTTAACTCCGCGCAGCCCCGCTTTTATAAAAACACACCCTAAGAGATTCAAATGGCTGTGTACACGATTCATTGCCTTTGTCTACACCAATAAAACAAAGAGGAAAAATTTATGTTTTTGTGTGTGGGATAAACTCAAAAATTACTGTGCCGATTTCAAAAATTTTTCACCATTGTAAAAATACATTCACCCTGAGTAATTTACTTAGGTCTAATCTTTTCTATCAATAAATATAAGATTAGACATACAAAGACATTGAAAAATCCTCAGTCTATGCATCGCAATACATCTAAAGTACTTATAGTTTTGAACAAATTAGAGAGGTAGGGCATAGCGAATCTTCGCTCGTATTGAGCTGCCCGTCCGGGGAAGGACCTCCACCCTATAGAATACCGCAGCCAAATGACCTCCGGGTCGTGTTTCTTCTGGTGAGTAGGGTCTCCGGAGCTCGTGGGGGGTTAGGGTTGGACCGGCATGGCAGTGGCAACTGACAGGTAACTAACCAGCTACTTGCCAGTTGTCACAGCGACTTGGGCTTCTCTTTAGCTTTCCATCAGGCGTAGGGAAGCCATTATGTCGAGCTTCTATAAAAAAAAAAGACTGAAAGAATTGCATTTTGTCTGTTTATCACCACGACGTTGGATTCGGCTTGCTTCTCATCTCGCCCATTGATTGCGCGGTTGGATACGGAACAGCCCACTAGATTTACCCTTTCCAAAGGCTAATCTGCTACACGCTTTCATGTGGTCGGCGACACCCGCTCATTAGGTGGAAATTAAACACGTTCAATCGCATTAAGTGCGATGCGACGCACGCGCACCCACTGTGGCGGTCGTGGCCTTTCTTTTTTTTCTACACAGAGTACTGCCGATGAATATTTTTTGCAGGTAATGGAACTGTTGAACGATTTGTTCTACTTATACAAATAAATTAAATAAAAAGCACGAAAGGAACTGCTTTGGGAAATATTTAAACAAAATACACTCATAAATACTTCTAGCAAATCCTTACTCTGTAGTGCATTTCTGGAAAACTATTGTTAATATAAAACTAAGTAGCTTAATTTTATTTTATTTGATTTTATTAAGTCCAGAATCCGGATTCAGCATTTAAATAATTGGTTAACAGTTAATTACTGTGTTTATAAAGTAGAAAAATGTGCTAACTAACTTATAGAAAGCATATTAAGCATCAATGAGATTATTTATTATAGGATAACTATCATAAGTAAATTTTGTTAGAGGATGATGAATGATGAGCGGCTTCGTAATCCCAAGGTTGCATTACTATTGACGTACGTAAGTACATACGTATGTAGGAGCACAAAGAGGTATTATTTGACTGCACTTCTTCCGAATTTTGATTTTGTTTCCCTAATCAATTATGTAGAGACAAGACAACACATTGTTCTAAAGGCTATTCTATCTTACCTTAAGTAGATAAATCTAATTAAGTACTATTAACTGACGGACTGAGCCCCTCTTCAATATAATGTTATACAAAACTTACTGAAAGAAGTAAAAAAACAACAGTTAA
This sequence comes from Conogethes punctiferalis, assembly GCA_031163375.1. Taxonomy (NCBI): domain Eukaryota; kingdom Metazoa; phylum Arthropoda; class Insecta; order Lepidoptera; family Crambidae; genus Conogethes; species Conogethes punctiferalis. The sequence continues at coordinate 14,108,895 of CM062084.1, forward strand.
CGTTTTAATGGAAACCTCTTGTCAGCAGATTTGAATTTTCACAGATTGTTATCAATTAGTCACGCGATGTAAGTGCGAAGAATGAATGAAAATTAAACCATTTCACTAGAATGTTTATTCCCAACAAATACGAGCGTAAAACAAAGATGCAATCACTAGATTGTTCATTGTCTCCGTTTGACACATTTCTGGTCTATTTTAATTTATAGTTACGTGAAAAACTCTAATTAAGTTGAAATTGATTAATAGGCTTCTAGTTATCGTTTTTGATTGAAAGCATGCTGCGATGTTTAGATTTGACAATAGTTTTGTATCGAACAATTTTGCAATGAGACTTGACTGTCGAGAAGACAATAACAAACTCTATAATGGAATAGAATAAAGTGTTCATAACATAATACACACATAACTGTATAGACTTAAAACAAGCACACTATAAATGATAAAATTTGTTGCTAAATAAGAATAATTCTACCGCCGAATTCGTAAAATAGATTCCACCGGGAAAAACCAGTAGAATGCTTTAGTTAAGCTCAATTGACAAGTGAATGAACTAATCAAATGTTTTCTATTGTTTGGTAGGCTTTAACTTTAACTTAAAGGTAGCTTTAAACCATAATGTCGTTGACATCTGAGCCCGAATGGCCCAGTGTCATAAAGGACTGCAGCAGGCATACAGTCAGCTTTCACTTCGCGTTCCAGTTGGGCTCCCAGACATCGATCGGATCGGTCGACGCGTCACGTCCGTTACAAGCTTTTGTGTTTCAAAAGTACCTTTCATTTGCTACTTTTGCTAATCTAAGGTTCGAAAAGGGTGAAGCTAATGATTTCAGCGCATTTTCTATATAAGTAGTTAATTGTATTTTATTTCTATCTTGTGGAGTAATTATTCAATATATAGCGTTTTAGAGCGAAAATTGTTCCATTGATAGACAACCTATTTAAATACAGATAAGTAAATATAATGAACAACTAAAAAAGAACAATTGTACGGACAAGTAAAATTGGCGTTCAATCATTTTCGGTTGACATGCTATCCCAGCAAGATGTTTCTCACGCTTTGTTTATTGTCGGAAGAAGAAAATACTAACATGTTCCATTTTTCAATTCTACGAACGCAAATGGGAATTGTAAAATGTTTTAGTACGCCAAGTAAGCACTACAGCTCACAAGCTGATTCTATTCTCTAAACTACTCTGCTTACAAGTTGTACTATTTTAAGTTAGTACTTTTTTATTATTTTATCCTGTGCTATATGTCAGTAAACTTTACTGAACAAGGTCGTTCCCAAAGCATCGCGAGATGCGCCCGAGTGAAAGTTTGCCCCCTGCAGGCGCCGAACAAAACCGACAATGGCAGACCATAGCAAATTAACTCAAATTCGACAACCATTTATAGCTACTCTCCTTATTTATCACTGAATGAATTCGTGAAAGTATCTACCTAATCGATTTCGCAATTGAAAAACGCTTTAATCTCATTTTCTTTTCTTTTCATGACGTCGTTGTTAGAATGATATATTATTCCGAATCTTTCTTTTTTACTATGACCGTTAGTGCGTTGAGGTAAATAATAGCTCACTAATGATAAAATATTCATACAATGAAGTTGTTGAGTTGGTTTCCCACGAGTAAGTAGGATACGAAAGTGATTAAGGTCGAAAGTCCATTGTGAGACATTATTTTTCTTTGTTATGTGACGTCCTCAGACCTAGATTACTTTTCAAAGGTGCCTAATGGTTTTTCTACTTAATATTATAAAATACCTAAAAGATTTTCTTCAAGTGACGTATTTGAAACGATTAAACTGTAAACTTTCCATAAAAATAATATTAGATTCTTAAAACCAAGCATCGTACAATAACAGGGGTAATGTTTAATCGTAGGAGCCCAGGGTCCCACACCAAGCGGCTTAAATATGCATGGTTTGACGTATATGATATAAGTAATCGCTACAATCCATTTATCCTTAAATCTGGATCACAACTTCTACTTATCTTCATCAATATTGCTTCTCAGTTGGCAATTGGCATCATGTGCACCACGTCATCTAGCTTGAATGACTTACTCGTTTTATTATTCGTTTTGTACACGTAGCGTCTCCGCTACAAAAGAAAGTTCACTAGGATTTGCATAATACGCAGCAACAGCAGCAACGATAATTCATATCAGACGTTTTGTAATGCTGAACATCTTTCTCGTTCAATGAACACCGCATGATCGCCGTTTGGTGCAACATTCTTACCAAACGTTGGCTGTCGGTACGGCTTCTGAGAAACATCTCCATTTGTTGACTTAGAATTAATCGTGTAAATTCATTTACTTGGCTTCTTTTTTTTTCTTATGAGTCGACTCAATCACAAAATCTATGAATTTACTTGTTTGTATTTACAAGTACGTACTAGTCCAGTGTTTTTATATAAACAGAATGTGCTTGGTTTTCAAGCTTAGACGGGGAATGAATGACAGGCAAGTGGGTATGAGCACGGAGGGTATGAATCTCAGATTATAGTTTCTATCATCTGAGGTATGAATGAACAATGAATCGTAAATCTCCATTCTCTCTTAAAAATCTTTGAAAAATGAAGCGACTTTCAAAAATGAGCAAAGGTTTAAGACTCTTAGGTAGGTACTTAATTAAAATGATAAAACGCGCTCACACTATTATATGAATTTATACCTGAGTTCTTGAATAAATTGACCACGATGATTGCACGTTATCAGATATTATTTAATTATGAATATATAATCTCGCCATTATTCCTAAGGTCTCGCCGGCCCGTCTAACCACATTCACTTGCTGGTTACTTGTTATCAGAGTCTGTGGTCGACCTAGACTTGTGTTAAGGTGCTGTATTATCCATTAAAGGGTTTACCTATAGAAAATCTTGTGGTTGCATTCCCTTGAAAATCGTGATAAAATGTTAATTAGTTCATTTGAGAGGTAAACCATGGAATTGAAATTTAATTTACAACAACTGCAATTGTTACAATTAAGATTAAGAGACTATATAGGTAAGAGAGTTTTCAGTACCTTCCCATATTACGCAAATGAATGTCGATTCTATGTATATTCGATTTCAGTAAAAAAAAATAGTTACATGTCCAGATATTCAACCGTAAAGTATTCATCTGTGAATGTTTTAAAAACACTTACATGAGAACAAAGATGAGAAGGCTAGATCAGTTATCAATTAATAAAAACACCTCCATTATAATGCTGGAACATCGTTATTATAACAAAGCTTATGTTACACAATGGTCTGTTGTATAATTTTTGCAGGATACAATTAAATAACTAGACATACCTAGTCGGTTTTATTCAAAATTAATTCTTATAGCGATAGTACAAGGTTTTAGTAACCTTAACTCAGGATGTGCTAAACATCTAATCTACGTTTAATTGTCTATGAGAATTACGGAAATGACACAATACAGGCAGAAGATGAAATGAATTCAATAGACAATGTGAACACGGATTAAACGGACAGATAAAAACATAGGTAAGTAGATAAGTATTTTAATCATTTTCACACTATTTCTTGTCTGCTATTGAGAACTTGGTTGAAATTTGGTGAAATGTTACTTAGGTAGGTTCTATTTAGAATATAAATAAAATATTTGAATTGTTTCTAAAAACCAACTCTACCTTCACGGCCCGTGACTTTAGAAGTATTTTTCCACCGATTCCATAATAATTTACGTGCTCAAAATTGCCAATTTACAAAAACAAAAGTGACCCTATTCATCCAGCTGTATTTATAAATCAATATTTTCTTTTAAACTTTCGCGTCGTATCATAAGATATGAAATGTTCGCATACAACACAACCGAAACGTCGGATTAAAAATCCTGAATATATTATATTTTAAAGTAATTTCTCGATTTTAGTAACCGACCACAGGGTGAATTCCGCTTAAAACAATTCACAATCGTCTAATTATCCGACTTCCTTAGCAGGCAGTACCATTTCCTGAGTGTGACGAAATGCCTTTGCCTGAGGCGTTGCGTGCGCGACCAGCCCGCTGGAAACGCGCCTGATTGGCTAATGAGCTTCACACCTGACCACACTGGCAAATGACATAGTTGCCAATCATTTAGTACGTAGGTACCTACTCAGTAGCGGCGTCAGGGTAGGGCGCCCGTTGCATAGGGGCGACGCGACGAATGTTTTTTTATAGTAGTTCGACATAATGGCTTCCCTACGCCTGATGGAAAGCGAAAGAGGAGCCCAAGTCGCTGTGACAACGGGCAAGTAACTGGTCAGTTACCGACAGTTGCAACCGCCATGATGCCGGCCCAACCCTAACCCCCTACGAGCTCTGGCAACGCTACTCACAGTCAGACACACGAGCCGGAGGTCATTCGGCTGCGGTATTTTATAAAGTGGAGGGCTTTCCCCGATCCGACCGATGGGCTCAATCCGAGCGAAGATTCTCAATGCCCTACCTCTCTTAATCCCGGACCCGTCCATTTATGTCCAGCATTGGTTGTCTCCAGGCTGATGATATGATGAATAATGATGATTACTTTAGAGTCTAGTGTCCGAAATGACCAAGATAGCTATGCGACCCATTTCATCCATGACGATTACTTCAACTCGTAGTAGGTAGAGCAAACGATACAATAAAATCTTCTATCATTAGGTACCATACAATATAATGTAGGAAGTACCTACCTTCTCAGTTAGGTTTAAAATTTATTGTCTGTGATGGTAGCTAAGTAGTTAATGAATTTCCTCGCACATCTTTTATTTGCGTCTTCCGCCATCCGTATTTACGAGTATTTGCTTATCATAATCCAGCCATATTAACTTTTATCTAAATCCTATACCTACTAAGTTAAGTGAATGTCGAAACCCTATTTAAAATGGCTACTTGGATATAAACATTATCATGGTAAGTAAATCAGAACAACTTTAAATACGAAAGTAAGTAAATGACCAGTTTTTCTGCTGGGTCAGAGTTCTATAAAACTTTGTTTTTCATCTTTGACGTACGTTTAAAGAATTTATTATTTATAAATATTTATAGATATTTCCATCATAAAATGTAACAATGTATTTTGAAAAAGTACCTACATATACTGTCAAATTATGTAACACCTCGCCTCATATAATAACCATTAAAGTAAAACTTCAATGAAACGAATTGTATGCATCATTGTGGTACTACAAAAGGCAGTTAAGTTTATGGACATGTGAGTTTATTTCCTGGCAATACGCGGATAGCTATTTACCTATGTAACGATAAGTATTATTAGTACGTACTTACCTAGATAATTTAATACGTCCTAGTAGGCGTCAATGTCATAGTCAATTATTAAAATTGCGACACTTAAATGAACCGTATTTGCTACAGAGCTATGACTACGGGTATAGTAATGTCTCAACGAAACGATATCATGTTGCAATGTTATATATTATCTAGGAACCTACTCATTTCAATCATAACAATTCCATGGAGCGGTTAGGGCAGAGTCGTAGGTAACAGACCACGGGGTCGATCGCCTACCCGCTGGACAGACACCATCAAGTCCGTCACCATGACCACGACCACTCTGTCAAGAGTGAACGAATGAGAAGAAGAAGGAACCTACTGAACTGATATCAGAGTAGTAAATTTTTGTGGCAAATTATTGCAAAGTCATCATTTGGGGGGTGTTGCTTAGTCTTACTTTTGTCGTACAATTAGGCTGTGGAACTCTCTTCCAGCACACGTGTTCCCTTCCTCTTATAGTCTTGGGTCTTTTAAACGGGGCGTGAAGCGGCACTTATGCAGGCCGTCATAGTGTGATCGATCCACATTGCACTAACTATGTGTGATGAGGATCGCTTACACTTTTTGGACTTCGTCGTTTGCTTAACATCAGGCAGGACGTAGTCATTTTGACGTGCTACTATAAAAAAAAAAAAAAAAAAAAAAGTCTCCACGCTTGGCAAGCAGGTTCACTAACCCGGTCACTACCGCAGTGGGTTTTATCTGTACCCAGGAAAATCCTGCAGTCCGTTTCCTGACATTCCCTTAATCGTCTCCTACGACACCATGGGTTGAGATAGGTGGTCCTATTATAAGTCGGGATACGACATGGATGGACATCGTACATATAAATTACTAGCTGTGCTCGCGACTTCGTCCGCGTGGAATAGTTATTTTTTCCCCGTTTTTTTTACATTTTCCATTATTTCTTCGCTCCTAATAGTTGCAACATGATGTTATATAGCCTAAAGCCTTCCTCGATAAATGGTCTATTCAACACAAAAAGAATTTTTCAAATCGGACCAGTAGTTCCTGAGATTAGCGCGTTCAAACAAACAAACAAACAAACAAACAAACAAACAAACTCTTCAGCTTTATAATATTAGTTAAGATAAGATAAGTCTCATTAATTCAGACAATAATTAGAATCGTGAAAAAATCGTGTGAATTATGTCTAAGACATTCTATGTTTGTTTGTGTTACATAATGTTGGCAATAGTTACTTAGGTACGCGTCACCTACGTCTATACAGTCATTTGACTTTAAAAAGAATTTGTGAAAGCTTGACTGAGTGCCAAATAAAGACTTTTACTGGACATTGTTATTGTTTCATTGTCAATACAATACCTTATCTCCGGCGCATGTATCTACATTATACCATCAGAATAATGGTGGCTGTATTGTTGCGAACCAACTGATTTACCTTTATCGTCAGTATTAAATCACTACATAGTATAAAATATATACAATAGTATGATCTTATATATTTAATACTATGCAATGGATTTGATGTGTTTTTTTTAATAGATAGAGGAATTCGAGAGGAAGCTTTATGTGTATTATACACATATCCATATAGTATTCCACCATCGCGAAGTCGGGGCGAGTCGCTAGTAAATTAATAAAATAATGATGATTTATTTCCTTTGCAAACAGGTTGATTCAGTTTATTTAATAGTCTAGCTAGGTTAAGTCGTGTTATTAAATTACTTTGTAGCTGTATTGGCGTATCATATCATATCATAGTAAAATTTCATGATGGTAAACGAATTCACCTATCGGAATATTACCAGTTTTATCGGGGTTCACACCGGCGCGGCAACGATCCGTGAAATTAGGCCGTGATTGCTTACAAGTTTCAGGTCAATGGCTATGACCGACATATTCGGTGGTGGCTAAGGAGACTATGTTAATTTGTGTGTTATTCTAGAAAAGGCATTGCATATAGATAATTAGTGGTAAGTAATAAATGAGAAGTAGAAAAATCGTCATTATTTATCGCTTTTTCTGTCCCTATACCTATCCCAAAATCCCTATGTACGCTTAAATCTTTAAAATTACGCAACGGATTTTGATGCGATCAAGAGGAAGGTTTATGTATGTATAATGAAAAACCCAAAGCGTAGCTAGGGCGCGGTCGCTAGTTATAATTATAAAGATTTAATAAGATTGCACATATTCCTTCAACTTGAAATCGACTTTTATCTATTAATTTCTTAATGACGATGATATTTAGTTTTGAAACTTTGAAATAGTTATAAGAGAATCGAAATAAAAAGCCTTGCGACATTACTTAAGGTGCTCGGTATAAACTGGGTCGCAAGAAAAATCTAGACTATTCATATTAAATGCGCTTGCAATGCATACTTAGCGAATGTAAATGGAGCGATTTTTATTTGCCAAGCCTCCGTACTTACTGGTAAGCGAAAGGCATATTGGTTACCGAGCGAAGGCCGATCGCTCACCGGACAGGCATTCTGTCTGCACCCTGGCGAGCTTTGCATAACTTAAAATTACTTAACTATTACTATCAGTTTCGTTATCAAATGCTGAAGCTCTACAAATGGCAATGATTGTAGAGGATAAAGCTTTGCGTTAACAGATTCCCTGTCCTATGTATCATATATGATAAAAATTCTATTATGTCTGGACGGTGGACAGGGAATGGGTTAAACAATAAGATTGGCCCTAGAGGTTGTCGGCATTTGACAATAACAAATCAAGACCTTTTTTAGAGGGGAATGCATTAGATACCTAAGTGGGTATGCCCTCCCAGTCTGGCACTCCCACTAAGCCCCCCTATGTCGCCAGTGGGCAGTAGCTTTCAGGGACTCGGGTAGCGCCGAAGCATACAGTAATCAAGACCTGCCATAATAGTTTTGAAAAATGGATGCTGAAAGATAAATAACATGTCATAAGTATAAAGCTTTCCCTGTGACCATATTTAAAACGTATCATATGCAGTGTTGTAAACTATCCTACAATTAGTGTAATAATAAACTGTTTTCAGCTCATATAGCACGAGAGCTCGAATGGTGCGCTTAATATTCATTGTTTGTACATAATAATTACCGGCTATTTATTAGCTCGTAGCTCATTGTGTTCTATAATTATGTAATAGCACTTGGAAGATCAAAGCTAGTGACTGTTTCATAAATAGTTTTATCAACATACATAAATAAGTAGGTATCTGTTTGCATCACTTTATTTCAAAGTGGGATGTAAGGGAGCCACCCTCACCTGCCCGTGCTGAACTGACTAATGAAGAACTTGAATACGAAAAAAGTGAATTAATCGGAGATACTAGAAGGTATGGGTGGAACGAAGTATTGTTTCAAAAGTCAGGGTCAATACCTAACGAACCACCGGGGTAGTCAATGTCGACCGATCGATCGTGGCTATTATCTACTTAGCACAGTCGATCATAGCAAGACGAAAAAATAAGGTTTTAAGATAAATATAAGTACTAATACGTAATTAATCGCACAGAGATTTGTCAGTAAAGAAGTCGACCGTTGGTCTAATCAAGTTGGCCACCCCTGATATGCAGAATATGGGCAGGTATATTACAAAAATAACTCTACACCTAAGCGGTTCTATTAATAGAATTAGATGACCATAACGATGAGTTCGGCGTAGCGTCGGACACATCGTATTATTGGTAAATCCTTCATTACGATTCACACTGCACACAGTTGCTACAACCCGTGCTAAGTAAGTGGTTTTTATGTGGCCACAACAAAGACCACCAAAATATTACTTTGTAATATGTGGTGAGTCACTAAAATCTACATAATTTATTTACAGACTCTACGGTCTCTTGTCATTAAGGTAGTATACAACGTAAGTATGTATATCAATTAGGTACAAAGTAATTAGTATTCTATTTAAAGGTAGGTTTATATATTGTTATATTTATTTTTATTATTTCTGTAGTCGAGCCTTTCAATAAAAAGATTATAAAGTCATTTCAGCAATTACTGGTCCAATTGAATGTCGATATACTTATTAATCTTTAAAAATAGATATCCCTGTAATGCTATTTCCGGATACTGTATTAACATAACTTAAAAGTTATAAACTTGTACCTAATTTTATATTTTAAAGCTTTCCCATGGACATGGATTCCGATTATTTTTTCTACATGACTACATTTAAATATATAAGAAACCGACTTATTCTGAATATTATTTAAGAAACTATTTGCTATCCATCAGCAAAACCACATAATATGTGTGACGAGACGAAGGAACGAGCTTGAAACAAATATTTAATTACGTGATTTTGCCTTTATGCTATGTTTGTTGTGGCTAACTCATTCCCGAAGGTCAGGTTTACGGCACGTTTGAGATTAACAAACAATAAACGATAGTCATTTTACTACTTAACACATTTAACATAAGGTATATGAGCAAATATCATATAAACATCAATAACATCAACATCTACAACAGCAACATCTACTTATATAAAGCTAACTAAGTACATATAATATATATAGCTATGACTCAAATAACTTGGTAAGTATCTGCAACTTAAAGAATCGATGAAATATCCAAAAGCATTTCAATGTCTACCAAATTGATAGTTAAGGTTATTCCTTACTTTACTTTAATGTTGAATGAATAGACGATCCGGCAACTACAAGACATTAAAGAGTAATTAATATTAGGGACCTACATTTACTCCTAAAATGGATATCGACGTTGAAATCAAAACCTGTCATCTAAGTATGTTACAAGCCCAAACATGGAACTCGGTAAGAAAACTTTCTAAAACAAAACAAATGATCTCGATAATACAGATGGACATTATCCCAAATTCAATTTACCCGGGCAGTGGGCGAGCGATGATTTCGCGTGGTATCGACATTCTCGCCACGCGGCTCCGTCTGCGACACACCAACTTTAGCATTCAACGAACGTATGTGTCGTAACAAATTACTATGCCGCAGGCCACCTCGACTGTTTAGGGACCAGGAAATTTTTTGCTAATGATACAGTTATGACTCCATATCTTGCGCTCTGTGGCGCTGTTACGTCGATTACGTAGCCGAATTTAGAATCCTGACTCTTCCTGATGCGATCCAACTATTTTCCGGTCTCGCAAAAGTTTCCATCATTCCTATAAGATTAAGAGGCTTATCTTTTTATATTAACTTGGTAAAATTATAAATTATTTTACCGGGGATCTAATTAGTATTCTTCCTGATGCTAAACAGATAAAATTAATTGTCTGCTAAGCACCTGAAAGGATGTCTTAATTAATGAAATATCAATAATAGGTATACCTACGGAGTTAGTACTTTGTATTATTGTGAATAATAGGTATACGAAGTTAGTGGTTTATAAAATTGAAATAAAAATATACTTGTATGTGTAGAGGCGAAATCCATCATATCCATCATACGGATGCTATACTTAAAGTCCTATCCTGCAACTAAGCAAAAAGGTACCCTGATAAGTAACAGAGGCTCTTGTCCATGGGCGGTGTCGACTGCTTACCATCAGGCAAAACACGCCTCTCGCATAAAAATAAATCACTTCACTGATCCATATTATTTATCTTATGACGGCGAGTTACAACTTGCATTAACGTCACGCCGTGTTCGCAGTGCACGTGCCACCGCGTCAACTAACCGTGACAACATCGAACCAATAGCCTGTTTCAGCCAGCTCCTAATGTGACTCGTTCCCTTGTCGACAGAGACTCGTTGACGAGTGGATGCGGCGGCGCGTGGATGGCGACGCACGCCTGGCGCTCGCTCGCCGTGCTGCTCGCTGTTCTCACTCTCGCACTCGCTAAATGTAAGTACTAACTGTTAGGAATAGAAGAGAAAAGGAAAAGGGAGGCTCAAAGAAAATTAAATATAATATAGAAGTAAAAAATAACAGAAAATAAAATAGACACGCACCACGCACAAGAGATAGGAAAAGCACACCGGAAGAATTTTCATAGAACAAAAGAACAACGAAAATATAAAAAAGAAAAAAGTATTAATATAAGGAGGTTGGCCGCCTTGCGGCCAGTCCGTAACACTAACCAATAAGAGAACTCCTAAGGCCGCGTCCTGGACGCCAGAGGCCGCGACGCGGTTCGTCTACAACAGCTTCACAGAAAACTATGAACTTGATCAAGACAGGCGTGCCGCGTCCGCGCGTCCAGGACGAGGCTTAATAGAAAACGGTTCGCGTGGCTCCACTCCGCGTGGAAGCCGTGCGGTTTCCGAACTTAGTATAGGACCACCCCATCTCATCCCGTGGGTTTCGTGGAAGACGACTAAGGGAATACCAGGAAACGGGCGGCAACGTTTACCTGGGTACAAATAAAACCTACGTACTGTAGTCTCCAACCCGACCGTCAAGCCAATTGCCAATTAAGACTAAGACAATGACAATTTTGTTCTTGGGCGAGAAAACTCCATCATTATTTTATAGCTACATTATAACCATAAACCATACCTACAGTATTTTATTCTGGTCCAGGATTCTAATTAGGTATTATTATTTCCTTTATAAGCTTGATTAAAAGTAATTTAAAACAACAATATGTTAATCAAGATACTTTAAACTCGATAATATAGTCATCACACAATTTTAATGGCTGAACAATTTGTATGCCTTGACATCCATGCCCTTAGCAGTTACAAAGCAATGTAGGTAGCTAGTTAGGCTGCTTGTACACGTTAAAACCACCTCACCACGTCAGCTTAAACAAAAGTTTGGTACAAAATCTTCCTCCTTCCTCCCTTGTCAGCCATTTATACAAATATCTAAATCATAGGTTCTCAACGGCGGGCGACGGCCCTTAGCCCTGGAGCCTTTCGTGGACGCGGCAATGGGTTATAAGGCAAATGGGGTTATGGGGTTGTGACAGTGGGAGAGATAGTGATGAAAGCGTTGCGTCTTTTTTTGTAAATTGTGTGGTGATCTACCAAATCGTTAACAAGAATAAAGTTGTGTAGGTACGTATATATAGATCATAGAACTTCTGTGACTCTGTGGGTTCTTGTGATGATGTGAAGGTGTCTCTTAGCGGGGTGGTCAGTCCAGAGTCCAATCGACACAATTTGAGCGTGTAGTCGAAATGCCAGGTTGGGAACGACTGCCTGTTTGGCAGCGCATGATACGAAACAGTTGAGTTGCAAATGTACAGACGACAATCAATTGAATTGAGACCAGAATTAATGGATAATTATCAGTTAGATTGGACGTGGTAGTATGAAGATAGTTTGTGTGCAGAAATAACATGAACTTACACAGACCCTGCGACTTTTCTTGGCGTGCAGAGACGGCTTTATGCGTAAGATACTCGCAGCTCGCAGGCGAGTGAACACTTCTTACTGTGCAGCCACCTATGCCCCGTCACGCACAACTGCGCTAAGCATCTTATGTAACTGTAGGTGTGCGTTGACAAAATCGCATTCGGACCCTGGATTGCGTAAACTGAAGTTTGATGAGAGTTGTCCAATATTTTCGTGGTTAGATATATGAGTAAGATGTTTGTCTACGGAATACAATTATGTTTAAAAAGTTAGGGCGTATTTACACGCGGTATGTCATTGACGGTCCGTCAAAAAAAACGCGATACGTCATAATGGATGAACTAAAAATCACGATGGACATGGATACTTTAATCTTATATTGGTCTTGTTATTAAAACTATAACAAGATTAAGAAGACACTGAGTACATCTAATTTTATAGCAATGACAACGTTTTGAGGTTAACTTCCTTTCAGAAAATACTATTACGGGAATCGAACCCGGAATCTTGGCCATTGGAAAGCCTTCGAGGCCATCTGTCATACAATACATGATATTTCAAAAGCTCTTAAACGCTATCCTTATCAACTTGGCGCAACAATATAACTTTATAAAACTTAATTAAGAAGTACCGCGTTGATGTCTTTTTTATGCCACCAATTATTCAGTTAACTGAACGTCCGTTACTGCTGATTTGGTTGCAATACTTGTAATTTCGGCGGATTATTGTTCTACTTCATATTATTTTTAGTTTTGTAGCTCCTCTCCGGTTAACCGCTAAGCTCTCAGCCATATTTTTATTTCTTATCACTGATACGTTTGATATGGTATAAGAAACTCAAAAATATGTAAGGTTTAAGAAGCTCAGCATGTTGAATCGATAGAATTGTCAATAACATAAGATTTCTTTTGCCTCGGGAAAATGTTATGTGCCTATGAAATCATTAAAAAAAGACTATCAATTCCTGAATTTTTGTTCAATAACATAAACGAAAAATCTTCATCCAAATACCAAGAATCTTCACCTTAAAGTCCAGCATGGCGGTAGCAACTGACAGGTGATTGAATTAGTTATTAGTTGCCGCTGCGATTGGGCCTCCTTTTCCCTTTCCATTAGGCAAAGGGAGGCTACTATGCTGTCCTACTATAAAAAATAACATAGTAGACACATGGAAGACAGACTTTCTACCACAATGAATAAATAACTCGCATTACAGTACCAGAAACATACAAACACAGTGACACGTTTGCCGTACCCGTGCTCAGTGCAACAATGTGCATTTCAAAGAAGTTAGCCGTAATGAGGTGAGGCATTGAATCATTAAGTGGAGCCCGAGTTTCCCAGTGGGCAGGGAATTGTGCTTGGCGAACCGAGAAAAGAGGATCCAAGGTTGTGAGATGTCCGAAAATCCAGAGATTCTAAACGTATTTTTTTTAAAAGAAGAGCTTTCAGGTTGACACACTCCACGTAGTAAGGCATAATAGAACAAACCCAACGTGCCTATCGCCCTCACCCTAAAGGCCCACTGAGATGCCGTTTGATGCGCCTAAAGAACCTGAGATTGTAAGAAGAAGGAAACACATCAGCTGGAAGGGCATTCAATGACTTAATGGCACGGGGCAGGAACGTTTAGACTTACGTTTAGAATCCAAGACGGCAGGGGAGCGGAAGACACTCACCCTTAAAGCTTGCTTCACACGGTATTGTGTACACCTTTTTGCAGGATTAGTCTTGCCCACAGATATCTCCAATAGATACCGCACTTAAGATATCGCGCGAGAGGTAATACATCAGTGCAATGCAGGCGCGAAATACGCATGCGCTTAAAGTGCGTCAGTACCACGGTCAGTACTGACCAGAAGTCAGACCCGTGTGTATCGGAGACACTTTTAATAGTTTGTAGAACATAAACGTATGAATCTTAGTATTGAACTCCTTGGCGCCGGAGCTCAAGTTACGATGGAAAATATTTGACAGATGTTAGCTCGCGTTGATGTCTTTTTTCATGATCCCTTTCTTTCATTACCAATTTCACTATTTTTATCCCTTTCTAGCGTAGACACGTTTGACAATAGTGTTACAATGTATATACTTTCAAGTATATCGATAATGCAAGATGAGAAAAATTTTAGTGTTTCTACTTTAGATTTCCAAAGTGTCCTGAGAGAACATTAAAATGGACGAATGCCGCACCCTGCTGTTAGAGACATTTACATAGGATAGTTTTTAATGTATGAAGGATAGAAGACGAGTAAATGAAAACTGCTGTGATTACTTCACCTAACCATATTTATAGCCGAAGCTTGTACTATGGGTACTAGACAACTGATAAACTTACTTAGATACATTTAAATATACTTATAATGTCAAAACGGCAGTTGAAATGTATTATTTAACGTATGTATTTTAGTAAATTGATCATTTTACGGGATCTTGCCGTAAAATCATCCGACGAAGGTGAGGTGAACGTTGATTGGTTCAATGGCTCACGTGGCGTTATCCCGGCAACCAATCAGGGAACAGTGTATTAAGTTACGGGTAATAGTGCACCGTTAAATAGTACATTGAGCAACGATTGGCCCATTTGAGGACGATTTTACTTGTGTCAAAATCGTAAATTATTAAATGACTGTCAGGCTACCGTAAGTTGATTAACTAACTGAAATCCATTGCGTTAAATAATACATTTCCACTACCGTTTGTTATATTCCGAAAGATAATCAACTACCTAGGAAATTGATCAACTTACGATTCTTGCTATTTTCCGGTGACATATATAAACATATATTTATATACATACATAGATAAATATCCAGTATTGCACAAAATACTGAAAAGGTGATACAGACATAATCTAGTCTAATATACCTGATTGGTAATTTTTCGATAAAATTATCGACATTGCACAATACAAATGTACATCACTTGAGAAATGAGTTACGTCCCCCGCACACCCTTCCATACCACCTGAAATTGACTCGCGAAACTCAAAGCAAAATGCCGAACATGCGGTATCTATTGGGGGTAATCTGTGGTCTTGCCGAATGAATAGTTGCTCATTCATACATTGAGTATTCGCACGTCGTACATCTGTAGCGGAACCTCCTTACAGGTTTATTTGTCAATATAAAAAGCAAAATTTGATTCATTGACAAACGTCACAAATTTTATATGTCGCTTTCTGTTTTATAGTTTTCTTTATTTTTATAACACACTGTAAATTGTAAATATTATAATAATGTATTATACTGTACAGTTAAAAACCTCTTCATTATTTTCCTTCTGACCTACACCTACGCACGCCGCGCCACCGCCTGCCATTGCCAAATTGGTGACCCCTGTTTGGACACATGCCCTCTGACGAGGACAGAAGCAGAAGATGCAATGGAGGCTGGATCATCGCAGCAGATACATCGCGTGGGTGTACGAGTGCTTCCGCTTTTCATAGAGAAGACGGCTTTGTGTGGTCCGCGCAGCTAAGAAGCCAATTTTTTTCTGGCCGGCGTAACGCAAGACACCACCTTAACGAGCCCTGCATCATCTCCAAGCTCTACACCCTCAGTAGTCTTCAGCAAGCCCTCACCAGCGCCTTCGTGAACCACCGCAGCTTTCGACGCTTCCTGGTTCAGCGGCGCTCTCACCGTGCAAGCAACTCATCGCAGCCCCACGTAACGGCGGCATATCTCCGACGTGGCAGCAGCTGCTCCTGCCTACTACGCTCATCCCGACCCACTGCGGATACAAGCACACAGGCACCAACGCTCATCCCGACTCACCGAGGATTCGAAGCACACGCACGCACACCGCTCATCCCGACTCACCGAGGATTCGAGCCTACTCGGGCACAACGCTCATTCATCCCGACTCACCGTGGATCCGAGCACGCCAACCAGACTGCTGAGCAAAGACTTTTATCGCCCGTAGGGACGGTCTCAGGAGGGGGGTGATGTAGCGGAACCTCCTTACAGGTTTATTTGTCAATATAAAAAGCAAAATTTGATTCATTGACAAACGTCACAAATTTTATATGTCGCTTTCTGTTTTATAGTTTTCTTTATTTTTATAACACACTGTAAATTGTAAATATTATAATAATGTATTATACTGTACAGTTAAAAACCTCTTCATTATTTTCCTTCTGACCTACACCTACGCACGCCGCGCCACCGCCTGCCATTGCTAAACATCCAATACCGTACAAGCCTCACAATATCTGAAGTATGTTCTGTCTCTCACGAATAGGTCTCGTCTTCTGCTATGTGTGCTATAACCTACCTCTATAGCAATAGCAGGAATCGATATTGATGGATGGAGTTATCATTTTAATCGTTGTTACACTTAAGATCCCTGTAATCAAATTTCGTAGAGAGTCTTGCATGAAATATATGTACACATAAATACTAGCTACTTGAAATATAGGTACCCAAACTGGAACTGAAATAAAGGTACTGTTTATAACAGGTATTTTACGGCTGTATAAGTCTACGTCATAGCTGGTCATAGCTCATCTGCCAACCCTAGAGGCTACATACTGCCCTACAACTCGCGAATCAAGGCCAGTTTTGACGGCAAAAAGCATCGGGCACACTCGGAGACAACGACACCATTTAGCTACTGTAGCCCCACATGTTGTAGGTGAAACTGCCTACTAATAGTTAGTGGACAAAGCTAATTCAACGAGCTTCTTCAATTACACACGGTAGTTAACGATGTATGCTTAGCCGCAGAAAAATCTATGGTATGGAAGAGTTACCGAGACGACGTTTTTCGTAGGTATACCTTTTTCTTAGATATTGGTTTTTAATTGTCGTTTATTTTGATCGAATCATTATAATGCACCGAGAAACTTAAAGTAAATCTTTCTAGACTTAACGCATTGTATTCGAAAATATTAAGAATTTGTGCTGTAAAGCTTCATCTTTATTAGCATCTACGTCTGCTATTGTCTGTACCATTCAATGAAAGTTAAATTATGACATACTAAGATAGTTCAATAAGGTATTTTGTAAGCAAATTGTGAAAAACACTTACATGTGTAAAAATTGTTTGTAAATTATAACATAGGTAATCGTTTGTTGTAATTGTCAAAATCTACAAACGTGATCATCTTCTCTATCTTTTTATGAACAAGTATTTATGAGTAAGTCTACTTATGAATAAGTGTTTTTAATTAATAAGTTAAAACAGATATCTTTTCAAACTTAAATTGTTGTCGTGCAGGTCAAAATCGTGCTCAAAAGTTGTCTTTGCCCCGTCTACTTACAATAGCAACAATTACGTGGGTGTGGTATATGAGCTCATTTCATACAATTGGTCTCGAGATTTTTTATATGTGAATTTGACCTTCCGCACGATCTAGCAATTGTGATAGCTCGTAAAGGAAATTATTGCTCAAAATTGTAGAGCTCGCGACTGTTAAATTAAAACTAACTAAAGATGGTCAGATAGACTACAAGTACCACAACATGTCCCCATATGGTGCACTTAAAGAAATGTACGCTTTCGTTTTTATTTAAATAAGTAGGTATTACTATATGGTTAAAAAATATATGGTATAAGTAGGTATTACTACGTATATGGTTAAAAAAAACCTCACGGATGAACTTGATGTGCGGGTGTGCCTAAGCCACCACGCGAATTGGTGACCGCAGTAGGTTCTATTTCTAAACTGAGACCGTTTCCTGATCCCTTAGTCGTTTTCTACGACACCCACACTATGAGATGGGATGGCCTTATTATATGTCCAGGAACCACACGTACATCTCTTATTCAGTGCTAAAGTAACCTTACCATTCCAGATGCTGAGCTCCAGGCCTGGAGGGGGGCGGGGCGGCCGGCGACGCAGGCGCAGGAGGCAGAGGACGAGCGCCATGACGCCGAGATGCTGGCCGCGGTCAGGGCGTCCATGCGCGAATGGGAGCTGAGGAGGGCGCGGACCAGGTAAGATGAGGATGAGACCTTAATAGTAAATTAAGAAAGTACGTTGTGCTCGGATACCTGTCCACGCGAGGACTTCTGACCGCGAACGTTAAAAGTCACAGCTCAAGATCCGCCCGCCACCGCTACGTCATTTGACGTCCACCCGTGAACCACCTGTCGACAATGAGTGAACGCCAAATGGGTGGTTGCAGAGAAGTTTACCTCCTAACTGTTGGCAATAGCGTGCGAGTATGTCGCTATAATGACACCATCAATACCCGTTATATTCAAGATAATACGTGTTGCGTAGTCCCTTTAGCTTATAAAGGTTATTATCATAGATGCATATAAAATTTGCATTATGAATTATTTACGTCCATTTTCATAGCATGATGGTGAGCAACAAATGAACATCGCCATGTATGTTCACCACAAGGCAATTTCCTTTAAAAGCCATGCCATTCATTAAGATGTAAGAGGCCTTTTATCCACAGAGCAAGGTACTAACCATGTCAGGCGGCATGGGAGATAAACCGGTGTGTACTTACAATGATGTAAGGATAAATTAAGATTTTAAATGCTTATTAAAAGCACTTGCGGTATAAGCGTATGGAATTTAAGGCTAACAAGGATGCCACACTCGTCGACAAACAACACTGAGAAAATACTTCTAAGATTCTGAAACAAAACACGACGGATATGAAGGTCTTGCAGTCCTTTCTATGTTCTGAAGTTTCATACCTATTTACAACTCTCGCTTTCAGGAGTAAAAGATCTCAAGGCAACGTGTGTTACGGCGAATTCGGGTGCTTCGAGGACGCTGGCCCTTTCGCCTATCTGGAGACTCTGCCCAGCCCCCCACAAGAAGTGGGCACCCACTTCCTCATGTATTCCACCGTCAGCAGGTAATTTCTTAACAAATAATACCTTTAATGCACATCCATTAAGTCTGAGATGCAGCATCACCCCACGAGCTCCGGAGACCCTACTCACCAACAGAAACACAACCCGGAGGTAATTTGGGTGCGATATTATATAGGGTAGAGGTCTTTCCCCGGACTGGTGCTATTTACAGTAATAGATTAAGTAGTACTAAGTCTGATGCTATCAAAATTTGTACCTAAACGAAATGCTAAGAAACCGTTGCTGTACCATTTACAGAGACGTTAACAGTAGGCTAACTCAGCTTTGTGCACAGAGGTGACCAGCCCCTCCTGGCGGTGTCAGCCAGCAACATGTCCGCGGCGTGGGGCTGGGCGGCGCGGGCCTTCGACGCGGCGCGGCCCACGCGCGTCATCGTGCACGGCTTCGGCTCCAACTGCGACAACGTCTGGGTGTACGAGATGCGCTCTGCGCTCATGGCTGTGGTAAGCAACTGCGTAGCATGGTAATAGAACTAGGGCAGAAAACCTTACGCACCGTCAGCTCAGGTTTAACATTTCCGCGGCCTGAGGCTTGGCAGTGCGCGAGTTTGACGCTCATGGCTGTGGTAAGCACCAGGCTGTAGTATGATGACGGAACTATGGCGGAAACCCTTTCGCACCCTAACCAATTCTAGATCAGGGAATCCGCCGCTTGGAGCTGGCTAACGCGCCTTCGACGCTCATGGCTGTGGTAAGGACCAGGCTTTAGCATCACAACGGAATTGCCAGATTGCCATTTTGAATTCTTTATTGCCAAGTTCAAGAAGCATAATGAGGTAACAGTAACTCCTGCGCTAGGCTCGCAGATTTAGGCAGAAATCCCAAGCCTATCAGTTCTGGTTCAACATGTCCGCGGTGTGTAGCTGGGCATTACGCCTTTAACGCTCATGGCTGTGGTAAGCACCAGTCTTTAGCATCACAACGGAACTAGGGCAGAAACCCTTTTGTACACCAATCAATTCTGGTTCAGCAAATCTGCCGCGTGGAGCTGGGTAACGCGCCTTTGACGCTCATGGATGACGCCTATCAGTTCTGGTTCAACATGTCCGCGGCGTGGGGCTGGGCAGCGCGGCTTCGGCTCCATCTGCGACAACGTCTGGGTGTACGAGATGCGCTCTGCGCTCATGGCTGTGGTAACCAACTGTGTAGCACTACAATGGAATTAAGGCAGAAACACCACATGGTTCAACATGTCCGCGGCGTGTAGCGGCAACTTTGCAAGAGTACGTTTAGGCCAGGTTGACTCCAGTTTGACCGTGAGACTTGTGTCGATTCACGACATCACGATCTGACACTTAACATTAATAAGGGTAAATAAATAATATAGAATACAGATTTGATTAAATATTAGGTAGGTATCATTAAACATTCGGACACCACAGCTTAAATTAACAAAGTAAACAATGAGAGTGCCTTGTTGATAACAAGTGATACAAGCGAGCCTTAATTTTGTGTATATCTAAAGAGGTAGGTAATATGCCCTAACACGAACCTCCTTATTGTTTGCAGGAGGAATGC
Organism: Conogethes punctiferalis; assembly: GCA_031163375.1. Lineage (NCBI taxonomy): Eukaryota > Metazoa > Arthropoda > Insecta > Lepidoptera > Crambidae > Conogethes > Conogethes punctiferalis. The sequence continues at coordinate 14,129,776 of CM062084.1, forward strand.
AACGTAGTTTGTGTAGACTGGGAGGGCGGAGCGACCATGCCGAACTACCTACGAGCCGCCGCGAACACCAGGCTAGTGGGGAAACAGCTAGCAATGCTGTTACAAGGTAATCCGGCTCGAAGGACTATGTTAGAAATTCACCTAAGTTTTTAACCGTAACACCGAGATTTCCAGACACAATAGTTTTAATAATAGAGTAGGATTTTAAAAGGACATTCGATCTTATGACTTTGAGAGACTAGTGTTACCAGACCGATCGCTTGATCGTCGAATAATAACATCACTGAATTGAAAAAACAATTGACCGAACGTCGATCGATAGTGCTTAATATGTAAGAAACTATTCTTCATCTTCTTATTATTCTTATACACCTTAGTAAAATTTTAAATCTTAATTCCCTGTTTTGATTCCAGGTTTAGCACAACATATAGACTTACGTTTCGAGGACGTGCACCTGATAGGGTTCAGTTTGGGAGCACACGTGGCCGGCTTCGCAGGCTCCGAGCTACGCAACATTAGTAGGATAACAGGTAATATCAGTAATCACGTTCCTGACCCGACTAATAGGAAGCCATTAGGTAGGGTTTGCTTTAAAAAGTACATTGTATTAAAAAAAAACAGTACGAATTTCGGCCGCAGGGGTCAATCACTAGAATAGCTAGAGTGGCAATCAAAATTAAGCTATAACATTTACACACCGCACCGGGGAAACCCTCGATACAAACACGGTTTTCGCAATTTTTCCTCTATCTGTGCTATAAGAGTAGCTTCGTACCAAATTCTGAGTTCACGGGAATTCACCTTGTAGGTTTTGATTCTCTTGCAAGTGTCGACAAGGGTCTTGACAGGCAGACGGACGGACAACATAGTGACCCTTTTTTCCATACGATGTACGGAATTCTAAAAGTTCGCTAATGAAAGAATAAGTAGGTATTTATATCTAAGACTACTTTGAGGATGGTTGCTAATAAATAAGCTGCTATTGTAACTACTTAGCAAGGTCGTAAGCCTCTACCTACAGTGCACTCTCTACAACATAATGGTATACTCACCACTTCCAGGGCTGGATCCCGCTGGTCCTCTCTTCGAGTTCCAAGACCCGCGAGCTCGGCTGGACCGGTCGGACGCCAAGTTCGTGGACGTCATCCACTCGAACGGGGAGACCCTCATCTTTGGCGGACTCGGCGCCGCCCAGCCGCTGGGCCACGTCGACTTCTACCCGAACGGGGGCAGGGTCCAACATGGCTGTTCAAACTTGTAAGTAAAACCTACCTACTGTTAGAGGAGAATAATCAACAGCTGCGGCACAGCACTATTCGCCACGCTCAAGAGTCACCGCACTAACGTTGACAGTTGAAGTTTGACACTGACAGCTGTCGTAGAGCTCCCGCCGATTATTACTTTTTCTCTCTGGTTGAATGAGTGTTTGTAATTGGATTCTGTTATTAAATACTTTCAGATTATCAATTCTTGTGTTATCACTACTTAATAAAAGCTGTCATCGCATCGCTAAACCGCCAGTTACGAGTTTAGCTATGGGAAATAAAAACAGTCTCATAATATACTCGTAGTCAATGACGTATTATACGAGTATATAAATATGTATTTATTTACAACAAATAGAGCATTTAAGTAACCTTATCAGTTGTCTACTCATAGTACCCATAGTACAAGATTCGGCTAAGTGCTTGTTAGACTAAACGGCGCATTATTCCATCAATTATTAAAGAGTCATTAGAAGCAATGGATTCATCCACTGAAATATCGCCTATGGCTTTCTTTCAAAATTTTAAGCTATAATCCTAAAAATAGGTAATTATTAAGCCTAATGATTTAGAGAGAGAATAATGGTGAAAATAGCACACGCATCCTCCTGATATGGCCAAATTCGTCAGCGAAACTGTAGATTTTCTATTGTACCTTTATGCGGGTGTGTGACGAATTAACTGGATCCTACATACATTTATTGTGATTCGCAGGTTCGTAGGCGCTGTCTCAGACCTGGTGCTGCCGTGGTCGGCCCCGTCCCCCGAGGGCCGGTCGCTGTGCAACCACCGCCGCGCATACAAGTTCTTTACAGACTCTGTATCGCCCAAGTGTCACTTCCCCGCATTCCCTTGCAACGATTATGATACATTCCTTGAGGTGAGATATTGGAACTAGCTTTGAAGCTGGAATGTTTGGCGACTTAATGATTTAATTAGAAAATAGCACACTATCGACGAGTTCGTATCAAATTTTTGTTTTAATCTAAGGGTATTTTTAAAACCGAAGCTAATACAGAACACTTTCAGTGAGTCAATCAATCAGAGACGATTACGTCACATGCCTTTATGCCAAAGAAAATGCGAGAAATTAATTTTAACTGTGCACGATGGTATGAACTTAATTTGAATAATTAGTTGACGTCCTGGACTCTACAACATGACATTAGAAACCTTTGAAATTACCAGTGTTTCTCTACTATATTGTGCATGTAAATTATACAAATAACCTCGCCCTCACTCTATTTATTGAAAAAACCGCATCAAAGTCCGTTGCATTGATTTAAAGATCTGTAGCGGCCTACAGTAGCAGTTTTGCAGCGCACGCAGTTTTGTATAGTGCGCTGCTTAACAGGCAGTCGTTCCCCGCGGCGCATTCCGACCACTCGCTATCAACATGTAATTCATTGTATTCTACGGTGCACCAAATATATATTTCTATTGGACTTCAGACATCTATCATTCACCACACAGAGGAACTTCTCCACATCCGTACCCCACAGATCTAAGCATAGATACACAGGGACGACAGACAGCTGTTAGCGACTGTTTTATAATATGTAGTCATAGTGAATGGCCAATCTCCGCCCGTTTGCCCACATTCTCATGTGTTTACAATTACTATTACTACTAATAGTCATATTCTGTATTCTATGTTCCTAGGGCCGCTGTTTCCCATGTGACGGGCAGCGCCGCTGCGGCAACATGGGGTACTACGCGGACCGCTCGCTCGGCCGCGGGCAACTGTACCTGCTCACCAGAGAGGAAGAACCGTTTTGTGGTGAGACTCGTAAACGATACCCTTAACCTAATAACGCGTTACACTGTTGGCGTAATCTGCGGCTTACCTATAGGTAACTGTGCGAAACAGTTTGCACAACAGTCAAATGATCACTCACAAGAGTGACCGTTAATGAATGAAATGAGTGTACCGTTAGGGGCGGCGCAGACGACAGACTATCCGTGACGCACTTTTAAGTCTAACCTATGCAATTATATGCAGTAACGTACACGACGCGCAAAAATCTGTCGCGGATATTTCACAGACGACGCACATCTTCGATCATTCTGTCGGTAGAGCTGTAGGGACCTAGACGCTCTTTTTAAATGTCTCAGACGCAGACTCTATCGCACAAAAAGTCTGTCGTCTGCGCAGCCCCTTATGCCGGCCATACACGCTACGGTCAGGTGACTTTAGTTTATTGAACACATATCCCGGGCGTTTTTACGCTTTGGCTTAGTTTGGAACTAGACAGGGCTGTGTGGCCCAACGTGTCTTTTCTTGCGTTATTATTAAAATATGGTAACAATAAATATATGTTAACAATTTCAGCACACCAATACCACGTATCAGTGTGGGCCAGAACAGAGGTTGGCGAAAAGCCAAACTTCGGCAGAATGACCCTGACGCTGCACGGCGACTCTGGTCTCAACGAAACCTTCCCGATGACGAAGTAAGTACACTTTCAAAAACACGTTTCTTCTTCTCGCTCCGGTTAGCGGCCTGTGGAGGGTTGTGTCCAATCCCTCCGGGCATCCCGACCCTCCTCAGACAGAGTGCTCGTAGCGGACCACCGTCGGGTTTAGTGGGTATTTTCCACTAAATAGGAGTGAGCCCCACATAACCAGGTGTCCTATATACCCAGGGCCCTGGTGTATGCGTAAAAGCATTCCCGACGAAAAAAAAAAAAACTTGAAAGATGATCGAAGATGATAGGCCGCTCCCTTACATCCCAACCGAAACCTAACATACCGACATACAATTATTTCCACAAATGTTTCTCTGACGTTTACAAGCTAAAAGGTAAAAAGGCCTATTCCAACGACCATTCCACTGTTTACAGGCGAGAGAACACTTCGATCGGCGGCGCCCGCTTCTCCCGCGTGGTGGTCCCGCACCCCGCGCTGGGCGTCCCGCTGCGCGCCACGCTGCAGTACGCCGCCTACGCCGGCTGGCTCAGCGCCGGCGCCAAGCTCGTGCGCATCGACAAGCTGCTCATAGCGGACAGCTTCGCTAAGACGTAAGAGCCGTAATCTTAACTAATATTATAAAGCTGAAGAGTTTGTTTGTTTGAACGCGCTAATCTCAGGAACTACTGGTCCGAATTGAAAAATTCTTTTTGTGTTGAATAGACCATTTATCGAGGAAGGCTTTAGGCTATATAACATCACGCTGCAACTATTAGGAGCGAAGAAATAATGGAAAATGTGAAAAATACGGGGAAAAAATAACTATTCCACGCGGACGAAGTCGCGAGCACAGCTAGTACTATATAGAGGAAGTTCAATATAATGTAACAGTAACAGTTTGGCAGCGCCAAATCCTTAACATTCTCAGGTAATAAAACATGTTTAGAATCTTCCAAGCGGAGATACGGATCACGTGTCGCGTAGCGCGAAGACGGTCACTAAAACACGAACATACGGCGACGTATGGAAGCGATTGAACAGCATTTTCATTTCATTCAGCTGACTATCCATTGCACAGGACGCCCCAGACCAGCCCTGGGCGAACCAATGTTCTTGACGAGTTGTCTCACAGTAGGTATACGTTCATACAAAAAATGAATCTTAGTTGCTCTCTATAAACTTTCGATTAATGTTACATTCTTACCATAACATATTCGATAAACATCTTCAAGATCCTTCACGATCTACATTTCTCACTGTTACGTTTTTCACAGATCATCATTTTGCAAGAAAGGCCTCCAAATGCAGTCTGAGGAATCAATTGAACTACCATTGTATCCCGGAGATTGCCAGATACCGGAGGTAAGTTAATACACCTACACATTGTTACCACGCCTCAACCACACCATGATAGAGAATGTGATCATCACTCACTTTTTCCAGGACGACGACCAGCAAAACGCCACCAACATTGACTACGAATTCGTGGGCAAACAAAACTCCACTAAGGGCAGTTTAGTTGATCCCGTCGACAACGAACTGCCTGAAGACACCCCGCAGCGGCCCTTCGTGCTCGTCGACAACTCCGAGTGGACCGGCGCCGAGAACGGCCGCGCCTTCGGCATGACCAACATCAAGACAGCCCCAAGCGGCATAGTCGAAATTGCTGAACCCGTTCTTCGCCCAAGGCTGAGGAAGACGCCGCGACAAAGAGCCGACGGACCCAACGAGATCCACGAGATATCCGAACCCATTCTTCGAGCGACTCAGCCCCCCCGCTCAACCACAACACCGCCCTCAAGACGAGCGAAAAACTACGACATGTCGACTACACCCACCTACGAAGCCATGTCGTGGGGCGACCGAGCCGAAAAGGAGGAACCTAGCTTAGTGGTGCAATTCCTGCCATCCAGACTGGCGTCTTTCATCTCCCGAGCGGAGAGATACGCCAGGGATACTCTGCTACCGCTCGTCTCGGCATACGCACCAAGGTTACCTATATTTGGGTCGCGGGAGGTGGCTAAACCTACCGCGCGGTATATACCGACTGAGGAGTTCAACGTGACCAGCTCGGTGGCGGTCCCGACGCCTACTCTGGAGATGAAGATAGAGACGCTGAGGTCTGTTGGACCGCCGGGGGAGAGGCGCGAGGTGGAGAGTCCGGAGGAGCCAGATATCCCAGTAGTTATTTCGACGACGACAACGACTTCTACTACTACAGAGGGCACGACGACAACTACTGAGAAGTTAAGGCCAGCGCCTTCAGAGATGCTTCAGGTAACTTTATCAATAGTCATATTTAACAATTTACCCTATGCCTTAAAGTTTAGATCTCTGAAGTCATTAACGCAAGAAAAACAAGACACAATCTTTTGAATTCTCCAAGAAACCATATTCTATGATCTAAGATGAGCCTTGAAAAAAAGTGTTATAATAATGCGCCGATGATGAATTTCAGATGTGCCCAGCATCTAAAATCATACCAAAAGTGGAACGTAATTTGTAAAATCTTTAGTTTATAACTATCTACTTTTTAGTGAACTTGAAATTTTATACCATAAAAATTTTTGCCTTTGTTTCTTCGCGTCTCTGGATTTTATCCTAAAAAGCCCTATAAGCCTGAAGCACAGTGAAGTAATGTGTACCTACTTGTATTAAGTAAATCTTATTAACAGGTGGTGTCTGGACCAGCCGCCTCTACAACTACAGCATTACCACCTGTAGCCCTGCGGAGCGAGAGCGAGAAGATCGTCATAGTGTACCCGAGCAACGCTCGAGACGAGCGTAAGATCCGTTCGCATTCTTACCCCGAGGAGATGCAATTCGAAGCCTTGTACAGACACACGGCGGCGCCCGCCGCGGTCAGAGTGGACCTCCCCACTTTCACCCCTCCCACCTCCTCACCCGCGCCCAGCTCCACCCAACTACCCGAATCCGAATCCAGATTCATCCCCATTATATTTCCTAAATCGGAAAATAGACTAGACCCAAACGGAAAACCCACTTGAAAGTGGCATTCATTAGATAACAATGATCTTCACATACGTAGTAATAAATTATAAATGCCATCAGAGGCTGAAACCTTTTGTACAGTTTTGTATACATAGATAATTTAGTCTAAATTTTTTTGACTGCTGCACTGATTTTTTTAAAAGATATTGATTCCTAAAGTGATCTTTAATATTATACCCAGTGTTAAAAATTGTTGAATATTGTTAAATAATGCCTTTAATATTGGTTAAGAAAGAAGTTGTAAATAAAACTTAGGTTTATTAACTAGAAATAAGAAAACAATTTTATAAAATAAAAACTTATTTATTATAACATCGGTGCATTACTTCCTCGAACACACATTTTTTATAGAATCATAGATATGAAACCAAAAAAAATCTGAATTGAAAATAAATGATTGAATTGCGTCGAAAAATAATCTTATTCTCATAACTAACTTAATGAATACATCACAAGGTACATTATGACTGCATTGGAATGCCAAGCATCGTATAAACTAATCTTAGTAACCGCGATATTAGAAAAGAATTTAAAAATAAAGTACCTACTAAATGTGCATACATCGGTTTGGTAAAATATATTGAGGTGCTTCGCAGCTCGCATCGTCCTAAACAAACTGTGTTTGGCTGACTGAATAGTATTTTAAGATGGTCTTATAGCCGCTAGGAGACCGCAACTAACAGGAAAATACCCTTAGAATGGGTAATATTTCAGTGACGACCATCAGATCCAACAGGACTTACTGGAAATATAATATCCAATAGATGACATAATAGAGACGTTAGGTTCAGTTCATCCTTTTGGGAGTAACGGGCGGATCTACCCTTCGACAAAGGTTGAATTGAATTTGAATTAGTCATTCATTCATCAATCAACTGGTTTTTTCTATTTTAATTACTACTACTATTGACCTAAAGTCTATATCAGACTACTATATGTATGCTGTGACTTCAGACAACGTTTTTGATAATCCGTCTGATGCAAGTTTCCTTTGACTTACGGCCGTATTCACAAACGTTACTATGCGACGCGCGGACGCACAGTGCCCAAAATCCTATACGTTTTACGGGTACCTGTGCGTTCCCGCGACGCATAGTAACGTTTGTGAATACGGCCCTTAGTTCTTTGGGGTTAAAGAAATGTCCAACATGCCAATAAACATTGGAATTGCGCTTGATAGTAAGTACATACCAGTGTATACTGAACTGCATTCTACATCAACCTTTAGGGGCGTTTTGACAGAAGTTAACAGTTAAGCTGCAGCTAATAAAAATAACCGATGATAATTATCGCTCAAATGGTCACTTCGCGCAGCCTCGTTTTTGTGGAATTCAATACCTAACTGAAATTAATATAATTGAAAAATTGCCTCTGTGTCATCAATGGATAAATAATACATCGAATCTCCCATTAAAAATGAGCAGCAAATACTAGGCCGTACCTCCGCAAATACTAGGCCGGGGGTGGGTGCAGAGTCCGGTAGCCTACTTCATGAACTTGTCGGAGTGCTGCGTGAGGATGCGCGCGGAGGACTTGGCGTCGAGGAACAGCGTGTGCACCGCCGACACGTGCGCCGGCGCGATGCGCGCCGCGCCGTCCGCGCGCGCCGCCAGCGCCGCCGGCGTCAGCAGCTGCGCCGCGTACCTGCGCCACACCATAGCTTATTTACATTTTAACCGACTTCAAAAAAGGAGGAAGGTTTCTCAATTCGACCGTATGTTTTTTTTATTTTATTTAATGCCCAGTGTCACAATCTGGCCATCGATGAGGGAATACGGCCGGCCTCCTAGGCTCGATGCCTTTCGGCAGTGATACTGAATTATTTCTTTCCGTCACCCTGCTGTTGAAACAGACGGATGAACCCTTTTATTTCCTTCTGTGCCGTCATAGACTTTTAAGATATAAAGAATTTAAAGAGATAAAAAGTTTCCGGCGGCGACCTCTGAACTCGATTTAGAGTAGCGGGTGTACGAGGGCGCCGTTGACTCCTTACCATCAGCCACCCCATTTGCTCGTCTCGCATACAAAAGGAAATAAACAAAACTTTATCTATATCCCTGTCCCTAATAAGATTACAAATGAAACTTTATATTTATTTTGTTTGCGCACTCCTGGTACATCCGCGAATGTGCTCTACACTAAACCTGATGCATTACCCGAATCTCTGTTTATTCATTATATGGCAGAGTGGGAGCGCAATAAGAAAATGGTTTTAACTTATTGAATTTTTCATGTGATCTGAACAGGTCAAATGGAAGCAACATGAATTCTTACAAAACTGGTTGCATCTTGTCTTCCTTCTGAAAAGAACACATACCTATAGAAAAAAATGTAATTTTGAAAGATATAATACAAATGTTACCTTAGTGTACTGTTGGTTCCAACTTCAGCGAGGGCCGTCAATGCATCTTCTTCAATAGCGATGCCTTCCGTAGTGGCGCGTAATTTTAAGATCTGCCAAACAAACACCAGTATCTCAATCAAATTCTATACATATCTATGAATTAATTTATTTATTTAATCTTTATTGCACAATTATAACAGTGTACAAAAGGCGGACTTAATGCCGCATGGCGCATAGGGATTCTCTACCAGTCAACCATTGGGCTAAGCAGAAATAAAATGTAGGTAGTGTGCTGCAAGATTAATAACATTAAACATTTAAAATACAGTACCTATATGAACTTGTGTACAATTAATTACCTGTAATAGCTCAGCTTTGTTGTAAGGCAAAGTTCTTATAATCAGCAGCCTGTCTAATAGATCCAGAGGTATTCCATGCGGAGAAATGATATCTTCAGTACCCCTGTAACAAAATCCATTAACATGTGATTTTTCAATGGCTTTAACAGTCTGATAAAAAGTAAAATGTGAGCCTGACAGGAAATTACAAATCATGCCTTTTGTAATCAGTTGTATTGCCCTTTTTCAGTATGTTAAACATTATCATAACATAATTTAAAAAATCACAATATAAATAAACATTCACCTTATTTGGCACTTTCCTCTATTGGTGGCGAATATTACAATAGGTGCTATTGCAGACTCCAGGGCGCGATGTAAATATGTGAAGGTTTCTATGTCTAACATGTGAACCTGGAATATAAAACATGTTTTCAGACTAATCCATTGACTGCCGAGAAGTGAGACCCCAATAAAAAACATTATTATCGACATAATAAGCTTCACTAGGGTTCAAAGGCGTGCAAAGGGTTATAAACCCCTTTCGTAAATAAAATAGTTTTTCAAGAGATTAGGCATGTATAATATTAAAATAATTTTAAATATATAACAAATGATAACAAACCTCATCAATGAATAATACTCCAGGTACTAATTCAGCAATGCCCTGATCGATATATTTGTTTACTACTTTATTGATTTCTTTCCTAAGTTTATCTGTAACAAATGGACAAAAATTTATATAATCTAGTGTTTACACATACAAATGTTTATGTGAAGTTCGACAGTAGGCCTGCGTGAAGCTGTTGATGTGCACCCTTAGGCATAAATAAAATTTACATACCATTTAATTCTTCTTAACCTAATGTTGTAAATGTTGCTATGTATTTAACTGATATTTCAACTTATTCTACATAGAAATGTTTTCCTAAACCTGCTTATTCCACAACTTAGTTCTACAAGATACTCTACCTGTAATTTCAGTCTTCTTGGGCTTCATAAGCTGACCCATCATTGACATGATATCGTGGCCCCCCTGTGGGCGCGCGTTGGCGCAGTCCAAGTCATGAAGGGTCACATCCTGCACAACTTCCTTCTTTTTGTGGACATCACCTTTGGGCAGCGGGACATATTCTTCAGCCTGGAATTAAAAATAAAAGTGTCAGAGAATTCACACATAATCTTAAACTAGAGTTTTCTCTTACTACCTATACCAGAGACAATTTAAAAAAGTTCTAAATTTTGTAAAAACTTTGACTCTACCAGGAATTAAAACCTGGAACCTTTAGAATAAGGAATCACAACATGAAACATAAAATATTTCCAAATCAAAATCATTCTATTATTGTAATTTGTGTAAGATATTTCGTGTTCTGCTTGTTTCTTCATCATCTTGATTTTTCTTGCTTCTATATTTACCGAATTTTATTTGTTTAAAAGAAACAAAAGCATAATGGAGTGCATAAAACTAAAAACAAATATCTTCAAGCTAAGCTATAATCATACCTCCAGATCAAACTCTGTAGCGAATGTGTCACTTCGTCCTTGGCGCTTGACTGCTCCAGAGTTGGCTTCAATGTAGATTACATCACCAACTTCCACTTTTTCCTTTTGAAGAGATTCATAAATTGTAGGGTCTAATTTCAATTGCTTTGTTCCTTTTGCTGTCTTTAATCCAATAATAACATGTGATACTGTTTTCCCATAACCTAAAAAGTAAATGTTTTTTGTTAGTTGTGTAAGATTGCTACTGGGCACATGTCCAGCAGTGGACTGTAACAGGCTGATGATGATGATTATAGGGGTCATTCCATGACAAATGGTACTAAGGGTAAAAAAAATAATAAGGGCTTTTTGCATTTAATCTGATGAATTTAGAAAGAAAACATTCCAAATTTTAACATACAACAAAAAAACTAGAAGAAAAACCCGTAATTTTTGAGTTATTTAGTCTTCAAAATCTGCAATGAAGTCTACTGTCTTAATGACCATTACGCCTTCAAAATTGGAAATTCAAAAACAAAAGAACTGTCAATATAAGAACCGTTTTGCCACGCTGTGATTAGAGGTTGATAATCGTATTATTGGTGGAATACGTCACAGTCCCGAAAAAATTTATAATTATTAAGTAAAAGGCGTGTTTTCTTGTTACATTGGCGCTGTATTTTATTTATTTTATTTTATTTTATTTTATTTATTAGGAATAACAAACAGTTATACATTATATACTTATTATGATAAATACTAATTAAACTTATGAATTAAATGTACAACCAACAGCGTTATCCACCGATTAAAGTATAAAAAAAAATAGTGTAAGTTACAATCAATTCTTTTTGCTTATATAATTTAAAACTTTATGGATAAAGATAACAATACACATACGATGTTATCCTAATGACTGGAGAGAGTCTATGACTAGCTTTTTAAAGGAACCGGGACTATAACAGAAATCTAAATGATTAAAATGATTGTTAAATATTTTCAACAATCTTGTTATAGGGGCGCGTTCACCAGCACATGTTCTGCACCTTTCGGTGTGGAAAGTGTGGCCAACGCGCCTGTTATTGCAACTTCTGGGGACCATGAAGCCAAGCTGGTTAAAAATATCGATACAATCAATGTTACTATTTACTAAATTGTATAAAAACATTATCGAGAGAAGGAGACGTCTTGCCTCCAGGCTTAACAAATTATATTTATGTAATAAATTTTCATAGGGCAAATAGGAACGGTAACAAGAGTAATTAATTTTTTTCAAAAATTTTCGTTGAACTCTTTCGATAATATTTATGTATTTCTTGAAATATGGATTCCAAATTGGCACGGCATATTCCAACTGAGACCTGATTAGGGAACTGTAAAGAGTCAAGAATGTCTTTTCTTTCCTAAACGAAATGGCGGACCTAGAGACAAATCCGAACATTTTGAATGCTTTGCTAATTATTGAGTCTACATGCGCATCCAAATGTAATTTTGAGTCAAGAATAACTCCCAGATCTCTGATCTCTGAGACTCTGGACAAGCTTGTATTGTTGAGACTGTAGTTAAAATTAATGATATATTTATTTTTCGTGAAACTAATGCAGGCACATTTGGGAATGCTAAGTGTTAGCTTATTTTCCGAGCAATAATCAGTCAGCCTGTTGAGATCATCCTGCAGCAGTAAACTATCATCTATAGAGGCAATCTCTCTGAATATCTTTAAATCATCTGCATATAGTAAGAATTTGGAGTGCAAAAAACATTTGGAAATGTCATTAATGTAGAGAAGAAATAGCAAGGGTCCGAGAATAGAGCCTTGCGGTACGCCAGATGTCACGGTGACCAATTCAGACTCATACCCATTAATAACGACCTTCTGGGTTCTATTACTGATGTAAGAGACGAACCAGCGCAATAAGTTGCCTCGAATGCCGTTGAACGCCAATTTCTCCAACAGCAATCTATGGTCCACCTTATCAAAGGCCTTTTGGAAATCAGTATATACGGCATCCACCTGGATCTGACGATCAATGTTGCGAAATAAATAATTGGTGAACAGTGCAAGGTTACTCGTGGTGGAGCGGGATTTGACAAATCCGTGTTGTTCTCTCAGCAATACTTTTTGAAGAGATGGGTAAATTTGCTCGTGAACTAGGCGTTCAAAAATCTTAGAAAGTACGGAGAGGAGGGAAATTGGGCGGTAGTTCTCGATGCTTCTGCTGTCACCCGATTTTGGAATTGGAGTAATATTTGCACGTTTCCATAAACTCGGGAATACACCCTCGTGCAAGCACTTATTGTATATTATATATAAAGGTTTGGACAGTGAGCTATAAGTAAGTTTAAAAAATAACGGTTGAATGCCATCAGGACCTGGGCCTTTAGTTGTATCGAGAGATTTTAATGCGCTTTGAATGGCAGTGCTCGAGATGGTAATATTGGACAAAAAACAACTGTTATCAGCATAAGCGTGAGGTTGACGTTCGTGCCACGTTTCATCAGGGTCAAGAGAGGTTGGTTCATAAACAGAGTGAAAGAACTGGGAAAAAAGATTACAGATCTCTAACGGATCACTAGATTGTGTGTTATGGTAATACATGTCAGATGGGATGCTTGTTCTTCCTTTGCGATTTTTTATATAGGACCAGAAATACTTCACGTTGCGTGTAATACTGTCCTCGACGGAATTAATATAAGCTTGGTATAATTTAGCACATTCAATCTTAAATCTATTGCGATACAAAGAAAAGCTCTCGTAGTCGGATAAATTCTTATATTTCTTCCATTTGCACCAAGACCGCTCCTTGTTTTTAAAGATATGTATCAATGAGGGAGAGAACCACACCGGATAGCGTGACGATTTAGGACGCGTAAAGGGGATATGCATCTTAATAATATTGTAGATATGACTGTAAAAAACATCCACAGACTCCTGGGCGGAAAGCTCTGACAAGAGTTCATCCCAATCCAAGTTTACTATTTCATTGTTTATTAATTCATAATCACCTTTGTGAAAGTTGGGTTTCGAAGATTTATACCTAGGCATACGCTTGATACTTTTGTCCAATATGGTATGCACACAGAATGGAGGGTGGTGGGAATCGGGCGGCAATAAAGGAGACGCTGCTGATACATCAGCTTCGACATTCGTTACAAAAAGATCCAACGTGCGACCCAGCTCATTTTTAAGTTTATTGCATTGACGCGCATTTAGAACGTGTATAAGATTTAGCAAGGATCTGCAGGCTGAACTCCCCCGCGAGGTGGGTGCCGTGCTTGTCCAATCTAATTCGGGTAGATTGTAATCGCCTACAATATAGAAGTTATCGGTGACGTCGCTGTTCAAAACCTGCAGAAGAGAATCAAAGTGCAATTCGTACGAATCGTCCGATGTTCTAGGCGGAACATAAGCAGCACTAATTATGTGCCTTTTGGCACGGTCCGAAGCTGGCAAAGTCACCATGATATGCTCTAAAGCAGATACTTCAAAATCGATTCCAACCCTATGAGGTTTAAGCTCCCTGCGCACCGCAATCAGCACCCCTCCACCCTCTCTTTTTTGTGTTGCGAGTCGGTCACGATCGCACCTAAACACCATGTAACGGTTATCTACAAGTTCCATGTCGAAAATCTCAGGCACCAACCAGGTCTCAGTCAAGACTATGATATCATAGGATGCGGAAAGTATATTCATGAATAAGGTATGTATTTTTGTACGACAACCACGACAATTTTGATAATAGATAGAAATGTTTTTATCCATTAAAATAACCGAATAAATGATGAATTCGTAGTAACATAAAGTATTTTTCCCTAAAATAATTCAATATAAGCTCATGAGCGTAATGGAACATAACCAAGCCGAACCCCAGGAGCCCCAAAAGCCACCGATAAATAATCAAATTATAAATAATCGACTGCAACATGCATACAGTCATAGCCTCACACCTCACAACAACAGTTACAGAACGCATATTACAGTCAAGCAGCACAAATAATCTGAATCCAGCCATACAAATAGTATAACAATGAAAAAGAGACAGTACAGCAATAAACCCAACGTTCGTCGTATTACAATTAATGAATGAGACATTGTCATATAAGACTATCATTACATTAGCATTACACATTGACAGAGCCACGTTTGAAAATAATTTTTTCAATATCTCCAGCGGACCTAATGGCAATCGCAGGCGCATTGTCCGACTCGCGTACAAGAATGGTTGAATTTTTAACCCAAACATATTTAAAGTTATTCTTTCTTGCAGCTTCCCTACAGAGACGAAATAATTGTTTCTTTTTCAATGTTAAATGTTCATTTATGAAAATACGAAGGGATGCACCCGAGATCCCGAGACGGTCCGTCTTAAGTTCCTTACATTTACGGTAAGCGCTCAATATATTATCGCGAGTGGGTCTCGAGTTGAGTTTCACAATGATATTTTTAGGTTTACTGTTGTCCTTATTAGGATGGGGGACACGATGCACGGACATGATGTCCTTTTGCGAAAGTGGATACTTGATGCATTGACCGATGGTCTCGACGAGCACCAGTAAGTTTTCATTGCGTTTTTCTGGGATATTACTAATTTCCAGGTTGCATTGTCTGGCCTGTTGCTCCAATATGTCTATTTTATTTTCAAGAAGAGATAATGTATTGTTTAGGTCAGATGGACACTGCACTTTGCTTGAGATTTGGTCGAACTTCCTTTTCAGGTCGCCATTCACTTCAGCCTGAAATTCAACAGATCGCTTCAAGTCCGAAACATCACTCGATAATCCAGCGACTTCCTGCTTTATGTTAATTTGGTCTGTACGTAAAGAATTCAGCTCTTTCTGAATTCCAGACAAAGTGGTTTTGATGTCATCACCTATACTCAACATGCTCGTTTCCATGCTAAGACGCCATGTGTCCAGCATACCTGTCAAGTTCTGGGTGAATTTATCAAGTTCGCCCTGGGACACAAACTGTTGCCCTGCACAATTAGAAGACGCAGACGGGTCTCGGCAGTCAGGCGGAAGAAAACTGGCATCTAGGTCGGCTGAAGCGTTTTTATGTGTGTTTTCGAAAGACATATCCATCGAGTCGTCATAGATAGGTAACTGCGTTCTTCTTATAGGAGTATTGGTATTCGATTTCCGTCTGTTGGTTACATTGCTGCAGGAGGGGCATTTCCATGCTGCCTTATAGCCATCACTCAACCGTGGATATTGATCTTCAGTAATATTCAGACATTCGATATGATATTTATCACTGCAGCCAGAACATAGTAAGTAGTGATCTTTATTAAGAAGTTCCCTTTTGCATCCTCCACAAACCATTGTAATTTCTTTCAGTATTAAAAAGATAAATAATAATAAAAAAAAATATATATATATATGTAAAACGGAAAAAGTAAAAACAAACTAACTGGCCACCCCCACTCGGATTCGAACCCACAATCTTCAGACTTAGCCAGCTGCGCGCTGTGTAGCCTTAACCACTGAGCCAGTAAGCGATTACGCGAAGCGATGAAATTATAGTTTGCAACATACAAAGCGCAAGTGACGTGCAGTAAGCGGGAGTTGCTCGTAGAACCGGTGTACTTATTTCGATGCGTGCGCTCACCAGAATGATAGCTTCGGGGATTGCCGCGCGAACTCGTGCGCCGTCGGAATCAGGATCAAATCCCGGCCCCCAGACAGCAGTTTTCAACGGTGTACCGAGTAAATGTATGTATCCTGCTCTAGGACCGCCCAGTAGGAGGAGTTATTCCGTTAGAGAGCTTCAGGAGTAATAAGGAATTGAAATTTACACTCACAGCCAATCACAAAAAAGTAAAGCAAATATTTGGAATGTAAACTGACACTATAGCAGTATGCGAGCGCTCCGGACCAGAGTTGGCGGAGGAATGACCCGAACACCCGAAACGAAAAATCAGGTAATTGTTTTATTATTATAACTTCTAGATTGGCTAGTTTAATAATATTTAGTAAAAGTAAGGTTATAATGGTAATGATTTAAAATACTAACTAATAATTGGACAAGAGACTAATTTGATAGCTTTTTTTCATGATTAAAAACTGTAACACCCGAAACGTTTCGGGTGTTACAACTTTTTTTATACATCATATTTCCTTGTATTTTGAATGCATGGTGTGTGTGAGCATGAGGTGATGGTTGTTTTTTTCAGAAAGATCAACATGCCGTCAACAACAAAGGATGGACTAGCGAAAATACGGGAAAGACGAATACTAGACAATGAAAAATATTCGGAACTCCTACGTAAGGCTTGTGTTCAAGCGTTTCGAGCTAAAAAGAAGATGTTGGCCTCCAAAATTTGTAACTCTCGAATCATCATCATCATCAGGGATGTAAGGGGCGACCCATCATCTTTTCGCTCCAAGCCAACCTCACCTGAACGTGGTGAATCCTGCCGAATAACAAACGAGGCGCTGGCAACCGACTGGTGATGGTATAACCATCACAACTGAAGGCGTAGCTAAATACCACAGACCAATGACGGGTAGCAGCGTCACCGGAGCGGGAAGCTACGCCCTGCGATCGCCAACCCGCCTGCCCAGCGTGGCAATTATGGGTATATTCTCCAGATGTTTGCCCTAAATGGCGGACAAATGGATGATGATTCATCATCAGCTATCGCAGTCCACTGCTGGACATAGGCCTATCCAGTTGTTCACCACTTTCGGCAAAAACCTGGAGGCTTTACCCATAATCGCCATGCTGGGCAGACGGGTTGGCAATCGCAGGACGTAGTTTCTCGCTCCGGTGTCGCTGCTGCCCGTCATCGGCCTGTGGTGTTGACCAACAGTTGGTTGCCAGAGCATCGTCTGTTATTCAGCAGGATGCACCACGGGTTTGGAGCAAAAAGATGATGGCTTACTCCCTTACATTCCTACTCTCCAGTAGGATCATATAAATGTGTACAAACTATCGCATTTCTATTCTTTTATTTGTCTCAATTAAGCTGTTAAAGAAGAATTTATTGTAGTTGTGTTTATAAAAGTAGTAGTTGCTCCACCGACAAGAGCAAAGCTCTTTAATTTAGTAGTAGTAGTAGTTTATAAAAGAAGCTGCTAATTTATGTTAAAGGAGAGTTCTTTATAATATGTTAGTTCATTCCCTACTTATTTTATAGTACCTAAACTAATAAAACACTGATTTTTTCATATAAAGTGTTTAATTTTTGTACTCGTAACGCCCGAAACAAAGGCATGGTAACACCCGAAACAAAGTAAATCTCTATAAAAAAATAGTAAAACCTTATTTGTGACATCAATTATGTGCTAGCTGGATAGTAAATATTATGCTTTTGAAGGCCTGTAATTTCTCGAAAAGCATTCCTAAGAAAATTCGCTGAATTTCACATAAATGTAACAGTGGTCAGATCATAGAGGTCAAATCGTGTAACGCCCGAAACGCACTCTTTTCCTATTATAAAATTGTAAATCCTTATGCTAAGCTCTGCTACTTTTACAATTAAGATAAAACTATTAAAAACGTAGAGAATAAGACATTTCAATCGATATAATAACATCTTAGAATCCATTAAAATGTAGACTTTAGTTGAACAAATGTAACACCCGAAACGATGGAATGACCCATAGATAAATTATTAAAGCTTGGAAAAAGACAAAACCTGTCTTGAATTTATTACAAAAATATCATACCTCCAGCTGGATTCTCGGTCTCGACAGGTGTCAATTCAGTCACTTCGCCCTCATAAACTTCTTTGGTCTCCCGGATACGCAAGCCAATAGCCCGACGGAAGTTCTCCATCAACACTTCTGTTTTCTTTATCTCTGTACTGTACACCTCACTTCCCACCATGGGACAGAATGGTACCTAGAAATGTGAAAATTATATATTAGAAAAGTTTGTTGTATGGAAAACATACTTTGTTCATTAGGTTATTTATTATAAAATATTCACCTTATTTCCAAGCTCTTGAGCTATAGCTAGAGCAATTGCAGTTTTCCCTGTGCCTGGTGGTCCAGCCAGCAACAGAGCACGACCGGCCATCTTCTTGCTTCGAATCATGTCCACAACAATACCAGCAGCCTATAAAATGAACATAGTACACAATGAACATAGTAAATTCCTTAACCAAGCAGTATATATCTTCTAGTACATTTGCCATTTTATATTTTCGTCTTTTAAATGTGTACAATATTATTCGAAATCAAGGTTAGAAGCATGTTATTTAAACGGTTTCTTAGTAACCAAAAACATAACCTCAAAGTTTGATCAATAGTCAACATTTTCGTATTTTAGAACTTTCAGCAGCTCCCTAAGTGGCTAACAGGAAATATGTATGAAAACATTGGCTACTGATTGCAAGTAAATAAAAATTGACCCATTATTCGTACCTCTCTAGCGGACTCTTGGCCCACGAGACCGGCTGCCATTTGGATTGGAACTCCATTCTCGTCTAAGCCCAAACCTTTAACGTGACTGTGTGCAGAAATTCTTTGAGTCTTCGCAGTACTTTTAACTTCTTCTATTTTCATTTTAACTATTTTCTACGAACAATCTCACTTTCACAGCAACAATGACAGACGAGGAGAGGACAAAATAACGAATGAATGAAATGCGAAATGAATGAACGAACGCGAATGATGACAATAGCAAGCGCTCGTGAAATACAGATAAAAAATAGAAACGAATGCTTTTTAATTTTCGACTTTGTACTGTTCGCGAATACAAAAATGCTCAATGTCTATCTAATAATACGTATGAATATAAATGTACATATGATTTAGGCTTTTTATGCTACACTGTCCAGATAATATCGTGAAAAAATACAGTGTTGTCCAAGTAAACGGGAACGTATCTGTGTAGTTATGTCAAAGGCAGCTGTGATAACCTAACTAAATTTAAAAGACAGACATACTTTTTTTTTCTCTTTTACCCTTGTTCTATTTTACATATTTGTTCTCCCTCTTTCCTTAAAGTGACAGCTATGTTAGTGACATGTTAAAACGGCCAAGTCATACCTGCAATACAGAGAAAATATTTTCCCTTGATTTCGCAAAAAAATAGTGTAAGGGGTTTACCAAGTTTTAGTTCTGCAGCCTGTAATTCTATTAGAAGGACTTTCTGTGCAAATGATATAGTGATTATGTTTTGAAGAGTCTAGATCTAAATATACGTTCGAAACGCAACATCAACTATGGACTATACAGCACAGAATTTGGAATATGCTGTATCCGTGTTTTATAATGGAGAGCAGGTGGACCGGGCGAGAGCACACGCGTGGCTGACGGCCGCTCAGAGGGTGCCTGAAGCATGGAATTTCGTTTGGGAACTGTTACAGCCCACTAAGGTACGCCGGCGTTATTTCTACAAGAAATCTTCACTGAATCCTCATATAAACTTGTACATAAATCTTCATTAAACTATAAATAGATCAAATCATCCATAAAGTGTTCAGTGCTGAAATATCAGAAACTTAATAATAAAAATATGTTGTTTTTCAGGGTACAGAAGTTCAATTTTATGGTGCAACTACACTTCATACTAAGATACTGAGATGCTGGAATGAGGTGCCCCCGGAAAGTCATGAGGAATTAAAAGAAAAGATCTTACAAGCAGTGTTCACCTACTCAAAAGGACCTAAGATAGTTACCAACAGATTATGTATTAGTGTAAGTTTACTTTCAATAATATTTATTATCAAAACTAGGTTCCACTATAACTTTTGTAATTCCAACATCATCATTATCATCAGCCTATCACAGCCCACAACTGGACACAGGCCTCTCCAGTTGTTCGCCACTTTCGTAATTGCATAATATTATTTCATTATTGACTATTGTAGCATTTACATAAATATAAAAAATGTTTATTACCCTACCCTAGAAAGGATGTCTTAGATTCTCGGGTCAGTCTTAGTTAAGTAATTAAGATACACCTACCAAAAGACTTATTGAACATAATCTATTATAGCTGGTAAATGTTTTGTGGTTTACAGCTTGCTGCATTTATTCTACAACAGGGGACTACAGACTTGGCAGCAATATTGAGGCCCCTATCAACTGCAGAGAGCACATCTTTATTACTGGAAGTACTGACTGTGATACCAGAAGAAGTAAGTACTGTACTTTAATTATCTAATTGAGATATATACTAACTTACATCTATGAATAATTTTCCAACAAATTAAACTGCCTTGTTTTTGGCCAAAATTTCTAGTAAATGACTTTTGATAAGGAGACCATAAATACCAGGTCAGCTTTTTTTATATTTATACTTTATAAACTGTATAAAATTATTGTAAAAGTTACCAAAGTGAAGCCATCCTAACCAAAGGTTGTCTAGAAGGGATCAATATAGAATATCTATCTACAGAATTATATAGTTCTTGCCCTAAGGTCCTAAATGACAAATAGCTATATTGTGTACTCGGCTGTTATGTTCCTTTCTGCTCTTATTTTGTTTAAATTATCTTATTTATTAAGAGTCTTAACTTTATTGTTCAATATATTGTGGACTAGCTGCTGCCTGCGGCTCTGCCCGCGTAAATATTCGTATAAAACATAGCCTATGTGTTAATCTGATTTACAAACTATATTCCTGTACAGTTTCATTAAAATCCGTTCAGTAGTTTTTGCGTGAAAGTGGAACAAACATCCATCCATCTATCCATACAAACTTTCACGTTTATAATATTAGTAGGATAGTAGGATTAAGATATATACAATAAACCGATTTTGGATAGAGAGGCTATAGATTTAATATAGTGGATTAACTCTTTTACAGTACAACAGCATGACTATGGGATCAGCCCTCCGCTCCAGGAACCGTGCAGCTCTCCAGCTTGCCTGTCCAGCAGTTCTGGATGACATGCTCCGCTATTTGCAGACTGTATATAAGTAAGTGGAAAAAAGTTATAATAACAATATAAGGATGAAAAAAAAAGACTTTTTAAATGTCTTGTTTTCTTAATACATAAAGATTTTTTTATATAATTCTAATAAATAGATGTGACATGGCCCATTAGCCCAATTCTGATTTGACATCATCTTCTGGGACAACCTGTATAACAATACGAGTATAACAAATAACTCCATCTAATATGATAAAGTGTATGTTTAAAAATGTCATCATCATAGCATAATACAACCAGATAGAATGCTTATTTATAACATAAACATGCATATGAAATTAAATTAAATGTAAATAAGTTTGATTCAGAGTGTATCCTCAATTTGGTAGACAACTTATCTCTATATAGCAAAGTATGCATCGAAAAAGGGTATCACTCAGCTTTGTTGTGATGTGGGGCATCACAGAGCTGGTTTCAACAGTTTCATTATTATTACTGTACATTCAACAGCGAAATAACTATACCATCTGAGGCCTGTAGCAAATTCTTTGAACCAGTAAAATACACCTCAGCCACGTGGTAGGACCCTCGCGGGTCGGGAGCCCGTGGCATTTGGCGGTTGCCAAAGCTCAGTTGTCAGGCCACTGACTTTTAAGATCTTGTTCCAGTGACTACAGTAAAGAGCCACCATCGGAGGAGATCGTCCAGTCGTGGCTGAACGCGGCGACGTGTGCTTGTAGCTGGCTGACCCTCGGCGGGGAGGAATCGCCAGAGAGCGGCGCGGGCTCCCTCCCGGAACGGATGCCGTTGTGTCGTGCGCTACTCACAGTCGTTCATGTTTTGTACACGTTAGTATGAAATAGTTAAATAAGGATTTAATATAGATAATTAATAAATAATACAAGTTATGCCACACAGCGCCATCGAGTCCCAAACTAAGCAAAATTTTGTACTTTGGGTATTACATATGATAGTTTTATTGTGATAGGTGTTAAAGGGGGCCCATGGCCATCCACTACAGACTGGCATTAATAGTCTCGATACAGACATATTACGTCTGTCATGTCAAATGTCAATCATTAAACAATGTATTTTCTTTAGAACAGGTATTGCCAGTTCTTTTGGACAATAGCTACATTCCGAATCTGGTGGTTTACTTAATTCGTTTTAATTTACTGTTCTTGAATTGAGCCACACGCCCGGGCAAGTACCTACATCTTATAGAATACCGCAGCTAAATGATCTCCAGGGCATGATTCTGCCAGTGAGTAGAGTTTCCGGAGCTCGTGGGGTGAGTGCTGCATCCGCAGCCGGGGGTTAGGGTGGTGTGATACTCCTCGTGTTGCCGGCGTCCATAGGCTGTGGCAGCCGCTTAACATCAGGCGGCTGTTTGCCACCTAAGTGGTATAGACAAAACCTATTTATTACTTTACCAGGTGCAACGAGTGCGTGAGCGACACTGCGCTGGACGCGTGCGAGGCGTGTCTGTCGGCGGTACGGGCGGCGGGCGGCTCGCACGACGCGGCGCGCTTCCCGCGGGCCGCGCTGCAGCTGATCGCCGAGCTGGCCGCGCTCACGGCGCCGGTCATGCAGCGGGACAACGTGCCCAACTCTATTAACGAGGTCGGTCGCTCGTAACTGTCGCGGGCCGCGCTGCAGCTGGTCGCCGAGCTGGCCGCGCTCACGGCGCCGGTCATGCAGCGGGACAACGTGCCCAACTCTATTAACGAGGTCGGTCGCTCGTTACTGTCGCGGGCCGCGCTGCAGCTGGTCGCCGAGCTGGCCGCGCTCACGGCGCCGGTCATGCAGCGGGACAACGTGCCCAACTCTATTAACGAGGTCGGTCGCTCGTTACTGTCGCGGGCCGCGCTGCAGCTGATCGCCGAGCTGGCCGCGCTCACGGCGCCGGTCATGCAGCGGGACAACGTGCCCAACTCTATTAACGAGGTCGGTCGCTCGTTACTGTCGCGGGCTACACGACGGCCATACATTCCTCATCAACAGCTCATGTTTGTCCCCACCGAAGGGCTCGACCCGACCCTAATTTAGGACAAAAGTCTGGCCAAGTCTGAGTTGGCTGACTTCACACAACCTTAGAATTTGTGCAGATTTTGTTCACTCCTCCTCGTTCACTGTAAAAGCATCGTGTGCTATCTCTTTCGATCGCTATCACGTATTACAAGTTCTAGATAGCTTAGATACATTATATAACATTCGTAAGCAATGTTTTATGTTTAGGAGCTGGTATCTGCGCTGATCACGTGCTGCGTGGCGCTGGCGGAGTGCCACGCGCACGCGCTGGTGACGGCGGCGGAGGGGGGGAGCGGCGTGGGCGGGGAGGGGGAGGCGCGCGAGGCTGCCGGTGCAAGACAACTGGTGGAACTGCTGCTGGCCGCGCAGGCCGCGCCCTCGCACTACCCGCTGCACGAAACGCGCTCCAACCTCGTCTTCGGCTTCTGGTACACGCTGCAGGTAACTACAGACCGTGACCCTCATCAGTACAGCTGGTCGAACTGCTGCTCTCGCACGACCCGGTGCACGAGACGCCAAACTCGTCTTCGGCTTCTGGTACACGCTGCAGGTAACTACAAACCGCAACCCTCACCAGTACAGCTGGTCGAACTGCTGTCCTCGCACTACCCGGTGCACGAGACGCGCTCCAACCTCGTCTTCGGCTTCTGGTACACGCTGCAGGTAACTACTGACCGCGACCCTCACCGGTACAGCTGATCGAACTGCTGTCCTCGCACTACCCGGTGCACGAGACGCGCTCCAACTCGGCTTCTGGTACACGCTGCAGGTACGCACTTGTCGGCCGTCACTCACCACAGACCGCGACCCTCACCGTCACAGCTGGTTGAGTTGCTGGTGCCTGTGTGTATACAGGGTGTAAAAAAGTACGAGCCAAATTCGGGGCGGTCTATCACTTCAAAATATACTATTCCTTGAATTTGGCTTGTACTTTTTTTACACCTATATGTATAAATTCTCTCGGCCCGTGTCTGTATGTATGCAGGAGTGAGTGTGTACACACACAAATACATACACTAGTATGTGTGTGTGTGTATGTATTGTATGTGTGGGGTATACATATACTTGTATGTATCTCACTACCCATATGACCATAAACAATAGGCATGACGAAAGTGCAACCGTAAG
Organism: Conogethes punctiferalis; assembly: GCA_031163375.1. Lineage (NCBI taxonomy): Eukaryota > Metazoa > Arthropoda > Insecta > Lepidoptera > Crambidae > Conogethes > Conogethes punctiferalis. The sequence continues at coordinate 14,154,618 of CM062084.1, forward strand.
GCTGGAAGCAGTGCTCGACCGATGGTCAGCGCCGACCGACGGTCAGCGCTGACCATCGGTCGAGCACTGCTTCCAGCCTAAGATCGCAAAGCTCAACATTACAGCCATGAATTAACATGTAAAATCAAACATAATCGTCTCCTCTATTCTAAGCATACTTAAACCCTACAGGATCAAATCCTATACGTGACGCCAGACACGGACAAAGTGAGCCCCCTCTGGCGCGAGGTGTTCACGCGCCTGCTGGACACGCTGATAGTCAAGTCCGAGTCGCCGGACGAGTCCACGCTGTCGTCCGACGACCTTGAATTGTTGCGGTGCTACCGGCAGGACATAGCGGATACTGTTGTGAGTAAATTTTTTTTTTCCTTTAACGTAACTTATATGTGTGGTATTTCGTTTCCCAAGAGGAGCAACTAGATAGTTATAAATATGAATCTCTTTTATGTTAGGGGCAAGTACTAGCACATAGTCAAAGTGTGTGGAGTTAATATTGAATTTGTTATGGATAAACACTTCGACTCTTTAGAAAAGGTTACAATAGACCCGGAACAGTTTTTCATTAATGGAAATCACTTTCAATGACAGTTGGTATATATGTGATCTCTTTTAAGTTCAAAAACTATGAAGAAACGGCTCGAAGGACCAAAGACTAAGATCGGTTTTTTTTATAGTTGCACGACATAATAGCTTCCCTACGCCCGATAGAAAGCGATAGAGAAGCCCAAGTCGCTGGAACAACGATCAAGTAATAGCCCGTTGTCGCAGCGACTTGGGCTTCTCTTTATTATGTCGATCTACTATAAAAAAATCCGTTTCGAAGTCACAATTTTTTCAAAAATACACGAAAATCCGGCTCGAAGGACCAAAGATTAAGTACTGTTCCGCCATGACAGATGTACTGCTACGGCGTGCTGGGCGAGTGGTGCTGGTCGCGCGTGGAGGCGGCGCTGGCGGCGAGCGCGCGCGAGGCGCGGCAGGAGGCGGCGCTGCACGTGTTCCTGTCGCTGGCCGACGCCGCGCCCGAGCAGCAGCCGCCGCCCGGCCTGTTCGGCCTGCTGCAGCACGCCGTGCAGCTGGCGCACACCGCGCGCAGCACGCACACGCTGCACACCGCGCTCGACTGTCTCGGTCAGTGATAACACCGATTAAGATCGTATAACATTGAAAAAAATTGTATTTTTCACCTAAGTAAATTTTAACCTTTAGTCTAAGTAAATTTTTGGTGGCGATGAAGAGTACCAATCTATCTATTTATTAACAGACTTCAAAAAAGGGAAGAGGTTCTCAATTCGACTGATTTTTTATTTATTTTTGTAATCACAAACCTATCTCCGAGGATTGTTAACCGGTTTGAAAAATATTTTTTTTTGTTTGAAAAAGTGTACTTGCCAGATGATCCCATTGTCATCATATTGAAAAAAAAATGCTGTTAATTATCGTGGTACATTATGTGGACAGGCAGCTACGCAAGCTGGCTCAGTTCGGCAGGGGGCGCGCGCGGCGCAGCGCTGGGCGGCGAGTGCGTCCGCGCAGCAGGAGCCGCGCTACAGCGCTGCCCCGCGCCGGCTGCGCTGGCGCTGCGCAAGCTGTGCGCCGACTGCAGCGCGCCCGCCGCCGCGCTCGCCGCCGACATCGTGCACATAGCGCAGACGCAGCTCGAGGTACCGCCTGTTGTGTATATGTCGGTAGTAGCGCTGCCTGCGCAAGCTGTGCGCCGACTGCAGCGCGCCCGCCGCCGCGCTCGCCGCCGACATCGTGCACATAGCGCAGACGCAGCTCGAGGTACCGCCTGTTGTGTATATGTCGGTAGTAGCGCTGCCTGCGCAAGCTGTGCGCCGACTGCAGCGCGCCCGCCGCCGCGCTCGCCGCCGACATCGTGCACATAGCGCAGACGCAGCTCGAGGTACCGCCTGTTGTGTATATGTCGGTAGTAGCGCTGCCTGCGCAAGCTGTGCGCCGACTGCAGCGCGCCCGCCGCGCCGCCGCGCTCGCCGCCGACATCGTGCACATAGCGCAGACGCAGCTCGAGGTACCGCCTGTTGTGTATATGTCGGTAGTAGCGCTGCCTGCGCAAGCTGTGCGCCGACTGCAGCGCGCCCGCCGCCGCGCTCGCCGCCGACATCGTGCACATAGCGCAGACGCAGCTCGAGGTACCGCCTGTTGTGTATATGTCGGTAGTAGCGCTGCCTGCGCAAGCTGTGCGCCGACTGCAGCGCGCCCGCCGCCGCGCTCGCCGCCGACATCGTGCACATAGCGCAGACGCAGCTCGAGGTACCGCCTGTTGTGTATATGTCGGTAGTAGCGCTGCCTGCGCAAGCTGTGCGCCGACTGCAGCGCGCCCGCCGCGCCGCCGCGCTCGCCGCCGACATCGTGCACATAGCGCAGACGCAGCTCGAGGTACCGCCTGTTGTGTATATGTCGGTAGTAGCGCTGCCTGCGCAAGCTGTGCTCCGACGCAGCGCGCTGTACCGTAGTACCGTACCGTAACCGTAGTAGCAAAGAACTTTTTATTTCAAATCAAATCTAATCTCGATAATAAAGTTTGAATATTTTTTCATAGACTTTTTTTAAAGGTATTTCTTTTTTGCAGGGCGAGCTGGGCAAATGCGACGTGTTTGTGCTTCGGCAGCTGATGGGGGCGGCGGGGGCTGCGCTGGCGGCCGCGGAACCCGAGCCCGCGGCGATTTTGCTACGAAACCTCGCCAATGCTTTACATAACATGCTACATGCTCAGGTTAGTAATAAACAACATTCATCATCATTTATGCCTTTTGCAGTCCACTGCTAGACATAGGCCTCTCCAATTGTTCGCCACTTTGATCGATCTCGGGCTTTTCACATCCAGCACAAAGTGCGCTTTACATATGTACTATATAATGGACATAAATCGACAGAAAAATCAACGGCGGGTGATATCCGACTCGAAGGACCTGTTTTGTAATCAGTACAATATAATGTAATTTTGATACATGACGTAAATAACTGAACATTCTGCACTTTTTCTGCAGTCCCTAGAGCCGCTGGTGGCGGTAGGCGCGGGCGAGTGCGCGGCGGCGCTGCTGACGGGCCTGGCGGCGCGCACGCGGCTGGCCGCCGAGCTGTTCCGCACCATCCTGCCCACGCTGCCCGCCTTCGCGCACCAGCCGACGCTCGTCGAGGTAACGTAGCCGCTGCTGCCACGAGACGTCAGCGCCTCTGGCGGACAAAATTCATACGTCATGGGACATATATGTCAAGTATGACAAATCTATCGCAAGTGTAAGGCCTATTTCCGTTCAGATTCGGGAAAAATTGAATGAAAGTCATTGAAGTTCGACATTAGTTGTACTAGACATTTGTGCCGCTTTTAGAACTTCCAGCGGCCTGGGCAAACTTACTGCTTAAAGAAGGAATTTCAAGTACAAGGTCTTCGTAATCGGAAAAGGACACCTAGTTGTCAAGGGACAACTAGGCGTCCTTTTCCGATCCGTCGCGATGCCCCGGTCTATAACTACGTATTAACTAGACGAATGTTTAAATCTGAATCCACTTTTGGATCCGACTTGTGCACAAACTTCTGTGGAGTATCAGCTAAGGATAAGCAGCCAAGGGTGCTTCGGAAAACCGTAGACTAAAATGGTTTATTTACTATCACCAAATACCTCGAGGTGTGATGACTACCGACTTATTGTATATTTGCAACTAGTTAGTAGTTACACAACTTATGTACTAACAATCATAATCATAATCATTTATTCCTCTCCATAATAAAACTATGTACAAAGATTTTGGAAGTAGGTTAAGTAAGACAAAATTATGGTGGGCTGACACCCAAACTAGGACAAGTCCTGTATCTCAGGTAGTCAACCCTCCACCCCGTTAAAAAGAACAATAGTACTTTGCTAATAATAATACACTATACTATAGTAACAATATTATTTTGGTAGGAAAAGTGTAAGTAAATGTGTGTGTGTGTTTGAGTGCGTGTGTGTGTGTGTGTTTGAGTGCATGTGTTTGTGTGTGTTTGAGTGCGTGTGTGTGTGTTTGAGTGCGTGTGTGTGTGTGTTTGAGTGCGTGTGTGTGTGTTTGAGTGCGTGTGTGTGTGTATGTGTGTGTATTTGAGTGCGCATGTGTGTGTGAGAGAGAGTGTCTGCGTGTGCGTGAGTGCGTCTGCGTGCTAGACTAAGTGTCCATGATTAGGATTTTCTCAGTATCTGAAAAATTTAGAGCGAGAAGTTTAGTTTTTAGTGTAGATTTCAACTGTCTCGAGTTCATTTTAATGGTTTTGTATAGATCATTGAAATGTCTGTAAAGGAAAGGGCCCATATAATATGATTGGCGTCGGGCAAAGAACGAATTGAAGGTAGGAACTGGAGTCCGAACACGTCTTTTCTGTAGGGTAAACTGAGCAGGGTTCATTTGTTTATGGATGCGCCGTATTGAGTTGAGGATGAATAGTTGCCTAACAGTGAGTACTTGAGCTTCCTTATAGAGCATGTCTGTGGGATACCTTCGAGGCTTATGGAACATTACTTTTATTACAGCTCTCTGCGCCCTTTCAATCTCTATCATGTGGCACTGAGCGGCTCCACCCCATATGGTAACACAGTAGGTCAATAGGGATTCGCAAAGAGCAGTGTAGATGTTCTTAACAAGTTTGGCATCTGCAGCTTCACGGAGGTTCCTGAAAACAAAACGTACAAGACTTATAAAAATCCACACTACCCTTTGTTAATCTTTAATACTATTTTTGACTCTCGTTTTTACTACTTGATTTTTTATATGTTACAGCCAATGTTCCAGATACTAAAACAGACAATATATACTCTCCTGGAGGAGTGCAAATCCGTGATCGGGGAGATTGCGAACCTCACCATCACTGGGTTCAACCATCAGCCCTGCGCGACTGGCCTAGACGTCGTCAAATCGGTAAGAATGTGCTTTTGCTTTCTAGGACTACTCACGAACTGCTCGCTGATTCTCCTCAATCGTAGCGATGCATGTACTTATAATTATGTCCATGTAGGTGTAATTCTGCAGTATAGTTTAGATGGCAATAGGCGGGGAATATCTTCATTTGATTTAGAAATCTTCAGTATGTATCCAACTGAGGAAGGTCGTGGTGGCCAAGACAGGCTGTGTAGGAGTGGGGGACTTTGACGTCACTCAGTGGCGACGAAACTCTCACTCTTTGACGTCACGCGTAATTATAACGGGCTATACCTGTCATTTTTGGTCTAATTTACAAATTAAAAAATACGTGTCATTTTGAACAATCTAAAAGACGCCTATTGGATTAAGTGAATAAATACTTTCAGATTATGAAACAGTGTTTCATGATGTAAATGTGTCCGACAGATAGTACTGATCCTGGGCAATGAGTGGTCGGACACAGGCCGGCTGCTGCACGCCTGCCTGTCGCAGACGGCGCGCTCCGTAGCCGGCGACCCATCCGCCGCGCCAGACCTCACCGAGGCGTTGTTCTCGTTCCTGCTCGCGCTCAACAAGAAGAAGCCGGTCTACATGGACTGGGTGGAGGATCTGTTGCCGGAGCTGGTTCAACTTGGTTAGTTACTTGTAGATGGACCTACCGCTGGTGGCGCGCTCCGTGACCGGCGACCCGTCCACTGCGCCCGACCTCACAAAGGCGCTCAAATCGTTCCTGCTGGCGCTCAACAAGAAGCCGATTTTGGGCGCCATAGCATATTTTAAAAGAGGTGGGGCATAGTGAATCTTCAGTTCTTCAGTTACCATTCCGTTGTCACAGCAACTTGGCTTTCGCTTTCCATGCGGCGTAGGAAAGCCATTATGCCGTGCTACTATAAAAAATGTTATAGATATTTTTTGTAAGCTTAGTCTTTTAGTGATTATTGCACTGGCTAACCGTTTTCTATGCGTGTGCGCAGGCTGCAACTGCGTGCGCATGTGGGAGGCGCGGGCGGCGCGTGCGGCGTGCGGCTGGCTGGCGGCGCTGGCGCTGCAGCGGCCCGCCGCGCTGCAGCCGCTCGCGCCCGCGCTCACCGCCGCCGCCCTGCGCTGCATCGGTAACCTCACCCGTCTCGTTGTCTGTGTTGTGGAGGCGGCTGCGGCTGGCTGGCGGCGCTGGCGCTGCAGCGGCCCGCCGCGCTGCAGCCGCTCGCGCCCGCGCTCACCGCCGCCGCCCTGCGCTGCATCGGTAACCTCACCCGTCTCGTTGTCTGTGTTGTGGAGGCGGCTGCGGCTGGCTGGCGGCGCTGGCGCTGCAGCGGCCCGCCGCGCTGCAGCCGCTCGCGCCCGCGCTCACCGCCGCCGCCCTGCGCTGCATCGGTAACCTCACCCGTCTCGTTGTCTGTGTTGTGGAGGCGGCTGCGGCTGGCTGGCGGCGCTGGCGCTGCAGCGGCCCGCCGCGCTGCAGCCGCTCGCGCCCGCGCTCACCGCCGCCGCCCTGCGCTGCATCGGTAACCTCACCCGTCTCGTTGTCTGTGTTGTGGAGGCGGCTGCGGCTGGCTGGCGGCGCTGGCGCTGCAGCGGCCCGCCGCGCTGCAGCCGCTCGCGCCCGCGCTCACCGCCGCCGCCCTGCGCTGCATCGGTAACCTCACCCGTCTCGTTGTCTGTGTTGTGGAGGCGGCTGCGGCTGGCTGGCGGCGCTGGCGCTGCAGCGGCCCGCCGCGCTGCAGCCGCTCGCGCCCGCGCTCACCGCCGCCGCCCTGCGCTGCATCGGTAACCTCACCCGTCTCGTTGTCTGTGTTGTGGAGGCGGCTGCGGCTGGCTGGCGGCGCTGGCGCTGCAGCGGCCCGCCGCGCTGCAGCCGCTCGCGCCCGCGCTCACCGCCGCCGCCCTGCGCTGCATCGGTAACCTCACCCGTCTCGTTGTCTGTGTTGTGGAGGCGGCTGCGGCTGGCTGGCGGCGCTGGCGCTGCAGCGGCCCGCCGCGCTGCAGCCGCTCGCGCCCGCGCTCACCGCCGCCGCCCTGCGCTGCATCGGTAACCTCACCCGTCTCGTTGTCTGTGTTGTGGAGGCGGCTGCGGCTGGCTGGCGGCGCTGGCGCTGCAGCGGCCCGCCGCGCTGCAGCCGCTCGCGCCCGCGCTCACCGCCGCCGCCCTGCGCTGCATCGGTAACCTCACCCGTCTCGTTGTCTGTGTTGTGGAGGCGGCTGCGGCTGGCTGGCGGCGCTGGCGCTGCAGCGGCCCGCCGCGCTGCAGCCGCTCGCGCCCGCGCTCACCGCCGCCGCCCTGCGCTGCATCGGTAACCTCACCCGTCTCGTTGTCTGTGTTGTGGAGGCGGCTGCGGCTGGCTGGCGGCGCTGGCGCTGCAGCGGCCCGCCGCGCTGCAGCCGCTCGCGCCCGCGCTCACCGCCGCCGCCCTGCGCTGCATCGGTAACCTCACCCGTCTCGTTGTCTGTGTTGTGGAGGCGGCTGCGGCTGGCTGGCGGCGCTGGCGCTGCAGCGGCCCGCCGCGCTGCAGCCGCTCGCGCCCGCGCTCACCGCCGCCGCCCTGCGCTGCATCGGTAACCTCACCCGTCTCGTTGTCTGTGTTGTGGAGGCGGCTGCGGCTGGCTGGCGGCGCTGGCGCTGCAGCGGCCCGCCGCGCTGCAGCCGCTCGCGCCCGCGCTCACCGCCGCCGCCCTGCGCTGCATCGGTAACCTCACCCGTCTCGTTGTCTGTGTTGTGGAGGCGGCTGCGGCTGGCTGGCGGCGCTGGCGCTGCAGCGGCCCGCCGCGCTGCAGCCGCTCGCGCCCGCGCTCACCGCCGCCGCCCTGCGCTGCATCGGTAACCTCACCCGTCTCGTTGTCTGTGTTGTGGAGGCGGCTGCGGCTGGCTGGCGGCGCTGGCGCTGCAGCGGCCCGCCGCGCTGCAGCCGCTCGCGCCCGCGCTCACCGCCGCCGCCCTGCGCTGCATCGGTAACCTCACCCGTCTCGTTGTCTGTGTTGTGGAGGCGGCTGCGGCTGGCTGGCGGCGCTGGCGCTGCAGCGGCCCGCCGCGCTGCAGCCGCTCGCGCCCGCGCTCACCGCCGCCGCCCTGCGCTGCATCGGTAACCTCACCCGTCTCGTTGTCTGTGTTGTGGAGGCGGCTGCGGCTGGCTGGCGGCGCTGGCGCTGCAGCGGCCCGCCGCGCTGCAGCCGCTCGCGCCCGCGCTCACCGCCGCCGCCCTGCGCTGCATCGGTAACCTCACCCGTCTCGTTGTCTGTGTTGTGGAGGCGGCTGCGGCTGGCTGGCGGCGCTGGCGCTGCAGCGGCCCGCCGCGCTGCAGCCGCTCGCGCCCGCGCTCACCGCCGCCGCCCTGCGCTGCATCGGTAACCTCACCCGTCTCGTTGTCTGTGTTGTGGAGGCGGCTGCGGCTGGCTGGCGGCGCTGGCGCTGCAGCGGCCCGCCGCGCTGCAGCCGCTCGCGCCCGCGCTCACCGCCGCCGCCCTGCGCTGCATCGGTAACCTCACCCGTCTCGTTGTCTGTGTTGTGGAGGCGGCTGCGGCTGGCTGGCGGCGCTGGCGCTGCAGCGGCCCGCCGCGCTGCAGCCGCTCGCGCCCGCGCTCACCGCCGCCGCCCTGCGCTGCATCGGTAACCTCACCCGTCTCGTTGTCTGTGTTGTGGAGGCGGCTGCGGCTGGCTGGCGGCGCTGGCGCTGCAGCGGCCCGCCGCGCTGCAGCCGCTCGCGCCCGCGCTCACCGCCGCCGCCCTGCGCTGCATCGGTAACCTCACCCGTCTCGTTGTCTGTGTTGTGGAGGCGGCTGCGGCTGGCTGGCGGCGCTGGCGCTGCAGCGGCCCGCCGCGCTGCAGCCGCTCGCGCCCGCGCTCACCGCCGCCGCCCTGCGCTGCATCGGTAACCTCACCCGTCTCGTTGTCTGTGTTGTGGAGGCGGCTGCGGCTGGCTGGCGGCGCTGGCGCTGCAGCGGCCCGCCGCGCTGCAGCCGCTCGCGCCCGCGCTCACCGCCGCCGCCCTGCGCTGCATCGGTAACCTCACCCGTCTCGTTGTCTGTGTTGTGGAGGCGGCTGCGGCTGGCTGAGTCCCGTTCTATAGTCTTTCACATAGCATGGGTACGCGGTAGGATGATCTGCTGAACTGACTGACGGATTCAAATATCGACCTTACGACCCATACGACGCTTTCATTTCTCACTTTAAATTTTTCCTAATCGCGGTAACATGTCAGGCGGGTCGGCAGTTATTTTGCCCACCCAAATCTGCCATAAAAGAAAATGGAGGAGGTTTTCTCAATTCGACCGTATATTTAATGTTGTAGGTGGCGCAACACCCCGGAACCACATCGAGCCGCTGGCGGAGCTGCTCCTGGCGCTGAACCGCGCGTCGTGGGCGGAGGAGCGCGGCGCGCTGCACGCGTGGCTGCGGCTGGCGCTGGCCGGCGACGGCTTCCCCACGCACCACGCCACCGACGCGCACAAGCGCAAGTTCATCGCGGCCGTCATCAAGTGAGTGTACCCGTGCAGTGACGTAGGCGTGTCGGTCACGGTGAGCAGTGCGGCTCGCTGCACGACGGCTTCCCCACGCACCACGCCACCGACGCGCACAAGCGCAAGTTCATCGCGGCCGTCATCAAGTGAGTGTACCCGTGCAGTGACGTAGGCGTGTCGGTCACGGTGAGCAGTGCGGCTCGCTGCACGACGGCTTCCCCACGCACCACGCCACCGACGCGCACAAACGCGAGTTCATTGACCCCTGATCACACAACATCATCAAACTTTTGTCGACCTGCTCCCCACCTCTTTAACAACATACCTATACATTCTGTCTTATATACGTCCTCCCTTTGGTTCGAGGTAGTGAGTATACTCCCATTATTATTTATCTTTATTTGTACATATATATGTTTTCTATGTAACAGTAGCATCAAGGCAAGAAAGTTTAACCCTAGTTTACCGGCCAATTGAGTTTTGACGTGTCTCTCTAAACACTTGACATTGGCGAATTATCCGCGTCAACATAAACGCGTGATAGAGTCCATATACAAAAAAAAAAAAAATACTCCCATTACGATGTCACCCGATAAATCGATGATTGATTACAAATTCTTTTCTTTATTTCTTAAGTCTCACAGTCCCTTAGCATTGACGATAGTAGGTAGTAAGATGTAGGCATGACCTAGAAGTTAAAATTGAAGTCATCTTAAAAATATATGGTCATGTCATTCAAAAGAATCTCACACTTCATCAAGATAAAAACGTCCTGATGGCAAGCCTTTCAACTACCAAATGATCCCAACAGCTATAATAGACCTTATTGCGAAGGAACAGCATGTAAATACGTTAATCTTATCATTTAAAAATCCTACAAAAGCTGGGTAAGCTTTACGAATGAACTGCTTTTTCCCTTTTCAGAGAAAAGAGTAGTAAAAGAAGATTACTAGAAACGGTGCAAGAATTCTCTTTGGTATGCCGTGGCCTCATCGGGACGGAATATGCGCGGCAAACCCTAGCCTCCAGGCAGTTGGTGGCCTAATATTGGTTGCCAAAGTATCAAATAAATCCTTAGGACTGGTCATGCACACTATTTCACAAACAACTGGTAAGCCTCGTTTACATTAAGTACGGTTAATAACGGAGAATTAACAAACAACACGGAATAAATTGCGTATGCGCTCGTACTATTAAAAATCGACCAGCGGGGCTATTTACGAATCCATTTGGAACGAGCTCTTTCGAAAACAACTCGATTGTTCATTCAAATATTCGATCGAATTGTCATAGGTTTCGCCAGCTTAAGATCTCGGATCTAGGTTTCGTTAAGAACTGTCAAATTTGAATGAACGATCGAGAATGTTTTCGCTCGTTTCCGAGAGAGATCTTTCCGAAGACATTTGTGAATAGCCCGCAGAGGTAAGAATCCACATTCAATGTTTAAGTATGTTGGACTATACCGGCCTCGATTCGATCGCGAATGCAGTTGATTTGAGTTTTGTTTTGTCTGTACTGTTATACAGTCAGCAGTAGGCCTACTCCGCAGGACTTCACCGAGGTTTCAGGGCCTCACGACGGGTATTCAGATACCCTACAGCTAATACTACTCGAGATTTATTATTCATCTGCAGCGCACTATTCACTATGCTTATTTCCACTCGGATTCGGAAACCTTTCTCACGCGTTCATTTAAAATCGACAGTCTACTAATGTCAAATTCGAATGACAATCTTTCGAAGTTTCCGAATCATAGCGGAAATAGTATTGGTGAATTCCGTCTTGTTTAGTGTCATACAGAGACAATTTTTACAAAAGGTATTCGGTTAACGAAGTGTAGCAATAATTAGTGTTCAAATCACCCCCAAATTCCGGAAACTTCGGTAATGAAGTTCGGAGTAGGCCCACTCAAAGAGATTTCACCTATTTTATTCCTTTTATACAATCGCGTGTAATGATACTTATACTCTAGAGCTCTCAAAATTCTGTAATAAATTTTCACACTTACAATTGCATACATTTCAGTACACGCAACTGTAGGTACGTTTATTAAGTCGTCTTATAAAAAGCCCTTTAACGGAACAATGTAAACGAGCTCACTTGTTGATATTTTATAGAACCATTGTATATGTAAAGACAAATACAAATATTTTGTGATAGATCTTCCAATACTCCGATTGCATTGTGTACATTTCATATTATACATTATGTATAGTTCACTATTTGATCAATGAAATATTTTCCTCTCAGAAATAGACATGACGATGAATTTGAATTATTAGTAAGATACGGACGTAGAAATCTAAAAGCAATTCTGTATAAAGTCTATACACATCCTCTTTCCCTGTACATATTACTTATAAATAATAAGTTATTTTAGATTATGTTACAAAATAAATGAAATAACGCAAGTTACTTTATCGTTTTATTTTCAAGTTACATAGAAGTAAATTGTTAAAATATCTATTTTCTTATCTCTAAATAAACTTACAATCGTGATTCAAAAGGTTTGTAAAACTATTATATGTTGTAAAATTACAATAATATAACTTGCTTCCTGTCCAGATCACATACAACATTTTTAATAACAGCTGTTTTCGCTCAGTTCTAACATTCAACAAAACTTCATATGTATAATCCAACTAAAAACATAAAATATTGATCTAGCTTCAACTAAAGTAGGGCAAGGGAAAAAGCACCATACATAGTATATATATAATATTACTATCTTAACAATACAGCGGATTTACCGGTAAACACGATAGACTAATAATAATACGACAACATGGTCAGTAGCGTTAATGGCATCTTGCAAACCCAAAGCCATCAATTCTTTCAGTTTTTTGGTATCTGACAAGCAAAGGTCTTTAATAGTTTTTCGGATAGTGGCGAATATGTTGACACCGTAAACCAATCAATCAAGGAACAGTGTATTAAGTTACGGGTAATAGTGCACCGTTAAATAGTACATTGAGCAACGATTGGCCCATTTGAGGACGATTTCACTAGTGTCAAAATCGTAAATTGTTAAATTACTGCCACTACTGCCAGGTACCGTAAGTTGATGATTTAACTGAAACCCATTGCGTTATATAATACATTTCAATTTCAACTACCGTTTGTTATATTCCGAAAGTCAATCAACTTACGATTCTTGCTGTTTTCCGGTGACATATAAAAACAAACGGTTTTATACTCCGTCTAGGCTTCTTGCTGAGATAGTTCCAAACTGAGATTGCAACAGCGAAGGTTTTCTGTATAGTGTACTTTGACCTCTACCTTATATAACATGAATATGATCGATGCTACTGATGCCTTTGTGACAAAGTATTAAAACAACGACCGTTAATCATTGTTTTAATACAAAATGTACAAGTCTTTAAAAAATGGTTGTAGCTTTTCTGTTACCATCCCAAAGTTCAATGTTATCCGACAATATTAATATCGGTTTACGGATAGGCGGAACAATCGGTAAATGCGCACAATCGGTATTACCTACCATTTGATCATAGAACATAAACTCAAGACTTAGATAACTTATATCACTATTTCCCTCTACGCCCTTAGTTTCAAATTAGATATTTATCTAATAAGATTGTCTATTATGTACAAACGTGGATATATACTCGGCATAATTTTTAATTAATTTTAAAATCAGACCGGTTGATATAGGACCAGTAAAATTAGTTATTAACCGAGTTTCCTATTGGTATTTTTCTTCAAATTGTACCATACTTTATTCGTAACTAAACCATTGAGAATTTTATCAGCTATTTGGATCCAGAAATGAAACTTTGGGTGACCTAATGAGGTTATCTAAAGTTTTGGTTGATAATGCATTAATTAGTACATTTTTATCAACCGAAACTTATAGAAACTTTTATTAATCCGTGATTCGATTCGTTACCAATAAGTATGTGCATACATTACGATTGGCATCTTTGAATAACCAATCAATCGTACATTTTAGTTTCTTAAATTAACTTGTATAGCTCGTATTTTATTTATTTATTAATGACATGTTGCAACTAGGATAAGATTTTTCAAATTTTCACTATCTTCTAAACTGGTTGAGTGTCTGTACGAATTATGACGCCAAGGAATGATCACGCCTTACTATGTAGATTTTATTATAAAGGTTTCGCGCTATACAAAACTAATCTACATGTTTGCACCCTTCAAATCACACGTCACATAAAATTATATCGCCTCTTATGCTCTTCACAGATCGTTGAGACGAGTTGTCTGTCGTAATGAGATCATACAATTTGTTATTAACCGAAGTTCATTAACTAGACACAAAAGAGCAAAGGCCAATTCTCTTTACTTCATACTGAATAAATTTGTTAAATTTTCAATCAACAAAGATCTTGGGCGAGTTTGTAAATAATAAATAAACTATTTAGGGGCAGACCGCTAAAATATTGTGAGCATATTCATTGGTTTAAATGTTTACGTAAAATGATCTGTTTGTCGATCTGATTTGAGAATCGACCATCGAGGTTAACTGCAGTATCTCCTTGCTGCGGCTGCCCAGCGCCCTTTGACGCAGCAGCAGGACCAACCGTTACGTGATTGGTCTATTTTGATATCACGCAGACGTGTACATAGCATTTGGCCAATCACAGTCATGACAGCTAAACCTAACCTATCGCCAACATCTATCGAGTTTTCCATTAAGAAACTCCCTCATTGGAAGCCTCGCGGTTCACTTGCAACAACTCCTTGGTGATCCTGCCCAGATGCCTTTTGAACGTTTTTTATAGTAGCTCGACGTAATGGCTTCCCTACGCCTGATTAAAAGTGAAAGAGAAGCTCAACTCGCTGTGACAACGGGCAAGTAACTAATCAGTTACCTGTTAGTGGCCATTGCCATGCCGGCCCAACCCTAACCCCCCACGAGCGAGCTCCACAGTGACCAATCACATAATGGCTAAGTGGGATGTAAGTTAGTGGCCTATCATCTTTTCCCTCCAAGCCAACCTCAACTGCCCGTGGTGCATCCTGCCGAATATCAAACGAGGCGCTGGCAACCGACTGGTGGCGGTATGACCATCACAAATGAAGGCGTAGGTAAATACCACAGGCAGATGACGGGCAGCAGAGTCACCGGAGCGAGAAGCTACGCCCTGCGATCGCCAACCCACCTGCCCAGCGTGGCAATTACGGGTGTATCCTGCAGATGTTTGCCCTAAGTGGTGAACAACTGGAGAGGCCCATGTCCAGCAGTGTACTACAATAGGCTGACGATGATGACATAATAGCTAAACCTAACGCCATCTGTCGGGCGTTCACTCAGCAGCGTCACGGATCACTGCAGCACCTCCTCGATGATCCTGCCCCAGCGGCGCTTGAACTTGTCCCGGCGCGCCATGCGCGTGGCCCGCGCGAGCCGCCGCCGGATCAGCCTCCTGATGAACGTGAATCAGGAGTCCGACTGGTCGCGAGACTCGCTCGGCTCGCTATTGTTGATCTCCACGTTGAAGTCGAGGAATTTTTCGGGCTCGCAGTGCCTAAAAAGATAACAGTACATGTTTGGATCCGTGCAAAAAAAAAACAATTTAAACGATAAAGATAAACAAGAAACGAGCGTACTCCTATTCAAAAGGCCGGCAGCGACCCCAGAACTCGATTTAAGTTGCGGGCGTCCATGGGCGGTGTCGACTGCTTACCATTAGGCGTCACATGTGCTCGTCTGCCGCCTCAAGCATTAAAAAAAATGTTATATTTAAAAGAACGTCCAAGAAACTTTCCGAATCAGTGTCTAAATAGCCCCGCCGATACCCAAATTTTCGTTCTCTCGTAACTTTTTTATCTATCATTCTTACGTAACTTTTTTTACCTATAATTTTTTTGACTGTCTTACCTATTCTTGAAGCGCAGGAAGTTCAACGCCTGGTCGAGCGTCAAGTGGAAGCAGTCCTGCCGGCTGACGTTGAGGGTGGAGCTCTCCAGATCGCTATGCGTCACTCGGGCGTAAACTAGCTTCCGAGAATTGTGTTGGCCGACCACAGATACCTACCACAAACAGTCGAATTAATACTGAAACATGAAATCATAAAACACTCTTATCATTATATCCAAAAGTGTGGATATTCCCCACATTTTTTTGGTCCTTCGAGCCGGACATGTACCTCGTAGGTTCTTGACGTTGCACTTGGGGCCGATGTAGGCGACGCAGACGACCACGCCTCACGTGCGGATGTCCAAGTCGACGCGCAGGCACAACTACTCCGACTCTGTGCTGGTATAAAGTGGCCCTTACTCAGACAGCGCCACGTACCTCGTAGGTAAAGTTCTTGGCGTTGCACTTGGGGCCGATGTAGGCGACGTAGACGACCACGCCCCACGTGCGGATGTCCACGTCGACGCGCAGGTAGAAGTACTCGTGCAGCGCCGATATCAGCCACGTGTCGTGCTGCTCCGAGTTCACCTTCATCGAGAACTTGTGCTTGCGCCCGATCTTCAGCATAGCCATGTGCTTGCCCTGTGAATGTAAATACGGAGGTCAATGATCTTGCATACCTACAAAATCTACATTAGATTTAGTCATTACAACGGATACTATGAAATCTACATTACAGAACCCTAAAACCTAGAGTTGAGAATGAAATGAAACTTGGAACAGAATTTTTAGACTTTTTTGATATACTAGTATGGCGTGATCCTAACGTTACCGTGATCCTAACGTTACCGTGATCCTAACGTTACCGTGATCCTAACGTTACCGTGATCCCAGCGTACCGCCAGCGCCATCTCTTGAACGGTTTGGGGAACCGTGTCAAGAGATGGTATACTGCTAACACCATGAGCAGCATATCGGGCGGGCGCCTGAAGTGGTGCGCGGGAAGACCTGGAAGTGCTGGGCAGTGGTAGCGGCGCAGCCTCGCCGCGTGTGTACCGCACCGTCACACACACACCTGGAAGTGCTGGTGCAGGTGGTCGCGCGGCAGCGGCGGGCGGTCGGCGCAGGCGGGCGCGGGGCAGTGGTAGCGGCGCAGCCTCGCCGCGTGTGTACCGCACCGTCACACACACACCTGGAAGTGCTGGTGCAGGTGGTCGCGCGGCAGCGGCGGGCGGTCGGCGCAGGCGGGGCGCGGGGCAGTGGTAGCGGCGCAGCCTCGCCGCGTGTGTACCGCACCGTCACACACACACCTGGAAGTGCTGGTGCAGGTGGTCGCGCGGCAGCGGCGGGCGGTCGGCGCAGGCGGGCGCGGGGCAGTGGTAGCGGCGCAGCCTCGCCGCGTGTGTACCGCACCGTCACACACACCTGGAAGTGCTGGTGCAGGTGGTCGCGCGGCAGCGGCGGGCGGTCGGCGCAGGCGGGCGCGGGGCAGTGGTAGCGGCGCAGCCTCGCCGCGTGTGTACCGCACCGTCACACACACCTGGAAGTGCTGGTGCAGGTGGTCGCGCGGCAGCGGCGGGCGGTCGGCGCAGGCGGGCGCGGGGCAGTGGTAGCGGCGCAGCCTCGCCGCGTGTGTACCGCACCGTCACACACACACCTGGAAGTGCTGGTGCAGGTGGTCGCGCGGCAGCGGCGGGCGGTCGGCGCAGGCGGGCGCGGGGCAGTGGTAGCGCGCAGCCTCGCCGCGTGTGTACCGCACCGTCACACACACACCTGGAAGTGCTGGTGCAGGTGGTCGCGCGGCAGCGGCGGGCGGTCGGCGCAGGCGGGCGCGGGGCAGTGGTAGCGGCGCAGCCTCGCCGCGTGTGTACCGCACCGTCACACACACACCTGGAAGTGCTGGTGCAGGTGGTCGCGCGGCAGCGGCGGGCGGTCGGCGCAGGCGGGCGCGGGGCAGTGGTAGCGGCGCAGCCTCGCCGCGTGTGTACCGCACCGTCACACACACACCTGGAAGTGCTGGTGCAGGTGGTCGCGCGGCAGCGGCGGGCGGTCGGCGCAGGCGGGCGCGGGGCAGTGGTAGCGGCGCAGCCTCGCCGCGTGTGTACCGCACCGTCACACACACACCTGGAAGTGCTGGTGCAGGTGGTCGCGCGGCAGCGGCGGGCGGTCGGCGCAGGCGGGCGCGGGGCAGTGGTAGCGGCGCAGCCTCGCCGCGTGTGTACCGCACCGTCACACACACACCTGGAAGTGCTGGTGCAGGTGGTCGCGCGGCAGCGGCGGGCGGTCGGCGCAGGCGGGCGCGGGGCAGTGGTAGCGGCGCAGCCTCGCCGCGTGTGTACCGCACCGTCACACACACACCTGGAAGTGCTGGTGCAGGTGGTCGCGCGGCAGCGGCGGGCGGTCGGCGCAGGCGGGGCGCGGGGCAGTGGTAGCGGCGCAGCCTCGCCGCGTGTGTACCGCACCGTCACACACACACCTGGAAGTGCTGGTGCAGGTGGTCGCGCGGCAGCGGCGGGCGGTCGGCGCAGGCGGGCGCGGGGCAGTGGTAGCGGCGCAGCCTCGCCGCGTGTGTACCGCACCGTCACACACACACCTGGAAGTGCTGGTGCAGGTGGTCGCGCGGCAGCGGCGGGCGGTCGGCGCAGGCGGGCGCGGGGCAGTGGTAGCGGCGCAGCCTCGCCGCGTGTGTACCGCACCGTCACACACACACCTGGAAGTGCTGGTGCAGGTGGTCGCGCGGCAGCGGCGGGCGGTCGGCGCAGGCGGGCGCGGGGCAGTGGTAGCGGCGCAGCCTCGCCGCGTGTGTACCGCACCGTCACACACACACCTGGAAGTGCTGGTGCAGGTGGTCGCGCGGCAGCGGCGGGCGGTCGGCGCAGGCGGGCGCGGGGCAGTGGTAGCGGCGCAGCCTCGCCGCGTGTGTACCGCACCGTCACACACACACCTGGAAGTGCTGGTGCAGGTGGTCGCGCGGCAGCGGCGGGCGGTCGGCGCAGGCGGGCGCGGGGCAGTGGTAGCGGCGCAGCCTCGCCGCGTGTGTACCGCACCGTCACACACACACCTGGAAGTGCTGGTGCAGGTGGTCGCGCGGCAGCGGCGGGCGGTCGGCGCAGGCGGGCGCGGGGCAGTGGTAGCGGCGCAGCCTCGCCGCGTGTGTACCGCACCGTCACACACACACCTGGAAGTGCTGGTGCAGGTGGTCGCGCGGCAGCGGCGGGCGGTCGGCGCAGGCGGGCGCGGGGCAGTGGTAGCGGCGCAGCCTCGCCGCGTGTGTACCGCACCGTCACACACACACCTGGAAGTGCTGGTGCAGGTGGTCGCGCGGCAGCGGCGGGCGGTCGGCGCAGGCGGGCGCGGGGCAGTGGTAGCGGCGCAGCCTCGCCGCGTGTGTACCGCACCGTCACACACACACCTGGAAGTGCTGGTGCAGGTGGTCGCGCGGCAGCGGCGGGCGGTCGGCGCAGGCGGGCGCGGGGCAGTGGTAGCGGCGTGCGCCGCAGCTGGACTCGTGCGCGCAGCGGCGTCGCAGCCGCACCTCGCGGCCGCAGCCGTGCCGGCACGGGTAGCGCACCATCTCCGCCACCTGCGATCAGACAATTTACCCGATTACCACAATGAGCGAAAAGCGCGCGATATTAAAAAAAAAACAGACGCAATACGCATTGTTCGAAACTGCTCCCGCACGCAATGAGCGAATGCTGAGGAGTGATTTTATACACCTTGTCTATAAATGGTGCATTGCTTACAAAATAAAAGGTTGGTGCACGTTCGGACACCGGCCGCTACAAGAACAGAGTAAGCCACACCTAGTTAGGAATCACAGTGCACAGTCGCTTAGGGCATCTCCTTGTGACTGGCTGAATTAATATGATGATGAGTATCGGTATAGAGGCTCACCCCCTCCATGGCGCGGTTGCGCACGGAGCTGAAGGTGGTGCGGCAGACGGGGCAGGAGGCGAGGCGCGCGCGGCAGCGGGCGCACACGAGGTGGCCGCGCCGGCACTGCGACATGGGCGGCTCCATCCACTCCAGGCACACCGGGCACTCCAGCAGGCGCAGCAGGCTCTGCGCACACACACGTAAGCGTCGACACTTTACTCAATAGTATAGAACATAACAAAGCTTTCCTCTGTTTGTCCCTATGTATGCTCAAATCTTTAAAACTACGCAATGGGCTTTGATAAGGCTTTCTAGAGAGATTCAAGAGGAAGGTTTCATATGTGTTTTTTTTTAATACCGCAACCAAAACTACCATTTTTTTCCTGCAATTGTTCGTATATAGGTTCGTATATAGCGATCTATGTCGCTAGTACCCTGTAGGGGTGTGATGCCCACACTTTTGGATGATTATGATGATAAGAGGGTTTAAGGGATGATAAAATCAAACCGCTCCGTTCGAGTGTCGGTAATACACTGATTTATTGATTGATACTTATAAAAATGCTATGCTAACAAAATGATAAAGTAAAGGCGGCTTTACACTGATACCATGTACGATGACTCGTACATCTTGGCCACCAAACGAAAAGAAAATAGAGGATGTGATACTATGATATGTAAACTCAAATGATGATTGCTATATGCTAAATGATATAAAATGATTTTACGTGATACAAAGGTGAAACAAATTTGTTTAAATCTAATGCTCCTAATCTAATGAACCTATGCGTCTAGCACTACACTCTCACTGGGCACTAGGAACCGCACTGGCCGGGACACCATCGGGGAGGTGCCCTGATTAACACTTAGCACGCCGCGATTGCATGCTATATTCGCCACTTCACTATCACTGATGCTCGCCCTGCGGGGGCGGAGGGGCTCTCCCTCCTGCTCCCCTGCCTGCTGCTGGGCGCGGACCTCAGAGGTCCGCTGTGCTGCACGCCTGCTCCTTATCTTTGCATATACAAAGATACACCCGACGACCACGACGACGAAAATGATGACGTAAGAAACAGAGTAGTAATGTACGTCATGTATAGTAAACTGACCTGACTGTGATTTCTTTATTGTTTCCAATTCGTCCTTGATCTGTTCGTAATGATGATTATTGCTTTCTAGCGCTGGATAGTCCAGCTGGATAGACGTATTGAGCAGTTTATTTAATGCTGATATTTGTGGAACGTTTATCTCTTCGTCGATGCTGATTTTGTTGTGAAATCTGTTATGAGCATATATCGAGAAAGAATCACCCTTTAGGGTGCAACCTTGGCCGATACTTATTATCCCGTTGTCATTGAGCGTCTTCACTGTGCGCATGCCGCTAAGTACCCAGTAATTGTTTCTGATGTAAGACAGCGTCAGTCTGGGACCACCGTGAAGGGTGGCAGCATGCGCTTGATCTATGATTAACTCTGTCAGACGACTTTGATTTGATATGATAATGGGATTTTTCCCTGATACATTCGAGTTTGATAATCGACCGCCGACTCTTAGTAGGCCATTTTTATCCAAAAATGGATTTAAAGTTGATAATCTGCTACTTGTTTGAACTTTACCTTTTGATTTTAAGTTATTTATGTCGTCTTTAAAATCATTTCCTTGTATTTCTCTAATGATTGTGTAAAGTGCATTGTTTACTTCTGATGACGACAGTGTATTCGTCGACTCAGCATTCTGCTGGCCTCGAGCGCGCGCAATGAAACGCGATATCCAAGCGATTGTTTTCGCCGCTCGTGTGATAGAGTTATGTTTATGTAATAATTCTGATATGATTGATATTTCTTTCTGATGTAAGGCCGTGCACACACTGGCCTTTTTTGCTTCTAAAGTAGGCTGTTGATATTTGACGTCTGGGACGTCCTCCGTCTCCCAGTACTTTGATATGTCATTTAAATTATTGATAACTACGTGACAGTTAAATGATTTCTTCACGTTCCCTGACAGGATCCACCCTAGCTTAGTCTGTTGTGCGATTGGAGCCTCCTGTGCACCTTTGATAAGACCACTCATGATAATATTGGAGTAGACATTGGCATCCAAAAGTAGGTCTATGGGGCGTGAAATGTTATACTCTGGATCCGCCAGATTGATGTTCTGGATGTGTGGCCATGCTTGCTTCTTGAACGAAGTACTAGGTAGATTGTTGATAACCTTCGTAACTACCAATGCTTGCGTTGAAAAATCATAGTCGTTGTAAATTGATTGGCACTCCAATGTTACAAGACCCTTGCTCTGCTTACACCCGTTGCCTATCCCTGATATAGATGCTGAGTATTGATGCCGCTTAAGACCTAGGGTTTGCGCTGCCCTCTCTGATATTAGTGATATTTGAGAACCTTGATCTAGGAGACAACGCAAATTTCCATCTGCTGATTTAACGTTAAGCTGTAGCGTGGTAAGTAAAATTTCCTCGTCATTACTTGCGACATAATTCACATTGTGTGGCTTATGCTCAGTGTGTGATTTCGCTAAATTATGACTAAGTTGCGGCGACGATTGAAGCTGCGGCATGCTTAAGTTCATCGAATTTGATACCGGAGCGCGCGCATATGCATCATGTAGCAATGTGTTATGCTCACCGTTGCATTCTTTGCACCGTTTCGATGAAAAACATTTATTGTTAAAATGATTGTACAGGCAATTTTGACAGAATCGTAATCTTGATACAGTTTTTAATTTGATATCTGGCGTCATGCCTAAAAATTTCTTGCATCTGTACAAGTCATGATCTTGACTACATAAAGGACATTTGATATGCGTCGTAACAATAGCTTGATAGGGTGTCCTTTGCTGATATTTGCCTTGATAATAGTTAGGCTGAGGTTTGATGAAATTTTGCCTCCCTTGATTATAGGTAGGCTTGATTTGATGAGATGATGATGATTCGCGCTTATGAATTGGCTCTAACGCCGTGAATTTATTTTCTAGGAATTGCATAAATTCATCCAATGCTGGTAAATCGCGTGGGTTTTTGCGAGATTCTTTATAATCGCAGTATGTTTCATGATCTAGCTTCTTTGATAATATATGGACAAGAATCGGGTCCCAAGTATTCGTATCCACACCCAAATTATGGATAGCGTGCAGGGTTTCCATGCTGGTGTCATATAACCTTTTGATCTCAAATGATGTCTGTTTCTGAATATTTGATTGATTCAGAAAAGTCTCTATCTGCTTTGTAAATAGGACCTGGGGATTATTATATCGGTGTGTCAAAATATCCCAAGCCGTGTCGTAATTTTCTGCTGATATATTCAAATGCTGTATAAGGCGCTCGGCTTCTCCCTTGATTTTTCCCTTGAGATGTTGCATCTTCTGCGCCTTGCTGAGAGAATTATTGTTGTGTATTGTCTCGGTAAAAAGGTCAAAAAATGTAGGCCATGCTGTATATTTTCCGGTAAAAGTAGGAATTTCAATTTGTGGTGTCACCTGATGAACGTGAGCTGTAGAGACAATTTTTTGATTGATAGCTCTTTTTATTCGCTTGTAAGAAGATTCGTAGGTGAAAAACTCATCTTCGTAATTTAAGTCTCCACCTTGCAATATGTTATCTATTTTCAAATGTAAGTGATCTATTGCGTCCCAACGCGTTTTTAAGTTTCGTAACTCGTCTTCTAGCTCCCATTTTTCTGTCAAGTCTTCAATGTCTATGCTGTTGATAAGTCGACGTAATGCTCTGAAGTTAGTTCTCTGCTCTAATAGAAACTCGTCTAATTGACCACTAGGAACAGTGCTCTTATCTGATTTATTCTTCTGATCTTGCCTGCTTTGCTGAAACCCACTTGATTTAGGATCTAAACTTTGTTGCTTAAATTCCGGTGAACATGATGTGATCAAATTCAAAGTAACTTGATAAATGTTAGCTGCTGAATCGAAAATATCCTTTGAAAAATAGGGCTCGGTACTCGCGATAGTTTTATACTCAGCGAGTGCCGAATTATTATGCTCAAATTCAGACCAAAGGTTGCTTAGTCTGCTCAATCTCTCTTGGAGATACTCTGGAGTTTTACGACTATCCGAATCCTTTTTAAAGTTTAGCTGTAACTGCTTGAGATTCTCGTAAAGTTCTGCTTGACGTGCAATAAGTTTCTCCATGATGAATAGAGTTTATTGATAATATTAAATGAAACAGTCTTACTTGATTTCTGTTGATACTTGTACACACAGTCAGGATCAGTTACCCTTCGCTGCGACGCTGCGAGCTTGCCCGCCCGCAGAGTGATGATGATGACACGTAGCTAGTGATTGTAAACGATGATATCCAGCGTGGCAATGCTAGCCACTATCGCACAAATAGTCACTGGTCACTACGAACTGACTCAATTGCACTTAAGTTCAGTTGATATAAGGAATGTTAAAATGTCCGATGATATGTGATATTTGATACGTGAACTTCGCGACGCGATTAATTTCGCCAAATTTTGATACGCGAGGTCCTGCTGTGAACCAAACCGCCCGCTAGGTTCAAGTCTCGAAGGACCAAAAAAAATGATGAGGGGATGCCCACACTATTGGATGATATGTTGATAAGAGGGTTTAAGGGATGATAGAATCAAACCGCTCCGTTCGAGTGTCGGTAATACACTGATTTATTGATTGATACTTATAAAAATGCTATGCTAACAAAATGATAAAGTAAAGGCGGCTTTACACTGATACCATGTACGATGACTCGTACATACCCTATAGACAAATAATCGCACTCGGTTTCAAATGTTTGACTGGCTAGACAATTGAGTTACGGTTGTGAACAGTCAGCACAGATAAATCGCATAGTATGTGAAAGGTAAAAATAACGTCAAACGTGTACTTATACGCACTAGGAGTTCGCACCAACACGGAAAAGTGTTTATTGAAAATGTGAACATAGTAGGACAAAGAACACATCCTTGTGGTATACCGATTTTTATAAGTGTAATATTATACGACAGCTAGAAAACGTTGGGACTTCGACACTGATACCCAATTCTGCGACAAAATTAACCAAAAATGTCTTCAGAGTTGTCAAAAGTATCACAATATGAATGTTGTGATATATTTCAAACACAATAAAAAGCCTTCCAAAAATGTGGATCTTCCACGACAAAGCTAAAAATTTGAAACAGACTCGGTATATTTGAAAACAAATAAGTAATGGCAATATAGCTTTACTCACATATGACCCAGTTTTAGGCGCTAATTAGTGACCCTAATGTTTATCAACGTTAAATTATGAAATAATAACATACCTGATTGAATTCCTTTACAGTATATGGTTCACCTTCATCTGCTGCTGTAAAATGTCAAAATAATTATAATTTATGTCAAAACCACTTTTTACTAAATAGAAAATATACTTTATTTTTTAAGCAATAAATGCAACAGTATTGATATAAGTAGTAGCATGTATTGAAAAATACAATAAATTGAAACGTCACTTACAAGCATTATTATCCCTTCGCCTCTTAGTGCACTCGTGATTAAGTGGTTGCAAAATTAAGGTTTCATCAATAGTAGGTGCAGCTGCCGCCTGGATACAAACAAATATGTTATAGCCGTGGCAAATTTAATACCTGTTTAGACCATTTGAAGGGTCCACTGCAATAATGATGAATGTCCTTGGGATTTTGCTTTGAGATATATTGGGCTATAAGTTAAAAAACAGTGACAAATAAACGGCTAGAGATATGGTCCATTTTTCTCCGGTCTGGTAAGACCTTGCTGGCAATCGGGATGAGCGAAAAAACTGGGGGAGGCCTTTGCTCAGTAGTGGAACAGTAGTAAAAATAACCAAAACAAGTTCAAGTATTTTTGGACAATCATCATTATTGCAGTGGACCCTTCATTTGCAATCAGATTATTCTTTAATCAGAATTCGTTCTTGTATCTCTCTGGAGAGAACAGACTGGGACGTGACGATTTAGGCAGTCTCTGTGCCAACTGCGCTAGAATAGGTTGTGTTACGTACCCAGAGCAAAGATTCATTTGTTTTTGTTGAGCTGACAGCGTCAATGTCATCAAGCGCGCCTATCTCGGCGGTCTGTTGATCACCCACACCATTAATGATTTACAACTACTCTACCTCGTTGAGTTCTACCTCAGTACCTCACATTGTCGTTGTTGTCGTCATCGTCGCCGGTGAAGTTAACTACAGAGTCTACTAAAACAGGCTCTTTTATCCGCGTTAACTCTACACGCGTGATACGAGTACATATACAAAAAAAATTAAAACAGGCTCATTTATCGCGAGGATTTGCTCAACTCTCAATTCAGCAGTGGTACTAAAATACGTCGTTGGGACATCAGTATTAACTACGTTGTAGTTGTTGTCGTCACCGTCTACGTAATCAGTTGCATCTGTCGCGAGGATCTAACTAAATCCCAATTCAACAATAGTACTACATACCTCATTGAGTCCAACGTCAGTATTAACTACATTGTCGTTGTGGTATCATTGTCGTCGATGACGTTGACGACGGCGTCTACGTCATCAGTTGCATCTGTCACGAGAATGTCTTTAACGCCCAAATCAGCAATGGCACTACATACCTCATTGAAGCCGACGTCAGTATTAACTACATTGTCGTTGTAGTCGTCATCGTCACCGATGACGTTGACGACGGCGTCGACGTCATCAGTAGCATCCGTCGCGAGAATGTCTTTACCGCCCAATTCAGCAATACTACATACCTCATTAAGTCCGACGTCAGTATGAACTACATTGTCGTTGTTGTCGTCGCCGTCGCCGGTGACGTTAATGACATTATCTACGTCATCAGGCGCGTCTATCTCGACGATCTCCTCTTCGAGTGACACTCTTCCGCCTGATGAGGCGTGTGTTACATCCACTGGAGAAAGTTCAATGTCAATAAAATTAATTTAACATGCTCAATTTAATTTTTATTGTTATCATGTTGGGGGCGTTCTGTGTCCTGAGAGTTGTAAAGATCCTGCTGTGTTTATTAATAACAGGTTATAATTATCGGGAGAGCGAGAAGCTACGTCCTGCGATCGCCAACCCGCCTGCCCAGCGTGGCGATTATGGGCCTCCAGATGTTTGCCCTGAGCGGCGAGCAACTGGTGAGGCCTATGTCCAGCAGTGGACTGCAACAGGCTGGTGATGATGATTATAATTATGGTATATACTTGAGTTGCTAGACTGTAAAAATATTATAATTCATGTTTTCGATTTATTTTTATATTACAAGTACCTATTCTTACATTAAACAGTATTTAAGAGGCCCATAGATTTTTTAATGTGCTACAAGTAAGTACATAAGCTTTGTGAGAAGATACTTACCATCGATGGGCTCTGATTCCGCTTCAGTTACATCTGCCGCGGGCTGTGAATCATTATTCTCAGGAAGTTCCATAACTGCAACCAAATAGCGTAGTTCTTATAAAAGCAACTTAATTCAGCTCATCAGTATGATTTCGAAAGAGTATGTTCAGCCATCAAAAACCAACAGTAAAATATGTTGTTAACTAGTATTGAGTTTACTTTCTAAACTTGTAATGACTGAAAACTCCCTCCCTTCAAACCTCAAATAAGTCGGCTAACAGTCATTGCACAGCTAAGAAAACTCCTTAGCCACGTCAATGCAGACGAGTGTTGCAAGGGGAATTGCCCTCTCCAGACCAGGAGTGCCGGCCTCTTGTCATCTGCCTGATTTTGATCGCCACTTTGGAGTGTGCAGAGCTTACCTAGAAGCGGAGGAAATAGCCGCACACATTCTGCTGGAATGCCCTGAAGTGACAGCATACCGGCTGAAACACCTTCATCATCATCATCAGCCTATTACAGTCCACTGCTGGACATAGGCCTCTCCAGTTGTTCGCCACTTAGAGCAATCTGGAGGATATACCCATAATCGCCACGCTGGGCAGGCGGGTTGGCGATCGCAGGGCGTAGCTTCTTGCTCCGGTGTCGCTGCTGCCCGTCACCGGTCTTCAGTATTTAGCTACGCCTTCAATTGTGATGGTTATACCGCCACCAGTCGGTTGCCAGCGCCTCGTTTGTTATTCGGCAGGATGCACCACGGGCAGGTGAGGTTGGCTTGGAGCGAAAAGATGATAGGCCGCTCCCTTACATCCCCAGAAACACCTTGCTCAGCCCAATACTCTCCAGGACATCTTCAGCAAGCTGAATAGCTTGATGAGGTTTTTGGACGGGCTGGGGTGGCGGGAATGAACACCATATCGGTATGTTAACAAACCAGGTTCGGTCCACCCCACGTAAAATAGGCGTTCAGGCGTCAAGTCGCGGAAAACGGTCCGTTTAAAGTGATTAAGTACCGTCATCGGCGTGGTGCGGCTCTGGCTCGTCGACGACCACCGGCTCGTCCAGCATCCACGACTCGGTGCGCGGCGCCGCGCCCGCGCCCGCCGCCGGCTCGGGCCGCGGGCCGTCCGGGACCACGCTGCCCGTCGATGAACTACCTGTATGGGTACACGACGATAATCACTGATAATTCCAATTCCATTATCTATATATATAAAAGGAGAAACTGACTGACTGACTGACTGACTGACTGACTGACTGACATATCAACGCACAGCCCAAACGGCTAAACGTAGGCACTTGAAATTTGGAAGGGACGTAGCTTAGGTACCGTAGGGGTGCACTAAGAAAGGAATTCCCGAAATTCCCACGGGAACGGGAATTAGCGGGAAAATCCTTTTGTATGAAAAATCTAAACCGCTTAAGTTAGACGCTTGAAATTTGGCATGCAGGTACCTTAGTAAATATAAAGTTTAGTTATGGCTGTATTTTGAGAAATTCCCACGGGAACGGGAGTTAGCGGGAAAAAACTTTTGTATGAAAAAACACGCCACGCGGACGAAGTCGCGGGCAAAAGCTAGTCTATATATATAAAAGGAGAAACTGAGTGACTGACTGACATATCAACGCACAGCCCAAACGGCTAAACGTAGGCACTTGAAATTTGGAAGGGACGTAGCTTAGGTACCGTAGGGGTGCACTAAGAAAGGAATTCCCGAAATTCCCACGGGAACGGGAATTAGCGGGAAAATCCTTTTGTATGAAAAATCTAAACCGCTTAAGTTAGACGCTTGAAATTTGGCATGCAGGTACCTTAGTAAATATAAAGTTTAGTTATGGCTGTATTTTGAGAAATTCCCACGGGAACGGGAGTTAGCGGGAAAAAACTTTTGTATGTATAAATTTAAACACGCGGACGAAGTCGCGGGCAAAAGCTAGTGCCATATATATGCTTAGATCTATTAAAAATACGCAACGGACTTTGATGCGGTTTTTTTTTACAATAAATAGAGGGAAGCCGGGTCGGGTCGCTCGTACTGATATAGATGTGAGTAACACTGGCATAGGCCTTCTGGTCAACTTATTTTTTTTTTGTGTCTACTTTCAAAGTACGATCGGCCTAACTATGGAACTCTTTACCGTGCTCCTTATTTCCCGAGGCTTATAATCTCCCGATATTCAAGGCGAGAGTGAACCAGGTTTTTAGGCGCGATCCCTCGTAGACTGAATGTCTACAGTGGCTTACTCAAATGGCTCTTTCCTTGGAGAAACCCCCCTAAAATGATGAATATATGAAATGAATGAATAATAAAATGATGCTTTCCGAGATCAGTCGGTATACTTATAGCAATAATAAATCCTACAGTCCAGCAAGATGGTGGTATAGGACAAGCAATTGACTTGTTTAATTGTACGTTGCCTCAGCAATTTGGGATTCTTTCGCTTTCCATCAGGCGACGGGAGGCCACTAAATACTGGGCTATAAAAAAGTCAACTGTTGGACTCTTCCGTTGCTTGAACTCACAGACCATTATATGGTAAATAAATACCTCTGCCGTTATCCCAACGCATCGCACTCCGGCTTGCTTGCAGTCTCTTAAGCGTGCTTTGAATTCTGTTAGCCTTAACGCAAGCCGGCGCTTCGGACCATGCAGAAGGAGTAAACATTGGAGTTCTCATTGAGCCTGAAAACATCATCTTTATCATCACACTATTAAGTTGGCCTATAAAATTATTAAGGAAAGAATGTGTACATAATATAATGAATGATTTGGGACTCCATTAACACTACATAATTTATAAAGGGCCAAGATTAAATTATGTGTAGCCTTTTAGGCAGGGGTACAAAGTAATAATTTTTAGACGCTGATCGAAGAGAAATATAGATTGAGCAATGAGCAGATATACATCAGATTAACTTATAATTTATAAGGCTCCTTTATCATTTTACATGCTGCAGCTAGTATAAAATAAAAATTACCTCGTTGTGACACAGCATGCAAGTTGGAATTGGACTTAGAAGTGCGCATGGCGTTGAACGATCGCATCAGTTTCTTATAGGGAGCCATGCGCTGTATGTCGGCGGCGGCGGAGGGGCGCTCGGCGCGACTCTCGCGCAGCTCGGACGGCGGCGTGTGCACGACGGGCGGCCACGACAGCGGCGACACGTACTTCAGAGACGGGAGCTCGCAGAGCCTGGAACTGTAACACTCACGATAGATCTTTTAACTTACATTGAGTGCGGCGCTTGGTACCAAGTACTTGGCGCTCGTCTTCTACAACATCTATGGAATGAGATGTGATGATGGATGGTTCTAATATAAAAGCGGGAAATACGTGGATAAACAATTTTAGTATTGTGAAGACCTCAGGCCAGGTGGAGTGACGATTTGCGCAGGACGGCTGGCAAGTGCTGGATGCGAGAGGCCCAAAATCGATCATGGTGGCGAACATTAGGAGAGGCCTATGTCCAGCAGTGGACTGACACAGGCTGATGATGATGATGATGATGATGATGAAGATCTCTAACTCTTCAAACTCCCAACTGTCGACTTACATAGCCTATCTTGGTTCAACTATGAAGATGGATTGACTGGACTGTATCTCATCCATTTTTGGGCCAATTTAGATTTTGTTTTCACTGTTCAAGTTATATTTTTGTCTATTAACAAGAAATTAGTAAATACTTAAAAATATTCTTAATCCATTTGTAGAAAATAGAACTTTTGTATTTAAGGAAAACAAAAGAAAAAGCATGATTAAATCTTATTCATTAACAAAATGAAGTATTTACCGTGTTATACCTTCCCTACTGAACAGCGAAAGGAACATGTCTCTGTCAGTCATTTTGCTCGGGCATCTCCTGCCCGGAGACAGTGTAGGTGATGTGGGCGCTTGCTGTCCTGTCACACACAAACTGATACTATCACTACATAATATAAAACAAAGTCACTTTTGGTCTGTCTCTATGTATGCTCAGATCTTCAAAACTACACAATGGATTTTGATGCAGTTTTTTTTATAGATAGTTTCTTGAAGAAAAAGGTTTTTGTATAATATTATAGTAAAGAAATACTGGCAATTTTAGAGGTTTCTAATGTGAGCTAACCCATGCAAATACTGAAACAAAGTCAGGGCAGGTCATTAGTAATAATTATAAAATTGTCTATTTCCAAAAAAAAATTACAATACAATATTGACTGCACCACTGGGTTATTCCTGTCTCATTACAATTCTTATACTTAATTATGTATTACAAAGCGATGTAGGTATGTGATGTGATATTTATATTTATTAAATAAATAAATAAATATCAGACAACATCACATACCTACATAGCTCCGATCCCAAAGTAAGTAGCTTAAGCCCTTGTGTTATGGGTATCAGAACAACGAAGGTACCACAAATAAATACTAATATAAACACCCAGACACGGAACAAACACAAGTGTTCATCACATGAATGTTTGTCCCGGGTGGGAATCGAACCCACAACCCTGGGTTCAGATGGCAGGGGTCACTACCAATTGAGCCACCGAGTCAGTCAAATTAAAGATATTTATTCACTACAACGGACATGTACTATTCAAATGACATGTACTATTCAACCGACATGTACTATTCAATTGACATTGTCTTTTCAAGTAAACAAGAGTTTTGCAGCAGGAAATCTAAAAAGTAACTTGAAGTGCAACAAATATTGCCTTAACTTTATAGGTGAATACCTACTTGGTGAATTTTCTCGAATATGGGACATATACATAAAGACTTTGTTAGTAAAGGAGTACCAGTAAAAGAACACATGGATTGAGTTGTTGTATCAATGCTTGAGGTAGCTTAATATTGCAGGGAAGTATCAATCCATATTTATTTAAATCAGAATTCATTTAGATCAATAGTTATTTAGTTCAAAAAAAAAAATACCACTGGTTCCAGGCATATCTGCTACACTGGGGCGAGGTTCGGAGACCTGCCTGCGCAGTATATGGACTTCTGGTATGGGTTGCGTACTGGCGGGGTCTTCATCATCTATAAACAATGTGATGAGTGTTAAATTAATGCGTCAAGTAGAACTTCAGTTTGATATGTGTTCAATTTAATTATTGGAAACGTAATTAACAATGTAATAGCATAAAACACCAATCCAAGGCTTGTATGAAACATGACGGTAAGCATAATAGGCTAGTCTGTCTTTAGCCTATTCAAAAATAAAATACACGTATTTTTTTATTTGTAAATTAGAATTAAAATTAAAAGATTATATCCCGTGGAAATTACGCGTGAGGTCACGGCAAGAGGCATTTTTACGGGACGAGTGTCGTCAAAGACTCCCACTCCTACTTTTGATGCCTTGTATCTTGGATAATTTTTATTTGATTGAAAAAAAGAAAAAATACGTGTCCAATACACTTTTATGATCTAAAATACGGACTAAATAATTATAATGTAATTATTTTGACCCTCAAAACATCCCTATTATTATTAATAAATAATACGTATGTAATGTACCTACCTGAACTCCATGGGTACTCTGTTATACCCAGAGATTTCTTTAAATGCTCCTTCCTACTCATGATGTAGTTAAGAATGTGCCACTTTAAATGCTACTTTGTCAAAAATTTCAATAAATTGCTAGTTTTATAGCGTCCAACAAAAACGCGAAACTGCACAAAATCACATCCCACAATATTTTGTTTGACAAGTGACAGACAGGTGACTTTGACAAACAAGGGCAAGTGCAGACAGACTATTTACAACGCAAGATTTCTCTCATCATGACCAAGATAATTTCATTCCTTTATCCAAATTGTTGACTTAAAGCTGTGTATCACTGCAAAATGTGATTTAATAAAGACCAGACAAATGTGTCTGGTACCGACACTCAATGGAGTGTCGGACTCAATGGATGGAGTGTCGGTACGGTGAACCGGGTGAAGTACGTTGCAACAAAAGTTGATTCATATGATCAATTGAACATTCAATTGCTAAATTCGTAAACTGTCAGTGGTATCATGTGGGTATGTCATTGTCACTGTCATGTCATAAGTTTTCTGAATTTTGCGCGGCCCGGCGGCGCTATTCGTTCAACGTTTTCCTGTTTTCTAGATTTGTTCAGTTTGTAAAAGAATATTAAAACTGTGTTGGTTGAATTATTTTCAAGTATTACACGATGGCGGATTTGCCATATCAAGCTGAATATGCAAAATCAGGGAGAGCAGGCTGCAAAAATTGCAAACAAAAGATCGACCAAGGCGTCTTACGCATTGCACGGATGGTGCAGGTTCGTACATGTACCGGCTTTTACGATGTACATTTAAGAAACTAAACTAGATAATCGATTTTATTCATTATCTTACAATTACAATTACATCGGACCCTACACTCTGACCCTGTATTGATTTATATTTTCAATAATAAAAAATAAGCACTAATGTTGTTACATATATTATAAACATACATTAAGGATGGCTGGGTCAACGAATCTCCATGCTTGAAGAACATTGTATATCTTTCTTGCAAATTTGACCCACAGTGTTTAAATAATTAATAATCATAAATACATTGAAGTGTAGGTATCTATCTCTTTACATATAAGTAGCCACACTTGAACCAAGGGAATGGAAAAGTTTTAAACAAAGCAAGAAATTTGCAAAGAAGTTTCCCCAATAAACTCTAAAAGTATAGGTACCTAGTCCATTATCCATTTGGCAGATTTGGGTACTTGATAATAGACTTATTGCCTTAAAAAATTTAATTATAACTTATTCAAAAATAAAAGACACATATTTTTTAATTAGACTAAAAATTCCCCGTAAATAAATACCCGTTGAAATTATGTTTGATGTCACATGGTGTGGCATTTTTACAGGACGGAATGACGTCAAAGACTCCCACTCCTAACTTTTGATGTGTTGTATCTTTGTTATTTTTTATTTGAATGAAAAAAAGGAAAAATATGTGTCCTATATATTTTTATGATCTAAAATATGGAGTAAATATACCTAATTTAATTATTTTGACCCCCAAAACATCCCTATTGATTGTTTTGTTTTATAATATAGTAAGTTAGTCACAATACAATTTATTTACACAATGAATCATTATAATGACTGTTTTTAGTCTGCATACCATGATGGAAAGCAACCTAACTGGTATCATGAAGATTGTTTTTTCGCCAAGCAACGGCCCACCACACATACGGAGATTGGCAACTTTAACAAGCTCAAAACAGGAGACCAGAAGAATATCAAAGCAAAGATAGGTTAATACATTTTTATTATAGTTTTTTAATAATAACCTCTGGAGCACAATTAACTGGCCACATATGTTTTCTGCTGTAACTTTAAGAATTTTATTGTACTAAATGTTTTTAAGTGCTTAATTGCAGTAAAGAAAGTTATGCCACAGTAACCATGGCCACTTGCTTGGTTTAGTTGTGCTTATGTTTGTATTCAAACAATTACTATGTCTTTGCTATTAATTTCATATTACAACTTATATCTACTTGGAGGTTGTCTGGAAGAGATCGCTACAAGCGATAAGACCACCTAAATTATACTATGTTTTGTCTGTATTATGTTTTCCTGTAATGTCTGTGTTTTGTGCAATAAAGAGTATCTATCTATCTTTATCTTAAAAATCTATATTTTCCCTTCATAGAAGAGTCATCTGGCATTGTAATGCCTGAAGCAAAAGGCAAAGGCAAAAAGGGTAAGAGAACAGCGGCTGAGAGCACTAACGGTGCCCTCAGGGACTTTGCAGTGGAGTACTCCAAAAGTAGCAGGGCTACTTGCAAACACTGTGAAATAAAAATTTGTAAGGTATGTACTTAGTATGTCAATTAGAAGTATCTCTTCTTAATGATCATCACAATTTACTCATCATTTTTATTTTCCACTAACTCATCAAATGATCGAACTCCTGGATGTGTAATTATGTACAGATGTGAAGGTCACTGTTCAAGTGTTTGAGAATCATTTGACGAGTTAAAGTGCTATAAAGTGCACTCCTCTTACCCCTGACTATATTGATATAGCTGTTATCTATGATTCCTAGCAATATAAGATAATACACCTTCTAATGTTGAACACATCTTATAAATATGGTTCATGATTCAAGATGCATCTACACAATATGTTCCTAACACAATTTACTAAGATAAACAAATTCTAGATGTTGGTAATTTTCGTCTGTTCAAAGCTGAACTGAATGTGAAGGTCACTGTTCTATTTGTGTACTGTTCTTGTATGTACTTGTGTGAATGTAGTAAAGTGCTTTTTGTAATGTTACTACAAGTAAAATTAGCAATTATACAAGTTGCTTTTAAGGTGGTCTACCTTAAAAGCATGATAAGGCCAGTTATTTTCAGAGTCCCACATGGCTCATCTACCTGATGTAACACACTTCTACCTCCACTGTCTGATTTGCTACCCTCGCTGTCTATGCTGGGACCACACTGACTCGGAAATGTTTACACCCTGATTTGTATAATTTGGTCTATGACTTTAGTCAAATAAAAGGCAGCATTGTAGTACATTCATATCTCTGTGTTACTATTCGATGTGTCTTAATAATGTTACCCAACATGCACTGTGTCTATGCAAAAGTGTAAATGCAGTCTTTCCGAACACAAGCATACTCCTATTTAAAAGGCCGGCAGCGATTTGAGTAGGTTTAGTTGGGTGCCCATGGGCGCTGTCGACTGCTTACCATCAGACATCACATTTGCCCCTCTTGCAAAAAAAATGCAGGAATTAGTCTGAGTCTATATTTTCAGGATGAAGTTCGTGTTTGCAAAACGGTGTATGACACAGAAGTAGGAAGCAAGTATGGCGGACAGCCATTATGGCATCATGTTAAATGTTTTGCTGAAGCCAGAGACAGTCTTCTCTATTTTGCGGGAGGCGAGAGTCTCCCTGGGTTCAAAAGCCTTTCTGATGAAGATCAGAAGATGGTTAAAAGTGAAATCAAGTATGTATGAAATTTGTTTATGGTATTAATGATACTAGCTAATTTAAATAAATTATCATTATTTAATAAATATATTTTATTCAAATTTTCATTGAGCTATTCTATTTTGCAACATTTATTTCTGAAGTAGCCACTCAATCAATGTTCTTTCCTTTTACTTTTAGACCATTGAAGACAGATGAAGTGCCAGTAAAGAAGTTGAAAGAGGAACCAAAAAGTAAAGAAGAATTAAAAGAAGAAGAAAAGAAGGAGAAAAAAATTGAGAAGCAAAACAAGCTCTACTTCAAATACCGTGGCTCGTTGAGTGAACTGAAGAAGACCGATCTGCATGAATTGCTTGAATATAATTCACAGGAAATACCTGCTGGTCAGGATGAGGTAAAATATATTTAATTTTGCATTCTTTATTCAGAAATGTAACTAAACAATATGCATAATAGAGTTTTGTTTTCATATAAAATTTTTATGAATTTCTTATTTTCGGAAATATAAACAAATTCTCTACATTTAATTACAGGTTTCATTCCAAATGTTGTTGGAATTTCTCACATAATCTAATGCAAAAATTAATGTAGTATTTGCTTGACATTATATATTTACTGGCCTATGGGCCCAGGCTAGGCTGGACATATCCAGCAGTGGACTGCGATAGGCTGATGATGATGATATATTTACATTATGTATCTATTTTCTATCGCGAAAAATAGGTTCTGGTGGGAGTTTTATTTTATTTTTCAATCAGTGGACTAGTTGGCATGGTAGCTAATTTATTTAAATGTACTTATAATAATTATCTTTCAGTGTTTAGACCGCCTAGCTGATTGTATGGCTTTTGGATCACTTGAACCCTGCCGTGAATGCAAAAATGGTCAACTTGTTTTGGACACATATGGTTATAAATGCACAGGTACTTTGTCATTACTATTATTATCTTTAATTTGTTATTATATAAACCTCTCGACCGCTTACCATTAGGTGGAGTGAGGTCATTCTGAACACTGTACAAAATATGATGTTTAAATAGTTGATAATATAACTCATCTCTTTGTCATATTTTCATCCAGGCAGCATCAGTAGTTGGACAAAATGTTCCCACGTGACTCAGGATCCTAAGAGGACGCCATTTAAGGTGCCTTCTGCTTACAAAGATGGCTCAGTGTTCAAGAAGTTCAAACCAAAGGTTGAGGCCCGTGTGTTCCTGGCCGCGCCACCGCCTCCCGTCTTGCTGAACATTAAGGCAGAAGCAGGACCTAGGTAATAAATAAATAATGTTTCTTTCGAAATCCTATCTGTTTGTGTGTTGAGCTTTACTAGGCTAACATATTTTGGACCTCACGACCGCTTACCATCAGGTGGAGCAAGTTCATGCTGAACACTCTTTTTATAAAAAAGAAATTATCTACACTAATATTATAAAGAGAAAAGATTTGTATTTTTGTATGTAACGAATAAACTCAAAAAGTACTGGACCGATCTTAATAATTGTTTTTTTATTAGAAAGCCACATTGTCACTGAGTAACATTAGGCTATTATTTAGTTTAAAAATGTTGGGAGTCGCTAGTCAGAAATAAAATCATTTTGTTTGTTGTTGAGTTTAGTAATAAGTATTAGGTAGTGAACGCTGCATCTGTCAACACAGTACCTAGTCGCAGCTTCATTCCCTGCACAGTACAAGCATTTGTGTGCATGAACATGTCTGTATTGGTCTGGGGTTTGCTATGTATAAATGTATTTATTTTTCAAATAAAAGTAGGTATCCAAGTAAGTTTATCGGTTGTCTAGTACCTATAATATAAGCTTTGGCTTAGTTTGGGACTAGATGGCGCTGTGTGACATGTCTTAGATTATTTTCGTCTTATTTGCCATGCCATCTTAGCTGCGCGCTGGCCATAACCTGGACAAGGGTTAAGTTTTAAAGCTATTTCTATTTTGTAATCAGTGTGAAGAAAGAAATACCCATCCCACCATTGAAGAATCTCCAGTTCTTCCTTTACGGGAGATTGAAAACGCCTAAAGAAGATCTGAAGCGGCGCATCCTCAAGATGGGCGGTCTCGTGGTCAGTAAACTGACCGATACTCTGGCTGCAGTGGTGTCCAATCAGAAAGAGATTGAGAAAATGAATGAAAAGATGGAGGAAATTAAGGGCCAAGATGTAGAGGTGTGTATCATATTATTAATAACTATTTTGATACTGTCTTCACTATCCTATCACCACATCAAGCTATCAAAATCGGTAAACGATAAAGTTAGTTGGATAATGTACTCTATCATAGACATTTAGCTAAAACCTCTAAAGGACTTAGGCCGCAGGACGCCCGCCGTGGCTGCTCGTACGACTTGGTGGAAGTCTTCATTTGCCCATGTTAAATCGCGCCCGTCCAATTTAGGTTGATATGGCCCGTCTCTATGATGTAAGTGCATTCTTTTTCTTTTTTTAGAGTTACTTGACATAATGGCTTTCCTACGCCTGATGGAAAGCGAAAGAGAAGCCCAAGTCGCTGTGATAACAGGCAAGTAACTGGTCATTTGCCACCGCAATGCCGGCCCAACCCAAACCCCCCATTAGCTCCGGAAAACCTTTTCACCAGCAATAACACTAACCGGAGGACATTTGGCTCTGGTATTCTATACAGAGGTCTGGAGGTCCTTTCCTAGACGGGCGGTTTAATTCGAGCGAAGATTCCCTATGCCCTCTCTTGAACTCTCCTTTACATATTACTTCATGGTTGTATAACTGTTCGCTTCCCATATTACCAGGTGGTTGACGAAGCGTTCTTCGACCTCATCGACCCTAAGACCGGGACGGTGGCCAACACTATAGAGCTGATCAAGCAAAACAACATCGCCGACTGGGGATCTGACGTAAGTTCGCGGTTATTATACCGATATAATAATACATACAAGTAAATGTATATTATTGTTATTTTAACTACATACATGGGAAAATCCATGCATCGAATCCAAGAATTTCATAGATATAATATAACTTTTAATAAACATTATCATGTTTTCAATGCATGTGTGGGGAAAACCAGTACAAACATTAATGCTTGTGGGTAATATTGCAAATAGTTATATTTTTCAAATCATTATTGGAATGCTTGTTTTTATATCAACAGCCTGCAAGACGGATCCCACAAGATGTAATGGCCGGAAAATCCATACCTAAATCTGGCAGTATGTATGTTAAATCGTCAAAGTCTACTGTTCAGAAGTTAAAGATTCACGGTAAGTTAACTAACCAAATGCCTCGAACGTAAGAGTGTTTGATTGGCTACATACCCTTTTTTCGCCGCACGATCCTCTCCATATGTCCCAGCGAAGATTTTGCAACCACAATTATGTTCGGCTCGGCTGTTACGTCTTCAATCTTCTGGTTGAAATCCGCCCTCCAAATCTCATCTTCCCCTTTAATTAGTCCTAGAATCTTTCTTGTTATCTTCCGCGCCTCTCGTCACTAACAATCCTAGCGCGGGGAGAATGAGGCATCATAAAAAAAATTGCCAATACTTACAGTAGATAGTAGATACCATAACCAGGATACCAATCTTTTATGGAACTGGTTTCCTCTACCTAAAGGTCGTCTAGGAGAGATCGCTACAAGCGATAAGACCGCCTAAGTTGTACTATGTTTTGTTCGTGATATGTTTTCCTGTAATGTCTGTG
Source organism: Conogethes punctiferalis (assembly GCA_031163375.1). NCBI lineage: Eukaryota > Metazoa > Arthropoda > Insecta > Lepidoptera > Crambidae > Conogethes > Conogethes punctiferalis. The sequence goes on from CM062084.1 coordinate 14,193,666, forward strand.
TTTGTGCAATAGAGAGTATCTATCTTGTAACTTTATCATCATTGTTTGGTTGATGATAAAGTTGGCAAAACACTAAGTTTTATATATGTTACGGTAGGTGGTGTGGCAGTGGACCCCGATTCGGGCTTGGTCGACACGGCTCATGTGTACAAAGACCCCGATGGCACCAAGTACACAGTGGTCCTGTCCAAGACCGACCTCGTGGCGCAGAAGAACTCGTACTACAAGCTGCAAGTGTTGCAGCATAACAACAAGAATCAGTAAGTATACTTGAATAGCTAGAATTGTTTCTCATCAGATATGTATTAGAACAGGCAACTAAGAATTTTTTTTTATAGTAGCTCGACATAATGGCTTCCCTACGCCTGATGGAAAGCGAAAGAGAAGCCCGAGTCGCTGTGACAACGGGCAAGTAGCTGGTCAGTTACCTGTCAGTTGCCACCGCCATGCCGGCCCAACCCTAACCCCCCATGAGCTCCCTACAGATCCAATCCTCCCCCAGAAACCCTACTCACCGGCAGGAACACGACCCGGAGGTCATTTGGCTGCGGTATTCTATAGGGTGGAGGTCCTTCCCCGGACGAGCAGCTCAATTTGAGCGAAGATTCGCTATGCTCTACTGTTGTTGTGAGAAATAAAACAGTGGAAATACTTTAAATAATCTATTGATTAAAATAGATACAAGATATGTTTCGAAAGGCGGTCGCGGCGGCAGACATGAGAGAGTGAACGAGACGGAAAGGGGAAGCAACAAGTAGTGAGGGGAAAAAAGCTGTCGTCGGATTAGTGATGTGACCGGTCGGGTGGGGCTACATGTTCGATTACAACACCTACCTCTCAAATGCCTATTATTATGTCATCATCAGCCCTTCGCAGTCTACTGCTCGATATCATTGCATCATCAGCTTATTGTAGTCCACTGCTGGACATAGACCTCTCCAGTTGTTCGCCACTTGGTACAAACATCTGGAGGATATACCCATAATCGCCACGCTAGGCAGGCGGGTTGGCAATCGCAGGGCGTAGCTTCTCTCCGATGACGCTGCTACCCGTCATCGGTCTGTGCTATTTAGCTACGCCTTCAATTGTGATGGTAATACCGCCACCAGTCGGTTGCCAGCGCCTCGTTCGTTATTCGGCAGGATGCATCGGGCAGTGGATGTTGGCTTAGTGCGAAAAGATGATAGGCCGCTCCCTTACATCCCACTGCTGGAAATAGGCCTCTCCAATCAGTGTTTCTGAAGAGTGTCCAATGAAGTTTTCTTTCTTATGAAAAGGAAACTCCCAGTTTGCCACCACATAAGCAGCAGGTCCAACTGTCACGTAATTGGTTCATTTTGATATGGCACTGACATTGACACAGCAACTGACCAATCACATGATAGCTGGACTGGAGGGCTACATATCGCCATCTATCGAATATTTTGAAACACTCTCATTGTTCGCCGCCTTTCTCGATCTTATTGTTACGTGTGTACATTTGTCTAGGTTCTGGTTGTTCCGTTCCTGGGGCCGCATCGGGACCACCATCGGAGGCAACAAGGTAGAGGACTGCAAGTCTTTGCACGATGCCATCAAGAAGTTTGAGGATCTCTACTTTGAGAAGACTGAAAATCCGTGGGAGTGTCGCGACGATTTCCTTAAGGTAATATTATTCTTCTAAACTTCCTTGAAGATAGGTAGAACAATAGAGCTACCTGGATAGAATGGCAATCAAGTTTTTTTCCGATTTTGACGGCCTATGCACAAACGTTACTATGCGACGCGCAGGCGCACAGTGCGCAAAATCGTAAAGGTTTTTGGGTACCTGTGCGTTGCCGCGACGCATAGTTAAATTTGTGAATACGGCCGTAAGAATCACTGTACGTATTTCACGATAGATGATAAATGAATGTTTAATGATAATTATGCAACCGTACTCATCCGTGGGCTTCACTCTGAAGGACTTTCTGAAAGCCACAGCTTATACAACTGAGGCCTTTTAATGAAGACATCACAGTGTTGCCGTGCCCGATCTCTAAATTAGTGATGTTTTTATGTTTGTAGTATGTAATAGTATATTTTTATTGTCGTGCGTATCATTTTTCACATAAACAATTGATTTTCTTTCATGTCTAGGGTTGGCCCGGCATGGCGTTGGCAACTGACTGGTAACTGACAGTTACTTGCCCGTTGTCACAGTGACTTGGGCTTCTCTTTCGCTTTCCATCAGGCGTAGGGAAGCCATTATGTCGAGCCACTACAAAAAAAATGATTTTCTTTTATGTCTAGAATTCGGGGAGTTGAAAGGCTAAATATACGAAGATACATTTGGTGCATATTCCCTATTATACGTCGTAATGTTGCCAGGTGCCGAACTGCTACTACCCCATAGACGTGGACTACGGCGACGACGGCACGGACGGGCAGGCGCTGGCGCTGGCCGAGGACACCAGCTGCGGCCTCGACATCAGCGTGCAGCGGCTCATCATGAAGATATTCGACATCAACAGCATGAAGAAAGTGCTGCTCGAGTTTGAGGTAAATAAATATACCCAAGGCATGCCACGCTGGGCCACACAGCGCCATCTAGTCCCAAATTAAGCCGAAACTCGTACTATGGGTACCAAACAAGTGATATACTTACCTTAATCCTTTTTTAACAGACTTCAAAAAAAAGAGATTTGTCACAATATCTTAAAGAATTATGACATGATTTCAAATATTCTTTTTTTTGTTCGAAAAGTTGTACTTCCTGGTTGGTCCCATTATCACCATATTGAATTCGGTTTTTTTTTTGCTAAAAAATGCTGTTAATTATTTGTAAATAAATACATATTATACAAACAGTGATGTGGAATAATGCTAAATTACTATACATCATACAGCTAGTACCTGCTGCCTGCTCTTCCCTAGTGAATATTGATGGCATTGGTTGTGTGTGTTGTTATTCAAAGTATAATAATATTTTCTATGCAGTATCTATTTTATTTACGAATCCTGAATAGAAATTATTGCACAGTAAAACATATTACCTACTTAATTTTTACTTAATGTGCCACATTAGCATTTTCTATGAGGTAACCATTGAGCTAAGTAGAAAGACGCTGGTAATGTGTTACGAAATATATAATATGTGTGTGTGTGTATAATAATAATATAGGCATAATAGGAAAAAACCAATAAAATGTCCTATATAGTAAAGAAATTTTATGATTTAATATAACATTAACTTACAGACATTTCATCAAAAAATTATGTCCTCACTATTTTATTGTACCCTATTTTTCAGCTCGACACAGAAAAGATGCCACTAGGAAAACTATCAAAGAAACAAATAAAATCAGGATACCAAGTGCTTTCCGAGCTGCTGAAGCACATCGATAAAGGCCAGGCCAATCAGAGCAAGATTGTTGATGCCACAAACCGGTTAGTAAATTTTTTTAGACTACCTCATCCCACTGCTGGGCAATCGTCTACCCCAAATCTCACACACTTCGCGATCCATCGCCAACATTTACCAATCTTGCATGAATCCATCAAGATAGTCTCTCCACCGTTTCTCGAGCCTTTTTCTATTTTGATTAATCTTTTTTTGTTTCTTTTTCTATTATAACACAGCCCAGAATTACATGGTAGATGCGATAAGCATACATAATGTAATAGAGGCGACGAGTGTACGTACAAAAATGTCTTCATTTTATGCTGATTTTGCCTTAACATGACATCATGACGAATAACGGCTTATGAAAAAAGTGACGCACTGTATTTGAAAATGAGACACTATCACTTTTATATTAGTGTAGTTCATATTGTAACGGATATATAGATATTGAATGCTTCTCTGTAGAAAAGATTCAAAGTAGTTGATCAGCTTTTGTATAAGTGAATTTGCTTTTTGCAGTTTCTTCACATTGATTCCTCACGACTTTGGCATGAATAACCCTCCACTGCTAGATAACTCCGAGCTGATCAAGACTAAGACCGAGATGCTGGACAATCTGCTGGAGATAGAAATTGCATACAGCATGCTAAAGTCAGGTAAGAATAGAAAGAACAATATAAACATAGTTTTACCAAAAAATTGTCAAGTACAAATATTAAAAGTACAGTGCCGCATATTTTTTATAAATTAAATAGAATTAGGCCTTGTTTAAGAAGACCCAAAGGGCCGCCAAAGTAACAAACATATGGCGAAGTATGGAAGCGCTGAAGTAAAACCGTCTATGATTATTAGTAAAAATTTTTTAATAGTTTTCGGTCATTAGTATAGTGTACGACTCAACCCTACACTCTGACCCAAATAACCCCTTAATATCTGTACAGAGTCCTCAGACGAGTCGAGCCCTATCTCCGCCCACTACAAGAAGCTGAAGGCGGAGATCGGTCCCCTGGACCGCGCCACCGACGAGTACGCCATGATCGCGGAGTACCTCGCCAACACTCACGCCGCCACTCACTCGCATTACACTCTCGAGATTGAGCAGGTTAGTTAAAGCTTTTAACCCTAAACCAATTAACCCAAAACCATGTGTGCACTTCGAACTCTATTTCAAAGTAATAGAGTGCAAAATTGTGCGGCATCTATTGGACCGTTGACTGCTGAAGGGTCAACTGTATGCTGCAGTGTGTTATTAAACCCCTTCGTCATGTAGATAGATCCGAATTTGGATAAGTCATATATTTAGTTTGATGTCAGATTTTAATGAAGCTTTAGACTTGGTGAATGTCAAGAGATAATTTAAAAAGTTGCAAGTTACTTACCGAGAAACAGTTCTTGAGTCTTAAGTTTAATTAAATGGCAATTTTCCACTCTAAATGACATTCATTTGGAGTGGGACAAAATGTTTTTTAATTGTTATTTATTGGTAAAGAGGGGATTTCCGCAAGGGCGTGCACTAACACCTATTGTAAATAACCTGTTTTCAAATAATGAAGTGTGACTTACAAGAAAGAAAGGAGTCCCACAAAAGGGACCAGCTGTGACTAGGAGTGGGGAAGGGGCAAAAGTCATGAAATTAGTGTGACATCATTTGTAGATGGCGCCTCTGTAGATTGTGAATAAAACATAGGTCCTATTAAATAGTTATGTTTATCGTACTGCACAGGTGTTCAAGGTGATCCGCGAGGGAGAGGACAAGCGCTACAAGCCATTCCGTAAACTGCACAACCGCCGGCTGTTATGGCACGGCTCGCGAGTTACCAATTTCGCGGGCATTCTGTCTCAAGGTAAGAGGGAGGAAGAGGTGACGGTGATCCATAGGTGGGGGTCGCTAGTTCCTTATATTCCAGCCAGGAGTGCCAGTCTGTGAATTTCTCATACATACAATCAGAACAAGTAGATTCATCGCTCATCATCATCATCAGCAGTGGTCTGCAATAGCAGTCCACTCGCCACTTCGGGAAATCATCTGGAGGATATACGTTGGCGATCGCAGATCACACAATCACTCACTAGTACACAAATAAATAAATAAATTTCGTGCAGGTCTCCGCATCGCGCCGCCCGAGGCCCCCGTGACGGGCTACATGTTCGGCAAGGGCATCTACTTCGCGGACATGGTCTCCAAGTCCGCCAACTACTGCGCCACCAACGCCAGCAACCCCGTGGGACTCTTGCTACTGTGTGAAGTTGCATTGGGTAACATGTTAGTATCGTTTTATTGTGACTTTTATCAATTTTCATTCGACATTGACAGAAATGTACCTCGTAAAGAGGTCAATAACGGATTTCTGAAAAAAGAAATCCACCAGATGGTACCACATAAAAGGCTGGTCCAACTGTTTCGTGATTGGTTCATTTTGACATGGCTCTGACATTTGACCAATCACTGAATCATCAGTGCATCAGTCATCAGCTATCAAGCTGATTGCCTTTTAAGGTGGTGCCATCTGGTGGATTTCCTATTTCAGGAAACCCTTATTACAATAAAAAAAAACAATAGGGAATGTTAATTACTTTTTTAATAGATTTATTGAACTCTTTCATCATCCAGATACATAAATATCGAAGAACTTTTAAAATATCATTTCTATTAAACAAAGCTTTAAAGTTATTGATTAAAAGGAGATATCCGATGTGTACGTGTATTCCATAGAAAAGCTCTTTTTGTGAGATGGACTATTGGCTAGAAGATATTTGCTTTTAGCAACTGTATCTCGTCGATTTTTCATTTTGTTTTCACGGTTCATTGTATAGTTTTGTCTATTTCACGATATATTAGTACATACATAATAATATTTTTGATGCAAATTGCTTATTGTACGGTTCGGTTGCAGGAAGGAGTGTACGGCGGCCGAGTACGTGGAGAAGCCGCCGAAGGGCATGCACTCGCTGTGGGGCCGCGGGCGCACGGTGCCGGACGCGGCGGCGGCGCGCACGCTGCCGTGCGGCACGCACGTACCGCTGGGCAAGCCCGTGCCCGCCGACGTGCGCACCTCGCTGCTCTACAACGAGTATCCTTTTAGTAAAGACACACCGCATAATACGGATGTTTCGAGCAGGGACTGAATAACCGAAAAATTACGGTACCTTTATATTTCGGTATGACGTCATACCGAAATATAACGGTTACCGGAATATTTCGATATCTAAATTTATACCGGTACCGAAATTTTCAGGTACCGTAAAATAAAGGTAATTTCGGTATGAAAGAGACGGGGAGAGGAGACAAACTATTCTGAGAATGACTGGCTCGGTGGCGCAATTGGGAGTGTTGTAAGTGGTAGTGGACTCTTGCCTTCTGAACCATGGGCCGTAGGTTCGATCCCCACCCGGGACAAACATTCATGTGATGAACATTTGAGATTTTTCCGTGTCAATTTATATTTGTAATTAAGTATATATTTGTTGTAATTGTTACCCTCGTTGTTCTGATACCCATAAGAGCCCGTTCCTACTTGACGGGTGTCGGGTCCGGATTTTAATCGGATGTCGGCGCCTCTGTTCACACTTATCAAGTGTCGGGTCCGTTTTTTATCAGTTGTTGTAGGTATTCTTTATTGCTCATAGAGAGTACAAATGGCGGGCTTAATGCCGTGTGGCATTCTCTACCAGTCAACCATTAGGAGAGTCAGAACACTATAACATCGTCATCATCATCATCATGATGATGATTAAAGTACAAATGGCGGACTTAATGCCGTGGTGCATTCTATACCAGTCAACCACTGGGCGAGTCAGAAAACTAAACAATCATCATCATCATCATCATGATGATGAAAGTACAAATGGCGGACTTAATGCCATTTGGCATTCTCTACCAGTCAACCATTGGGCGAGCCAGAACACCATAACATCGTCATCATCATCATCATGATGATGATTAAAGTACAAATGGCGGACTTAATGCCGTGGTGCATTCTATACCAGTCAACCATTGGGCGAGTCAGAAAACTAAACAATCATTATCATCATCATCATGATGATGAAAGTACAAATGGCGGACTTAATGCCATTTGGCATTCTCTACCAGTCAACCATTGGGCGAGCCAGAACACCATAACATCGTCATCATCATCATCATGATGATGATTAAAGTACAAATGGTGGACTTAATGCCGTGTGGCATTCTCTACCAGTCAACCATTATGCGAGCCAGAATACTATAACATCATCATCATAATGATGATGAAAGTACATATGGCGGACTTAATGCCCTGTTGCATTCTATACCAGTCAACCATTGGGCGAGTCAGGAAACTACAACGTCATCATCATCATGATGATGAAAGTACAAATGGCGGACTTAATGCCGTGTTGCATTCTATACCAGTCAACCATTGGGCGAGTCAGGAAACTACAACATCATCATCATCATGATCATGAAAGTACAAATGGCGGACTTAATGCCGTGTGGCATTCTCTACCAGTCAACCATTGGGCGAGTCAGAAAACCATAAATCCTCATCATCATGATGATGAAAGTACAAATGGCGGACTTAATGCCGTGTTGCATTCTATACCAGTCAACCATTGGGCGAGTCAGAAAACTATACTATCATCATCATCATCATGATGATGAAAGTACAAATGGCGGTCTTAATGCCGTGTGGCATTCTATACCAGACAATTATTGGGCGAGTCATTAAACTATACAATCATCATCATCATCATGATGATGATGAAAGTACAAATGACGGGCTTAATGCCATTTGGCATTCTCTACCAGTCAACCATTGGGCGAGCCAGAACACCATAACATCGTCATCATCATCATCATGATGATGATTAAAGTACAAATGGCGGACTTAATGCCGTGTGGCATTCTATACCAATCAACCATTGGGCGAGTCAGAAAACTATACTATCATCATCATCATCATCATCAGCATGATGATGAAAGTACAAATGGCGGACTTAATGCCATTTGGCATTCTCTACCAGTCAACCATTGGGCGAGCCAGAACACCATAACATCGTCATCATCATCATCATGATGATGATTAAAGTACAATAGGTGGACTTAATGCCGTGTGGCATTCTCTACCAGTCAACCATTATGCGAGCCAGAATACTACAACGTCATCATCATCATGATGATGATTAAAGTACAAAAGGCGGACTTAATGCCGTGTGGCATTCTATACCAGTCAACCATTGGGCGAGTCAGAAAACTATACAATCATCATCATCATCATGATGATGTAAGTATAAATGGTGGACTTAATGCCGTGTGGCATTCTCTACCAGTCAACCATTATGCGAGCCAGAACATGATGATGAAAGTACAAATGGCGGTCTTAATGCCGTGTGGCATTCTATACCAGACAATTATTGGGCGAGTCATTAAACTATACAATCATCATCATCATGATGATGATGAAAGTACAAATGACGGGCTTAATGCCGTGTGGCATTCTCTACCAGTCAACCATTGGGTGAGCCAGAACACTATAACATCGTCATCATCATCATGATGATGATTAAAGTACAAATGGCGGACTTAATGCCGTGTGGCATTCTATACCAATCAACCATTGGGCGAGTCAGAAAACTATACTATCATCATCATCATCAGCATGATGATGAAAGTACAAATGGCGGACTTAATGCCATTTGGCATTCTCTACCAGTCAACCATTGGGCGAGCCAGAACACCATAACATCGTCATCATCATCATCATGATGATGATTAAAATACAAATGGCGGACTTAATGCCGTGTGGCATTCTATACCAGTCAACCATTGGGCGAGTCAGAAAACTATACAATCATCATCATCATCATGATGATGTAAGTATAAATGGTGGACTTAATGCCGTGTGGCATTCTCTACCAGTCAACCATTATGCGAGCCAGAACACTATAACATCGTCATCATCATCATGATGATGATTAAAGTACAAATGGCGGACTTAATGCCGTGTGGCATTCTATACCAATCAACCATTGGGCGAGTCAAAAAACTATACTATCATCATCATCATCATCAGCATGATGATGAAAGTACAAATGGCGGACTTAATGCCGTGTGGCATTCTCTACCAGTCAACCATTGGGCGAGCCAGAAAACTATACAATCATCATCATCATCATGATGATGAAAGTACAAATGACGGACTTAATGCCGTGTGGCATTCTATACCAGTCAACCATTGGGCGAGTCAGAAAACTATACAATCATCATCATCATCATGATGATGAAAGTACAAATGACGGACTTAATGCCGTGTGGCATTCTATACCAGTCAATAATTTTACCAACTAAACAAGTAATGCACATACCTAGTTACCTACTTATGTATATATTTTAGATACATAATAAAGTTACAAACAAAATAAAATAACTACTTAAAATTGTGATATGTGGGGATACATATAAATAGTATCTAAACATAATAAACAAAAATATTGAAAAAAAAAATTAAATATCAGACAACATCAAAAAATATTATTTGTATTGAAAAGTGAGACGACATTCATTCTATCACTGACCAGAATTTTCGCGTGTGCCATGCACAGGCAGTCTTTCGCGTGCTATGCACGGACAGATAAGAATTGTCAGGAAGAATATTTTGCCGGTGTCGATCGATACGCTCCGCGCAACGCACGCGACGTTGCCAACAATCCGCAGCCGTTTGGCAACGTCGCGGCTTTTCGGTACCGATATTTTATACCGGTTAAATAACGGTATACCCTTACCTTTATTTTATTAAGGTACACTTATTTTATACCGGTACCGTAACCGTATACCGTAACCGCTTTCAGTCCCTGGTTTCGAGGGCCAAAATAATTACAATATATTTAGTCCGTATTTTAGATCATAAAAATATATATATAAAAAAAAATCGGGTCGACATGCCACGCTGGGCCACACAGCGCCGTCTAACTCCAAACTAAGCCGAAGCTTATACTATGGGTACTAGACAACTGATAAACTTACTTAGATACTTTTTTTTGTAAATAAATACATATTAAACACCCGGACCAATACAAACAGACATGTTTATGAACACAAACTAACTGAAGAACATAGCTCATACATACATACATACACATGGGACATAGAACTTATTGATATAATCAAATAAATCTTTTTCAGGTCCTCCAGCAAATACAGGCCCTATTATTTTTTGACTTTGCTTATATAGTACTTATGGTAGGTCCTTGTCTTAATATTAGTGATAACGATATTTTCCTTAGCACCAAACTCCAGATTCATCGTATACGACGTGGCCCAAGTGAACGTGAAGTACTTACTTCAAGTGAAATTCAACTACAAATATTAATTATATATTGTTTCTACTTATTCCTTTCGAATATTAATTGATCACAATAATTGTAATGAGTATGTTAACCATAATGAATATGATTATTTTAACCAATAGTTGTTGTGGCGACTTGCGGGTGCCATGTGATATTTCCATTGTTATTGTTCGTGTTGTCCATTTTTAATTACATGCAACTACTTAAGTTTTTTTATTATGATTATTTCGTTTCTTGTTATTGAAACAAGTGATTATGTACCGTACCTAATGATTATCTTGTAATAAAAATCTTATTTTTAATAATATTTCAATGTACTTTTATTCTATAACCTTGATTTAATATAATTCCTTTGATCAATTGATTACAAAGAAGTGCTGTAGGTTAGATTTTCCGAAATAATTTTCTTAATTTATTAATTACGTCGTGTAGTCATCAACACCATCCGTACCAGATGATGCCAGAGGGCGTCTCCCAAACCCGACACAAAAAAGACCATTTCCTAAATTGACCTGCTTGGGAATCAAACGTGGACCTTCAGATCTGCCGCACTTACACCCGTATTCACAAACGATACTGTGAGGTCTCACAGTGCGCGTGGACGCACAGGTACCCTAAAACCTATTCATAAACGACACTTGAGGGGCGGTCGGCCCTGTGCGTCTCTTAAAATGAACGCATTGGTAAAATAGCTAGCGACCTATTTTACGCAACGCATAGGGTCAGTTTCTGTACGTAAAAGTTTTGGTTTTGCTAAATTGAGGTTGTTTTTGTTCTAACGATGGATAATATTATGAAGAAGAGTTTGATAATTATATCAATGAGCAAGCAGAATAAACATAAGAAAAGTGATACGGGATTTTAAAGATCCTTTTGATTAGGTATTATTGCAAGTAGGTTTGAGTTTATGTAAACTTACAATAAATCTGTAGAGAATTAATTAATTAAATGTAATTCTGTACATGAAATATATTTTCAGTTAGTTTCAAATATCCATACTAATATTATAAATGGGAAAGTGTGTCTGTCTGTCGGTATGTTTGTCTTTCTTTCACGGCCCTAACCCCCTACTTCCCTAAATGAGGGGCAACGCGGGCGAAGCCGCGGGCACAGCTAGTATTCAATAAAACAAAAAATATTATTAGGTAAATGTTTTTATTTTCCAGTTTGTACCTATCTTTAACAATTCAATTTCAAGAACACTTTTTCAAATTGTAAATTATGTATCATATCTTCATATTCTAATAAATTATATTGTCTTGCAATCAAAACCTTCTCTCTTTGCATTCTCAACTGGTGCACCTCCTGGTCATGTTTCATATTTGTTGTGTTGCATTTTATTCTCACTCAAAACTACCTGAAAGCAAATATTTATAATCTTAAAAATCTCTCAATAATGTATTTTGTAGAAGGTACACACAGCCACAGTATGAACAAGATAGATAGATAGAAACTCTTTATTGCACTAAAACACAGACATTACATGAAAATACATTACGGACAAACCAAAGTACACTTTAGGTGGTCTTATCCTTATAGCGATCTCATCTAGACAAATACATAAATATACCAAGTACCTAATATTATAATTCTACTATAAACATATATAATACAATAAATATTTACTTAAATAAATTATACATAACACCATTATACATACATGTACAATAATATTTCAATACATATTAAAGACAAGTTAAATTAAATGTAAGATTTTAAATATTACTTACTAGTGTATGATTTGAAATCATCATCTTCAGCCTATAGCAGTCCACTGCTGGACATAGGCCTGTCCAGTTGGTCGCGACTTAGGGGAAACATCTGGAGAATATACCCATAATGGTTTGAAATGTTTCTTAAATATTAGTTGTAAATGGACCTCATTCTCATTGATTTCTTTCATATCATCTACAAAATAAAACATAAGTATATATTTTATATATTAATTAGAAACATTATCTCCTATTTGTTTTTATTTTAGTAAATTTAAAGTGTAAAATGTAAAAAATAAAACTTTGGGCATACTCTTTCTCTAGTACCAATTGGAGTCAATTACAATTACATTTATGAATGGACAAATTGTATGTATACAACATTATTCACCGTGAAGCCTTCTGGGGGTCCTCAACCAGTACGTTTCATGCTGAGGGATTCTTGGGAAAGCTCTTTTTTCCTCAGGGTTTTAATATTCTCCCAGCATCTTTTTAACTGATAAGCGGGCCATTGTGACACATGATTGCGAGTTGTAGGCCACTGCGAGATCCTTCCAAGCCTTCTTCTTTAACTCATGGTAGCTTCATGGAACTGTAATATAAGTATACGCATTTTTAAAACTATTTACTACACAATGTTTTCATAATGAATGTTAATTAGTGAATTCATCTAACCTGATAGTTGAGTTTGGCGTAATTATATCCTTATTCATTATGACCACAAATCGACGCAACAATTACTGCAAAATCACCACAAAACACAAACTAAAACCAATTCTCACTTTTCCGACACTATTTTGTTGAGCCCGATTGAGGTTATAAAAAATGAAATGTCAAATGTCAGTCAAGGAAGTGAAGTGTGCAACAACAAATGAACCAATCACGGGGCTCTATTTTACGCTGTGCGTTTGCTTATTCAAGTGCCGCTTAAGTATTGTTTATGAATTGAAAGGCTCGCCATGTTCAACGCACTGATAAATGCCTCCCTTAACTTAGCGTTGCTGGTCTCCTTAGATAAGTATCGTTTGTGAATACGGGCCTTAGGCTTAGCACTCTAGCTATTTTATTGATGTGTAAGGAGTAGAGCGTAGGTATTATTTTGTTAGCCGTTGATTTACTTGCGTATCAGCTCAAAGAAAATGAAATTACCCACTTGTTTCGGTTTGCCATGGCCCCTTTTCCTTCCAAATAACAAACCAAGTAACAAACAAACCGTAAACCCCGACCAAACTTATCATTATAATCACACCAGTTGCAATGGTGTGTTTCCAATCGTAATCAAAAGGCCAATCAATTGTTCAATCGATTGTTGTCAATTTTTCTATAGACATTATAAACACAAGTTTTAAAAAACAAAATGTCAATTTAAGTCGTCATCAGCCGTCAGGCAATCAACATGTCAGTTTTATTTGGTATTTGTGGGATTTCTAAATTTTAAATAAATTAAGTACAGTTACTTAATAAACTTCAGTGTGTTTTTAGTCGTAATCGTTTGTACATCTATAAATTTTATCAAGAGTCTCAGTAATAGTAGTGTTGATGTACGTTCCAGTGAAATAACAATACATATTCCGCAACAATGGAATCCGATATCATCAATTGGACTAACAAAGAAGTGTGTGATTTATTACATAAAGACAAGATTTCCAGTAAAGTTATAGATATCTGCAGAAGCCAAGATTTAGATGGACAGTGCCTTTTGTCTTTCGTGGATCGTGATTTCTATGTTTTCCCGTTCGACCAGCTCATGTTAGGCGAAAGGAAAAGATTTATTCTTCTAGTGAAAAAGTTACAAAGAAATAATCGCGCTGCTATGTATGAACTGGGTTTGTGTGAAGATCAAATGCTAGCCAATGCTTCGACGAATATAAATTTTCTCGGTACAAATCTGTCGCATTTAAGTTATAATCTCCACAACAAAATCCCACCGGATTTCTCTTGTGGAAGGAATCCAGAATATGTGTCAAATTTCGCACCCGACGTGCGGGCCTCGAAACTGAAACCAGAGATTTGGAAGACAGCTATAGCTCTGGGTAATTATGCCTTGTTTAGTGAATATGAACTTTGTAAAATAACACATACATGAGTATTTTTGTTGACTGACTAATTATTGGGATTGAGTCCAAGAAATCTTATACATTGTCCCAGTTGCACCTTGTGTAAACAAGTTATGATGAAGGTTTGATGTAGCACAATGTTGAAGGAGCTTCCTTCTTGTGTTAATGAGTGAACTGATCTAATCAACATTGTTATTTTAGTGTACATCTTCAACAATCACATTAGCTAAATATACATTTCATATAATAAAATAGACATTTCAATAAATACATATAAACCATCCAATTAAGCTACTACTGTACTAGGTACTACTATCATTGCAATAAATATACATGTAGCAGCAGCAAACTGCAGCTTTGAACATGTGAATATTGGTGATGTATGAAATAATAATGTTCTTGAACATTATATTTGATTGAACTATACAGTAGAACTCCAATTATCCGAACTCCGACTATCCGAATCGCCGATTATCCGAATCACAAAAAATTGTCCAAAAAAGTTGTGCTTTGAAGTGGATGGAGCGTCAGCCCGAGTGTGACCACTTGCAACTGCTCACCGTCAAGCGAATGCGTGACCTGGCTGCCCGAAAACGGTTGAAGAGCGCAAAACAGCTTACATTCACGGAGATGTTTAAAAAACAATGATTTTTATTTCTAAACTTGTAAATAAAAGTACATTTTATTTATATTTAAAACATGTGAAAATTTCATGTTTCTTTCATTTAATTCAATAACGTAGCGTAAAACGTTGCTTTTATTCTCTCCCATGACAATTATTTAAAAAAAAATCCGATTATCCGAATATTTGATTATCCGAATGGGTCCCGGTCCCCATTAATTCGGATAATTGGAGTTCTACTGTATTACTGTAAAGTTTAATTAGATTCCGTTCAGTAGATTTTGTTTGAAAGAGGAATAAACACCCATTTATTCATCCATACAAACTTTCGCGTTTAAAATATCAGTAGGATGGTAATGTGATGCATGCATATTTGTCCGTAGGCTATGTATTCCTGGTGACGTGGGTGACCGCAGTGGTGATGGTCATTGTGCATGACAAAGTACCCGATATGAAGAAATATCCTCCTCTGCCAGATTTATTCCTGGACAATGTGCCACACATTCCATGGGCTTTCGACATGTGTGAGATCACTGGCTCTCTTCTGATGGCTATATGGCTCACTGTTTTGTTCTTCCATAAACATAGGTAAGTGGTTGTTTCCCGTCAATCAATATTGTGACAGACAATTTATATAGAAAATAAATAATAAATATTTTAAAATCTTGTTTACTTGTTGATCAAAATTCATCAAGTAATGTTGTCAAACACATTGTGTATAGGCTTATCTATTCTAATTACATGTTATTTTTAGGTCAAATTACTTTTGAGTTTCTTTGTTTAGACATCTGCCAATGTATGTATATTATAACTTGAAACAATTGCCTTATTTAAACAAATTCATTAAAAAATTGGATTTGCACAAGTATTCTGAACATTCTGGGGAGCCTTCCCACAACGGTGCAGGTTGAGTCTGGCACCCCGGCGCCGAATATACATAAGACAGCCCTGCTGGGGAGTAATGAAAATAACTTCTTTTTGGCACATGTTTTAGGCATTAACATACACATATACACATGAATAAGTCATGAAAAAGACTCGAAAGTAATAAAATGAAAGTGTGACTGTAATTATTCAGTGTACCTAGTCTAAGAATCTTAACATATAAAACAGAAGACTGAACTATAATGTTTATGATAAGACTAAAGTTCTAAGGTAATAATAAGTACCTAATATTACCAGTAATGCCCACCAACTGATTAATCAGTACCTAGCTAAATTTACGAATTTTGAAAAAAGCATTTCAGAAAATTCTATTTTGTGATAAAATAGTGATATATTTAGATCAATTTAGTAAACTATAATTTATTATGATTAATGTCTGTTATTGTCATTGTGTTCTTTCACACCTTGTTTATTTACAAGCCCATTGTTTTAGTCCTATTTATTTCAACCTATTGTGTTATAAAAGTCGATCGATCATTTATAACAATAGTATTGTATAATAGTATTTGCTAACCATGTGTCAGATGTTTTCATAAAGTGGTTTCTGTGTGTATAAGCATAGGGTCTACAATTTCGGTTGTCCATTTTGAGATATTCAACTAAAACTTTTGGGTAACATTATTTATTGATCCTGCCTCCTATCTTCCATTCATATCATTCCCAATGAAAGTATTTTGAACTAGCTGTGCCAGCGGCGTCGCTCGCGTGGATATCGGGTTTCAAAAATAACGGACTTCCATATAATACCCATCTATACCTTGTGCCTAAGTTTTAAGTTAGACCTCTAGCAATACATTGGTGAAAACCGCATTCAATTCTATGCAGTAGTTTTTGCGTAATGCGCGTTCAAACATACAGGTTTAAATTTCTCGCGTTTTCCCAACACTTCCCGTCACTGCTCCGCTCCTATTGATTGTAGCGTGATGAAAAGTATCCTATAACCTGCCCAGGAGTATGAAGAATAATTGTACCAAGTTTCGTCAAAATCTGTTCAGTAGTTTTTTTTTCTATAAGGAACATACAGACAGACAGACAGACAGACAGACAGACAGACAAAAATTTTACTGATTGCATTTTTGGTATCAGTATCGATCACTTATCACCCCCTAATAGTTATTTTGAAAAAATATTTTATGTACAGAATTGACCTCTCTACAGATTTATTATAAGTATAGATAGATAGATAAACAAAATTGTATTAATATTAAGTGGAATGTAAGGGAGTGACCTAGATATCATCTTTTCGCTCTAAGCCACCCTCATCTGCCCATAGTGCATCCTGCCTAATAACAAATGGGGCTCTGGCAACCAAATAGTGGAGGTATAACCATCACAATAAGGGGCTGTGCAGACGTCAGACTTTTTGAGTGATAGAGTCTGCGTCTGAGACATTTAAAAAGAGCATCTAGGTCCCTACAGCTCTGCTGACAGAATGATCGAAGAAGTGCGTTGAGTCTGTGAAATGTCCGCGACAGATTTTTGCGCGTCGTGTGCGTTACTACATATAATTGCATCACAGACTAAAAGTACAGGCCTCCTGCCCAGTGTGGCGATTATTGGTAAAGCCTCTGGATTTGCCCAAAGTGGCGAAAAATGATGAAGATGACATAAATGTACCCATTTCGAATAAATGAAATATTGAGTGTAGTAACATCTCGTTGCGCAGATTTATAATCCTGCGACGGTTTTTCGCGCTGGCCGGCACGGTGTTCCTGCTGCGGTGCTTCACGATGCTGATCACGTCGCTGTCGGTGCCGGGGTCGCACCTCAAGTGCGAGCCGCGCTCGTACCCGCCCGCCGACGACCTCACCGTGTGGGGCCGCCGCCTGCGGCAGGCCTACGACATCTGGAGCGGCGCCGGCATGTCGGTCCGCGGCGTGCGCACCTGCGGCGACTACATGTTCTCCGGGCACACGGTGGCGCTTACGCTGCTCAACTTCTTCATCACTGAATGTGAGTTTATTATTACGTTGTATTAAGTGAGCCCACGCTGACAAGCGTTTTTAAAGCGGAGCGACCACGCAGCGAACATGCGCAGCGAACTAGACGCGGCTGTGCAGGGCATTATGTTGCGCACAACGCTTTTGTTGCGGAGAGAAACGGAATACATTCTGTTAGTGAGCCACATTGCTTGTAATCTGCCAGTGTGGCGTGGCCCTTACAACCGAAGCATGGTTCTTTTGCAAGCCTATGTTCACTAATGCGTTCGGAAATATCACAATCAGAAATTTCCTCGAAGTTCATTCAAATAGGTATGACATTAGTCTATAGTTCATTCGCGTTAAGAAAATAGTGACTCATCACCGACTGCCGGCCAAGCCACTTTAATTGGCTAGGGGGTGTGGCTAACGCTAGAAATTATAATTTCTAGCGTTTTAATTGGCTAGGGGGTGTGGCTTGGCCGGCAGTCGGTGATGAGTCACTATTTTCTTAACGCGAATGAACTATAGTACACTTACGACATTAGTTGTACCAGATTGATTAAACCTAGATTTCCAAACGCATTTGAATAGCCCAGCTGGAGCGTCCTACCTGATAGATGTACACAGGATGACTCAATGCTCTAGCTAGACGGAGTTTCTATCCCTAAGGACATAATCGTTACATTTGACTCGAAAAGAAGATCGAAACTACCCTACAAGGGGTATTAGAAGAGATCAAGAGATTGATCAAATGCACCCCACAAGCGGCGAATGACACGAGTCGATGTTCCCACCACCCACCAGGAAAAAATAACATGTTCTCTTTGTGTTTGCATTAGATGTCTCGTTAACAAAGAAGGTAACAGCCCACTATAGCTATACCACCCGTCGGTATTCGCAACTCTGCGTCTGCGCTTCCTATCCCTTTGGAGATGCGCCAGAGTGGAGCGTTAAATCTTAGATTTAATTAGAATTAGAATGTCGTGGTTATAATATAAGTAATAAAGTGTATAGTAGAATATTAGTGTGGGTAAATAAATAAGAGAAAATCCACAATAAGGTCGTAGTAGAATAATCCTAGCAGTATGCGTATTTTATGACTAGACATTTTTTCCAAATATGAAGTCAAAAATCATCATGAACTGTCACATAGGTACCTAACTATCTCACTTATTTATTCAAGAGACTTGTCACTTTAATGCCTTTCAATTTCAATTGCAGTCGTCCTAAAATCTCTGCTCATCATAATTGCGGTAATGTAGAATAAGTTCTTACGTCAACGATATAAGGTTCTTTGTTGAATGGGGTCACGAAAGTAAGTTAATATAAACAATTGGACATACATCTTCCGCGAACTGGTAACAATATACGTATCTTTAGGTATACATTATTATTTAAAACTTTCGTATTGCGTAGTCGCAATACCAAATATGCCTACAATTACACAATTGACATTACTTAGGAGGCCACGCAGTAAAAACAGTTATTACCTATAGACTAATAAAAAGTTCCAAGAGTTCCTGCATATTATACCTACCTATTTTATTAAGGAACGCGCGAACGCCTATTAATTAGGTACTCAACTACCTATGTGAAGTGTTTATCGACGTTTTTTTATTTCGTTCGATTAGTTTACACTTTCATGACTATAATAGGCAGGCAGGCATCTTAATTCGGCCCTTTTGCATAATCTCTTGATTTTAGGTTACCTACTTTTACTTATAGACTTTGTATCAGACGTAGTCAAGTAGTATTTCAAGATTTCGTGATTGGTCAGTAAGTGTTCTGACATTTTTACACACCTCACTTTCAGGGTGTGGGCGACAGGCGCGGTGGGGTTTCCCTGGTGTGCCTGTCGACCTAAGATTTGGTCCTCACGACCGCTTACCATCAAGTAGAGTGAGGTCATCCTGCACCGCTTACCATCAGGTAGAGTGAGGTCATCCTGAACACTCTTACTATAAAAAGAAAATCTAGATAGTTGTAACAAGTTTCACATCATCACTTGGATGTAAATCTTGTAATTGACCCATATCTTATCATTAAACATAGTTGTTTTGTTTTGTCTGTCTAACCTCTAGACGTAAAGTACAGAGGTTCAAAGGTCCTGTTGTTTATTTAATGAATGAGCTAATATTTTTCATGAGTTCGTCATTGGTTATGGTAATTTACTGAATGCCGATCAATTATTATTATTATAGTTAGTCCAATTATAATTATTTCTATCCTTTATCATTAAACATTTTACACATCTAATTCCACGAACAGGCTGAGCCCGCAATGTTTTGATTGCGTCCAAACGACGCATTAGTGGCATTAGTTACACGCCTCACCCCGCTAATCTAGAAACCTACTTGTAAAATCATGATCAACTACAATAATAAAAACAAGGAAGTGATAACGACCAGTGACGCCTTGTTTAGATGTTTACTTCAATACCTACGTATTATATCTGTATTAATTAGTATTATATTCTCTGTGATATCGGTTAGTAATGCTGTTACTAAATGAGCTTGACAATTTAACGCCTATATTATGTATGTTTCTGTAGAGGAGCTATATTTTAGTCGCAAAGTCCGAGCGGCGACATCGCATGTATAATATAAATCACCGGAGGCATTTGTCACTGTTCGTCCCCGTCATGCAATGTTGCTCTCATATGAACATGCAATCCTTTGTGAAGGTGGTAAATCAGTCTCCCTAGATGTACCTACTACTGGTACATATGCGGTTGTTATGTAAGTATAGGTTTATAAATCACCAAAATTAGTACTAGCTAATGGAGAAGTTCGAGAACAGCCCGACCTCATATTTTCTTATGCTGATATAAATCAATTTGCGGCGGTGATTCAAATAAATTTCCGCCACTGCTCCTAATACCTACGAGTAAGTACTAAACTAATGAACTTATACTTGTGTGATCCTCCTATCTACCTATACGGGAACCCTTAAACGAAGAGTCAAGAAGGATACCATGGACATGGGCCTAAAGTAACTGACATGAAATTATAGCTATTCGTTGTTTCTTTAATCGAAAAACACATTTAGATTACATACATAATTCATCCAAGAGCGTCGGCCTAATGGTAATGGCTAAGAACTCCATAAGGGAGGCAGCGGTTTACACCTTAAGACATCGTAGATACCTGTGAAGAAAACCTAAGTTTGTGTGAAGTCGACCAACCAGCACTTGGTTGAGTATAACTTGGAAGCCCTCTGTGGGGACAAATATTTGCAGTTGAAGAATTCCAAATTTGATGCACAAGGTTAGGTATCAATAAATCATGAGTGACTTATCTACGATAAAGGCGCATGCTACATACGTGGGCAGATAGTGCAATTACCGAATACCAATTTGAGAACTAACATAACAACAGTCGTTTCTTATGCCGGGCGCAGGGTGATGCTGGACAGTGATTTGATACAAATATAACTAAGTAATTAGGCATACCTATCAGCTGACGGTGACGGTATGTTTGACATCAGGTAGGGACGATACATTTTGGTAATTTCGTTCCACAAGTATAGAAATAAAATAGGCTAGTTGACAATTTTATTTAGGGTCCATAACGATGCATCCCGCAATTTATAGAAACATACAATTAATAGGTGGAAATCACATTCTTAGCTTGAATCGTTCTTGAGATACAAAAATTACGGACTAACCCAAAAACGCTTCATACAAACGCAAACTGTGACATTTCGGGTTGTACCTACGTATGTATGATGACACGTGTGAGAACTTTGTTGAATAAATGAATAGTGCAGCCTAAAGGACGGTATAATCTTTTGGAAGTTGAGATTCCTGAAATGGGTTTAGTTGTGATAATTTTTTCTAGTAGGTACTTAGTAAAAAAACAATTGCAAATATCGATCGTAAAAATAGTTGAGTTACCCAAACTTAAACATTGTTTCGCATTTATAATAACACTACATTCGATTTCTTATCAATTGTCACATATTACAAAAGCGTTTGACGATTTTGTATGTTATGTATGTACCTACCTATTTGTATTTGTTATTGCGATAAGGCTGCCTTAGTCACCGATAGTGTTGGCGTGAATGCACTCGCGACCGCCGCCGTGTGGCTAAACACGTGCTCCTCATGAACCTAGCCTGTGCTCCTGGTTGGACTGAAGGTCGCACATAATCCTTTAGTTTATTGCACTTGTCTCAACCAGAATTGACCTCCCGTGGGCGACCCGTTGGCTAAAGGGCACCATACCACACATAAATCAATCCTTTCGTATGAAATTTCATTTCATGTCTCAACTTATCAGCAATTTCCAAAGCCTAAGCGCTACTGCGCATCTGATTTTCTGTCTATTTACGTTTCTTTAGGCAATATTGAGAAAGGATAGAGTATAGAATACCTCTATAGCAAATAGCTCTACATACACAAATAGGTATTAACAAATTAAAAATATTTAGATTTTCCAATGATCCTTTTTTAGTTTTCCTCCACCGACATTTCCGGTACATTTTCCATTAGTAGGTGCTTCCATTCATACATTAAAATATACAATGGCCATGTGCAACCAAGCTGTATAAATAAGAACGATATGGCAAAAGAAGACCAAAATATTAAATAATCTTAACTTTTCCATTGCAAATTAATGTACTAATGAAAAATAAAAGGCAACGAATTGGTTATAAAGTTAAACACACGCTAGCTATAAAATTAGAGAAACTTGACATGTGTTTCCTAATACTTAATTAGATTGTAATGAATTCTTCGTTTTACCTTTACTAAGTCTTTTTATCTTGTTTTTGTAGCGAATTAACAACATATTTAAAATTCTGAACAAGTGTCACCCTCAAATTAGCATACCTATTGTACAAAACTGGATTTAAAACAACAAAGCTAAGAAAGCAGATTGGGCTTCGATTCTGACGTGTGAAGACTGACGGTTATGACAAATGAATGCTTAAACGAAAACAAAGTCCCGAGTTCAGCATAGCAGGAGGTAGCGGTTCAAATCCTGTACCAAAGTGACATCATTCATGATTGTTACACGTTCGAAAAAGTCTCTAGGTACTGCGCAGCGGCGTAGCGTAGGGGCGGAGGGGGCGGCACATTTTAGGGGGCGGCAAAATTTCACGATTTATAATCTATCCATACTTAATTAAATAATAAAAATATTTGAACCATTTCATATTTTTATCGGAACTACAAATTCGGACCGATTGAAAAGAGCATGGAATTTTTCATTACTTATTCTGTAACGGATTCGGGGAATCCCTTTTCTTTGAATGATATTTTGTAGCGACTGCTGCCAACACCGTCCACGACTTGCGGGAATTCTCCGTATTTTATTTTATGCTTTGTTGACTAACAAAACAACAGCGAGAATTACTGACGATTCAAAATAAAAGGGCGGCAAAATTGTCTTCTAAATATAATAATAACGCATTAATATATGGCACTGCGCATACCCTCCTCCGAGGCGAGTATTCTTACTACGCCCCTACCCTTACTCCCTACTTTAGGATAGGCTGGATCCCCTCGAACTCGACCCCACGGGGATACACCTACCTGAGCTGATGATGATTATTATTTCCCTTTCAGACACGTCTCGGGGCCTGTACCTGCTGCACATCCTCACGTGGGTGATGAACATGTTCGGCATCTTCTTCATCCTGGCGGCGCACGAGCACTACTCGATCGACGTGTTCATCGCCTTCTACATCACCTCGCGTCTCTTCCTCTACTACCACACGCTCTCCAACAACCAGGCCCTCATGCAGAACGACTCGTCTAGGTAACCGGCTTCATGTAACTATTAGGTATAATGCGTATGATTAAGATCTGGTGGTGTTCTTACCTGTAAGACTGACTATGAGACATGAATTCGTGCGCGTCAAAATGACGGGATCAATTCCCCAATTTAAAATATATCACATGTAATTGTTTGTATGATCATTGTGAGAAGGGGCGGTACACCACTGAGCAAATACAAACAGGAGGTGGCCTAAGCAATTGTGCAGTGATTCAATTATTTTGTAAGCAAAGGGAGAGTCTGCTAGAAGGGGCTACTAACCAACTCCATTTGTTTAAATATTTGTAAATATTAGGTACCTACCTTCGTTATGTATTATTATTACATACACATACCTACTATTTACTCACTCACTCTTTTTCTTTATGCAATTTCAGGACAAGAATATGGTTCCCGCTGCTTTCGTTCTTTGAATCTGAAGTGGATGGTATCGTGCCCAACGAGTACGAAGGGCCCGTGACGATCATGAACAACTTGAGGCAGTGGTGCGTGCAGCTGCTGACCGACGTGAAGGAGTCCAGCATGGCCAAGATCGCGGGCTCCAAGCTGCAGGAGGGCGCCGCCATGGGCGAGTACTCCGTCGTCAAAATCGTCGACGGCATCAAGAGGAACCTAAGCCTAGTCGAGGAATACAAGAGCTCGCGCCAAAGACTCGTCACCTTAGACAAGAACATCCAAGCGAGCATGCTCGACGACCAACTGGACAGCGAGATCCGCCACCGCAACCTCGCAGACTTAGCCGGAGAAACACTCCTCAAAGAATTCAGTAATCCCCCATCTCCCGTTTTAAAAAAGAATATATGAAAGAAAATGGCGTTTTATAGACTAGAGGCTATATTTTATAGAAATAATCATTGTAGTTGTATTTGTACAATGAAATTATTAGATACCTGATGTTTTACATTTCCATTATAGATTTTATATCGTGTTATTCCATGATTATTTATTTACGATAAGTAAAAACATTATTACAAATTATTAAGGAGATCCAATGGGTTTGCTCAAATAATCGAATAAAAATAATTTCGCTTATAACGTGTTTTCTTTTGAATGATGTAGATATCCCTTTTTGGAACAACAGAATTTAGGGAGATATAGGTTTGCCAACTAACATCTAAATGTAACACACAAAATTTATTTGAATTTGTAGATAGTGCATACAAATTCCAGATAATTTTTAATCTTCGTTCAATAAATGTCAAGAAGAAACAAGACACTATTTTAATTTAGGTAGGTACACAAAATATTTACAAAGGCCACGGGGGTAATCTGTGACAAAGGCACTATCCATTTTAAAAAATATGTTGTAATGTAATCCTCTTCCTTTCAAGGACCACAATCTCGGTATAAACTTAAATAATTGACAAATCAATTAATTCCTGACAAAATTTCTAAATATTGTGTACTCAAAGGGTTATTAAAAGGATAATAGGATACTTATTATGACATACAGTTATCTAGAGGAAATAAATGAAATATTTCAGTTTTGTCTCATTTTATATAATTCATATGAAAAATTAGTTAAAAAAACTGTCTTTAATAATAATAACATAAAATTGATATAATTATTAAATCTGTCATGAAAACCCTAATAAAAAGATTATTACAACCAAAACAACCAGGTTTAAAGAGAATGTTCATACAATAAAATGTTGTATGTACAATAATACATCAATTATTCAATTTATATAGCACCTACTGGAATCTAGCGAACATCATCAATTACAAATGTGGTAAAGCGATGTGTGCCGTCATATAAACTAATAATGACGGCCACTAGAATAATTGAGAGATTTAGAACACTCTTCTGGCTTTTCTAATGAGAATAAATAAATATTTTTAACCTAATGTAAATTAATTTTGGCTAAAAAATGAATTAATTTGTAAAAAAAGAAATGATTATTAATACTTTAAATAATACAAGCCTTAATGAAGGATAAATGTTAAAATAGAAATCTTACTCTGGAACTTTATATAAAATTGATTAAAATCTAATATGACAATTTTTATTATAATAGGCCACTTCATAAAACTTGTAACTACATCGCCACATAAAACAAGTTCTCAACAAAGTCTTCTTTGTGTTATATACAATGACTAATAATACCAAAGAAGTGAGAGATGCATTATAAATAACAGAACAGACTTAATGAACAGTGCTTGCTTAGTGCTAGTGGGGCTTAATTTGAGCTGTAAAGCAAAATAATGAGTTCAGTTCCTTTATTCAGCAGCCGCCATCTGTTCACTCGCAATCAGAGCTTCGGATGGGTTATCTTTTTTACTATCGGTGGCATCTGCGGTGGGTTCCTTTTCCTCTGATTGTTCACGAGAACTTGCAGTACCATTCTCATTAACAGATTCCTCTTTTTCAGGTGTTGTTTCCTTAGATGATTTCTTAGTTTCTAATTCGACCTCTTTCTCTGGAGAATTCTCCTTTTCCGTTACCTCCTCTTTGTCAACAGATTTTTGCCTTTCAGGTGAGGTTTCTTTAGCGGGAGATTCTTCCTTTGCAGGTGATGCCTCTTTATCTTCTTTTTCTGGTGACGCCTCTTTCTCTTCTTTTTCGGGTAACGCCTCATCATCTTCTTTAGCAGGTGAGGGTTCTTTAGAGGCCACCCTGTCAGCTGGTGTGGCCTCCCTCGAGGCAGACTTCTCTTTTTCTACATTTTCTTCGTTCGTCTCATCAGCTTTATCTCCATCACCAGTCTCTCTTTCTTGTGAGTTTTCTTTAGATTCACTATCCTTTTCCTTGTCAACATCACCATTGACCACCTTTTCCTATAAATATTTAATACTTAGAATATTTTTCAATTTGAGGAAAGCTAGGTACCTACTACAAAGCTAAAAATTCACCACTACAAAAGCTTTATCCTTTTACCACCAAGGAATGATACACAATAGAAAATGTACTGTTATTGTTTCATTTAAGTGTCAACGGCATTCAAAGTGTTAATAACCGGCAATGTATAACTAATTATAATGTCAGTGACATTACAAAAAGTAGGTCAGTAGGTACATTGTTATCCTTTCTATCAAAATTAACAAGCTATCAAGAGGGTTAGATAATGATTGTAAACAATGACAATTTAAAAAAATTACCTGTTCATTCTCAGTAACAGGGGGCTCCTCAGGTGGCACTTCTAATTTCAGAAACTGTTCCAAAGTATCTACTTCATTTGCTAAGTCAAACTGGTCATAGTCCTGAAAATAAAAGTTGAATATTAAACCTGCTTTGCTGTCACATTGAAGGTCATTGCCTTTGTGGATTCCAGTGGGTCGCTTACCCCGCAGTACTCGTCGTCGCTGAACACCTGCGGCGGCAGCGGCGAGCGCGGGTTGGGGTCGCTGACGGTGCCTCCGTTCGACTTGGCATTGTTTTGCATGAACTCTTTGTCAGCTTCTCTTCCAGGTTCCGTTATGTCAATGACATCATATTTTATGCTTTTAGAATCTAGTATCATCAATACGCGTTGTTGTCTCTTTTTCACCTGGAAAATTGATCATCACGTAATCAAAAACAATTATTGTGAATCAGTTTTAATGAAGTCCTGATAAGCACCCGGTCGACCCAGGAATTTTCTAATATTAACTTACCTCTTTGTTTCCAGAAATACCACTAATGTATATTTTGACAACCATGTTGAAAATTTGTCTTCTCAAATTACAATAACAACGAATATAATCGTAGAAAAATTAAAATAAAAAAATAGGCTTGGCCATTAGTCAATCTGCTTTAATAATAATAATTAGTAGAAATAGTAGATTAGTGACAGCATAGATGAAGTGTTGCCATTTGATTAAAATAATATCTCCTATGTGATGTTTTTCTATGAAAATATTTCGTGATTTGTTAGCTCTAATGTTAAAGTGAAATCATATTGAAATTTTAACTTATATATATTTATTACCATCTGTAACATAATTGTCTTGAACTGGAGCTTTAAAATTCAATTTACAAAATAAATATTACTATTTTTAGGAATTGCTATTTAATAGCCACACCGAACTCAGTTACGTTTCGTTACACTCAGGCAAAATATTTATGTAATAAATATATTTTTTAAAAATATATCAGACAGAGAAATATTACAATACCTAATATTATAAAGTTGTAGAATATTCTACATATTTTATTACTAATATTTTTTGGATATTTATTTTCTTATCTAAGAGTAGCCTGATACTAGGTACTTTCCTTCGTTATGGAGGGTCAGCATATATGTGTTGTGTGACACACCTGGGTATGTAGACATGTATAGGTACATAATGTTCCCTTGAGACTTCTCAATCGAGTAGCCCCTCAGAGGGACCATCTTGTCACGATAAATTATTTCGTGGCGTCTTGTAAGTATGTATAGGTCGTAGGTGGAGGCAAGGAGGTGGGCCACACCAGTGGGCCGAGCCGGCAAAGGGGCTCCGTTACCGACGCGACTATCGTGGTTGCTCCTCCAGTTTCTCTGTCGACAGCTAGCAGCGCTCCGACAAGTTTCCAGCGAGCATCGGTCGGAGGAGTGTCCTTTGGCGGTTCGGCGTACCTATGTCGTGGAATCCCTATCTTCCGAGCTTGGCGATGAAGTAGAGTCATCGTAGGGTTTAGCCGGATAGGTAATATGGAACAAGTATGTAGGTTTTATATAAATGAGGAAGAAACACTATATGAAATTTAACAAATGAGGAAGAAAGTGATAATAAAACACCTTTGTATTATTATAACGATGTGGTCAAACATGCCAACAATTGTTAAGGTTTACGATTTATCATGAAAATTTGTCTTCTTGGTTTTATATATTTTTTATACTAAAAATGATATGGTTGCAATGACGAATCAAGACTAATCCTTTTGCTCTGAGAAAATAAATTATTTGTATGTTTACGCAAAAAATTAAACCTTGGCAAATATTTCTTTCTTCCATAATTCTCTTTAATCAGCTTAGACTAATGAGGGAAAACGGTGTTACAGGGGAATGCTGGAAAATGCATTTTTTGCAATGGAATGTAGACATTTTTTACGCCCAAGGCAACCAGTCAGTAGGTACCAAGATAAAATAAAACAGCATATTATAAGTACAAATTTAATACATAATTATAATACATAGGTAGGCGTATTGTCCTGTAAACATGAAAAACTGTGTGCACTATCGCGGCAAATTATGGCAATGCGTCGCGAGCGCGCGTGGAATGTTCTACGCAGTCTTATATACGAAGTTCGCGGTTTGAACAGAGTTCCGTCTAGATCTCACTACTCTTATCAAACAATTTAGTTTAACTTTATCAATTTATACAAACTGGTCGTATACCAACATTGGATGCTCTTTATCATCGACGATACAACAATAACATTATTCATGTACTTATATACAGCGAGCGGTAAATCTTATGTTTTTTCTTATGACAATCAAAGAGCATGTCATGATTTTTATAGTCGGTATACATAAACAACACATTTATTCACACTTATTACGAATGCGACGGAAATTTGTTCAAATTTACCACGCGATTAACTTAGTCCGACTACGTCCTTACGTCTAATAAACATTAAAATAACTTTTAATTTTGTGTCACTGTTACCACCTTCACGTTTTAATTACTTAATTATAATCACATTATTCGATAATTTCGCTAATACATATTATATATCAGTAATCGCTTAATTCACTTATGGATATGCGCAATTATAAACAATTCAATAATAGGTAGCTACAATGTTATTATTAGCGTGTAACTTAGTCCATTCCCCAAATTAAAAACGGTATGAACTACCTACAGTATAAAAGGAGGCCCTAAGAGTTCGATAGATGAGTTTAATACTTTTGTGCTAAAATATGTAAATATACTTTAAATTTAAATGTAATCTTTAAAAACATAATATGTCATCAAACACGTGAATACAGAATACCTACCTAAGTCGCAAGATAGTCTGAGTATTGATTGACCCAGCCGGGGAACGAATGAAAAGGAATCAATTATTTTGTAAAAGTGCCACGTTACCGAGGTGTCGACAAGGTCGCGGCCGTTTATAAATGTAAACAAAACCGTGTGAGCACGAGTACACGCAACCATCCGGCAGAGCGGTTGGCGCGCGGCCAGGCCCGCGGCCGACTCCGCCGGACAACCTAATGCCCGATACTATTTAATAATAATAGATCCAATTAAAATCTCGGCAACCATGTAGCGACAGCTGATGGCGATTCGGACGAGTTAACAGACACGATACATTTTACATTTAAATATAAACACTTGTTATCGTTAATAATGAGACAAGATTTGAAAGCAAAGAAAAATTTTAGTATAATTAGTGAGAATTTGAAAGAATGCGATCCATATTAGGCTATACTGATAGACCAGTGCATAGAGGCTTAGGGTTTCCCCACATTCATCGACGCGGCATCAGCTTATAAGCCAAGTGCGTATCACTATACTACGTTTTCATACATACGTTTCGCCGTCGTCGGCCCGCGACCCGTAGCCCGATCCGAGCCAATGCGAATGTCATTAGTAGCACCCTTATTTATTTCACATAAAGGCTTTATTAACCGATTTCAGCCGATTTCGCGTCGATATATGGAGAGATCCTTATTGTAGGGAAGACAGGGTACAAAAATAACGGCAGGTCGCTTTGCCGCCTTCAGGTGATAGTCAGAACACAGGGCTATCACCTGAAGGCGGCAAAGCGACCTTTTGGATAAATCTAGAGAGCCATTGTTACTTTCGACAGTTTCGACCCGCCATTACTTTTGTACCCGGTCTCCCGTATATCAGTTTTATAACCGTTTGAATATACCTAGGTATACCTATATACACATTTGATTTTTTCTAAATGACTACGATCAATAGGGAGGCTTTAGTTATTATCATCGAACGATCGGGGGAGTAGACTCACACACGGTAAACTAATACTATAATATAGATTTATGGTATTTACCTATATTAGATAGCGTTGCTGACGCATAATTAATATACTAGTTATGAAATAAATAAAATAAAGTCTATTTAAAAATTTGTGTAACAGCAATATTTTATAGCATTTTTGTAATCGGGAAAAAAAGAAACTTTTTGGGGAAAATAAAAATATTGAGGGAATGAACAACGGAATGTCGACATCAATTTAGAATTTTTTGTACGCCAATGGATTTTTATAGTTGAGATCATTCGAAGAGGCGATAGATTTACATAGATACAAATATTCAAGTTAAGTATACAAAAGAATATAGCTATAAAAATACAAAGAGTATGAAAAATAAATAAAGTTCAAAATATATTTTAATAACAAGTAAACCATAATACCTATAATAGCACAAATATACATTTCTAGATTATTTATACAAAAAACAAAACTTAGTCAATGGTACGAACCACTTTAAATTTAAACCAACTGACTTCTGTACATTTTTATTTCGCATTAGAGCCGATTTTTCTTACCACTAAGGTATCCTTACCTTATTCGCATCTGCGCGCTTAATATTTGAATTAGTGATGTACCAGATCGTCAAAAAAGTATATTTGCCCTTACGGATATTCGGTACATCCCTAATCATAATCATCCATCGAATGGTTGACAAAGATCGACCCTAAGGAGATATCTAACTACGACGACTTACAAAACGTTTGTGCAGTATGAATTGATCATACTCCCACCAGTCATATGCTTGAGAGCCCAAGGCTCGCGAGTCAAAAACCAAACATTTTATAAAAATTATAATAATAATAATAAGTTGACATCTAAAAATCTCGATTTTGTACTCTAAACCGATACATAATTGGGCTTTCGGTTTTCCCAGATGTATACAGTTTAAATCTATAATGTCTATGCATTGAAGCGGTTCGCAACGTTACACTAATTTCATACACAACAAACTTAATTTTCTTATGGAAAGGTTAAAGCACCATTATGGTAATGGTTGATGCGAAAACGGCGTTCTATTTACAACAGGGGCTGTGGATTTGATTTGTTTTACTTTTTGTTCTATATGCAATTCTTCTTCTTTTCGAATTGACAGCAAAACTATTTGTATTGTGCCGGACCAAAGCTCCGAAACGCAATTACTCTTCTTCCCGGACGGGACGGACTTCCCTTACTCCGACCGAGGCAAAGTCAACTAGGCATTTTAAATGAAGCAATGGAACCCTGCAAATGATGTTTTGCCCTTTTCTCGAACTAATCGATTTCTTTGCACTAAAAGTACCTACTTACTGATAAAATGACGTGTAAGCCTGGTTTATTCCCTATCTTATAGGTTTCACTCATTGTAAAGATTTAATTTAAAAATAAAATAATGCGGCAAATCACTCCAACATTCTCAAACTAAGGTCTTCCCTGTTACTACCATGCCTGCCAGGATCACCTGGACATCAGACTGCGGGCATCTCCCAGAACACCCAGACCCCGAGACAATAAAAAAACTTAATTTCTTAAATTGATCCGACTGGGAATCGGGCCTTAACTCTAACCATTGCGCCATGGAAGCAGTCATTTTAATAAATAATAACGCTTTACATGGTGCATTTATCAGCTGCCATAATGCGAAAACACATCTTTATTATATCGCCTAGATCACTTACCTCGACACGTGTCGCAATAAGAGTGTAATCTATAACGATTTCTCAGTTCATCTTCTGCACACACTTATGCTATGATGTGATGATATTTTATTAAAGTTTTGATTTTTTTTACATAGTACCTACCAATTTAATTAATATTTAACTACATATTATTGCAACTTCTCTTCTGTGTCCAATTCAAACTCTTCCACGTATCATTACAAAATTCGACAAGAAATCCATGTTTTAGTATTAATTTTCTAAGTATGTAGTCAAACGAAACTGTGATCGAATTTTCCAGGCACAGTTCGTTTTAAAAATACATGTTTCATGTCTTTAGGCTGCAGTTATTAATGTGCGTTACTTTTTATTAGCCAAAACGACGACATTTCACTTTGATGCAGGAATTTGGTATATTTATTCGTCAAATTGTGATGCATATCTTTCTTTACACAAACCGTAGGCTGCGATACGTCTCTAACCCTTTACAACTAACATATTATGAATCATTTAACACGGCCGACTTAACTGCATGGCGGTTCGACAGGGTTGTATGGGAATACGCTTCTACCAGGCAAGTGTCATGTAAAAGAAATATTATGAGAGCGTTGGGATCACGGTACACGGGTACAGTTTGCATCAGATATATAGGCAACTTAGTTTTTCAATATATGTACATACCAAAAGCTCCTTGTTTATTAGAATAACTATTAAAAAGTTATCCAATTATTTCTATCTGATAACACGTGTAAGATTAATTTGATGACAATGAGCAGTAAGTTTTAACGATTGTAACTTCGTAGTATTAATAATTGTAACTCTTAGTATAGTAAGTAGTTAATAGTATCTAAATGAAACTGTAAATTGTGTGAGAGAAAATAAATATTTATTGTTATTAATTTAATTTTTTCGTAATTGTTTCTATGCATGTGGATACTTGTGACGTGTGATTCGCGTTCTATTATATTAAATCATTAATTAGCTGTCAGATTTCTAAAAAGTGTAAAGTAGATAAATAAAATATCTTTTTGAAACTAATTTATGGTGGGTACATATTTTTTTGCTGGTCTTTGTAGCTCAGATGCTCAGTTCATATTATTATTTCATATATTCTGATGCCGACCGTACCGCGTACACACACTTTTTGCGCTAGCCATTGGTAAAATCGCTGGCGTTGTACAGACTTAAAACTAAGGTAGAGCGATTACCGGTAGAGCCCCCAGATGTTTGACCAAAGTGGCGGAAAACTGTCCTCAGTTAGACCTCTCGGTCTACCCAACTGTGGATTGCGTTAGACTGATGATGTAACGTTACGTAACGATGAAATGGTGCAGGTCAGTCGCCGGCTTTAAGTTAAGTTACGTCGCGCAGACGGAGTAACATCGCTGCACCAGCAGCGTTCAGTTCCGTGGACATCTGGAGGGTAAAGCCAAACTGGCTTCCAAGAAACTGGGTGTGCTTAATAGAGCGGGACAGTATTTCACGCCGACCCAGCGCTTACAACTTTATAAAGCACAGGTCCGGCCTCATATGGAATACTGTTCCCACCTCTGGGCTGGAGCACCCCAGTATCAACTCCTTCCATTTGACCGAATCCAGCGTAGAGCTGCTCGTATTGTCGATGACCTGACCCTGTCAAGTCGACTCGACTCACTGGCATTGCGAAGAGACGTTGCATCCATGTGCGTTCTCTACCGCATCTATCATGGGGAGTGTTCTGAAGAATTGTTTGGTTTACTGCCTGCAGCGGAGTTTCTTCACCGCACCACACGTAACCGACTGAAATTCCATCCACATCATCTCGATGGCTGGAGATCCTCGACTGTACGTTTTATGAGGAACTTCTTGCCTCGCGCCTCGGTTTTGTGGAACCAACTTCCTGCGGCAGTCTTTCCGAACAGCTACGACTTGGGAACCTTCAAGAAACGAGCGTATTCATATTTAAAAGGCCGGCAGCGACCCTAAACTCGGCTAGAGCTGCGGGTGTCCATGGGCGGTGTCGACTGCTTACCATCAGGCATCACACTTGCTCGTCTGCCGCCTCTCGCAAAAAAAAAAAAAAAAACCAGTACTCCCCGTGACCACGGTCGTTGTAACACGGCCGAAACGTCGGGTTTTTAAAAAAGGTGTGCGCGTTAAATCCTGCTAGTTATATATTAACGTAGCCACAGTTAGATGTATGTCGAAGAGTCGGGGGGATGTCGGCTCAGACGGGCGTGCCAAAGTCGGGGTCCCCGTGTCCGGGCAGCAGGTGTGGCGCGTGGCGCGGGCCGGCCACGCCGTTGGGCAGCGGCAGCGCGGCCGGCCCGCCGCCCTCCGTCACGCGACGCGCCGATCCTATCCTGTAATAAATAAATTTATTTATTTACTAGCTGTGCCAGCGGCGTCGCTCGCGTGGATATCGGGTTTCAAAAATAACGGACTTCCATATAATACCTATCTATACCTTGTGCCTAAGTTTTAAGTTAGACCTCTAGCAATACATTGGTGAAAACCGCATTCAATTCTATGCAGTAGTTTTCGCGTAATGCGCGTTCAAACATACAGGTTTAAATTTCTCGCGTTTTCCCAACACTTCCCGTCACTGCTCCGCTCCTATTGATTGTAGCGTGA
This sequence comes from Conogethes punctiferalis, assembly GCA_031163375.1. NCBI lineage: Eukaryota > Metazoa > Arthropoda > Insecta > Lepidoptera > Crambidae > Conogethes > Conogethes punctiferalis. The sequence continues at coordinate 14,228,542 of CM062084.1, forward strand.
TGAAAAGTATCCTATAACCTGCCCAGGAGTATGAAGAATAATTGTACCAAGTTTCGTCAAAATCTGTTCAGTAGTTTTTTTTTCTATAACGAACATACAGACAGACAGACAGACAAAAATTTTACTGATTGCATTTTTGGTATCAGTATCGATCACTTATCACCCCCTGATAGTTATTTTGAAAAAATATTTTATGTACAGAATTGACCTCTCTACAGATTTATTATAAGTATAGAAGATTAGTCACACAAAACAGATATACAGTAAATACAGTTATGGTAGTACATGTTATGCTACATGAGTTTAGGCTGTATCTCCACTAAAATGTGTGAACAGCATGTCTTGACAGTGTCGAGCATTATTGATTAGGTACATTTAAATTATAGAATGTGTATATGTTATGGACCAAGTGATTAATGCGGGCATTATTTATAATGATCGGGCATTATGTATAATGTCAAGCTCTATTGGGCAAAATGATAATTACTATCTAAACTTCATTATTTATCATATTGCCCGGTCATTATTGCACTGCTACTTGACAATTGGGCAATTTGATAATAAAGCAAGGAGGAGTGACGCGCGCGTAACTATAGAATGAACTATACCTAATCACTTATTCGGAGATCGCTGCATCCGCTAAAATATGTTTTTGTTTAGTTTTACATACAATGTTTGCCGAAGGGACTTATTAACGTGGTGCAACTGTACATAACTGTAGTGTAGTAGCTATATTATTTTGATCTATCACGTTTTAACAAATACAAATTAGAATTTAATGTCGTATTGGCCAACGATCGCGTGTATGGAAGCCCCCTTGAATATTTATTTTATTATGTTTTTAATATTGGTTGCAACATCATCATGTTATTATAGCGAACAGATATACATAATTTGAAAACTTATAGGGTTCCGTTTTCACCCTTTAGGTACTTCCATACCTTATAAAAATAATGGGTAACGTCCGTTATATTACACCAATGGCCCAGTTATCCTGTACACAGGGCCTGTCAATTAAATAATAGTCCTATAACTTAGTTCCCATCATTATGCAATAGTGCTGCATTTGCCGTGTATTAACTAAGTGTGTAATCTTGGAGCAATCAGTAATTATGTATGGCCTGAGTATCACATACACATATTAAATTATCTCAAGGAGTGTTGGGCCTGTGCCCCCACGCGAGCCTTACAGAGGACCAGGAGGGGTAACACTCCAAATGGAGACTGCGATATAGTTATTAAATATGTTTTTATCACTCTGCCCAAAAGGTGATAAACCAAATTCATAATGCCCGGTCAATTTGATTATTTTATTAATTATTATCAAATTGCCTTCTAATATTGGCCATTTATCATAATGCCCGGGCATTATATATAATGCTCCATTTATCACTTGGTCCATAACATATACATATATAAAAAAAAGGTACTTTGCACTATTTAATACCAGACAGAACGTGTTTCCATTTTCCGATGGATGAACCGTAGACATCGAGCGTGTCTCCCCCTTGACTCACTAAGGAGTTGTATTCGCGGCACATTCTGAGGATGGGATTGTGGGAGGAGACATTGTTATTACATAGGGGAATTGAGAATGGCCACTCACGTCTACAAGACCTATTAGACACTTTTAGACTGATTTCCGACAACAGTGTGGTGCACAATAACCCAAGACATGCCACGCTGGGCCACACATCGCCATCTAGCCCCAAACTAAGCTGAAGCTTGTCTCCATCGGCTGCCACTGGGTGATAATTTTAGTCCACCTTTCTGGCTGACTGGCTCGATGACTTATTTGGTAGTGACCTCTGCCCACTGAGCCAGGGGTCGTGGGTTCGATCCCGGCACAGTACAAACATTTGTGTGCGTGAACATGTCTGTTTGTATTAGTCTAGGTGTTGGCTATGTATAATATGTGTTTATTTACAAATAAAAAGTATTTAAGTAAGTTTTAAGTAAGTCTAGTACACATAGTACAAGCTTTGGCTTAGTTTGGGGCTAGATGGCGCTGTATGGGCACAGCATGTCATGTCTTATGGTTAAGTACGAGTATATGTAGACAGAGCAGGGCTGTTGACTGTTTGAAGGCTCCAGTACCTGAATCCTTTGGTCTCTCTCCGGGCGGGCTTCACGTCTCCGTTGTGGCGGGCGGGCTTGTCCGCAGTCACGTCCGCCATCTTGGCGGAGGGTGGTGGTAGCTCACGCGGCGGCGGCAGTAAGTTTACTGCCACGGGTGGAGAAGGGACAGGTGGCTCCGAGACTGCAACAATATTAATATTAATACATAAGGTATTGTCGTTAAATAATTTGTGGATGTAACACAAAAAGTATAACTTCATGACATCTCGTCGTTAAGTTTATCGTCAACTATGTAACGTATATGTACGTAACATTTGACCGATTTAGTAATCGCGTGTACCCGTGTTTTTTTTTTCAAAATGTCTATGATGATTGCGGAAGCGGCCTTGTCATGCTCAACGTGATGCTCGCGTGTCCGTAAGAGACCCCGCAAACCACAGACTTTTTATCGGTAGATAGTTGTCAGTATGTCAATAAGCCGATACCAAATCGTTACAGTACGCCGACTGATTATGAGCCCGACCAAATTATCAGCCGATGGAAGGTCTGTGGTTTCCGGGGTGTGTAAGGCGCCTGGGGCCCTACTACAGAAAACGAAAACGATCGTTCGTTGAACGGATCGCGTATTTTTGGCCCATAAATCCCTCTCATTTGTCCCTCCCGTGTTCGAATATACGAACTAAAATTCGTCAACGTCGATTTTCAACAATTTAATTGATATATCCTATTAATTGATAATCCTGTGTTCTAACACAGGAGGGACAAATGAGAGGGATTTATGGGGCAAAAATACGCGATCCGTTCAACGAACGATCGTTTTCGTTTTCTGTAGTAGGGCCTCAGGTCAAACGGCCGTATTCACAAACGTTACTATGCGTCGCGGGAACGCACAGGTACCCAAAAACGTATAGCACTGTGCGTCCGCGCGTCGCATAGTAACGTTTATGAATACGGCCGTAAGTCGGCAGCTCACCTCCGTCCGTGTAAGGCACCAGCAGCGGCGTGGGCTGCGCGGGCGGCGTGGGCAGCGTGTTCTGCCCGGGCGGCGTGGGCGGCTGCTTGGGCTCGTCGGACGACACCCCGTCGGGCTCCACGGCGCGGTACGCGCCCTTCGTGCGCCAGTCCTGTGATAAGGGGAAACCATTAAGTAGGTACGTCGTGACTTATCTAAATATCGATAGATGTAAGATCATATTTATAAAAAACGTTATTACAGCCTTTAGCTTATGCTGTTGCAAACCTAGTGAAATTATAAGATGATCTTGATTACGTGTGTTTATTATGTATCGACGTATCTGTGAGCGGACTACCACCTAAAACCGACGGGCACATGAACTGATGAATCTATAAATAGAGGAGACGATGTTAAATTCAAGCATTTCATGATGTAACTGTTTCAATTTTACAATGACGGTCATCTTTTCATCTCATGATCATTTTGCCATCCGCAAATTACGCCACACGAATTTCATGACTTTTTGACCCCTCCCCCCCTCCTTGTCACAGCTGGTCCCTTTTGTGGAACTCGTTTCTTCCTTTTATGTCACACTTCATTGACCCCCTCCCCCCCTCCTTAAGTGTGACTTAACTTATGGACGGCCCTTTACATGAAATTCCTGAGCATTTCATCTCATCAAGTGGACAATGGGCCTGTAGCCGTAAAAATGTAATTAGTCCGTCTTTTAGATTGTTCAAAAATAAAAGACACGATTTTTTCATTTGTAAATTAGACCGAGTGTTACAAAGATATAGCCCGTTAAAATACGCGTGACGTCAAAGAGAGGGAGTTTTTTCTTACAGAGTGACGTTAAAGACTCCCGCTCCTCAATTTTGATGCTTGGTATCTTTGTTATTTTTTGTTTAAATGAAAAAAGGAAAAATACGTGTCCAATTACGGACTAAATATAATGTAATTGCTTTGCCAGAGTCAACATTCACAAACATTCCTATTGAATCATTTGGGCAGGACGTTAGTCGTTACCTGCGGCTTGCGCTTCTTCTTGAGCGCGGCGCGCTTGGCGTGCACGGGCGTGGAGTGCGGCGAGTCGGGCGACGACGACGCGCCGCCCACGCCCGCGTACCCGCCGCGCGTCGCGCCCACCGTCTGCACACGACGACAGTCATTAGTAACCAGTCGGCGCCTGGCACGAGGGAAGGATGGAAGGTGGAGCACGGAACACGTCCATTACACAGTGGTGGCCAAGGCGGGGTAAGCGAAGTCGCGGACGTCCGCCCTCCAAATAGTCGGATGATAGGTAGAGTGGCGGGGAAAACTTGGGTGAGAGTAGCGCAGGACCGTGGTGAACGGAAATAATAAAGGCTGATGATGATGATGAGTCAGTGCCTGCAATCTTCTTCACGTGGACTTTATAATAATCATCACTAGCTGACCAGCGTACTATCGGTATCGTCATGTTTTTTTTTAACTATTTTTGTAATTTTTATATAATAAAAGGAGGGACAAATCTTTGAATTCTCTGCCGGTTTGTACGGGCTGAATCTAATCTCTAAAATGGCTGGGCTAATTTTAACTGTAACCTCCCCCCGGCGCTATATGATCAATTTCTTGTCTCGGTTCATCGAATATCGACGAACGGTGGTACTGGTCACAGAAAGACACATCAGAACTGGTATCGGGTAGCAGTAGTGTGTCTATTGGTGTCTACAGAAGACCAGCGCTGAGGTTTCTTGCTAAGATGCCTCGGCTCATACTGAGTGGACACCGTTTAGTATCGCGATCAAAACTTGTTTACTCCCTTTGTTAATGTAATTTGTATGGGACTCTAATAAACGCTTTTCTATTCTATTTCTCGTGGTAGCTACTAGAGATCGTCCAATTTAAAATGACGCGCCCCACTTTTCGCGCACAAGCAAATATTGGAACAGCGTCATTCTCAGATTTGTTGTCCAACTAGTTTAGTTGATCGTGAACTCGTGAGAGGAAAAGTCCTCTTGTTCTATACAATGTGACGGCGCTGCTCCATAGAGCAAGCGCTCCATAGGCTGATGATATAAATAAAATAATTAAGGAGTGGGGCGCGTAATTTTAGTTTAGACAATGTACACATACCTCTATCCGGGCCTCGATCTTGATGTTGTCGTCGTCCATGTCGAGTATGGCGAGGTTGTTGTTGATGGAGTTGTAGTCGGGGTAGCGGCGGCGCGGCGACGAGCACGAGCTGCCCGACCCCGAGCCCGCGTCCGACAGCCGCCTGCGCACGCGCACACAGGTAAAGGCTGAATATTTAAAGCTTTTTTATATACGACTAGCGACCCGACCTCGCTACGCTTCGGGTATTTATTTCATTATACTCGTACATACACCTCCCACTTGATTACTTGAATTACTCTATCTATTAAAAAAACCGCATCAAAATCCGTTGTGTAGCGATATAGGGACAGAAAAAGCGACTTTGTTTTATTATACTATGTAGTAAAGAGCTTTCAAGATGACCTCACTACACCTGATGGTAAGCGGTCGTGAGGTCCAAAAGTTAGGTCGACAGGCATAGTAGAACAAACCCATTGCGCCTGTCGCCCTCAGTTGCCCACTGAGATGCCGTTGCACCCAGGATTGTAAGAGGAAGGAAACACATGAGTAGGACCTACCTAAACCTCTTGGTGCGCGCCACTATCGTTTTAATGGTATGCGGATGACAATGCTGTTCAGCTCATTTGGTCCGTGCAGTATCAAAACTACGCACTCGCTCTAAGCGGCTCGACAAATCGTGCGTTTTGCACGCGTCTAAAAAAAGGGTACCTACCATAAAATTGCGTTTAACAGATGCTCTGAGATAAACGCTGTCTATGCATTGACTAACTTAAGTCACTGGAAGGGACTAGTTTAACGGGTGTCTAACTCAACCGTCAGAAGGATCTGTCAACGATGTCCAAGTTGCAAAACGTCCAAGTTACAAAGTGTCCAATTTTAGTCGTAACAAAATCTGATCTGAGCGAAAAGTACCAGGAGCGCATAGATGCGAAGTTGCAAAATGTCCAATTTTCATCGTAACAAGATCTGTGTCTGAGTAAAAAGTACCAGGAGCGCATAGATGCGTGGACGCTTTAATAAAAAGGATACAAAACGTACCTGTTGTAGTCGGGCGTGCGCGGCGCCGTGGGCGTAGCGCCGGACCCGTCGGGCTCCGCGCCGAACACTTCCCCGTCCTCCGGGTATAGAGGGAATCTGCGCAACAACACATTAAGGTTACGGCTCTGTGTTCTCGTAGTCCACACTTGGTAAAAGTACCAACTTGGGATGAAAAAGGGATTCATTAATATTTCGTAATTTACAGAATCAGGGTGCCTTCCGACGGTCACTTGGTAGTGTTAAAAGTTGAACAAGAGTGTACTGTACATTATTGTTACCTGTAATTGTCTTCAGAGAGCCGGTCGTCGTCGTCAGTGGCTATGAACTGGACGCAAAGTGCACAGTCGCCTTTTACGCTTTGCAGCGCTTGTACAGCTTCCTTGTGGCAGGCCTGGGGAACGAGAAAAGTTTATATAATAATCAAAAACTTTACTTTGCTTTGTTTCCAAGAAAAATAACAATAGAGCGCTATTAAGCATAGCGTTTTTGTTCTAGGTGTAAACATAATATATTCTCATTTCGTCATTTTACATGTCAGAAGTTGATGTGTAGCGCAAAAATGTAAAATTTGCGTCGTGACACGTCACTAAAGGCGAGTCGCGACAAATGCTTTACCATTTTACCTTCTCTCGTGTTCCTGAAAAAAAGGGTCTAAACAGACGGACAATAATGTGATCCTATAACGCTTCCGTTTTTTCTTTTCGATGTACAGAAACATAAAATAATAACAGCATTTTTAGCACAAAAAAACCGACTTCATTATGCTGACAATCGGACCAACTAGAACGTCCAATCGGTTCACAATTCTCAGAGATATGTGGTATCAAAAAAAAAGAATATTCAGTCGAATTGAGAACCTCCTCCGTTTTTTGAAGTCCGTTAAAAGTAAAAGAAAATCCCTCCGAAGTACATAAAACAAAGTGAGTGGTGTGGAATACCTGTGTGAGGTCGAGTTCGTTGATGGCGAGTATGGCGTCCCCGACGTACAGCTCGCCCGTGAGCGCGGCCGGCCCGCCCGCCTCCAGCTCCGAGATCAGGATCGGCACGCCGTGCTCGCGGCCGCCCTGCACACAGAACGTCACTTACTTACCACACCTTACCCTTATGCTAGGTTTACACGCGTGCCACGCAGCCCGGCAAGCACAGCCCTGCCATACACACTGCGCCCGCACGTGCACATTCAAACAGAGGAACAGCCCGTTCACATGTTTGTGTTTGTGCCAATTGAATGTCGTATTGAACGCGAGCGTGTAAACGCGGCATTAGAATCCGTGTGGCTTTCTGATTTAGAATAGAACCACCAGTAGCATAGCTAAGTATGACGACAAAATGTTGTTTGATACAGGGCGCAATGCAATGTATAGGTTACCGTGTATGCATATGTTACCGTGACGGAGATGCCGAGGCCGAGGTGCGGCGAGCGGCGCACGCGCACGGTGCGCGGGCGTGCTGCGCGGACGCCGGCGCGCGGCGCGGCGGGGCGCGGGGACACGCCGCGGCACACGCGCACCAGCGTCTTGTGCCGCTGCACCAGGATCTCCGCCTCCACCTGCGACACAGAAGGCATTCAGGACCTCACAAACAGAATAGGCTATTATGGATAAAAATTGTAATTAGTCCGTCTTTTAGCTTGTTCAATAATAAAAGACACGTAATTTTTTATTTGTAAATTAGAATAAAAATTACAAAGTTATAGCCCGTTGAAATTACGCGTGACGTCACTCGGTGAGGAATTTTTACGGGAGCGAATGACGTCAAAGATCCCACTCCTAACTTTTGATGTCATGTATCTTTGTTATTGTTTATTTGAATGAAAAAAAGGAAAAATACGTGTCCTGTATTTTTTAATAAGCTAAAAGACGGACTAATAACAATTTTTAGCCATAATAGCCTATTCTGAAGACTCTCATTTGTAACAAAAATGCTCTATTTACGTACAAACCCAAAGATTTCACGGTATCTATACTCGTAATATTCATAAACAAGGTTTTTAGCCTGCACGTGCGTAATTTGCAAAACTCTGATACTGTACACGACAAAACCTCTTTAATAAATCTCTTAATGGCTTCCCTAACGCTTGATGGAAGAGGAAAGGTGAGCCCAAGTCGCTGCAAAAAAACAGGCAAGTAACCGGCCAATCACATGAGCTGCTCGCGACAGCTGCCACCGCCATGTCGGCCCGTAAGACGCTTCTTCACAACCCGTTTTAAGAATTCCATATCAAAGGAACAAAGAAACACGTGCCTGCAATACACCCAGGCGCCGCTCCCAAAATGTAGTATATATTAAAATAAATAACAACATAATAAATCTTTCATAAACGTTTCCAATTATTAATAATATTTTATTTAAAGTCTAATAGGAGTATGAACGGAATGGTGAATAATTATCCATATTAGAATAAACTACTTAAAGAATTTATAGTTTAAAACCGATAAATAACGACAAGACATCGACGCTTATTAACTCTCACTTTCCGTAACATAATAAGTAGTAAATATTTAAACAAGTCCCAGGAATCAGGCGGCAATGTCTACACGGTAGAATGTCTAAACCTGGCATAAACTACTGGTGTCATTCTGAAGAGTACGAATTAGGGCTATTACTTGTGGCACGTGTCAATCAAAATCTGTACAAAGATACTCTTTGAATCACGTGTATGTTATTAGCAGCATGTCGAACGCAAAGCTTTCTGGTATATTCTTATTTTCCTGTCATAAGACTTGTTGAACAAGTTAGTATTGGGTTCTCTTGTTAGCCAATAATTCAGTCTTACAAGGTAGTTCTAAGATTTCCAAAAACAAATGACATTGTAATGTAAGTCTTTTTCAAAAATTGCATACGTAAATTCCGCATTTCAGTGAAACCTTGTTTTCAAATTATATTAAAATTCAATCATAAGATTTGACTTGACCCAGACATAGCCAGTTAAAAGCTTGCAACGAACCGAAAAATAGTATCTAATACGCTTACCAGGGATTTACACCAACCAATAACATTAGATTATTAGAGAACACAATGCGATACTTTGTACATGACTACTCTCATACTCGTTGGTGAAGAAATAGAGGGATGTGCCAAGGGGCGTGGTTCGTTGGCACATGTTAAGTGTTTTGTGATCACACGAGGCGTATTCGGACATTGTTCGACGTTAGCACATTACAGCTAGTGCGTATACGATAATGTTATAACAGTTTAATATTCGACTCTTGTCAGCTTTGTTGACTCCTCATTTGTCATATTATCAAATCTTGGGGACTAAATTTATTAAGTTATAATTAAAATAGAAATAGATTCCGTCATAGCACTAATTAGTAATTACTCAAATGGTAAAAGAACTTATTCATCCAGTATAGCGATGAATACTGTCGCCGCAAAACAAAGGCTGGTAGGGTGTTTAGGTGCTCCTTTTATTGGCATTTCACGTCGATCATTGTAGGTTTTTTTCTTAGTGCACAAAAATTAGGCGGCATCTTGCCGGTAGCGTGCATAGTCGACGTCTGTGTCTAACGCTTCTTGACGCGCTGTCATGCAGCAGCGCGTATGCTGCCTTGTGATTGGCCACGACGACGTCCGCGGCAGATGCGTGTAGAGATGATTAGTTGGAGGCGCGAACAAATTTATAAATTAGAATAAATCAAAGCTCACCTGTGCCCATAGAGAGTCTCTGAGTTCAGCGCGCATGTCTCTGCCCAACAGTTGCAGCTGTTGTATTCGCCCTGCTAACTCCTTATCCAAGTACTTAGTTGCTAATCTGGAGATGATGGACAAACATTTTCAATATCATCATTTAAGTATACTGTAATGTTTTCTTTAGTTATAACGACATTAGCAGAGCGTGCACCTTGGGTGGCACATTTTCATCATCATCATCAGCCCTTATTATCGATCCCACTGCAGGGCATAGGCCTCCTCTCTCGATTGCCCCAAGTTTTCCCCGCCGCTCTACCTATATCATCCGATCCTCTGGAGGTCATATTTTACAATACTAATAATAATACTCTTCTGACCGAGTGTCGGTAAACGCGGCCAATCTCCAAGGAGAGAGCCTTGTTCCTTCACTCTTTTGATCCGATGACTCCTCTCATACTCGTTGGTAGTTCAACACCAGAATGATGCAAGGGGGTATATCACCGCAAACTTCTAGACTCAGGGGCTGTCACAGAATAATTTCTCAAAAGAAAAAAACTAGAAACAATTTTCGGCCCGACACGGCTTTTATACACACGATACAAGCTATTATATATTATCTACATAATCGAGACAGCATAACTTACCAATATTATTACACTCTATCTCTGATCTTGCGTTTGTGTCGAATGACGACAGTCATTATATGTCTCTTAATAGCAATTTGAATAAAGTGCGTCGTCTAGAATATGACTAAGATGTTAAAATGTAACAGCCGCAGCAAGACTATTCACTCAGATGCTTCAACATTACACTACTAGTACAAGGATCACAGCCTATATTATGACAGCTGCAGTGCCGAGAAACTTTGGGATCGGGCCAATTATTACTGTTATTGGGATTACGTAGGTTTTTAAAATTAGTTCCGTATAGGGATTGCAATACTGCACTGTTTCCAATCCCGTCGTATTTTTGCTGGATAGACTTGACAAATGGTATTTTGTTTTAATGCTAAAAAAGCTGATGAATGTAAGATGTATGTATGTATGTATGCCGAGGTACACGTCCCACCACCTTCCCATGGCCATACCAACCATCAGGTTAAACTGGCCGAATCTTTGGAGATGCGCGCGGATATTGCGTGTGGCCAGATGACCTCTATAGATGTATAGGTATAGTCAATGGTGTCATATTATCATAGTTACGACTAGTACCTCGCACCGAACAGCTCGGAGTGCAGCGCGAGCACGGTCTCGCGCAGCGCGGCGTTCTCGCGCGCGAGTTGCGCCGCCTCGGCGCGCGCGCGCGGCGCCTCAGGCACGTTGCCTGCTACGTCGCCGCTGTCCTGGCAACCACCTGTAGGTACACATTACAATAGACGGTTTAACGAAATCCACCAGATGGCACCAGATAAAAGGCAAGTCCAACTGTTACGTGATAGGTTTACTCGTATTTTGACATGGCACTGACATTTACATATCAACTGACCAATCATATGATAGCTGGACTTGCGCTTTATGTGGTACCATCTGGTAGATTTCTTTTTCAGGCCACCCTCATTATTTAGGATTCTCCTGCTCCCATATTATCACCTACAAAAAAGCGAGCCTACAAAGTTCTCAAGAGACGGCAGCGCACTTGTGACTCCTCCAGGTGTTGCGGTGTCTATGGGCTGAAGTGATCACTTACCATCTTCAGGTCCGTTGGCCACAAAACAAGATCACCATATCGTATCATCATCAGCCTGCAAAGGTCCACTGTTGGACATAGGTCTCCCCCAATGTCAATTGTCATTTAGGGGGATTTACCTTAGTCACCACGCTTAGCAGGCCGGTGCGCGGTGGTGACTGTAGTAGGTCCAGGTAAAGTCTGCTGCCAGTCTCCTGATGTTAACTTTGTTGTTGTTTGCGATACCCATTGAATGATATTCCTATTCTAAGGGGTTGGTCCTATTCTAAACTTTTGCTCGAGCTTCTTATATGTCAATATTTAATTAGCAAAGACTAACAAATTTTGATTAAGGTAGAGTTTGTGAAGTTGCGGTTCAGATTCATCAGCCAACACTTTATTGAGAAGGAGAATATACACAGCAAAGGTATGTTTTCTATTTAGATTCTCAATATTTTATATGGCTTAGAAAATTTCAATTTCAATTTTCTTTATATAAGTAAAACCAATTGTTATTCGCCTCAGATTAGACAGATAATAGGTGCATGATAAAACTTAAAGATTAATGGTCCTGCATATTTATCCCTTACTTTCTCTCAGCATTTTAATGGCAAATTATATGCACTTAAACATAATTAATGTGCAATTAACCGGCAGAACAATTTCGTTCCTAAACGTCATTGAGCGAGTTTTATTGGCTCATAGAGCAGTAAAATAGGTGCGGCGACCTATAGCAGTTAATCATTGTAGTTGACGTTACCTGACATGACCTGATATTATCAGTAGTACTGGTATCAGTGAGTGCTATATCTCTTCTATTGTGTCAAACTGTTTGACTAGTCAGATGTGTGAAGGAATAGAGAGACTGCGTTTGCGCACACTTGTACACTAGTGAATATCTCGAGCGTATTTCCTTGAAGGATGGCGGCTGTGGCGCCGGTCGGAACAGTATCATTACTGCTGCTCACCTGCGGACGCGGCCCGGGCTTGCACCAGCTCAGCTCGCATGTCTACCAACTCCGCCTGTAAACAAAATGTAAACAAAATATATAAGTATACAAAGTAGATCTAATAACGTAGTTTAAATTATGCGGTATATTATGTTGAAAGAGGCAAAAAAATGTTGTTAACATAGAAATAAAAAAAACGTCAATAATTTCAAATACAGCCGTGCAAAAAATTTCGGTCCAGTCTCTTTTTTTTATCTCCTAAACGCCGAACGACAGCCACCAATTACCCAGTTTCATATATCAAGATCAATTGTCGCCGCGTTCATGGAAGCGATTCGGGGCTATTCCGGGACAACGAGTCAATGGAATCAAAGACGTAAATCCAAATTACCGGAGGCCGGGACAGATGCGCACGCGCGCGTGTAATGTTCTACTTCGCCACCCCACCATGCCTAGTCACGGGCACACTTCGCCCATATTGTCCCATTTATCATGGACTGTTTACTCGTTAAACGGTAAAGCGGTAATAGCCTACAATTTATCGCCGAATTTTAAATCCGTGAATTGAATTAGATTTGTTTTGTAGACGATGCTATTAACCTTTTTGTAAGCAAGTTTTTAAACCCCGAGACAAAAAGAGAGGTGATTTAAGACTAATGTGTTTGTGAATTTGTGTATCTGTTTATGGTCCTGAATCTCTCAAAGCAATGGAAGGAATTGTGTTTTTTATTTATTGTGTAGGTAATGAGGTTCTGAAATAAAAATCAATTAGTTTGAAAACCATCAAAATTTTTTGACTGAAAAGCAAGGCTATATCGGTGTACCGCAAACATTTTTTATCTAGGAAAACAGAAATTCTTGGGAGATGCACCATAATTAATGAAAATATATGTGTATGTAGGGTCCATGTTGCGAAAAATTGTTCTAGGATAACACTAGGTTACTAAAAATGCAAAATACCAAGAAATATTCCAACTAACTGTGTTTATCACCCACCTTAAACCCTGCACAAGAAATAAATGCATGTAATTTCACAAATAATTTACAAGTTCAATCAGACAAACACTAGATGAAGATGAGTAACCCACGCCCTTGCATGCGCAAATAGATTCGCATCGCCCTCATTGACTCATCATATTTATCTCCCTACTTGACGGGATGATTGTAGCATTAAGTCGTGACTGCGTAATATCCAGAAACGGACATAGCAGAAGCGAGGGTTACCTGACCGCCAATTACATTTTTGTTTACTTTTGGTAAGTATACTACTTATTAAAGTCATTAGTTGGGGTAAGTATACCGATTAAAATGATTGGTTGGTTTAACATGGTTTAGGTATGTTGGTTGGGAGCTTCCAATGCTATCAATTTCGGAAATCTTAGTCTGATTTAACACTAGCAAAGCAAAAGCTCAAATCGTGAGAGAACGTAATGCTGTGTTAATGTAGAGGTGGTATTTATGTAATAAACTGCCCCTTTGATCTAGTGATCACAATTCATATAAAGTCCAATATATTTTAAAGGTGAGGCTTGAAATCCCGGGTAGCGTCAGGCAATTAGGCAGAAGCTGCAGATGTCAGGAGTGATGAAATTGGTGATGACACATCCACGTGCATCGGAAAGCACGGTAAGCCGGTGGTGTAGGACCAATGATCTCTTATCGTGTTGAACTGTTGCCATCGTATCGACCTCCTTCCAAAGCAAAAAAGTGGGAAACTGTTCTTACACTCTCATAATTCGAAAGATAAGAGGGCATCTGTGTATGTGCATACACTTGAACTATGCGCAGCTATGCGCTAGCCACTGTCTGAATTTCGATCAGGAATAATATCACGATTTATATCAATAAGTGTAAATATTACATCCCGAATTAAAGTGAAGTGCCTAATAAAATGGCAAAATGCAAATACCATCAGCGTGTGGCCTACGACCTAGGGGTCGACACATTACCGTTTACGTAAGAAGCGGCGCGGGCGCGGCGTCCGCCCGTCTGCACAGAAGCGTAATGATATCGCATCGACTACCGGCCCACTAGATGCGCACAACCGCTCAAGTGCTCAAGTGCACTCTCGCTGCATTTTATAATGCAGCACACCCGTTAATAATCAAACCTGACCATTTATATTTTTATTGCAGAAAAGAATCCTTACTTTTCATTACTATGTTATGTGGTCAGCCACTAAATGGATTAACTCGGTTATCTGAATGGCAATGTCTGTTTATAATAGAAGCAATTTTAGCTTATGAGCAGGTTTTTTTGCTTGTGTCGGCTCTTGGAGATTATAAGGATTCGTTATTTTTTCGGAATAAAGACGTGGTTAAAGTAGCTGATGTCACACTAAGAACCTAGCAGTACAAGTGTCAGAGCAGACGTCAAAACGCGAAAACGTGCGTTATAGCAGCTAAAATGCTTGCATGCTCAAGCAACGCTAAAGACCTCCATAAAGTAACTATCAATACCTAGCTAGTTGAACATTTGTAAGGATTGTAATTTATTTGTTTACATTGTCGTTCCCGGATTGCAACATTCTATCGATGGTAACCCTGAGTGGCTGCAATGTGAGACACGACGGCTGCGCCTGCGCTCAATCGGTGGTCCTTTCTCATTCATTCAACGTCTCTACATACACACGTAAGAAAAACAAAAGCCGTCAACGTTCAATTGTTTGTGATCCAATTTTGGGAAACTGACTGCGAAAGAATATTGGCGGGATTAACATTGTGTTTTAATATATGGCACACAGCGTGTTTTATTACTGCGGGTAGTAACAATAAATCCAAAATACCCTGCCTATTGTACAATTATTGGGAATTTCAATTCAATGAGTTATCTTGAAAACTGCTTGTAGGTACAGGAGAAGTAATAACCATTAAAAATAAACTAACGATGAGAACCTGTGATAAAATTTTGTTATCGATATGCCACATCTATATTGGTACACAAATTATAATACACAAACAAACGAGCAGAGATTCTCCTAAAGATTTCAAGTTTATTTAAGTTAATGCAACAGTACAATAGATGCTAGCTCCGTAACCACGTTTTACTATAGGCTTATCTGCGTGTTCGTTAGTCAGGTTGTTACCTAGTTAGGATTTCACTTTCAGCACCACACCCTACAGCCTTGGCGTGCCTAAATACATGCCTACTTGTCCTCAGAGTCAACATGTAACAATGTCGATAGACTCTAGACAATCAAAGCCGCAACTAGTTTTCCATGATTGTATGAAACACGTCTGGTATTGAAGCTCACGGTAACTGCGATAACCAATAACCGCGACCTACGCAGACTTTATCCAAGACCATTATGTTAACATCGAGTGGGAGGCTGTTATAACGAGCGATTGTGAATATTATAACAACGTAAAGAAAGAACGTAGATACCATCACAATAATATGCAATATAAAAACATTACAATAAATGAACAGTTACGTCGAATTCGAGACAATGAATACGGTTCATTAGGGCGTCAATAAAACGCGTGGTAAGTTCGAGTTCCAGAGAGCCGCGGGCAGTATAAATACCATGTTCGATGACAACGTGCCTAGTTATACTTTCATCCCGTCCCTAATTAAGTTGCGAGTTATTGCGATATGGACGCGATAGTCTATCTGAAGCGTTTAAAGCGCTGCAGACAGTGTGCAGTACAGGAACGACTGTTGGTGCGGCAGCGATGTCCGCTGAGTGATTGACGAAAGCCCTTTCTTCGCGGAGTGGGCGCTGATCGGAGATAACGTCCAACGGTCGTAAGATTGATTCACCGCGGCTCTGTATCATTGCACGTATCTAAGATGCACGGACGATTCCGTCGGCCGGCGCACGCGTCGTCTACCACGTGTGGACTTCACAATTAAACATGCATCGTAACAGAAATAAATCTCTTAACTTTCCGTGCCGACGTTGGATTCGATGATTCCGTAACTGCGTGAAATGTGATACTTGCATGAATAACACAACTATAAAATTTTAGTACATAACACTTAATAGTAGGTATGTCTTGACCACACAGCTAGAGATATGTGTATGAATTAGTTAGCAATTTATAAAGATATTGTGTTTTCGTCAAAAATCGTCTGCTCATATAAACATAATACCAAATTGCGATGACTTCGCTTTAAGTGCGGAATATCTTGGATTCGTAGCCCAGACGGGTTAATTTAAGGCTACGCCATTTTTCATCATCTAATCCCAACTACAATATACGGAAAAGCCTACTCTAAGCCCTAAGCCAACTGGCAGACGAAATCAATTTTAGTTCAATGTGTTGTTGTAATGACTGCCTAAATCCTTAGCGTTGTATGCCTCTAAAATAGTACTCAAGTTGTTTGAAAGCATACACTTTGTTCAAATATTGGTGCAGCAACGACCTGAATGTTGTTAGTAGAAATAGGTGCGCGTCCGCTTCATTTACATGCATCTCAAGTGCGCCACAGGCTCATCACCGAGGACACGACCGTCCTCCGCATTTTCACTCATTGCCAGTCAATATGCTAATGCCTCTCGCGGTAACTGTCCACCGCATAAAGGCAGGCGAGGTTAATTGTTTTCCACGCACCATCGTAAAAGCCGTCGACATATTTTAATTATATTTTTCGCAATTGCAAATCCTTATACAGTAAAGCTGAAATTGGGCCGCGGAGCGATTGAATCGGCCGCTGATCACCGATAATGCGACGTGAACTTATTTACCCGAGCTCACCCACGCCCAGCGACACTTGACGATTGTGCAACTGGACCGATCCCTAAACTTGCATTCGAATGTATGCATTAGTTGTTTGTAATGCTGCAACAGATGCATTACCATAAATTCATTTTGAGTCGATCTCGTGCGCGTGTAGCGATCAGTTTGAAATTTTTATGAATGGATTACGATGACCCGATGGACCTGAACAATGGTGAGAGTCGAAAGTAAGTAGCGATGGACAGCCACCCAGGAAACGGACGTTATCTCCGGCGAGCCAGCGATGGATGAGCGCGGCGGGGAGTTCGCTTCTAGACACTGCAGTACAGAAGGTTATCGTTTTGTTCTTTGAAACAAGTTTCCATTAACTAGAGGTAATCTACAATGCATTTCGAAGTACCGATAAATTATGCCAGGTAAAACAGTGTAAGTATTGATCGTGTGTAATAAGGACCCTTATGCTAACCGACCATACTGTATGATAATGATGAATCCAAGAAAATAATTGAAAGATTAAACTCTGTTTTTAATTTCTCGACAGTTTATAATAGTCATGACGATCTGATACATTACAATACCTAATATATTCCCTTTTTAAACATTGGACAGTTATTAAGCACAAAGATTTTAAAAGCGCAGACGTTGGAGCATCTGAGATGCGCCTGTATCGATATAACAAATGACCGGTCTCGTAATCCTTGTCACAATCTGGCTGGCCGAGTGGCGCTACTTGGGCGCGATCCAACTGTCTATCGTGATTTGTACGGGTTTATCTAACATTTTACACTATTATATTACTGATTAACGGGGCTTTTATTGACAAAAAATAATTACATAAGGGGATACCGCTTCTCGGCAAACGTAGTGTGGGACGCCGCCTTCAGGCCAAATGGAGTGGCGATTTGCGCAGGATATATGCGATGGCTGGCAAGAACTGGATGCGAGACCATCGAGCTCTGAGCTAGGCTGGGAGAGGCCTATGTCCAGCAGTGGACAGTGGGAGGCTGATGTCAAACAACATCACATACATTGCTTTATGGGTATCAGAACAACAAAGGTACCACAAATATTATATGTACAATGAAGGTACCACAAATGTTCATCACACGAATGCTTATCCCGGTTGGGGATCGAACTCACGATCCTTGGTTGAAAAGGCAGAGGTCACTACCAATTAAGCCACTTGGCCAGTCATAAAGTAGGTAATCTTTCTAGATCTCAGTCAGATTTCAAAATAATAAAGATTTCTAATAGAACATCAATCCGCATATGGACAGGGTACCTACCTAGTGATTACACAGCATTCCAGTTATTGACGCTGAGGCTCACCCAGTGAAGGAATATGTTGAGCTATTAGTTAAGTACTTCAATTTTCCAGTTGCTTTTCAAATGCCTGTGCGTCTCTAACGAAAGTAGGAAATAGAGGAGGGCACAAGAATAATGCCCGTTTTCCTGAGCTATGAGTTCCATAAGTAACGTATAGGGGCCGGTTTGACTTTACTAAAGGACCATTAGAGTCTCCAAAATCCTGCTTAGGGGCCGTCTTAGTGTACGAGGCTGTTAGTGAAAATGTGCATTAGTCAATCAAAATTCAGTACCTAACTACTGCGTTCGTTTCGCCAAGTCACACAATGTTATCGCCGAGACAAATATTTATTGCAGTCTGGAGAATGTATATTTGCATAGTGAATTACGTATTCGGTGTGCAATGTGCAAGAGTGTGATGTTCGCGTCGTGATCGCACCTGGCAGGCGACGCGGCGCGGGCGCAGCCGTCGTCGACTCGTCTACGACAGTTTCGCTGCACGATTCGCGGAATGCCGATGCAGCGGATGAACTGCACCATGAATGACGATATGCCAACGTCATGTATTCTTGTAAATGATCGGTCTTAAATTACCTCCGTCAGGTGTTAGGCTAGGACTACACTACGTTTGCTATTTGTAAGCTATACATAGCTCTACTGTGAGGCAGGGCAGTTTTTATTATCTTTAGACACAAGATTTACGAGTATCTTCAAAGTAGGATGATAGATCCGGTTACATCGATAATGAGCAAATTAACATTTTAAAAATGATTGAGTATTGCGATCAACGTTGGTGATATTATATATTAAGAGTCTACTCGAACTAGCTACGTCGATCTTATTTGTGTATCGATCGGCCCTGATTAGGCATGTTTACATGTAAAGCCGTTGCTATTAATTACCACGTGCTAACGAGTAAAACCTGCTAACGGAACTTCGGGCTTCAATACGATTGCACACTCGCGCTCTTGACGCAGACCTCCCGCGGCCGTCATTTAAAGTATGCATATTATGAGAGTGTGCACTAAAACTATAAAATCACATTCATGACGAAGCTAAAACCTACAAGCACTGAAATAATTGGGTGTAATAAACACATAGTGGTTTATGTGCGTTCCACTCTGCAGTAAAATTGGCATCGAGATTAGGGCACACCAACCGAGCAAATGAATCATCCGTCTGAGTCTCGGTACCGGGTGCTAGCTGCGCCTGCCTCTCGGTCTCGAATGAGAGCAAAGCTAACTGATTCAGCGCTGTATGCTACTTTAATCGCGTATCTGTTGCCCGGAGCTTCTTCGTAGCATAAATTATTCAGTTATTATAATACAAGGAATGTGTAACTTAGAGAGAATGTGATTGCGAAGCTTTTCCAGTTAATATTTTCATCCGCAATTTATCAATCAGTTGTAATGAACTTATTTTACGTATTACTACATTATGTAAAATAAAAGATGCCGTTTATATCTAACTGACTCGATCATTTACATGTTTCGTTTGAAATGTGTACTCATTATTGATTCCGAGGTGGTCGCAATCGCAACAAGCCCGAGAGCAATGTTCATCGAGTCCGTCCATCGTCCTAACCGATACTTCGAAATACAGGTTCGCACGTCTGGGGCGATGTTTGCGGTCACGACGGCCGGCGAAGGTGGCACGCTCGAGCGGACCACAAAGTGGACCGCAGGGAGTCATCCCGCCGCGTCCTGCCGACGAGACGCCACCCATTAAACCTCAACACGCTGAATACTAAACGCGCACGGCTCGCGTATCGAATAACGACCCCAATAGGGGAAACACAATAGTTAAACCATGACGTTTCGTTTTCGAGATAAGCGCCAGGGGACAAAGCGCGCCGCGTACACATGCCCGGTGGATGATCTCGCTCTTTCAACGGTCACGTACGTTACACTAAGCTCATATCGACCTATACAATTTGCGAAATCTAGGATTACATTCATTTGTGATTCGCACAATAGTACAATATGTCACCGAGGATGAGTAATCTAGCGCAGACAAAATGTTTAAGTAACTGAAGTTTGCGGAATTGCGTGACTAATCTTTCTCAACTAGTATTCGTATGTATGTTGTGAGTACAATAAGTTTGAATTGTTAAACGTGAGTAATTGACTTGTTCTTTACGGTCAACAGCAGGAGGTTTGCATTCAAGAATGAACCTTACAAAATTCACTTAAAGAGTAACGACTATTTGTAGCTATCAACTATTCGTAGCTCATGTAGAGGTTTAGTCTTTACGAAACAAAATATCCAGAATTCCAGTCCTGTCGAAAGTGAACGAGGGATCAGGCTACTACTAACATTATTCAACACATGTTTGCCATCAAACCTGCTAATGCAACAGAACCTTGATCTTGATTACACCCACAAAAGTATATAAATGTGCAAGTTTCCTCACAAGGACTAAAGTTACGAGTATATATTAGGACGTATACGATTATGTACTATCCGTGGATTAAAATTCAGATATTCTTTAGGCATTTTAGTCAAAAATCATGAGATCGATCAGGTATAGGATAGTATTGAATCAGAAAAGGAAGTTAGGAAGGAGATTAAGATGAAGATTAATGTTTCTACCCCAGGTACTCTCGTACCTATTATTAAATTGTACATGTAACATACATTACAAGGCCTTAAAAGTAAACAATTTCACCGGGTAGGGTATAGATGCCGCCTGTTAGTTTCTGTTAAGGAGCTATTGTATGTGCGCTTGATGATAAATAACTAAAGTAATTTCATATAGAAGTTGACATTCGCGCGTGGTAATCGAAATAACGAAACAAACTGCACGCTAATCAAATACCCATTTCTCCGGGAGGTAATTGTGAAAATAATGGTTATTGCCATTGGGCCGCGTGGATGCGGCGTGGTCATTAGCCCTTTATGTCTTTCAATCTAATTGCATTCTATTTCACAACGCTGCAAAAGATATCTCATTACTACAACCGGTCCCAAGGCGCTCGTTATTTGGTCGTAGTTTTACAGCTAAAAAATAGAAAGATGATAAAATAAAGGATTTTTTGGCATTCTATACTCAGCCTGGCTCACCTATCTTGAAAGCGAACCTCAAATGAAACCTTCGAAAATCGCTAGATCACACCAAATACATTTGTTGTGTTTTATAAATATTCATTAAAATGAATCTAAAACACACAAAAGATTATTTTTTTACGTATTCGGAGGATTTTGTGAATTTATAATATTTATAAAATTATGTAAGCAACAGCACATTTCGTCATATTATCATGTACGACGCCGGACTTCCTATTTCAGGTAATAATAAAATAAGAGATATTATTTCAAATAATATTCTCGATATGGGGTTTTCCATTTAAATATTCGGACATGTGCGTTGTTTCCTAGAACGCACATTTGATAAGTATTTTACCTCATGTATAGTGTAAGTACTTTACCAATATATTAGGTTTACCCAGTCAGTTAAAACCAATTCTGAAATCATACACATAATCACAAGACGTAAAATCTAATTTAAAGTGTACTTCACGTCTTGGAAGGCACTAGACAAGGCTTAATTCGATTAAATCGTGTACTCCGTAGTAATAAAAGGACAATAAAGTAGCAAAACTCATTATTGAGGCAATTAAGTACAATATACAGGTCAATCAAAGTGATAGGCGCGAGAGTGCGCGCGCGCAGCCGCACCTTTGACAAAGGGAACTCGTGTGCTTTCCTTTTTAACCAACTTGCGATTTATCGAAAAGCGGAGGTTCTCTAATACACTGTACTTTTTTAACATACAACATGCGCCGTAAAACCTCCGTAATGGCTTTAAGATTTGTGGAAAGTCTTTTACCACTTCTGGGAATAGATGCAGACATTTATCTGCAATAATAACGCAAGTAGGTGCAGTCGTAACTTAGAATATTATGTTAATATTAGACACGGTCATGCCGGCAATAATGGCACGTAATAAAACAAGGTCAAATGTCAGTTAATTTAATTGGAAATCCTTGATTGTTTAATACTACTCGTACATACTTGAATAGACAAAGCGAGATAATATTCGAATCGGTAATTACCGATCGATTCGATTATGAGTGGGATGGGACCGACTCAGGCGCGCGCCCGTAAGCTGTTTGTATCCTGTGAGTGATTCCCACGGGGTCCGCGTACTTGGCTCTTGTCGCATTATCATATAAAACGCGAATCGCGTATGGGCGTCACCACAACCAGAATAGAATAAATAAGTAGTGAGGACTCCTCGCATTCGTATTAATCATGACGCGTACAAGTGCTGGGTCAATGTTACTGAAGGGACATCAAAACATTCCTATTTCATGTACAACATATAGCCAGAGCTATATCACATGTCGGCAAAGCAGTGGCAACTGACACCTCAGTATAAGGAACACAGTGACACTGATTTGAGATAAATGAGTGTAAACATTTGTGGTCAAATAAAATAGATGGCTTACATTGATTTTTAAGGCGACGCGTTTAACATAAAAATGCCTATTAAAGGCAGTAGTGATTTTTGTAGCAATGTCAACCAACCCTAACCCTCGCGCCTAATTTCGGCCTTGTGGGATATGACGGGTTAACCTGTTTCCAATAGAGTAGTCGAATAGACAATTTTCAAACATAGAGGCCCAACTTACTCTTGCAATTCAGATGCTTTATTTGGGTCGTTCTCAGCAGTTAGACAGGTGATATCAGTTAGGTAACTGAAAGTATTTACTATACTAGATACATATATTTATTGATTTCCTTGATATCGAGCGAAGGGGACCCCTTTGCAGATCTTTGGGCCATGGTCTCTACCCACTAAAGACATTATACATTTTAACCTGGAACTTTCTTCTTTGGAAATAACTACACCACAACCGTCTATGCCGGTAAACAGCAACAACACATACAAATGGCGTTTTCTTTTAGGTATGTGTAATATTAATTTCATCGGTGAATTTAAGTAGCAAATCGGACGTGAAGTTTATGATAAATATGTTTAAAAAGTTGTAAATTAATGTTCACATATTTATAATTTAAACAGACATAAAAATGTTCCAAGATAACGTCCATTAAATATTAATAACATAAACCTGTCGAATTCTTGTACAAAATAAACGCTAACTGTAAAGTGTTATAACTGCGGCAGCTGAGTGTGCTATAGTGGCTTCAGTCATATATTTCACAGAATGCACGAGTGCAATATTATTTATGCACTTCATAAAGTGTGCGAGATGATAAACTTTTATACGGGCAGAATATGATACTCGGCTGGGTAGACTTAAAACATTGTATCCGCACGGTGAACCAATAAACCGAAGTGCAACGTCTATCAGGCAACTTTGGTTTTATGAGACTCGTAAAAATTATGCTTGCCAACTCGGAGTGGCATAATGTGCTGTGAATTAAGCAACGCCCATTGAAGAAGTGAGCTGCAACGTTATAAAACAAACCCTTGTTTTTTATACGATTTCGTGAACACTAACATACGATTTAACTTTGATATATAATTCAATACCGTTATCTGATATCCTATATTCAATGTTAAGATAGCTAGACAGTACCACCCGCATAAAGACTTAGATATCAAACCAACCCGACCTGGACATAGACGGATAGCCACAATGAATAGCGACATAAAATGCGATGCCAATAACTCGTGTGGTTTGAAGAAAATACCGCAAGCGCAGATGTAAAAGCGGAGATATGTAGAATATTTATAAATGTTTTCATTTTCTATTACATGTGTGGAAAGGTAATTTACACAAGCCTATTTAATAGTACGTTCCTAATTACTATCTACTTTAGTAGTCTCATAATAATATGCCAATAAATTACCGACATTTAATCGGCCATTTAAGTTTGTGTCGGATATGGCACCGCGCGCCGTAGTACTTCGCTCTATTTGCTTTTATTGGCGGTGTCAAAGCTCGCAGGCATTATACTCGTACGCACGATTTCGTAAAATCGACCAACGGGATTGAAATAAATTGGCTGCTAACAAGTTACATGGCTGAATTTCAATTTGTACACAGATAACATTCAACTGTTAGTAAGTGTAGATTTAACCAGATAATAAAGCTATATTTGGTCGCAAGTATTACTTGTAATACCACGCAAATAAACGCTAAGCATAAACTGCTTTGTTAAGCATTTAAGGCAAACAAACATGATATTATCCATGTACAATTTGCATTTCAAATGAAGTTATAAATTAAATGATTGACAACTAAATAAGCTTTGGATAGATTGATCAGATAATTTAAGAATAGTTACACAAAAATACATAAATATAAACAACTATCTTGGACTGAATAGGTAGTTTTGCTTGCGTACGTTTTAAGATTACTTGTACGAAAGATGTTCCGAAGATGATAAGAAACTATTATGCAAAATTGTAATTATGGGCTCTCATACATTGCATATCCTTTTTAGTTAATAGTATTATGTTATTGTATCTAGTTTGTGACATGTATGAAACCCGTATAATAGAGACTTTGATATAGTTAGCGCAAAATTTATTATACTTGACTTAATTTTTTATTAATGTCTGCGCACATACCACGCTATAAACGGCTTGTTTTATCTACATAAGTTTTCCTTGTTATTTAAGTAAATAGTTACTGTTAAGATTAAAATTATGTACTATGGTTGATAAATTAATGACGATTAAAAATAGAATGTGACGAATATCTTAGATGCTTCGATCTATACTACGCTAATTGTAATAAATATTTATGTATATAGTACTTAGTAAAAAAATAACGAGCAAACTCTATACTGTTCACAGATTTATTACATAGTAAAAACAATTGCTGCAGTCATTCAGCGCCTGCGCTTGATCGTCACTCAGGATCAACAATGTTATTCAAATTGCCCATAAACTTGTATTTCCCTCGTTATTTATAGCCATTACGATATGTCAACGATTACAATGCGATGTATTACTGAAAATGTAGTCCCAGTTGATCGAATCGGATAAAACATAAACAGTACGCAACATCATTCTTATCAAACGCCAATTGTAAATATGAATAGAAACCGTACTTAATGAATGACAAACGGAACCGCGATGCCAATAGAGTCGTAACTCATCCGCGCCAAACGGGCCGATATCGAACTTTACTCACGATTGTAAAGCTTACAGCACGAGTTTTCTCGAGCGTGATATATAAATCAACAGAGTTCTCGTGCCATTCAAGAAAATCGCGATACGTAGCACCAATGAGCAACAAGTGCGTGGCGATGACCGCTACTTGACTACGACGACCGATGTAAATTGATTTATTATCGGGCATGCTCTATGCAAACATTTGACATGAGACGAGTTTCTGACAGGGCCATAAATTATTAGATTGCGAGGAGCAAAGACCCTCCGTCTCGCGTTTCAACTTCATTGGATATATTGCATCCATTCAACATGAGCCAATTTCGAATTGACCGTACATGTATGCGAATAGGATGCCGATACGCGTGCAGAAACTGAAGTCAATCGTGGTGTTCCCAAAACAAATGGCGAAACTATTAATAGAATGGTTACACGGCTTTATTATGAGTCACAGGATTAGATGTAACGTGCTTCTTGCTTTCAGTGCAATGCACTTTGAGAATTTCATAAACTTGTACGGTAGTATAAGTCGTATGCGTTGGCTGAGCCGAGGAGAGATTACGATATAAAGTATCGGATCTTAGGGTATATCAGACATTTAGGCTATTGGTAATTGCAAGCATGTAAACTATGATATAAACTTTTAGTATAAGCAAAATTATATCGGCAATTAAAGATATTGACTACTCAATAAAAACAAAATACATGAGAAAATTAGCAACGATGTCAAAACGTATATTTAATTGACCATAAACGGCCAAATGTGTTTGACCACCCGCACGGGTCCCTTAGGGCCGGCCGTAATGTAAAACCTACAAAACCTGTCGGCGCAGGCTGCTGTACGGTCACGGACCATGCGTGGTAATCGAAAATGTAATTGGCTAATTGATCGCAAAGAAACTTGCACCAGCCCCAGGACACACTTCCTTTTCTGTCATCCCGCAAGGACTCGTATCTTACAGGCAACATTGTGCTTCAATGAATTTTAAAATGTTTGCTATTCATCTACGATCGGAATACATTAATACTTAAAAGTAGTACTAAATTATTTTTTTAAAAAACATCATCATCATCAGCCTATTGCAGTCCACTGCTGGACATAGGCCTCTCCAGTTGTTCGCCACCTAGGGCAATCTTCTGGAGGATATACCCATAATCGCCACGCTGGGCAGGCGGGTTGGCGATCGCAGGGCGTAGCTTCTTGCTCAGGTGACGCTGCTGCCCTTCATCTGCCTGTGGTATTTAGCTACGCCTTCTATCGTGATGGCTTTACCCCCACCAGTCGGTTTGCCAGAGCCTCGTTTGTTGTTCGGCAGGAAGCACCACGGGCAGGTGAGGATGGCTTGGAGCGAAAAGGTGATAGGTCGCTCCCTTACATCCCCGTTTAAAAACCCCTGACTAAAATAGTCCCCCAAAATTTTTATTCATTACACAAGTAAGTTTGTTTAAAAACTTTTCAATCAGAAAAGGACGTAATGGTTCTAACTCGTGTAGCATTTCATGAAATAGCTAAGAACAAACCGAAAATATTAGCTGCTGCCATATAAAACAACTCAAACACAAATAGAGACACGTGCGACTTTTGTCAATGCTTCTATTTCAAGGGTTAGTTAGAATAAAAAGAAATATCAGGATCAACTGTACCAGCCACTAATAAATGAATGATGCCTTGGTGATGCACCTCAAATTTTTAATAACCATTTCAGTATGCACAAAGTACAGAAAATGGGTCAGCAGACAAGACATGAAGATAAAAATAATATAACAATCCAGGTATGCACATGCATCGTTAACTTCACACGTCCAAACTGGTCGTTATTTCTTTTGACGCTCTAATAGAGACACATACCTGCAGGCCCTCAGTATCATAGTATTTTGTTAACGCAAACATTCACAGAGATGTTTAGCGATATGAATGTCTCAAGGAGTATTCCAACTCCCCACTTTTAAGTACATAACGGTATGAAGTAGATAAACTTTATATTTACACAAGGCCTTTTAACGTTTGCCGACAACATTCAACGTCAAAAGTATAGATACTTGTGCTCATTTACAAATTAACTATACCTAAACATTCTCTGTACTTATATAACATCTTCTGATAAAAAGTTATTATTTTATTCTACTAGAAACACTTGAAAGCATGCATCATGTTCAAGACTATGTTTAAGAGGCCCTGTCGTGAAGGTGAAAGCAAGAGTACATTTATGCAACTGAAAGCAGCACAGATAGAACTAATATTGATTACGATGATCAATGACGGTTTATATTTACCACGTGATGCAAGCGACCTGGCCAAGTGCTTCTGAGACTACACGCAACGTGTACGAGATGCGACATTATTTCACCGTAAAATAGGTTTTATCACAAAGAATGTCTTCTTTCTTAATTAGCATCTAATCAAGGGATTCATTTAGATGCATTTAATACACGATTTACGAGCTCCGGACGGCGAACTTTCTCACGCGACAAACGATCGACCACATCTTGTCTCGGTTTGATACATGCATCTTCTGTGAAAGTTTTCTATGAAGGAACCTTTATCTCTAAACTAATTAGCGAAACAGTAACGGCTATTTGCTTACGCGAAAGCAGCTTCATAATAAATGTGGTGCATGTTCCGATTTGTTCTCTTCGCGCGGTAAAGTTAAAAGTTGAGTGAGAAAAGTTGTCGAGGAAATGGCTGAAAACTTGTGGAAAGGCTTCAGGGGTCCTGCGGGCGGGCGCCGGGCGGGGAGCTGCGCGTACGCACGGGGCGTGGCCGCGGCCGCCGGCGCCGCCAGAGCCGCTGCGGATGCTGCGGCGCGCGCACCTGCCCCACGCACCGGCGACGCTCGCGCCCCGACTCACGAGTTCGACGCAAACGTGAAATGACTCTCTGTGTATATAGTGACCGTGACAGGAACAACCCGTAGCGAAACAGGGTTACGCATCGCTGGATCATCCCTAGCCGGTAGGTAGCGCAATCTGTGCAATGTTTTATCTTCTTATCACACTATCGCATGTTTTGATTGCGGCCTCCGCAATATTCGTCGTGCGAATATCTCATAAGTGTATTTAATATTTTCAGATTGTCTAGGGATAATTATATTATCACAATACTTATTATTCTTAAAAAAAAGTAAAAATATTATCAGAGAATATAGGCAGACATATCTTATTTCCGAAAACCAGTAATGGCAGTTTCGATGGGTTAAACGGTAATTCATTTTAACAAATTGTGCATAGTTTTACGACGGCTATTAATAAAATTACACCAATCTAGACTGGAGTGGGTAATTAGTAAAGCGCGAGTAATAAAATATACGAAGTGGCAGTAAAATGGTGCGATTGCAATGAGGACGCATGCCAAACCTCATCACATCAAACATTAGAGCAACCACTGGCTTTACGCATCTTATCTGTCGTAATACTGCCTAGAAATAAGTTTGTTCCTTTCTATAATTACGTATCAAGTTTCAAAATTATTCTCAAATGTCTAAAGCTATATTTTTCTACAATATATTTACCCTTTATAATTATTTGTCAATGTAAACATGTTTTTGCGTTTAGAAACAATAACTATTATTCTTCATACAAGCAACTGTCATATAAATAGATATCTCAACAAGCTTTGAGTAAAAGCATACATTAGTCGCAGGCATTTAACGGTAGATAGAATCTCTTAAAAAGCCTAGAAGCGTGAAATGTTGACGCAACTACTTTTTACGACTATCAGTTCGCGTTTCGCGGAAGTTAATTTATGCTGCAAGACTAAGCAAATACACACAAACGTAATCTTCCATTCCGCTCACATCACGACATTGAACTTGCAATCAAGGGAAGAGTCCTTTTATCGTACACATTTATTTGTTACACAAATTATCAAACTGATAAATTTTAATTCACACTACGATGCGAATGACGTGTTGAATTAAAGCATTGATTTAATTCAATTCAACTGCCTTTAATAAAGCATGAAATTACACATATTTTAAAATTATTTACATCGCCTTTATAAAGATCATCGGAATAACATACGGTTATACAGGCAATAAAGCTGATAAGTGACTTTAAACAGCAAAAAGTACAATATTAGTGCATATGTAACCACGGATAAACTACGAGTATATGACCTTTCAATTTAGAGGTAAAATAATTAACATAAACAAGTACATGATACTAAACTCGTCGCAAAAACATTAAAATTAAGACGCATTAGCAGTCATAGAATATGAAAACAGCAATAAAGTTAAGCAATTAGGTTGCATAAACTTTATTATTTCATGCATATTAATGAGATTCCCACAATCTATAAAGTTAGCATTCAAATATAATTCAAGGAAGTTATTTAGTAGCACTTATGATGTCGACTATTGTCGACTATATACTCGTTGAAAAAAGATGGCGAGTATTGGAAGAATGCGATCAGAACTGGTGTCGCAGCGATTTAATGTGGTAGGGACACATAGAAAGATCGTAAATAACTTTTTTGATGTAACTGTACGCGCGATATCGGCACACATAGTCGTGGCTTGCCGTCGCGGACACCGCTCGGCGTGTGCATTACATACCGCCGCTTATATTTCGATTAACCTGTGAAAACATACACCCACAACTAATGGGAAATACCTAGGAATTTCACGTGCTATCATTATTATTTTAGATACAGTTGTTATTTTACAAAGATCCACGGTCGCCTGTAAAACAGTTGTTTAAGCGAATCTTCCAGCTAAGTTATTTAAGCTTAGCTCAGATGGATGCACCACATGTATGAAAACTCGAAATGGCTAAGCCAACTAATTTATAACTGGTGATGGTCGATTGGCTTTACTTTTGAAAATGTTCCCATTGATCATATTTTTACGAGATTTAGAAAAGCGCAAGGTACCAGTAAGCTGAGAGGAAACTTAATACTTTGAGTTTGTAACGAACACCTAATGGTGTTCGTAACATTAAATTAAGAAATTTAACCGAGATACGTTTTCTATGGCTAATATTAATTGCAATACATTTTTTTAAATAATCATAACATTAGAAAAGATAACGTAATGTAAAATCTAAGATCAAGATATTATTATTATTATGGTATTCTATAAATTAATATGCATTTAAATTGTTAGAAGTAAATCCCTAGATATGTTACCAAGCGTTGCAACTTTGTACCCTCACCACACAGAATCTAAGGCGTGTTATTAAAGCATTTCCCGTTGATGGACAAGCATCCTTCCTCCGGGCGCATCACCAACAGCCATTAACTACTTAACGTGACATTAACAGTGGAGGACCTCGCGAGTCCACGGGCGGTTATTAGAGCAGTTTAAGTCGAGCGAATGTGGACGAACCTAGGGCGGTCGAGCCATGGCATAAATCAAGGCATTAGTGGGCCGACGTTAGTTAACAGGCGAAGCGCAGCGCACGCTGGATATCATAATCATCGGCGCATCGACTAAATGTCTCGTCTAAGGAGACGCGTGAGAGACGCGGGCCGCGGAAAAATAAACGTGGCGAAGTATGGAAGCGTTCGAGGAGAGGTTGCGCATACGGTGGCCGACGTAGGTTGACGCCGCGTCATTCAACAAGATACTTGACGCTGCTCTTAACGCGGAAACCGAAAACCGATACGATGAACACACGACAACAAGCGTCGGGTGTCGCACTGCTCGTCTTTGCAGAGTTTTCATGAAATCCTAATACTCTTCTATTTCTCCGCTCCGCTTCAATGGACCGCCTGAATACCTAGACACAACGACAATACTTCAAAGCTTCGTGACGCGATTGTTCGACTTTTCGTGATATATTGGCTGTCAGTAGCGCACATCCACATGCCAAACTGTCCTGTCAAACACTGCAAAATAATTGGACTACAATAATTCACACGTGTTAACT